>CM066328.1:73021150-73621150 GCA_033807585.1 Hydrophis major | reverse complement strand
TTCTGTTCTCCTGTATAGGGCAACAAAAAAAAGACCCAGCCAATAAGCTGGGACTTGGGAGGCAATGAATAGTTGGGGGCAGAGCCAACCAGGTAGTATTTACCGGTTCTATGGACTACTCAAAATTTCCGCTACCGATTCTCCAGACCCTGTCAGAACTGGCTAAATATCACCTCTGGTCTGGGCTAATTGGCATCACAACATTCAATATATTTATTTATAAAATTGTTTTCCCAATGGGTTTGTGCTTTAATAAAACTGTAATTCAGAAGGTATCTATGATAAGTTGACTGATTTAGATAAAATTTTGACAGGTACTGATGAAAAAGTAATCAAAAAACTTTATGGACATTTGCTAGAGTTTAAATTAGAGGAAGAACAAGTAAAAAAAAACAATGATTGCACAGGGGAAAAATTTCAGATAAGGGATTGATTTAGATAAATGGCAAAAATTGTGGTCTCAAAATTATAAAATGACAATGTCAACTGCATATAAAGAAAATTTGTATAAGATGTTTTACAGGTGGCACTTACCCCTGATGACAATTGCGAGGATGTTCAAGAATAAATCGTATAAATGTTGGAAATGTCATCAGATACCTGGTCATATTACCACATGTGGCGGACATGTTCGGATGCAAAAAGATATTGGTTGGAAAAAATGACAAAACAACACATAGACTTTAAACCTGAGATATTTTTATTGGGAATTATACGAGTAATATATTGTAAAGAATTGAAATATTTGATTGTAAATGTTTTAACAGTGGCTAGAATTGTATTTGCTAAGAATTGGAAAAATGAAAAAATACCTATGCAGGAGGAAATTATTAAGAAAATCATGGACTGTGCCAAAATGAGTAAATTGACATTTGAAATTAGAGAACAAGAGGATAAACAATTTTATATGATATGAGATTTATTTTATCAATGGTTAGATTAAAAGACATGGTAAAGAAATAGATTAGTAAGCCTTACAATAAAAGTTAATAGATTGATAAAGAATACAATATAAAATATATAACCATTGGATGAATGTATAAGATTAAATCATAATGAAAATTAGAATATCTCATATACAATGATGGAAAAATAGTTAAATGAATGTTTAATAATTGATATTATATAAGCACAAGCTAGACCGATAAGGTGAGAATTTATATAACTTGTGAGTAATGGTAAAAAAAAAAGGATAGCACAAAAGATTGTAACAACTGACACACTATATGTATATAATTGAAAGAGGGTTTTGTTTTTATGTTTTGTTCCTATGTTTGTTGTAAAAAATAAAAACTTTGGGAAAAAAACCCTGTAATTCAGATTAGGAAAGGTAATTTTAAAGGGGAGTAAAGATTCACTCAAGAATCCACACTGACAAACATTGGCTATGTTTGCTTGTTGTTATTGTTTTTGACTCACCTTTACAGTATGACCATAGGTTCATTGTCTTGGCAACATCAACAGCTCCTTTTCTGTGCCTCTTTTATACTGAAGTGCTTGGTTCTTGAGGCATCATTTAATGAACAGCTGTAATGGTGTTATTAAAAGCACTACAGTATTTTAAAACAAAAGAGCAAGCATATGTCCCTATCCTCGAGGTGGGAAAATCTTTAAATGTCATATTGAGGTCTGTAGTGGCTCAAAAGCAAAGCAGCTTTCTCCATCTTATCCCAACTTATCCTCTGCCCCAAATTTGATACTTGATATACACTACCCACTGAAGAGTAAATCCAAGAGGAGAGTGTGAATGGTATGTGTATATGTTCTCTTCTCTCTCTTTTTTTTCTCCAGATATTCTTCTGGATTTTCCTCTTATTGCTTTATTTAATATTGATACTATCAGCATCATCACTACCACCACTAATACTAACAATAATATGCCATTGGTACTGACAAATTTATTATCAGTCAATTGAAAAAGGCAGCTTTACTTGGAACAGCTTACTTATTGCGATGGTATCTGTTACATCATCAAACAGCGACATCTGCTATCCCAGGTCCTGGGAAGGACTCAATAAGCAGACAAAAATACCTAATCCATATCAATATCTGGCTTGACTGTGCAACAACCCATAATAATAATAACACCACACAGATCTGTTTCTTTCACAGACCCACTCAGAATGAGGGATGGAGATGTTTTTGGCTTTTATTCATGTTCTTTTTATTACTATAGTTACCGTAAGGTTATTCTGTTTTTGCCATTACTGTGTTTTTAATATTGAAAGTCTTGGAGCCTTTGGAGAGGGACAGGATACAAATTCAAGACAATAAATGAAAATTAAATGAAACATCATTATTTTAATATTAAAAATGCTCCTGAATGGAATAATGGCTAAGTAGAAGATAGACAAATTTTTATTTCATCTGTATTGTTTTGAAGACTTCATAATTCTATGGTTTTGTTTTCTCTTTAAAATAATCTCTTCAATGTTTTTATTTCTTCCCCCTTTTAAAATATGTCAAGTTCATTAGATCTTCTTCCATGTATATATCTGGTCCATCAAACCACAATTTGCACTGTCAGCTCCTGAGTGAAATCTATTGCAGCTACAGAGCTATCCCGCTTCTGCCTTTGTAGCAACTTTTAGACCACAATAACCATAATCACTTTTAAAAAGGCAGATCCATTACATTTCCTCTGTTCCTGCAGCCCCACATTAAGCTAATATTATCTATTTCCCAAGTGAAACAACCCCTTCCAGTCCTATCAATTATTAATTCGTTGCTTGCAGCTAATGTTTTGTTTGAATTATTTAAATGCATCTTCATTTATCAATAAACATAAAATGTTAAACAAAGAATACTGATGAAGGGCATTATTTAAACCATAACATTTTATGAGATTATTTCAAGTGCCTTTTTTGATTTATTAGCATAATATGTTTTATAATTATTTTTCCATTTCTTAAAACAAAACAATGCCAAACAAAGCCTACACTTCTGTGTATCACCAAGAGATCTGGAAGTTTACTGAGTGCTTTTAGGAATACTAAATTCTTCAATGGTTTCTTGAAGAGAATACAAAATATAATACAGAGCAAGTTCCTCAATCTATCTGATGAGAAAATTCAAGTTATAGTTAAGACACAAAATGTATTTAGAAGAAAAACAGCTGCAAATTTGGAGAGTAGTTTTCAAGCTAAAATCTTTCTTTTTAATTAAGCAGTCTGTTCGTACAGGTGCACATATTAATATCATCACATATTAGTTATGATTATAACAGTTATGCCTAGAGAATAAAATAACAATTCAGCTGTTACAAGTGAAAACAAACTGAATGAAATTGCACATGGGGCATCACAGTATTTTTTTATTGTACTTCATTGTCTGAAATGTTTTGATCTTGGAAAAAAATAGGACCCAGTTTATTGTGTGAAAATTGTATTACATAAAATTGTTCATCTAGTCCATGGGTGTCAAACTCGCAACATCACATTGTCATCACGTGACATATCGTGACTTTTTTCCCCTTTGCTAAACCAGAGGTGGATGTGGCCAGCGTGTGACGCATCTGGCTCATGGGCCACGATTTTGATACCCCTGATCTAGTCCAATTGCTTGTCAGTTTATAAACTAATTTTATTCTAGTTCATGATATAAAAGATGAGTACATTAAATTATTACCGAGGGTGCACTCCTTGTCCCTTCAATGAAATAATGCCTGCTCAGCCATGATCTTTATTTTATGGAATCATTTTTTTTCCTGAAATTTGGTTGATCCCAATCCTGCTGGATTTAGAAAGGCTATCTAGATCTGGTGGTCAAGAAGACCTATTTTCACACAATAAGTTGGCAGAGGTGGAATTCAGCAGGTTCTGACTAGTTCTGGAGAACCGATAGTGGAAATTTTGAATAGTTTGGAGAGCCAGCAAATCCCACCTCTGACTGGAGATTTTACAGTATCCTTCCCCTGCCACTCCCACCAAGCAATGCCCACAGAACCGGTATTAAAAGAAATTGAATCCCACCACTGTAAGTTGGGACCTACTTCTGTCAATCTTTGGGTTATCACATACTGGAACTCCAATTGGATGATGATGCTACTAATGGTGTTGAAGGACTTAGATGTAATTTTGAAGAAAAAGAGAAACATTGGTTTGCAGTCATAAGATAGGCTAAGGAGTTGGAGACATGTTAGGTCCAGAGAAGATTCCAAAAAAGACCTCTTCAAGCTTGCACTTTCAAGCCCAAATGTCATTGATGAACCATTGAGGATTGTTTCTTTCTGATACAGATAGTATCTTGAGAAGTTACAGAGAGGAAGGCTGTGACCTCCCAGGCCAAGGAAGACTGGCAGCCTGCACAATTCACCAACCCCCTTATTTAATCTTAAGTAGAAAAGTAGTCTAGATGTTCACATTTAATCAACACTGTAGATAGCACAGATAGAGAGCTAGTTCATGTCCAAAAGGCTTGGGCAGGTCCACATAAATCAAGCCATAGGTTATTATTGCACTACTATATACTACCAGTACTACACTACCACTACTACTATCATGCTTCACTAATGCTTAACAGAAAGAGTGGAAAAAGAGAGGAGAGTGAAGGAAAAGAATACAGTTTATTTCGCGGCAATCATAAAATGCTATCTGAATTGCTTTACATGCCAAAAAAATTAAGCTAGCATGATGGTCTTATGTGCTTTCTGGGATCAATGCATGGGAACCCATGAAGCCCTCATGGCAGTGTCATTTGCCTTTGGTGCAGTTTAAAGTTGCACAACTTTTTCAGACAGAGTTGCATTAGGTTTTGAGTTGGGTGGACCTTGAAGAAAATAAACAAGACCAGAAAAATATCCTAAATTTGGTTGCATCTGATTTCAATGTAAACAGAGTTAAATGTTTAACTAATTAAACATAACCAAGATGAGTTTTCTTCCTATATTTAATATTTCCCTCCTTTTGCAACATTAAAAATGCTAGCTAGATGGCAAGTTTTGAAACAAATCTGGCACCCAGTTGAGCACTTCTAGTATAATTTTTCATATCAAGTAATCATTTTTTAAAATATCACTCAAAAATTTCCAATTTTCTTTCTCCTTAGCCCAGATATATATCCTACTTTAGAAAGGCACTTCCTGCCCGTTATTTGTTAATGTTAGTTATAAATATCATAAAAATAAACAGACATTACTCTATTTGTCTATCATTCTATTTGTCTATTGAAATCCAATATGTAGTTAGAATCTGGACAACAGGCTGAACAGTCTGGGTGATTACATTACATCCTACAACACTTTGAATCTCCAAATACCTACGCAAGGGTCTTCTTTGTAGACTTCAGTTCAGCATTCAATACCATTATTCCAGACACTCTTCTCAGTAAATTAAACTAGCGGTACCTGAACACACTTGTAAGTGGATCATAAACTTCCTAACAGACAGGAAGCAGCAGGTGAAGCCATGTGGAATCACATCCGACACCTGTACAATCAGCACAGGGCCCCCTCAAGACTGTGTGCTATCTCCACTTCTCTTCTCCCCATATACCAATGACTGTATCTCAAATGATCCATCTATTAAAATATTGAAGTTTGCTGATGACACAACAGTGATTGATCTCATTCGAGACAACCATGAATCTACATACAGATAGAAGATTATACAACTTGCCTCGTGGTGTAACCGGAACAATCTGGAACTGAACACACTCAAAACCGTAGAAATGGTGGTAGACTTCAGAAGAAACCCTCCCATACTACCACCTCTTACAATACCAGACAGCACAGTATCAACAGTAGAGACCTTTACATTTCTAGATTCTACTATATTACATGACCTAAAATGGACACCTAACATCAAAAACATCATCAAAAAAGCACAACAAAGAATGTTCTTTCTGCGCCAGCTCAGAAAGCTCAAACTGCCCAAGGAGCTGCTGATACAGTTCTACAGAGGAATTATTGAGTCTATCATCTGCACCTCTATAACTGTCTGGTTTGGTTCTGCAACCAAACAGGACAGACATAGACTTCAGAGGATAATTAAGACTGCAAAAAAAAAAAAAATACTACCTACCTGCCTTCAATTGAGGACCTGTATACTGCACAAATCAAAAAGAGGGCTGTGAAAATATTTACAGCCCCCTCACATCCCAGACATAAACTGTTTCAACTCCTTTCCTCAAAATGACGCTATAGAGCACTGCACATCAGAACAACTAGACACAAGAACAGTTTTTTCCCGAAAGCCATCACTCTGCTAAACAAATAATTCCCTCAACACTGTTCAACTATTTACCAACGTGTACACTACTGTTACTGTTAATCTTCTCATCACCCCTTATCACCCATCTCCTCCAGATTGTAGGACTGTAACTTTGTTGCTTGTATCCTTACAATTTATACTGACTGTTTCCTAGTATGACTTGATTGTTGATTGTACCCTATGACTATCATTAAGTGTTGTACATTATGATTCTTGATTCCTAACTAATGTACCTTTTCTTTATGTATACTGAGAGTATTTACACCAAGACAAATTCCTTGTGTATCTTGGCCAATAAAGTATTTTACATTCTACAATATATTTTCTCTCAGTTAAATTCAGGTAATTTCTACATCTAATTTAGCATATTAAATTACACATGTTCTTCTTTTAGTTTACCATTTTCCTTTTTTGATTATATGTGAATTCTTTACCCAGTATATATGTATACAAAGAATATGGATAAAAGTCCGATGCAGCATTTTGAAGTAAATATAAAATACTGTAATTATTATGCTCTAATCTTGCCCTAAAATTAAATATTTACAGGTTCAACAAAGTCTTCTCTCAGAATATTCCCATAGCGTTTCCATTTTAGAGAAGGAGGGTTTCTCATTGCAGTGCAGGTTTTCTCATTTCTTTGCAAACATAAGCAAAAAGAAAAAATTGTGGAAAAGAACATTAGAATAAAATATGATTCTTCACAAACCAAAAATGGTTCCATCTAGTTGATGGAGGTTTTTTGAATTCCAGGTTCTATTTTCAGGGGTCATTTCTGTATATTCTCATGGGCAACAAATCTGGGGATCTTGAGTGGTCTGAGTATGGGCTGGAATCTCCAGACTGCTGCAGACAACAGAAGGCAAACATCATAGCTTATTATGCCATTCCCAGAAGTGCTAATATACCATATCAATATTTCCTGGAATAGTACTGTGCTAGAGGAGGAACTGATTGGCCGTTTCAGTGGGGCAATAACTCACAGATCTTGCAAGGATGTAGTTTAGCATCCCTACAAGTGTAGGGGTGGGATGGTAAATGTACTCCTTTCATCTCCCTGTCCAGCTACAAGTAGATAGATTCAGGTCTAGCCCCATTTAAAAAGCTTTCAGTGTTATTTATCAATTTAGTCACTCTTTAAAATAATGGTGCATTAGTTAATTCTGATATTACAGAGAAATTCCAATAGTATTTTAGCCACATTAATATCACATTAGCTCACCATGATTAATGTTATTGTAATGAATGAATTAATAATGATTTGCTTCTTCACTAAGATTTCCCTCTACTTTGACATGAAGAGGATCCATAGCATTGATTATCACAAATATAATGGATTGATTCATCATTTATGGGAAACAAAGATCCTCTTCCCATAAAACTCATTCTCTTCACCCCCTGCCCTCCAAAAGTAGACAGTCTCTTTGGCAGGAATTCAAAATGTAGTATAGATCATTCGTAGAAATCAAGTATTATTATTCATCCCATACAATAACTATGAAGCTGCTTCTGGGAAGGAGTGTCAAAGTGAATGAAACTCACATAAACTATTTCAATTGCACAAGTTTTGTACCTCAGATCCCCTGGTCAAAGGGGAAACTGTTCTGAATTGGGCATAGGGGTTGTGGAAAATCATATGTCCCAGTCATATTCATGTTTCCTAATCTATTTAACCAATATCGAAATTGCTATTTTTTCTTGTTACCCAGTGCTTAAAATGAGAGGAAGAAAAAAAGCAGCTACATATAACCATTGTGAAAGCAACACTTTCAACTTTTATTTAGATTTTTTAAAAAAATTGTCAATATTTTAATTTCAATCATTAAATATAATGCTTCTCTGAAGGAAATAACTTCATCCTAAATTTAAGGATTAAAGTATAAGGAACAGTCCCAACTAGAGGAGATTGCCTCTCCTTGAGGATCTGTGCCCACCCTACTAGCTCAGATAGTATGGACATGGGCCAGATCCCTTTCCTGAAATATTGTTACCTAGTGGAATCATGTCTTTTCTTTGTCTGCCACTACCTAGTGGAATATTCTTCCCATAGAAATCTGACAGGCCCCCATTCTCTTAGCTTTCTGGAAGACTATTAAAATTTGGCATTTTACCCAGGCACTGGGGCAAAATGGTGGGACCCATGAAAGGCTGTTGAGACGTTCTGGAAGATAGATTGAGACACTGGGTTTTTAATTTTTGTTACATGTTTTGTTGTGTTGTGAGCCACCCAGAATTCTTTTGAGAGGGACAGTCCTACAAATCTTCTAAATAAATACCGTGTTTCTCACAAAATAAGGCCGGGCCTTATTTATTTTATTGACACCCCCCCAAAAAAAATGGCTAGGTCATCTTTTTGGGGGGTGACTTAATTTCCCCTCCCTTGCATCCTTGGGTGGGCGGGCGGCAATGGCTTGGATGTTGACCTCGGTGTTGGTGGGGCACTTCATATCGGGAGACCTATGCCACCATTGCTTTCCCTTCTCCCCTGCTGTGGTGGTGTTTAGAGCAACGTCACAGCATTTGGTGCAGCCACGTGGCATTTGGTGCAGCCACGTGGGACCAACCAAGGCCCCTCCCTGCAACCGGATTCTGGTTGAGACACTCTGCTTCAGGCACTCCTGTCACCGCCTTCCCGGGCATCGTTTAAAGGCAAAGCTCAATCTTTTAAAAATGATGCCCTACTACAATAAAGCCTCCCCTGCCCAAGAGGGAGGTGAATCTCACGGGCCTGCAGCGCAGAATCAGCCCACCCCAGGAGAAGCACCCAGCCGCTATCCCAGCCTGGAGAGCATGAAGAGCGTCACCTGGGGTGCCCAGTGCAGCTGACAGGCAGGCCCTCCTGCCCGGTGGCAGAGGTCTCCCCAAGGCAGCGAGTGCCTCCCCGCCGGGCCCTCCGCTCATCCTGCCAGGGCCGCGCCAGAGCCGGGTGGGATAGGCAGAGCCGGGAAAGCTAGCCATGGGTGTGCGCCCACCTGCCAAGTGAAAGAGCCGGGCCGACGCGAGCTTGGCTTCCTTCCTAAGTCCCTCCAGCCCGAACCCGAAGGGGTCACTGGGAGAGGCTGCCCAAGGCAGTGATACCACCCACACACTGGTGGACAGGGAGGCAAGGCGACAGCCTGAGTCACATCCTCTTCTGAGCTGAGCCCCACCAAGTGAGCGCCTCTGCCCAATGCCCATGCCGCTGCAGCATTGGAGATGTGTGGAACAGGGACTGGCTTGGTCAGGGGTGGAAACGACGGGCGGCTTCAGGCTGTCTCCACCAGACCCGCCGGCCAGGGAAGCAGCACTGCCGTTGCCTCGCCTCCCTGTCCGCGGACGGGTGGATGCTGTTAGGAATAACAAGGTTACCTAACTTAGTTTGGGTAAAATAATATATATAAACTATGATTGTACAGTAAGTGTATGTCACTTTAACTGCAAAGCATGTAATTTTGGATGCGGCTGTAAAACCGCCATAAGAGGGAGAAAGAGAGCTTACTGTATTGCTGGCTTACTGAATTGCTTGCTGACTATGATGGAATGTTAACTACGTATTCCCTGCTGCTTTTGCTGAAGAGAGAAAGGAGGTTTGAATTTCTTCATATCTCTACTGTGAGAAGATTTATTACTGGACTGATATTTGTAAGTTTACTGACCTCTTTTTTGACACTGGTCTTTGCAACTAAATAATCCCCAGACAGACTGAAATATGGACTGTTTGACTATGCTAAAACTCTTACTGGAATAAACTATTTAACTAGCACAGTGTATCTGTTTTACTGAGTGTAAGCTACAAAAAACGTTTATGTCAAATATTTTGCCTGCCTGACTGACTGCCGTGCAGATTCTGCTAGGGTGTATCCCTAACAGGTGCTATCACTGCCTCGGGCAGCCTCTCCCAGTGGCCCCTTCAGGTTCAGGCTGGAGGGGTTGCCAAGCTTGGGAAGCCAAGTTTGGGTCAGACTGGCTCTTTTGCTTGGTAGGTGGGTGTACACATGCGGCTCGCTTTACTGGCTCTGCCCAGCCCACTGGGTTCGGGCGCGGCCCTGGTGGGCTGAGCAGAGGGCCCGGCAGGGAGGCTCTCACTGCCTTGGTGAGACTTCTGCCACCGACTTCTGCCATCAGCTGCACTGGGCACCCCAGGTGAAGCTCTTTACACTCTTCCCAGCGCCAGGCATGGATGGTGGCTGGGTGCTTCTCCTGGGGTGAGCCGATCCTGTGCTGTGGCCCTGGGAGATTCACCTATCCACATGGATTTGGGCTGCCCACTTGGGCAGGGGAGGCTTTATCGTAGTAGGCCGTCATTTTTAAAAGAATGGGCTTTGCCTTCGAATGATGCCCGGGAAGGTGGTGACAGGAGCACCTGAAGCTGAGTGTCTCTGCTGGTCTCCGGTTGCAGGGAGGAGCCCTGGCTGGCCACACGTGGCTGCGCCAAATGCTCTGTGGCTGCGCCAAACAACGTGGTGTTGCTCTAAACACCATGGCAGCATGGGGAGAAGGGAAAGCAACAGTGGTGGAAGGTCTCCTGATATGAAGTGCCCCACCAACATTGAGGTCAATGCAGGCAGCACCATATCCAGGTATGCAACATAAGTACTTCCTAACGGCAAGCCCCCCCACCATTTCCCACCATTTTGCATGTTTAATTTAGGCCTTAATTTAGGGGGAGGGGCTTAATTTCATTTTATGCCTATAAAACATGCTGGGACTTCCTACTGGGGGAGGCCATATTGTTGGAGAAACATGGTAGACTAGACTAGAATTTGAAGAACACATAATTTTTCCATATTTCCTATGGAAGAAAGATCTATCTTCATCCCAAACTTCAATGTTAATCAAATGATATAAAACTATTTTCCTCTTTCAAGAAGACAGTTCCAGAATTCACTGAAAAGCTACATAAATCTACTCAAACTTAATTGTTCTGATGTTATTAGACAATTGAAAGAGAAACACTTCTGCAAAGAAGTACTGCCATGTGATAGATACTCCATTATCTAGCCTCGATGTTACTTGAGATTATATGAACATGGGTTTGAAGCAAGGTGTGTTTCTACCGGTTTTGTCCTCCTCTGTAGAACCGGTATCTCTGAAGAGTAGCAGACATAGAACCAGTTCTATGTCTGCTGATGTTTTTGCCCACCCGCTCATCCAGGCTCTTACCTGATCTTTATTTCCTGATTTTTCAACTTCATCTGCTGTGTGCGGCACAGCTGCAGTTTAAAAAGCAGAAAAGAGGGCTGTTTCAAAGGCTGCTTCTCTGCACACAGTGTGCTGATGATGATTTACAGGCGTGCACTCGCAGCATGCAGGGAAGCACATCATAAACTCCTGGTTTGAAGCCCCACTTCTTTTATGTGGATTGCATTATTTATTTAGCCTATGGCAATATTACATTAGCCAGGAGACTACAATGGTAATATAGGCTGCCTAAGACTGCTAACATGTTTGGTTCATGCTTGCACACTGTTCTGTCCTTAATTAGCATTCTTGAGATCCCTGCGCTTTGATTGGCCAAAGCGCGGGGCTCTCTGATTGGCCAGGCGAGCCGCGCCGATTGGCTCGCTGAGAATCTCCTGCGATTGGTCCATCCGAATCGTGGGAGATTCAAAGCGGTGCCATTGGCCACGGCCGCCGCGGCTAAAGGAATAAAAGCCGCGGGCTTTTTCCTTTGTGCCAGTTCGGTTCCAACTTTAAATAAAAGAGCAATGATTTGAAGTCACCGACTCCTGGCATAATTTCGCGGACACAACACTGGTGACGAGGGTGGGATCCAGACCCTGAACCGAACCACGTGTCCGACGGAAGCCAGACGAACCACCATGATGGCGAAAATCACACCCCCCGCACCCTTCAACCCCGCCACCGAGGACTGGGAATCATACTCTGACCGATTCCGCATGTTCCTTGAGTGCAGCAACCTGAAGGACGCCACCGGCCCCATGAAGCACGCCGTCTTCCTGACCCACTGCGGGACCGAGGTCTTCAAGATGGCCAAGGTGCTTGCCAAACCCGCCGATGCGACCGCGATGGACTGGGACGTCCTCGAGCCAATACTTCGGCGGCACTACGCTCCAGAGGTACCCATCCTGATCCGACGCAACGAATTCTACCGTCGGGACCAACGGTCGGGTGAGAGCTTCAGCGATTTCGTCGCCGAGCTGCGGTGCCTAGGGGGGCTCTGCGAATTCGACAACCTGAACGACGCCCTGCGAGACCGAATCGTGCTCGGTTTGTGGGACCCCGTCCTCCAGAGCCGGCTGATGGCCAAGGGCAACATCAGCCTAGCAGACACCCTCACCGCAGCTGCAGCCGCCAAAGCAACCCGAACTTCCGCCGACCGCATGCGCAGACCGAACACTGGGGACCGCAGCGGAAACAACAACCCGGCAAGGTCGACCGAGGCCCAACCCGAGACGACCACCCACCAGGGCAACTTCCACTCGGCATCGGGCACTTCAGATGACGAGGAGGACATCCATCGCCTCCAGACAGGCCGCGACCCACAGAACCGGCGGGGTCGTAAATCGAGGACCAACTGTGCCGATTGCGGCGACGACCACCCCAGGTCGGAATGCCGGTTTTTCGAATCAATCTGCCGGCATTGCGACAAGAAGGGACACATCGCCCGTGTCTGCCGCCTAAAGAAGAATCGCAGCCCGGCACGATGAGACCAGAGCGACCGGAGGAGATAGAGCACACCACCCCGGACCAGAGATTGCCCCTCGGAAAACAGATGGGACCGGAACAGACGATTCCTGCGAAGCGGCGATAACCGGCAAAGAGAGGAGACCCATCAGACGGTCACCATCGGCCACGCCATAACCAATGATGCCTGGAAGGTCCAAGTGGAGGTAGGCATCGAGGGCCAGCCATGCAAAATGGAGGTGGACTCCGGGTCCTACCTCTCCATGATAGCATGGCATGAAATAAAGTGCTTGGTGCCTACCATCCAAAGGAGGAACCTAGACAGCCAGAGACTCATTGTAAAGGACTACCAGGGAAACCGCATACCGGTAGTCGGAACCAAACACTTCAACATCACATATAAAGGGCACACCGAAAGACTTCCCCTGACAATCGTCGACCGCGACCGCCAAAGCCTACTGGGACTGCAATGGTTCACCCCGCTCGGCATCGCAGTCACGGGAGTCGACCACGTCACCGACAACAGCTGGGACCAGCAACTGGCCCGGGAATTCCAAGAGGTCTTCGACGAAAACCTAGGCAAGTACCGAGGGCCCCTTATATCTTTCAACCTAGACCAAAACGTCCCCCCAAAATGTCTGAAACCAAGGCGGGTGTCATTCGCACTTAAACCCAAGATAGAAGAGCAAATTGACAAGCTCGTCAAGCAAGGGGTCCTACAGCCCATAGACCACGCCCGGTGGGAGACCCCCATAGTCACCCCGATCAAGCCCGATGGGTCAGTGAGGATCTGTGGGGACTATAAGGCCACCCTAAATGGCGCGCTACAACAAAGTGCCTACCCCGTCCCAGTAGTGCAACACCTACTGCACTCACTGGGAGGGGGCAAGGTTTTCGCCAAGCTCGACCTCGCCCAGGCATACCAACAGTTGCCAGTCGACGAGCAAACGGCAGAAGCGCAAACCATAGTCACCCACCGGGGGGCATTTAAATGCAACCGAATCCAATTTAGAGTCAGCGTGGCATCGGGAATATTCCAAAGCCTAATGGAAAGACTACTGCAAGGCATCAAGGGGGTGGTACCTTACTTCGACGACGTCCTAGTGTCGGCAGCCAACCAAGCCAAACTAGAGGGGCGCCTAAGGGAGGTCCTAACCAAATTTAAAGAGACCGGACTAAAAGTCAAGAGGGAGAAATGCCAGCTATGCATGGAAGGGGTAGAATTCCTAGGATACCTCCTAGACCGTCACGGCATTCACCCCACAAACCAAAAAATCAGGGCCATCAAAGAAGCCCCCCACCCAAGTCGAAGATGGAACTACAGGCATTCCTGGGGCTACTTAACTTTTACAATGTCTTCCTGCCCCAAAAGGCAACGGTGGCGGAGCCCTTGCATAGGCTCCTGGACAAGGCGGCGACCTGGACTTGGGGGAAACGCGAGCAAGCCGCCTTCCAAAGAACAAAGGACCTCCTCACTTCGGACGCCGTCCTCATACAATATAACGAGACCCTACCTCTGACCGTCACATGCGATGCATCACCCTTCGGCGTCGGCGCTGTCCTCAGCCATACCCTCCCCGACGGAAAAGAAGCGCCCATCATGTTCTTTTCAAGGACCCTCACCAAACCGGAGCGGAACTATAGCCAGCTGGACAAAGAGGCTCTGGCTATCGTTGCTGCCGTAAAACGATTCCACGAGTATCTCTACGGCCGGACATTCACCATCATAACTGACCACAAGCCGCTGCTGGGAATCCTTGCAGGAAACCGGGCCACCCCGAACATTCTGTCTGCCTGAATGACAAGGTGGTCCGAGTTCCTGGCAGCCTACAACTACGGACTCATACACAGACCGGGTAAGACGATCTCCCATGCAGACGCCTTAAGCCGCTCGCCACTACCGGAACCTGACACCGACCCAGCACCAACGACAACCACCCTCAGCATAGAGACTCTACCCAACCTGCCCATAACCGCGTCAGACATTGCCCGAGAGACTAATAAAGACAAACGTCTGGCGCGGGTGTTGCATTGGGTAGAGAAAGGGTGGCCGGAAAGGGACAACGACAAGTCCGTCAAAACATTCCGAAACCGCCAAATGGAACTCTTGTTATTAAAAGGGTGCATACTATGGGGGGATAGGGTGGTCATTCCAGAAAAGCTACAAGGGAAGGTTCTGGAACTGCTACACGAGGTGCACCCTGGCATTGTTAGGACTAAAGCCCTGGCCAGAAGTTACGCTTGGTGGCCAGGGATGGACAAACAAATTGAGGCCTGGGTAGCAAGGTGCCAACGATGCCAGGAAACTAGGCCAAGCCCACCCACAGCACCCGTCCTAGAGTGGGAAACCCCAAGGGGACCTTGGTCTAGGATTCACATAGACTTCGCTGGGCCCACAAAAGGACACACCTTCCTCATAACAGTTGACACTTACTCCAACTGGTTGGAGGTAAGCAACATGAAAACAACAACCACGGAGGCCGTGATCAAGGAACTCTGCAAACTCTTTGCAACACATGGCCTCCCAGACGTCGTCGTTTCCGACAACGGGCCCCAATTCACCTCGCTGGAATTCGAAAAATTCCTAGAGGAAAGGGGCATCCGCCACGCACTAACAGCACCGGCGCACCCGGTGGCGAACGGTAGGGCGGAACGGTTGGTCCAATTCACTAAGAAGACCATCCGGAAAATAGACCACGGGGAGATCCAGGAGAAAATAAACAAACTACTCTTCACCCAATACATAACCCCAAATACCACAACGAATAAGAGCCCAGCCAAACTATTAATGGGCAGGAAACTAAGGTCCCCACTCGACAGGTTACACTCCACGTATAACCCAGAGAAGCCCCCAGACTCAAACAGCAAACACCGAACCTTCACACCCGGCGACCCCGTATACGCAAGAAACCTGACGGGAGACCCACTATGGATACTGGCCGTCATCACACAAATAACAGGCCCACACTCGTACCGGCTACAAACAGCAGATGGATGAGCGTGGAAATGCCACATCAACCAACTAAGGTCGAGGACTACCAACCAAGAGACCACCGACGCACAAACAGGCGAAACCAACCCCCACAACACAAACCAAGGGGGGAGGGAATACCCAGGGGACCAAAACCAAAGAAGAATAAACCAGCCGTACTTACCGGAAAGCAGCCATCACGACCCCTCACCAGGAAGAGACAGCCAGGCCAGCTCGACTGACCCGGAAAGACCGAGCGGGAGCGGCGAAACCCGCAGCTCAACCAACCCGGGAGGCCCAGGAGGGAGCTACGGAGAGCGGACCGGCCCGACCGACCAGCCGGTTCCCACGACAGCATCAGGAGCAGCAGAGATCCCAACCGAACCGGCCGGGATCCAACCTACAACTGAGCTGCGCAGGTCCAGTAGGCTCAGACGGAGCCCCGCCTACCTACGTGACTACGTGACGTAAGGACCGAACCAAGAGGGGAGGGGTGTTCTGTCCTTAATTAGCATTCTTGAGATCCCCGCACTTTGATTGGCCAAAGCGCGGGGCTCTCTGATTGGCCAGGCCAGCCGCGCCGATTGGCTCGCTGAGAATCTCCTGCGATTGGTCCATCCGAATCGCGGGAGATTCAAAGTGGTGCCATTGGCCGCGGCAGCTAAAGGAATAAAAGCCGCGGGCTTTTTCCTTTGCACCAGTTCGGTTCCAACTTTAAATAAAAGAGCAATGATTTGAAGTCACCGACTCCTGGCATCATTTCGCGGACACAACACACACTTTCCAACACAAGGGGCAAGCTAGCTCTTCACCAGAAACAAAGACAAATGGCATCCTGCAGCAAGCAGCCAGGGCCTTCTCCTTCCACCAAAGTAGCCTCATAAATGGGGATCACATCTAGGAAGGTCCAGTGCCAGCAGGATTTTGACCATCTGCATGAAACACTTGTTCGTCTTCCAACCGAAATGCCACCTATTAATCTAGGTGGATCATATAACAAATCATATAACATGAATTCAATCTACTAGGTGGTAGAAGCTGGGACAAGCTCACCCCACCATGTTGTGCTAGGACTTGAACCACTGGAGCAAAGGCTACCTTCAGTGTCATTAAGCCAATGAGCCACTGTTCCTCTTATGTAGGTTGCATGTGATATACATGCAAAATGGGCTATGTTGATTTAGCCACTTCTTCCTTAGACCAGCAACTTGAGTGGTGAAATCCTATTTACTTTGTGTGAGTAGCCTTTTCTTCAATTTTTTTGAGACAGTCAACCAATACTGGAAGAACAGGAGAAAGGATTTTGCAAGTGGTAAAGGTTTAAAAATGTTTTTAAACCATTCTAATTTTCTGAGAAAAAAAATCAAATTGCAAAATCAATTAAAATATTTTAAACATGCCAGATTTAGCTCTAAATTATCCATTGTTTTATTCCAACTCTTCTCTGAAATTTTTTTAGTTACTTGGCCCCTCAGAGTTAATGCCCCAATGTCTTATAAAATTTGGTGCTATTGAAACTAATTTTATGCTTGTTAATAACTATTTTAGCAAGTACTCATAACACTTTGATAGCAAGCTACTCTTCTTTCTTTTTATTTTGCCTCATCTTCTTATCCTCTTTCTTTTCTTTTTCTTCTGCAAATAGAAATTCATTGATTCTTCAATTGTATTGACATAGCAATCAGCTGCTGCCCTGTACATTACATAAAACCTGAGTGGACAATGAGCTCTCTTAAAGTTGAGCTCTTGTAAAGGCTTAAGGAACTGTGTCTGCCTCAATAAACTGAATAGAACATCCTCCACAATGTTTCCAATTATACTTTAGCATCTAATGCTGAGAACTCTCCCGTAGCCATCCACTTGAGCTTTAATCTGAGTTGGCAGTGATCAAAGTAAGCTTCTCTCTCATGTATGTTTGAGAGTAGTTAGAATATCTCACATTCAATAAAAGGATTCACTGAAGTGTCATAGCGTCCTTACTAGTGCTACAGAAAGAGCAAAGGGAAGTAAATAATGTTCACATGTAGCTTAATTTGCCACAGTGATCAAACAGAAAAATATTTGATAATATGGCAAAAGGAGAAGGCGATGGCAGAGGATGAAATGGAGAGAGAGAGAGAGATGATAGACAGATAGACAGACAATGATAAGATTGATAGATAGATAGATAGATAGATAGATAGATAGATAGATAGATAGATAGATAGATAGATTAAATAGTCAGATACAGAAGACAAACAGACAGACAGGCTTGCTGATACTCTCCTAGAGTTATTTTTCAAATACTTCTAGAGCAGTGGTTCCCAACCTTTTTTTCGCCCCGCACCCCTAAAGAAATTTCACTCGAGCCTTGCACCCCCTGAAATAAATTATAAATAAAAATGCCAACATATAGCCAATATCCAATTATTTACCTGGACTTTTCTCGCACCCCTTGGAATATCATCTCGCACCCCCAGGGGGTGCGAGCACCCCAGGTTAGGAACCCCTGTTCTAGAGGATAGTAGTAGTCCAGAAGTAGTCCAGAAGTCTATAGTTAGCAGTCCTAAATTTACTGCATATTTTGGACATTGGGGATAGTACCAAAAGCTTTGAATTCTCTTGTGGCTCTAGGCTTCAGCTTATACATCCTTTATGTACACCAATTCATAGATGTGAAAAGCAGTCTTTAAGCAATCAGTCCAAACTATGGCTAAAATTATCTATATCTCCCTTGGCACTCTTGTTTGGCTAGATGGAAAAGAGAAAAAGAAAATGGGTGAATCAGGGAGAAAAACAATGTCAGAAAAAAAGAAAAAGAAAACCGGTGTGTTCAAAAATGATTTTTAAAAAGTGTCAATGGCCATGTCACACTTTATATAATCTTTATTTACAGCTATGTCACATATAAAGCTTTTTTACTCTTATATTACTACAATGTTAGTTGGATGAGTGACTCAAGAAAATGCTGTAATCAGCATAGGCAATTCTGCCAAAAAGAGAAAAAGAAAGGAAAAAGAAAAAAAAGAAAAACTTATAAAGAAAAAAAGGTTTGGTTTTGATTCTATCTAACATTGCTGTTGATTTTTTTTTTTTAAAGGAGAAAATAAACTTTTGTTTTGAATGAATATAACAACAATAGCAGCACTCTATTTTGTCAAAGATAAAAAAAAGAATCAAGAACAATACAATCTTGAAATGGGTAAGGAATCAATCTAATAAAAAGAATCCCTGCTTTGTCTTTTTCCATGTGTTTCTTTCTTTCTTTCATTTTATTTTTTTCAAGAAGCATAGACAGCTATTTTGTATAATACCAATATATTTGGAATTTTTTAACTACATTCCTTTCTACATGATATTGACAGATCTTTGCCTTGCATCCATGCTATTCAGCAACAGCTGTCAAACATTTCTGTATTTTTAATAGACCTCTGATCTTATAAGAGTTCTTTTCAGGAATTGGTACCAATATAGTATATGTGGTATTACACATTTATGTGACTGTTTTTTAGATGTGTTTTGCTAATGATGATGATTTTGACAACCTTCAGGATAGAATTAACCTTGAATGTTTTTGAAAAAAATAAGAGTAAGAAAATATCTTACAACTTTTTAAAAAGGTCTCAAATTTTAAACTATTGTATTAAATTAGATATATAGCTAGTAACCGCAACTGCCTGCAATATAGAAACTGAAAATAAAGTATAAAATCAAAATATAGGTTATCATATTTTGTAGTTATTGCTGTTTTAAAGAAGGGATTATAAGAATTGCAATTATTCTTTCAATATGCATGCTATTATATTGAGCAACTTCTCCCCTTTGTTGTCAATAATCTCAGATATCAGTCCATGTCTGCATTACAACTTTGTAATAAAAAAGGTTTCATGGTGATATTTAAGTGCCATTGCTCCATATAAATAAGCAAATTGCACAGGGACAGAAGGAACCTATATATTTAGATTCTAACTGTATTGAAATCCTGCTTTTTATATATCTTCAAGCTAATTATGTATTAGAAGCTTTCACAGAAAGGGAAAGTGATTCTAAGTGTCACCTCTCTCTCTCTCTCTCTCTCTCTCTCTCTCTCTCTCTCACACACACACACACACACACACACACACACGACAAAACATGCATTCTTCATCTTTTATACTTGCATCCAAATATTGGATATATTAGCCATGTGGTTTGTGTCATATGTTTTACTCCCACTCTGTGCAGTTTGAGGGAATAACACATAGATAAGGCCTATGAGGAATTTATGTCAAGGTTGACTTCTGGCAACTGCCAAGTTAATTTCTAATTTTCTTTGCAAGCTTTTTTGCCATTACCTCCTCCTTCTCAGGACAGAAAGTGACTGGTCTGAAGACCTAGCTGGCTTCATATCTAAGGTAGGTTTAAAACTCATGGTCTCCCAGTTTCTACCTGGTGCCTTAACCAGTACATCAAACCTTCTTCCTAGTCAGGCCTATGAAATAAGGCCTATGAAGATTACTTGATATGAAATTTCAAATAAGAACAAATTACAATGAGACAAGTAAACATAAATGACATTCATGGGCAAGAAAATCTGTAGAACATTTCCAAGAACAAGGGTATGACCAATTCAACAGAAGGCTGATGTTCATCATATTATTATTTAGAAATAGGAAGTTCTGACTTGCTGCCCAGTGAAATTATCATAGACCATAACTAACTATTGATTCTGGTTTGTTTGTGTTTCTCCTAAGATTTATAGTTGCATATAAGTAGACTTACAATGCTGTATTATTTCTAGTAAATTCAGTAGGACTGATTGTTTTGAAACTACAACACTAGCAACAACTTTGACATGTCAGGAAAAGAAAACAAGTTTCTTTCTTTTTTATTTGTCGGAGAATTATAACCAAAGAATTGCTTCTTTAAATATTGTTTCAATAATCAGTCACCAGTTTTTCCTAGAACTTTAAATAAAATACTAATTTATTAAAGAAAACATTGGTAGATATATAGATATACCGTGTTTCTCCAACAATATGGGCTCCCCCAATAGGAAGTCCCAGCATGTTTTGTGGGCATAAAATCAAATTAAGCCCCTCCCCCCAAATTAAAGCCTATATTAAACATGCAAAATGGGGGGGAATGGCAGGGGGGTTGCTGTTAGGAAGTACTTTTGTTGCATACCCAGATATGGTGCTGCATGAGTTGACTTTGGCATTGGTGGGGCACTTCGTATCATTGCTTTCCCTTCTCCCCATGCTGCTGCAGCATTTAGATCAATGCTGTGGCATTTGGCACAGCCACACACGGCCAGCCAGGGCTCCTTCCTGCAACCGGAGCCCAGCAGAGACACTTGGCTTCAGGAGCTCCTGTTGCTGCCTTCCCGGGCAAAGCCCATTCTTTTAAAAACAATGCCCTACTATGATAAAGCCTCCCCTGCCCAAGAGGGCAGCCCAACTCCATGTGGGGAGGCGAATCTCCTGGGGCCACAGTGCAGGATCGGCCCACCCCGGGAGAAGCTCCCAGCCACCATCCCTGCCTGGTGCCAGGAATAGTGTGAAAAGTTTTGCTGACAAGCGGGCCCTCCTGCCCAGCAGCAGAACTCTCACCAAGGCAGTGAGCACCTCCCCGCCAGGCCTTCTGCTCATCCCGCCAGGGCTATGCCAGAGTCGTGCAGGCTGAGCAGAGCTAGGAAAGCAAGCTGTGGGTGCGCGCCCGCCTGTCATACGAAAGAGCCGGGCCGATGTGAGCTTGGCTTCCTTTCCAAGTCCCTCCAGCCTGAACCCGAAGGGGCCACAGGGAGAGGCTGCCTGAGGCAGTGATATCACCCACCCATCAATGGACAGGGAGGCAAGGTGACGGCAGCGCTGCTTCCCTGGCCAGCGGGTCCAGCAGAGAGAGCCCGAAGCAGCCCATCTTTCCACTCCTCACTCAGCCTATCCCCATCACCACGTATCTCCAAATGTGCCAGCAGCTCTAATGCTGCAGTAGCACGGGCATTGGGCAAAGGCGCTGACTTGGTGGAGCTCAATTTGGAGGAGGACATGGCACAGGCCTTCGCCTTGCCTCCCTGCCCACGTATGGGTGGGCGCTATCACTGCCTCGGGTGGCCTCTTCTGGTGGCCCCTTTGGGTTTGGGCTGGAGAGACTTGGGAAGGAAGCCAAGTTCGGGTCGGCCCGGCTCTTTTGGGTGCATACCCACGGCTCACTTTCCCAGCTCTGCCCAGCCCGCATGGCCCTGGTGCGGCCCTGGTGGAATGAGCGGAGGCCCGGCAGGGAGGCACTCATTGCCTTGATGAGAGCTCTGCTGCTGGGCAGGAGGGCCCACCTGTCAGCTGCGCTGGGCTCCTTAGCCGAAGCTCTTCTTGGTCTGCCCAGTGCCAGGTAGGGATGGTGGCTGGGTGCTTCTCCCGAGGTGGGCTGATCCTGTGCTGTGGCCCCGGGAGATTCACCTCCCCACATGGGGTTGGGCTGTCCTCTCAGGCAGGGGAGGCTTTGCCATACCGGTAGTAGGGCATCGTTTTTAAAAGAATGGGCTTTGCCTTCGAAGGTGAAGGGAAGGCGGCAACAGGAATGCCTGAAGCCGAGTATCTCCACTGGGCTCCGGTTTCAGGGAGGAGTCCTGGCTGGCCGCGCTTGGCTGCACCAAATGCCATGGTGTTGCTCTAAATGCTGCAGCAGCATGAGGAGAAGGGAAGGCAATGGTGGTGGAAGGTCTCCCGACACGAAGTGCCCCACCAATGCCGACGTCAGCATCCAAGCTGCCACCACCTACCCTGCCGAGGATGCAAGGGGGGGAATTAAGTCACCACCGAAAAGACGGCCTAGCCTTTTTTTCAGGGGTCAAAAAAAAATAAGGCCTGGCCTTATTTTGTGAGAAACACAGTAGATAGATAGATAGATAGATAGATAGATAGATAGATAGATAGATAGATAGATAGATAGATAGATAGATAGATAGATAGACAGATAGACAGAGAGAGAGAGAGAGAGATTTAGATATGGATATAGATACCCACTGTTAAGCCTGGTTTCCCCAACCAGGGTTAGGGAGACAAGCTAAACAGAATGTGCAGCGTTAGTCAGATAGGCACACAGATAAATGAGTGAGCTAAGCTTGTATGTTTATTAACATACAGTAAAAATAACAGATATGCTTGTGCTATCAAAAATATAGTTTATTCCATTATGAGTTCATAGCATAGTTAAAATAACAGTCCAATAGTCATGTATCATTTAGTCAGTCCATTCAGGGATATTCAGTTAGCAAAGTCCATGTAGAATATCCTATGTCAGTTCACTTACAAGTCAGTCCTTTGTTTTCTCTCCCGTTCGAGCAATGCAGTCTTGAGTCCTTGCAGTAATCAGGGATCATCAAAGCCAGAGAGAGAGCAAGCTGCAGCCTTGCTTCTTTTAAAGTGCTTTCACAACCACTCCCTTAATTACTATCCCACAGTTAAAGTTGCAGACACTTTAACATACAAACTATGATTACATATTATTATTTCCCTAAACCAGTTAGAGTAAACAATGTTATCCCTAACATTCTCCCCTTTTCGGTTAAATAATAATAGAACTATTTACATCTTTAAATCATATTTGTTACAACTCTCTTTAAACTTAATTACTCCTTGAGCTTTTGTAAATTGGTCTGCAATGTTTTCTTCTGTCATGCAGTATTCCAATTTAATTAGCCCATTCTTTACAGATTCTCTAACATTTAAGTATCTTAAGTCAGTATGCTTTGATCTAGTTTTTACAGCAATACTAGTAGCTAATTGTATAGCTGCTTGGTTATCCTCGTACACAATAATGGAATCTTTAACAGTTATACCCATGTCTAATAATAACTGTTTGTACAAAATCAAGTCAGTGCATAATAATGACAGACATGAAAATTCCGCTTCCATCGTGGACAAGCTGATATGCTGTTGTCTGATTGACCTCCACCCTATTAGTGTTTTACCAAATAATATAGCCATCCCAGATGTTGATTTTCTTGTGTTTATATTAGTTGCAAAACTTGCATCTGCATAGGCACTAAGACTCAAATCACCCTTTGGTTCTATATACAATGCATGGTTCATTGTTCCTTTAAGATATCTTAAAATTCTCTTTAATGATTGCCAATGACATTGTTGTGGATCCGAATTAAAACGTGCCAGCTGATTTACACTATAAGCTATATCTGGCCTAGACCAATTGCTTATATATGATAAGCTACCAATCAAAGATTGATATATAGACTTATCAAATTTGGGACTTTGATCATTAATTTGGCAAACTTCCTGACTCATTGGAGTCTTTGCCGGTTTACAAAGTTCCATTTTAAACGTTTTAATTAATTGGCAAATTTTATCTTCTTGAGATATCTTAAAACCATTTTTTGTTTTGTTAATTGTCAATCCTAGATACTTTTTAATTTCACCTAAATGCTTTAATTTTATCTTTTTGGCTAATAATGATATAATTTCATTAGCTTCATTATTAGTCTTAGTTATCAAAGCAATATCATCTGTAAATAATAACAATAATGATACCGTTCCATTATTTTCTCTTTTAAACACACATGGATCTGCTAAACCAGATTTAAAACCTATATTGTTTAACTCTTTCACAATATATTGGTTCCACTCAAACCCAGATTGTTTCAACCCGTAAAGACTCTTTTTGAGTTTCCAACAATCATTACTATTTACTTTATTGTCTTTTATACCTACTAGTTTTCTTAAATATATAGTGTGCTGCAATGGTGCATGCAGATAGGCAGTTTCTACATCTAAATGGTTAATGACATAGTTTTTCTTAGCTGCCCACACTAATGCTGCTCTTAAAGATGTTGCTTTAAGACTTGGTGCAAAAACTTCATCGTAATCAGATGCAGTTTGATTAAATCCTTGAGCTACTAACCTAGCCTTATCGGTAACAGTCTCATCATTTCCAGTTTTTACTTTAAATATCCATTTGCACCCAATGGATTTTTCTCCTGGAGGTAATTTAGCATCTTCATAAACTTTCATTACCTTTAATGAATTTAATTCTTTTTCCATTGCCTTTTGCCAATTCTCCTGATCCTTAGCAGGATACATCCTAAGTTCATCTACACTAGTTGGAACTTTAGTTACTTGGCAAACTATACTTGCTTGATACCTATCAGGTGGTCTAGTTACACGTGTAGTACGTCTAAGTATTACAGGACTTACAGGTGGACTTTCATTTATTAACTCTTCTTGATTATCTAACTCTTCCTGATCAACTGTTTCCTCTTGTTCTGGTCCTATTTGCTCTTCATGGACTTCTTCTTTAATTGAACTCTTCTTATAACTAATCTGATCTTTCTGCCTTTTGTAGGGTTCAATAATTACTTCATTATTGAAATCTTGCTCTAATCTATTCCATCCTACATGTTCTAGGAATTTAGCACTAGCACTGGTGTAAACTCTAGATGTACCTGGTTCCCAGAATCTATAAGATCTATGATTAGATGTATATCCTACAAAATATAATCTTTTAGCTCTATGCTGTCCTTTGTGTCTAAGTTGTGAAGGGATATGCACCCATGCTGGTGCTCCAAATGTGTGCATGTAACTTAAATCAGGTTTTGTACCATGCCACAGTGTGAATGGTAATTCACCTGTTGTTGAATTAACAACATTATTTAATATATGATTACCACACATTATTGCTTCTCCCCATAAATTGTCCACGGTGAGAAAACAGCTGTGGGGTGTTGGCAGAAGCTGAAGAGGATTTATGTTCGAGATAATGTTGGTGCTCACATAAATCTAACACGGAAACTTTTCAGTACACATCTCCATAAGAATGGTGATATGCTGAGTCATTTAAAAACTATGCAAAGCATTTTTCAAGAACTGCACGAGAAAGAGCTTATTTTCTCTGAACTACACCAAGTCTACATAATTCTATCTTCCCTTGATGAAAGTTATGATAACTACGTAACTTCCCTTGAAATATTGCCAAAGGAAAGCCTAACTTCAACTGATATAACTGGCAGATTGATTGAAGAGGCCAGAAGAAGGCTTGAAAGAGATGATTTAAGGAGGCAGCAACCTCAAAAAGAAGATAATGAAACTCCTACTGCATACGCAATTAAAAAGTGTTTTAATTGTGGAGGAAGAGGACATTTGGCAAGATTTTGTAAAAAAGCAAAACGCCAGAAGGCTGGCCAGAATACTAAAAGTCATCAAAAGAAAAAGAAAAATTTAGAGTTAGCCATGTATACTAACGGAGCTGTAAAAAATAATTTATGGATGGTTGACAGTGGAGCATCACATTGTATAACAAATGATAACAAACATTTTATTAAAATGTCCAAGAGTACACAGCAGATATCGTTAGCCAATGGCTGGAAACTGAAAGCTAAAGGTCAAGGTATA
Organism: Hydrophis major; assembly: GCA_033807585.1. NCBI lineage: Eukaryota > Metazoa > Chordata > Lepidosauria > Squamata > Elapidae > Hydrophis > Hydrophis major. The sequence goes on along the minus strand of CM066328.1, from coordinate 73,594,985 downwards.
GCATATTGTTCTTTTATAAAAGAGAATGTAAAAATGTTATATGTACCACAACTTAAGTTTAATTTAATTTCAGTAAGAATTTTGGTTAAACAAGGATATGTAGTTACATTTAGGGGAGATAACTGCATAATTGAAAAAGAAGATAAGAAAATTACTGCATCTTTAAGAGGTAAATTATATGTGTTAAATGATGATGGTTTAAAGGTGGCTAACACAGTTTATGAAAATAAGAAACCTCATGATAAATGTATTCACTTGTTACATCGAAGGCTAGGGCATTTAAATTTTAAAATGCTTAAGAAAACTGTTGAATTATCTAAGGGAATAAGTTTAAAACCTTGTAATAAGTATTTGCAATGTAATGCCTGTAATCAAAGCAAAGCAAGGGTTACACCGGCTAATAGAGTTGATGGATTTACTACCAAAGAACCTTTAGAAGTAGTATTTGCTGATTTAATAGGTCCTAAAAAACCAAGTGTAGGAGGAGCTCGTTACATACTAAGTATAATGGACCATTATTCTAGATATGGGTTTTGCTATTTAATGAAGAGCAAAACTGAAACGTATCAAAATCTCTTTAATTGGATAAAATTTGCTGAAATGAAAACTAAAAAGAAATTAGTAACTCTTATAACAGATAATGGTACGGAATTTACAAATAATAAATTCCAGAACAGACTAAGAATGTTAGGTATTCAACATAAAAAGTCTGCACCATATAGGCCACAACATAATGCCTTTATAGAGAGAAGAGGCCAAACATTACAATCAATGGCACGAACTATGATGTCTGATTCAGGATTACCTGACAATTTATGGGGAGAAGCAATAATGTGTGGTAATCATATATTAAATAATGTTGTTAATTCAACAACAGGTGAATTACCATTCACATTGTGGCATGGTACAAAACCTGATTTAAGTTACATGCACACATTTGGAGCACCAGCATGGGTGCATATCCCTTCACAACTTAGACACAAAGGACAACATAGAGCCAAAAGATTATATTTTGTAGGATATACATCTAATCATAGATCTTATAGATTCTGGGAACCAGGTACATCTAGAGTTTACACCAGTGCTAGTGCAAAATTCCTAGAACATGTAGGATGGAATAGATTAGAGCAGGATTTAAATAATGAAGTAATTATTGAACCCTACAAAAGGCAGAAAGATCAGACTAGTTATAAGAAGAGTTCAATTAAAGAAGAAGTCCACGAAGAGCAAATAGGACCAGAACAAGAGGAAACTGTTAATCAGGAAGAGTTAGATAATCAAGAAGAGTTAATAAATGAAAGTCCACCTGTAAGTCCTGTAATACCTAGACGTACTACACGTGTAACTAGACCACCTGATAGGTATCAAGCAAGTATAGTTTGCCAAGTAACTAAAGTTCCAACTAGTGTAGATGAACTTAGGATGTATCCTACTAAGGATCAGGAGAATTGGCAAAAGGCAATGAAAAAGGAACTAAATTCATTAAAGGTAATGAAAGTTTATGAAGATGCTAAATTACCTCCAGGAGAAAAATCCATTGGGTGCAAATGGATATTTAAAGTAAAAACTGGAAATGATGGGACTGTTACCCATAAGGCTAGGTTAGTAGCTCAAGGATTTAAACAAACTGCATCTGATTACGATGAAGTTTTTGCACCAAGTCTTAAAGCAACATCTTTAAGAGCAGCATTAGTGTGGGCAGCTAAGAAAAACTATGTCATTAACCATTTAGATGTAGAAACTGCCTATCTGCATGCACCATTGCAGCACACTATATATTTAAGAAAACCAGTAGGTATAAAAGACAATAAAGTAAATAGTAATGATTGTTGGAAACTCAAAAAGAGTCTTTACGGGTTGAAACAATCTGGGTTTGAGTGGAACCAATATATTGTGAAAGAGTTAAACAATATAGGTTTTAAATCTGGTTTAGCAGATCCATGTGTATTTAAAAGAGAAAATAATGGAACGGTGTCATTATTGTTATTATTTACAGATGATATTGCTTTGATAACTAAGACTAATAATGAAGCTAATGAGATTATATCATTATTAGCCAAAAAGATAAAATTAAAGCATTTAGGTGAAATTAAAAAGTATCTAGGATTGACAATTAACAAAACAAAAAATGGTTTTAAGATATCTCAAGAAGATAAAATTTGCCAATTAATTAAAACGTTTAAAATAGAACTTTGTAAACCGGCAAAGACTCCAATGAGTCAGGAAGTTTGCCAAACTGATGATCAAAGTCCCAAATTTGATACGTCTATATATCAATCTTTGATTGGAAGCTTATCATATATAAGCAATTGGTCTAGGCCAGATATAGCTTATAGTGTAAATCAGCTGGCACGTTTTAATTCAGATCCACATCAATGTCATTGGCAATCATTAAAGAGAATTTTAAGATATCTTAAAGGAACAATGAACCATGCATTGTATATAGAACCAAAGGGTGATTTGAGTCTTAGTGCATATGCAGATGCAAGTTTTGCAACTGATATAAACACTAGAAAATCAACATCTGGGATGGCTATATTATTTGGTAAGACACTAATAGGGTGGAGGTCAATCAGACAACAGCATATCAGCTTGTCCACGATGGAAGCGGAATTTTCATGTCTGTCATTATTATGTACTGACTTGATTTTGTACAAACAGTTATTATTAGACATGGGTATAACTGTAAAAGATTCCATTATTATGTTCGAGGATAACCAGGCAGCTATAAAATTAGCTACTAGTATTGCTGTAAAAACTAGATCAAAGCATACTGATTTAAGATACTTAAATGTTAGAGAATCTGTAAAGAATGGGCTAATTAAATTGGAATACTGCATGACGGAAGAAAACATTGCAGACCAATTTACAAAAGCTCAAGGAGTAATTAAGTTTAAAGAGAGTTGTAACAAATATGATTTAAAGATGTAAATAGTTATATTTATTATTATTTCCTAAAAGGGGAGAATGTTAGGAATAACATTGTTTTACCCTAACTGGTTTAGGTAAATAATAATATGTAATCATAGTTTGTATGTTAAAGTGTCTGCAACTTTAACTGTGGGATAGTAATTAAGGGAGTAGTTGTGAAAGCACTTTAAAAGAAGCAAGGCTGCAGCTTGCTCACTCTCTGGCTTTGATGAAACCTGATTACTGCAAGGACACAAGACTGCATTGCTCAAACGGGAGAGAAAACAAAGGACTGACTTGTAAGTGAATTGACATGGGATATTTCTACACGGACTTTTGCTAACTGAATATTCCTGAATGGACTGACTAAATGATACATGACTATTGGACTGTTATTTTGACTATGCTATGAACTCATAATGGAATAAACTATATTTTTGATAGCACAAGCGTATCTGTTATTTTTACTGTATGTTAATAAACATACAAGCTTAGCTCACTCATTTATCTGTGTGCCTATCTGACTAACGCTGCACATTCTGTTTAGCTTGTCTCCCTAACCCTGGTTGGGGAAACCAGGCTTAACACTGTTGATCAGTTAAGGTTAAAGCAATTATGCAAATAGCTTGTTGATTTTTATGCATAAATTCTTCTATCTTTAATTTATCTTCATCATCCTCTGTATCCCATTCTTCTACGTTTGGTGGATTTTTAATTATGTTCCACAAACCTTCTCTTCGTAGAAGCAGACTACATTTCATAGACCATGATACATAGTTTGTTCCATCCAACTTGGATATAAGAGACAAACTTTGTAGATTGACTTGTGCCATGTTTTCTTTATATGGATATAAAAATATAATTAATAAAACACAGCTGTCTGTTTTACTGTAATGTATAACAACACAAACTCTCACTTTTACATAAATCTGTTTTATCCTAGTTAAACTGACTTTGCAGCCTCTGGGCCCATAACCAGTGTTAAGCCTGGTTTCCCCAACCAGGGTTAGGGAGACAAGCTAAACAGAATGTGCAGCGTTAGTCAGATAGGCACACAGATAAATGAGTGAGCTAAGCTTGTATGTTTATTAACATACAGTAAAAATAACAGATACGCTTGTGCTATCAAAAATATAGTTTATTCCATTATGAGTTCATAGCATAGTTAAAATAACAGTCCAATAGTCATGTATCATTTAGTCAGTCCATTCAGGGATATTCAGTTAGCAAAGTCCATGTAGAATATCCTATGTCAGTTCACTTACAAGTCAGTCCTTTGTTTTCTCTCCCGTTCGAGCAATGCAGTCTTGAGTCCTTGCAGTAATCAGGGATCATCAAAGCCAGAGAGAGAGCAAGCTGCAGCCTTGCTTCTTTTAAAGTGCTTTCACAACCACTCCCTTAATTACTATCCCACAGTTAAAGTTGCAGACACTTTAACATACAAACTATGATTACATATTATTATTTCCCTAAACCAGTTAGGGTAAACAATGTTATCCCTAACACCCACACAGCCAAGACAACTGTATGCTTTTCATCTGCATTGATTATATGGAGATCATATAACCATTGGCTCTTTCTTTCTAATCCTCCAGTCTGAGTATGTACAAAACCATGAAGTTGAAAATCTAAATCACTGAAGAGAAGTTCCGATCATTCATTTTTACTGTTATTATTATATGTTATTGCTATTGTTATATTGATATTGGTAAGATTGCTGCTATTTCCCCCCCTTATTTGAGCTTTATATTTTTGACAGAAATGAAATATCTGGAATGTCAAAACGAAATATGTGGAATATCAAAATAAGAAATGAATAAAACTGATTTTATATAAACTGAATAGATCATATAATAATAGACCATTCATTACTAAGGGGGCTAATCACAACAGCCTGGGCACTAATGTTCGGTCTTCTTCTCTCCCTGCACCCTACAGGATTAGCAAAACATTAAACAGTAATATAAAGCAGATAATTGTATCAGTTGCTTTACATTACTGCAAAAAGGCGATGAAATAGAATCTATCCAAGTAGTTTATATGTTGGTGTGCAAAATCCTATTTGCCTTAATTAACAACTGCTTAGGGCTAATTTCTCAGCTGAGATCATACTTTTATCCATTCTTCATGCTGTGCTTTCTTCAGGGTTATATTTTGATTTAAAATCACACATTGAAAGCAGCGGCATAGTGCTTCAATTCATTTCAGCAAGCACCTTAATTAAGTTATTTTCTCCACAAAGAAACAAAATTCACCAACTCTTGCTATACATTTAAATAACCAATATCAATAGAGAATGAATGAGATGAGAATTTTGTTAATATAAGGCTTCCCTTGCCTCAGACATCTGTTCTGAAACTTAACATGGAAATACATTCACAAATTGCATCAGTAAATTTGATTAGTTGAAACTTTGGGGAATTTTTCCAGCTGATTAACCCAAGGACCTTATTGCTAAACATTGGCATTGTGTGGATTGATCAAATTCCAAGTGAATGCCATATATTAGAGAGTATAATTGCAAGTTGACTAAAAAAGGAAGGAGGCTTAATCTAATGATGACTGGGGTAAAATATTACTAGAATTATCATATTGACATAACAAACCAGTTAATTAATATCTTTATCTGATACAAAACCATATTGGCTGAATTTCATTATAGAATTATTTTCATTCAAGTTATTCATTGAAAGTATTTGTCATTCTTAAAAAAATAAAAATGTTATCATTTTGTTAAGGTGCATGAAGTAAAGTTGTACATTACAAGTGTTTTGTTTTCATTTGGAAAAGAGTAAAGTAAATATGAACATTAAAGCATGTGAGAAAACATGTAACTTTCAATTGACAAATGGGACTTTAATGTGTCATTCCTTTTAAAATGGCACTACAGCATAATAGCTTTCTTCTAAAGGTAAAGGTCCCTTTGGAAAATAATTAAAAAGACTACGCCAAAAAAATACAATAGTGAAAAATAATTTGGATTGTCCAGATGAGGAAGTTGCATTTTATGTTAGACTGACTAATGTCAATGAAAATGAGCAAGTATTAGAATTGTTACTCTTAACAATACAATGCTTAACCTGAGACTTTTTTCCCAATACAGTATTATTTCAGTTTCCAATACTGAATTGTTAGTAGCAATCAGCATTATTACTGAAATTTCATCAGTGCTTTTCAGTAAAATTCTAAAAATCCAGGGCTTTTCTGAAGTTCATAAGAATGACAGGTTCTATGAGATGGATACCTACCTATTGTAGCAGCACATCTAGGTAAAATTCCCAGTCTTATCTTCTTACCAAGAAAATGGGATATACATGAAATGAATGACTTGACTACTATATACTGAATTGTGCGATAAAAATCATTTGGCTGTTATTCGTGTTCATCTCGCTAAGCAACAAAAATGGATTATAATTGGCTGCTCTACCAGTTGGATTAAAAGTCAAGAAGAATTTGAAGTTTTGGAAACATTGAAATGAGCAGGAAACCAATACCATCTGGCATTTCTGCTTCTACCTCTGCTTCCCCACCAGTTGGAGGACAACGTTTAATTCAGACAATGTTGAAGCAAGATAAGGAACAAGAAAAAATAACTTTACAGATGATTATGCAAGGAATCCAAGATCTCAAGACAAAATCAGATATCATTGAACAAAGAACAGGAAATATTGAACAAAGAACAGAAAATATTGAACAAAGAATAGAAAAGATTGAACAAAGAGCAGAAAATATTGAACAAAGAGCAGAAAATATTGAACAAAGAATAGAGAAGACTGATGAAAAAGTGGAAAATATTAAACAAATGATGGTTAAGTATGAGGAGAGATTCCAAAAAATTGAGGAAGAAGGAAAACAAAGAGAGAAGAAGATTGGAAATATTGACAGCAGACTAACAGCGGTTGAACAAGAAAAAGGTGGGATGTTGAGGTGGGAGATGGAAAGGTCAGAATTTTACCTCAGATTTCAAAATATAGAAGAGGAAAAAGGAGAAAATTTGGCAGCGGTAATGATAGAAATTTTGGCAGATGTTTTGGAAATTACAGAGGAAAAGATGATGGATGGAATAGATGAGATATATCGAGTCTATACAAGATATGCGATGAGAAATAAATTACCCAGGGAAGTCCATATTAGATTTACTAAAAAATCCATTAAAACGCAAATATTACAAGTAGTAAGAGAGAAAACACTGAAATACAAGGGTAAAGAGGTTATGGTTTTAAAACAAATACCCAGAAGAGTGAGAGAGATGAGAAGAGAATATCGATTTCTGACCAAAATACTATTGGAAAATGAAGTGAATTATAGATGACGGATGCTAGAAAATATTGGACTATAATTCGCATGTGGTTGGAAAAAATGATAAAGAAACATATAGATTTGAAACCAGAGATCTTCTTACTGGGAATTTTACCTGATATATATAGTAAAGATTTGAAATACCTGATTGTAAATGTATTAACAGCGGCCAGGATTGTATTTGCTAAAAATTGGAAGAATGAGAAAATACCATTACAGGAAGAAATTATTAAGAAAATATTGGAATGTGCTGAGATGAGCAGATTGACATTTGAAATTAGAGAGCAAGAGGATAAACAATTTTACGAAATTTGGGATCTTTTTTATAAATGGCTAGATGATAAAATACGATAATAGAATATTTAGAATGCTAGATAGTAAGGAATATCTTTATTTTGCTATTATTTTGCTATTTGCTATTATATTTATAAAGGATTTTTTAGGATTGATTTGATATGACTAGATGATTTGTTATAGAGTAAACTGGTTTAAAGTATTGTTAGCTCATTAAGTATGAATGATTAAAAATATAGTCAAAAACTTCTTTTTTTAGTGATATTAGGATATATAAGTTTGGATTGACAATATGAGTTGTTATGTAATATAATTGTAATTGAGACTACAGAATGAATGCACAAAAATGATGAACCAACTGACATACTGGATGTACATATAAGAGTTGATGTTTTTATGTTTTGTTTGTCTTGTTTGTTTGTAGAAAATTAATAAAAACTTTTTCAAAAAAAAAAAAATCATTTGGCTGTTATTCGTGTTCATCTCGCTAAGCAACAAAAATGTTTTTTTAAACAATTCCAAGAATACCATCTATAAACTGCATAAAGTCTCTTTAGATTTGATTAAACCCATTTTGGCATCTGCCAATCAAATAAGAATTTACATGAATCATTAACATTGAATTACAATTAGCTTGCCATTGAACTATGTTAGAACTTCATTCATGCAGTAGTATGGATTAGAACTTGCTACTTATAATGAAACTTTTGCATACTACAATTAGCCTGTCTTGGGACTGGCTAAAGCTGAAGGCAATAAACCCAGGCAACTGCTAGGTACTCAAGATGCTTATAAATAAATTCACATATTTTATTGATTCATAAATACAACAATGCCATTGTACTGAAAGATTAGCCTATTGCAATATCATTCTTCATCCCCAAGTATACAGTAATTTCTAAATATAAACTTTTTTTTCATGCAAACAACTTCACAAATTCATGTGAATTATTTATTTCACTTGAACTTTTGAATAATCGAAGACTAACATTGCCTGTGGTTTGTTTTAATCTCTCCCCACATTGTAAAAAAAAAAGGTTTTAATTTTCACCAGTTATATATTTTAATTATAGAGATGTACTAAAACAAGGTTGTTGTTTTTTTATACCATTTTGGAAAAAGCCCAAGTTCAGATTCTGCTGCATTTGAATTTCATCTCAGAAGATTCAAAGTTTATATGCCTTCCTATTAATTATCACTACAGTACTTGAATCTATTAACTGAGTGTACATAGAATGCTTTCTTCAGTATTTTTAGTCAAGGATAACACTGATTTTTGTATCAATTCCAGAATCTAGAGCATGGGAATTGATAATAAAATACTATTATTCTATTACTAACACTTTGGGACTGTTTTTAATATTGAAAAGATGTATATATATTGAAAAGATGGTCCTGTCTTGTGCAGTTTCATATATGAACTAATGGAAGAATTAACACAGTGACATGTTTCATTGTAACAGTGATTCGTAAGAAAAATCAGCTTATAACAAATAACAAATACTTACTCTGGGCCAAGGGATCCTGAGAACAAATATATGCAAACAATTTTGCATTTTAAATAAAATATAATGCAAATATATAGGAACTCCTCTGGAATTTTGAGGGCAAGATAGGGATCTTTTCACATACCACATTATTCTGCTAATTTGAAATAATATTCCTACCTTATGAAAAGGGTAATTTTGAACACACTGCTTAATAATAACTCTTCGCCATAAAAAGGAGCACTAGCCTACAAAGTCTGCCTGTCCCTCTTTTAAACTGATGATTAATTGTACCCTCCCTTTCATTTTCTTGTTTTCTTTGTTATTGTCTGGTATTGTTTTAGAACAAAAAAGAAGTCTCATTGGTTTGTTGGAAGGAGAACTATCTAATGAGAAAATACTACTATAAGTGGATTTATTTGTTTCTAAATACATTCATGGAAACTTGAAAGTTATTTCAGATCATTTTATTGATACTGTTCTTTTGATGCCAAATATTTTTAAGCACAAAATAATTGACTTTAACTTTATTTACACGAAGAGAGTGTATCAGTGAATTGCACCAGACAATGCTAATTAACAGCATGAGAAGATCACAAAAAAGGACATTGACAGGAGAGCGACAATTACTAATTTATTTGTCTCTTTCTCAATTCACTTAGAAATATCTTTGGGAGTCTAGCATGTCAGCCTTGTCAGGCATTACACTGTAGCTGTCAGCATTTTGACTGATGTAGAAGCACTACCTGCTCTTGTTTGCCCTTCCTTTCACTTGAGTGCACACAGGTAAGACAGCTTGTTGGTAATTTTTATTTAATGCTTTCAGTATCTGTGGCTGTTCTCTTTTTTTTTTAGTGAACATTCTGACAATAAGAAACTCCATTCGCCAAGATTTTTAAGACTCCAACTGCAAAGCACTTGTGCCACTTAACAAAGGTTTTACTCTGGGATTTGAATACTTTTCCCACTCTTCTCTGCTGCCTTGTGATCTCAAAGACAGAAGTTTAGGATGTTTGATTTAATAGAAAGGAAAACAAACTTCTGGAAACCAGTGGGGAAAAATTATGGGTGCAAATGGTGTGGCAGGGCTCTGAGGATGAAAAAGAATCTGTTAAAGTTGCACATTTTTCTAAAACTATATAGATTCATTGAGTTGGAAAGGGATCTTGGAGACCATTCAATCTAATCTGCTGCTCTTTATGGAAATCAAAGCTAGTGCATTCCCAATAGATGGTTATCATTGCAATGATTGAAAACCTTCTGCAAATATCAACACTACTCTTGGACATCAGGTAATTGATTCCATTGTTAAATGATTTTGACCATCTACATCTACCTTACTGTAAATTAAACTCATTCGATTTAAAGCTATTTTGAGCCAACAAAACACTGTAATCTTTTATCTGATTGCCATTCACTTATTTGAAGAATGCTATGTCCATCCTTAGTCTTTCCTGGCTTCTAGGCTAAATTCAGTTTAATCAACTGTTTCCCATGATTATTATTTTATTTAAAATCTTTAAAATCTTGAATCTGTTCTACATATTTTTATATATTATTCTTAAAAAGAGCTATGGTGATTCAAGTCAAAATTCCAGCATTTTGTTCCCATATAGGCTTTCCAAGTAAAGTTCAAAAACAAGAAAAACAGCTGCAGCATCCACTTATACCAAGAAGTTTATTGCCGATAATATTGGGAATAATATGAAACTGTCATTTCATCTTAGGTTCCAAAATGTGATGGAAGACAGAAAGGAAGATTTACATGCAATTATGACAAATCTGTTAGCAGCGGCTTTACAGAAATCCAAACTGGAAATTGAAAATGATGTAGATGAGGTCTACAGAATATATACACACTATGCGAGGAGACATAGACTACTCCGAAAGGTTCACATTCAATTTGCAAGGAAGACAACACAAGACCTACTCTATAGTAAGACCAGAGATGAACCACTTGTATACAAAGATCATGAAGTGATTACACTGAAACAAAGACCTAGGAGAGTCAGAGAGCAGAGAAGGGGCTACCAGTTTTTATCAACTCAACTTATTAGAAATGGTATTCCATTTAGGTAGCTCACCCCAGAGGGGCTTTGTTTCATGGCAGGACAAAAAATACAAAATTGATGCAATTGAAAAAGCACAGGAATTTTGTGAATGACACCTAGGACTCGAGGAAGAACAAGAAAGTAGAGACGACTTAAATACGAGAAGCCAAGAGGAACAACTCTCTAGAGAAAAAGAATCTGATTCACACACTCTGAACCCCAAAATCTTAGAGAAGAAGGGGAAGGCAACAGACTAAGAAGAAGAGAGCCTAGAACAAGGAATGAAATGAGAAATGCCTCACACAGTCAGTGACACTGATAGAGAAATCACTTTATTTTCAGTCAATATCAATAATTTAAATTTATCATCAAAAAGAAAAGAGGATATTTGAGAAACTCAAAAAACAAAACTCTGACATAGCTTGTATCCAAGAAGTACATATTCCAGACAATCAAGCAAACCTCTTAAAGAGGTTTTACCCAAATATAAATTTGGGTAAAATGTATTCGGCACTTGCAAAGAAACAAAAAAAAAGGGGGGGTATTGTAGTATATGTAAAGAATTGGTTGCAACATAAACAAATATACAAAGATCAAGAAGGGAGAATGCTCTTTATAGAAATAAATGTAAACCAGAAAAAGATGTTATTAGTCACAATATAAGCCCCGAATTCAAACCAAAAAGACTTTTATAATAGGCTTCACCATAAGATAATAGAATTTGAGTATGCTAATGTATACATTGTAGGGGACTATAATGCAGATAAAAATTATAGAACTTTCCCCCCCTCACCCCCAAAAAGGAAAGGAGAATACTCCCTTTGTCTTTTAATAATATGTTGAGCGAACTTAACTTGAAAGATGTGTGGAAAGAATTAAATCCAAATAAAAAACAATATACTTTTTTTCCGAACCCCCACCACTCTTGGTCCAATATAGATCAGATATGGATGGACCCTGGGTTAATGGAAAATATTAAAAGGATCAAAATTTTGCCAAATCTATGGGCTGACCATAATCCCATTCAAATTAAATGGAAAGGAAAGAGAAAAATTGGAAGATGGACATTTAACAATACCATATTAAGAGATAAAGAATATATTGAAATGATAAAGAAAGAATTGAATGTATTTTTTGAAATAAACAAAAGAGAACATACCTCCCTACAGAATCTTTGGGATACAGACAAAGCCTATGTGAGAGGTCTAACTATTGCTTACAATATTAAAAAGAATAAAGAAAAAAGACAGCAACAAAACATATGGAGGGAGAAACTGAAAGATTTGGAAACAAGTTGACAAAAGGACCGAACAATTCAAACATTAAGAAAGAAATATATCTGGTAAAGCATAAGATAAATCTAAGCGTACAGGAAGATCTGGCCCGAAAAATTAAATTAGCAAAACAAAATTACTTTGAAAATGCAAATAAGCTGGAGAGATGGTTAGCCCATAAAATTAAAAAAGAACAAGAAAAGAGAACGATCGTAGCTCTCCAAGATCAGGAAGGGAAATTATGCACCCAAGAAAAGAAAGAAATTGCTAAGGAGTTTTTTATGAAATTGTATAAACAGGAAGAAATACCAGAAGAATGTGTTGATCAATATTTGAATGAAAAGAACTTGTCCGAAATTACTGATGAAGAGAAAAAAAAATTTGAATAATAAAATATCTATAGAAGAAATTAGGAAGGCAATCAGAACACAAAAAGCAAATAAGACCCCTGGCCCAGATGGAATTCCTTCGGAATTCTATAAGGAATTCCAAGAAATAATAGAGGAGAATGCTAACTTGCCTAAATCATGGATGGAAGCATATATTATCCTTATTTATAAAGAACAATCAGACCCACAAAAAACTCAAAACTATAGACCAATATCACTTTTAAATGTAGATAACAAAATAATAGCTACAATATTGGTGGAAAGATTAAAGAGAGCATTAAGTAGAATTATCCACACTGATCAGAATGGCTTCCTCCCCCATAGGCAAATAAAAACAAATACAAGAACCATTAAGGATATATTAGAATATTATGAAGTATATTCAACCAAGACAATGACATTGATATTTTTAGATGCCCAGAAGGCATTTGACAACCTGAATTGGAACTTTCTTATTAAACAACTGATAGGCATGAAATTTGGTGAAAATTTTATAGGATGCATTAAGACAATTTATAACATGTAAACTGCAAAAATATTAATAAGTGGGGAAAATACAGATACCATAAAGATAAATAAGGGAGTAAGACAAGGCTGCCCCCTAGCTCCTCTATTGTACATTTTGGCAGAAGATACTCTCTCAGTACAAATTAGGCAAAAACAAGAGATTAGAGGACTAAAAATTGAAAAAGAGGAATATAAACTCCAGGCATTTGCCGATGATATGGCATTTATATTAGGAGAACCCTTAGAAGCGAGCCCTATACTACTAAGAGAAATAGAAGAATATGGAAAGGTGGCAGGGTTAAAAATTAACAAAGAAAAAACAAAAGTGTTAATAAAAAAACTGTACAAAGGAGCAGAAGGAAGAACTAGCAAATAAATTAGGTATGCAGGTGGTAAATAAAGTAAAATAACTAGTAATCTGGTTGACTGCTAGATGTTCGTCGATTAAAAAAGATAATTATGATTAATAACGCAAATAGTAAAGATTGAGATAATTGGGCCAAATTGCAGTTATCACTATTGGGACATATTTTGATAGTAAAAATGAATATTTTACCAAAATTGTTGTTCTTGTTTCAGACAGTGCCAGTCAAGTTGGAAAAGATTTTGTTTGTAGAATTAAACAAAAGTATATCTAAATTTATATGGCAGAGATAAAAACCCAGAGTGAAATATAAATTATTACAGGATGCCAAGAAAAAAAGGAGGATTTGGCCTTCCAGATTTTGAATTATATTATGATGCTGCTATAGTAAACTGGCTTAAGGATTGGGTTAAATTAGAAAATAGAAGGTTATTAGTATTGGAAGGTTTTGATCTCCAACTTGGCTGGCACGCCTTCATGTGGGATGGAAAATCTAAACAACATTCATATTTCTAAAGGCACCATGTAAGAAATGTATTGTTCAATCTCTGGGGAAAGATTAAAAAATACCACTACCCAAAGGTTCCATTGTGGCTATCTACATTGGAAGCAGTCACACATCCAAATGTATTGGATTATGAAAATATTGTCAGGTATAAAGATTTACTATATGATACCGGAGAGCTTAAAAATAGGAACCAAATATAAATTCAAGGAAAGGAGATAGCATGGTGGCCCTTTGCAGAAATACAAACCCATTGTAAAAAAGATAGAGAACAATTTGGCTTTAATATGACTCCACAAGCATTAGATAAAATATGGCGAGGAGAGGAAAAGAAAACAATTAGTAAAACATATAAATATCTTTGGGACTACAAATTAAAAGAAGAAACAGTCACAGAATCTATGATAATTTGGGCTAAAAACGTGTATCATAGTATTGAATAGTGACTATTATGAAGTATGGAACATTTGGTCTGAGTGGTTAAAGAAAAGGTAGTATTTGATATTTGGATAAGTTATGGAAATGACAGAAGACATGCATTTAATCATAAACTATATAGAGAAATTAAAACATTAAAAGAACGAAGGTGTTATTGTAACAAGGCAGATCACATCAATGATAAAGATAAAGAAATTTTTTTTTAACCATTGCTCAATATATGATATATATACATCATATATTGAGCAATGGTTAAAAAAATGTATTTATCTTTGTCATTGACGTGATCTGCCTTGTATATATAGTGTGTGTGTGTATATATATATATATATGTTTTCTGAGGTTCTCGCGGGTACTTGTATGTGGATCTTTGGTTATTCGGGTTTTCTCCCGCGTAAGATTGGAAGTAACTGGGCAACGTTTCGATGAAGTCTCATTCATCATCTTCAGGCTTGGTCTTCAGCTCTGTGCTTCTCAGAGTGATGTGAGCTTTCAGCTGCTTCTTCCTTTTAACTGCTCCTGGGGGTGTGACTTGATTGGCTGGGGGCTTGGCTGTGTTCTGATTGGATGGGGGGGTGTTCTCATTGGTTGGGGGTTTGGCTGTGTTCTGATTGGTTGGGGGGTTGGCTGTGTTCTGATTGGCTGGAGGCGTGTTCTGTTCAGGTGGGGGCTTGATTGTGCTCAGGTTAGTCTTAGTTGCTGGAAGGTTTGAGCTGGTGAGCTGTGATCTTGCTGTTTGGCTTCGAGTTCGTGGTCGTGCTACATCTTCATGGTGGGTGTCAGTTCGCTTCATGTATGGCTCAGAGGGGTTTGAGGTGGAAAGTGATGCAGCTGCAGTGCAGCTTCTGGTCCGTGGTCGTGTTTCATCTTCTGTGTGGGTGTGAGTCTGCTTTCTACGTGGAAGTGTGGTGGTGGCATCTTGTGTGGCTATCAGGGGTGTGGGTCTGGTGTCACTCTTCATGTTAGGTACGCGTCTGTTCATGAGGGCGGGTTTCCAAATGGCTGGTAGGCGGGAGGCATCATCTCGTTTATTCATGCTGTGTGGGTGTTTTTCTATCTCTAATCTTTGGAATCCATTGGCTGTCAGCACGCCGGTGAGAGTGTGTAGTTCGGTCTCTAGGTGTTGTTCATCGGCTAAGCATTTTGTTCTGGAGATGAGTGTCTCAGCTACGGAATTGATCTGTGCTGGGTGGTGGTGTGAGAGTGCGTGTAGATAGCGGTTTGTATGTGTTTTCTTCTGGTAGATGGTGTGTCCTAGGGAGCCATTGGATTTTTTGTATACCAAGACATCAAGGAAGGGAAGTTGGTTGTTAGCTTCTGTTTCCATGGTGAATTGTATTTTAGGGTGTTGGCTGTTGAGGTGTGTGAGGAAGTTGTTCAGTTTTTCTTTCCCGTGTGGCCAGATTATGAAGGTGTCATCTACGTATCTGAGCCAGAGTTTGGGTTTGTGATCATATTTTTCTAGAGCTTGTGTTTCAAAATGTTCCATGTAGAGGTTAGTGATGACAGGTGAGAGGGGTGATCCCATGGTTGCTCCTTCTATTTGTTTGTATTTTTGTCCGTTGTAGGTGAAGTATGTATTGGATAGGCAGTGGTTGGTCAGATCTAGGATGTGCTTGGGGGGGTTGTATTTGTTTTGGATGGCTGTCAAGGCTTCTTTTATTGGCACTTGGGTGAAGAGGGATATGACATTGAAGCTCACTAGTAGGTCACTGGGTTGTAAGTTTTGTTTCTTTATGATCTCGATGAACTGGAATGAGTTTCTTACGTGTGAGTTGATGGATTCTGCATAGGGCTGTAGTTGTTTGGTGAGAAATTTGGCTAGGTTTTGTAGAGGTGAGCCTATGGAGCTGACTATTGGTCTAAGTGGGGTTCCTTCTTTGTGTATCTTGGGGAGACCATAAAGATTAGGGCATCTGGATGATTTCTCTCTGGGTATTATTCTTTGCTGGATTTCTTCACTGATGGGGGAGGCTTTTATTTTGGATCTGGTGGTTTTTTCTAGGTAGGTGGTGGGGTCTGTCTTTAGGGGTTTGTATGTGGGGTCTTGGAGTAGGTTGGTTAACTTGGATTGGTAGTCAGATGTGTTCATAACCACTGTCACGTTTCCCTTGTCTGCTGGTAGGATTATTATGCTGGTGTCTTCTTTCAGGTTAAGTAGTGCAATTTGTTCTTCTTTGGATAAGTTGCTTTTGGGTGGTTTGCTAGTGCAGAGGATGTTGGTGATAGAGCAACGCTGCAGCATTTGGCATAGCCATGTGCAGCGAGCCAGGGCTCCTCCTTGCAACCAGAGCCCGGTAGAGATAGAAAAACGCCCACACAGCATGAATAAATGAGATGATGCCTCCCGCCTACCAGCCATTTGGAAACTTGCCCTCATGAACAGACGCGTACCTAACATGAAGAGTGACACCAGACCCACACCCCTGATAGCCACACAAGATGCCACCACCACACTTCCACATAGAAAGCAGACTCACACCCACACAGAAGATGAAACACGACCACGGACCAGAAGCTGCACTGCAGCTGCATCACTATCCACCTCAAACCCCTCTGAGCCATACATGAAGCGAACTGACCCCCACTATGAAGATGCAGCATGACCACGAACTCGAAGCCAAACAGCAAGATCACAGCTCACCAGCTCAAACCTTCCAGCAACTAAGACTAACCTGAGCACAATCAAGCCCCCACCTGAACAGAACACGCCTCCAGCCAATCAGAACACAGCCAACCCCCCAACCAATCAGAACACAGCCAAACCCCCAACCAATGAGAACACCCCCCATCCAATCAGAACACAGCCAAGCCCCCAGCCAATCAAGTCACACCCCCAGGAGCAGTTAAAAGGAAGAAGCAGCTGCAAGCTCACATCACTCTGAGAAGCACAGAGCTGAAGACCAAGCCTGAAGATGATGAATGAGACTTCATCGAAACGTTGCCCAGATACTTCCAATCTTACGCGGGAGAAAACCCGAATAACCAAAGATCCATATATATATATATAATATATATACCGTGTTTCTCACAAAATAAAGCCGGGCCTTATTTTTTTTGACCCCCCCAAAAATGGCTAGGCTGTCCTTTGGGGAGTGACTTAATTCCCCCCCCCTTGCATCCTTGGGTGGGTGGGCAGCGACAGCTTGGATGTTGACTTCGGCATTGGTGGGGCACTTCATATCGGGAGACCTTCTGCCACCGTTGCTTTCCCTTCTCCCTTGCTGCTGTGGCATTTAGAGCAACTCTGCAGCATTTGGCATAGCCATGTGCAGTGAGCCAGGGCTCCTCCTTGCAACCAGAGCCCGGTGGAGACACTCGCCTTCAGGCGCTCCTGTCACTGCCTTCCCTTTGCCTTCAAAGGTAAAGCCAATTATTTTAAAAATGACGCCCTACTACAACCAAGCCTCCCTTGCCTAAGAGGGCAGCCAACCCCACATGGGGAGGTGAATCTCCCGGGGCTGCAGCGTAGGATAGGCCCACCTCGGGAGAAGTGCCCAGCTGCCATCCCTACCTGGAGCCGAAGAGCTTTGCCTGGGGTGCCCAGCACAGCTGACAGGTGGGCCCTCCTTCCCAGAAGCAGAGCTCTCACCAAGGCAGCGAGTGCTTCCCCGCCAGACTCTCTACTCATCCTGCCAGGGCCTCACCAGAGCCATGTGGGCTGGGCAGAGCCAGGAAAGTGAGCTGCTGGTGCACACCCACCTGCCAAGCAAAAGAGCCGAGCCAACCTGAGCTTGGCTTCCCTCCCAAGTTCCTCCAGCATGAACCCAAAGGGACCACCAGGAGAGACTGCCCGAGGCAGTGATAGCGCCCACCCGTCCATGGACAGGGAGGTGAGGTGATGGCAGTGCTGCTTCCCTGGCCATTGGAGAGAGCCCGAAGCCACCCATCCTTTCCACTCCTCACCCAGCCCAGCCCCATCCCATGCATCACCAAATGCGCCGGCAGCTCCAAACGCTGCAGTGGAACGGGCATCAGGCAGAAGCACTGACTTGGTGGGGTTCAGCTCGGAGGATCACGTGGCGCAGGCAGTCGCTTGCCTACCTGTCCACGGATGGGTGGGTGCTATCACTGCCTTGGGAAGCCTCTTCCGGTGGCCTCTTTGGATTCACGCTGGAGAGACTTGGGAAGGAAGCCAAGCTCAGGTTGGACCAGCTCTTTTGCTTGGCAGGCGGGTGCGTACCCGCGGCTTGCTTTCCTGGCTCTGCCCAGCCCACACAGCTCTAGCACGGCCCTGGCAGGATGAGCGGAGGGTCCAGCGGGAAGGTGCTCGCTGCCTTGGTGAGAGCTCCACCATTGGGCAGGAGGGCCTGCCTGTCAGCTGCGCTGGGCGCCCCAGGCAAAGCTCTTCACACTCTGCCCAGTGCCAGGCAGGGATGGCGGCTGGGTGCTTCTCCCAGGGTGGGCCGATCCTGTGCTGCGGGCCCGGGGGTTGGGCTGGCCTCTTGGGCAAGGGAAGCTTTGTCGTACCGGTAGTAGGGTGTCTTTTTTAAAAGAATTGGCTTTGCCTTTGAAGGTGAAGGAAAGGCGGCGACAGGAGCGCCTGAAGCCGAGTGTCTCCGCCGGGCTCCGGTTGCAGGCAAGAGCCCTGGCTGGCTGTGCGTGACTGTGCCAAACGCACAGTCATTGCTCTAAACACCATGGCAGCAAGGGAGAAGGAAAAGCAATGGTGGAGGAAGGTCTCCTGATACGAAGTGCCCCACCAATGCCAAAGTCAACGCAGGCAGCACCATATCCGGGTATGCAACAAAACTACTTCCTAACGGCAAGCCGCCCCCACCATTCCCCCCATTTTGCATGTTTAATATAGGCCTTAATTTGGGGGAGGGGCTTAATTTGATTTTATGCCCATAAAACATGCTGGGCTTTCCTATTGGTGGAGGCCGTATTGTTGGAGAAACATGGTATATATATTTAAAAGCACAACTATAATGACGTGGGATAATACCTGAACAAAGCTGAATACCATACATGTAAGTATCCGTGAAAACTTAAGAATATATATATATGTTTGTGTGTTGTGTGTGTGTGTTTTCTTAAGTTTTCGCAGGTACTTACATGTATGGTATTCAGCTTTGTTCGGGTATTTTCCATGTCATTATAGTTGTGCTTTTAAAGTTGTAGCAACGTTTCAGCAGAATCTCATTTGCCATCATCAGGCTTCTGTATTGTGTTCATCTGTGAGTCAGATTTTCACAGCCATTTCAGTTTTGAATTTGGGGCTAGCCTACTGCTGTGCCAGAATGGTTTTTTCTTCATCCTGATTGATTGGGAGTCTTGGTCTATGTTTATTGGTCTTGGAGTTGGATGTGTTCTGCTTGATTGGTGTTTCTAACATCTTCTGTCTGTTTTGTGGCTTTTTTTGTTTTGATTGGCTGGCAACATTGTATTCCTGTATTTGAGGCTTTTAGTGTGGCTTTTAGTGTGGCTTTTAGTGTGGCTTGGCTCCGAGTTAATAGACAGCTATCATTTATTAGGAAGCTAGGTTTCATCTGGGTGCCTGGTTGGGGTGTGTTTGAGCTGGAGGTATCAAGGTGGATCTGTTTGTGCCCAGGTGTTTACTTGACTTGTGGTGTGGAGATTTTTTTGTTTGTGAGTGCAGGCTTCCAAATAATCGACAGTCTGGTGGAATCATCTCTTCTATTCATGCTTTCAGATCTTTCTTTCAATCTCTATGGCTTCTCTGATGATTCTGTGGTTGGGATTTTCTATAGTGGCTAAGGTTTTGGTGCCATTGAAGTTGGTGTTATGACCTGTGGCTTCCATGTGTTGGACTAGTGAGGAAGTGTGTTCCAACTTTTTTTTTGTGTTCATCCAGGCGAGTACTTATTCTTCTATTGGTCTGCCCAATGTATGTCGCAGGGCATGATGCACAGGGGACTTCATACATGCCTTGGCTTTCCAGGTCAATTTTATCTTTTGGGTTTCTTAGGATGGCTGCTATTTTTCTGTCTGTTTTGAAGACAGTCTTGATGTGATGCCTGTGTAATATCTTGCTGATTTTGTCTGTAGTACCTCTTATGTAGGGCAGCTGTCAGCTACAGAATTATCAGAGAAGCCATATAGAGGGGCAGGTGGGAGGGATTAGAATGCAAGTCAGCTTGTCGCACATGCAATCAGCTTGTCATGCATGTGCGATAAGGACTGACTAGGCAGGGAGCAGAGAAGCGAGCAAAGAAGAGCAGGGCCAGAGGCCCATTTTACCGGTTCTCTGAACTACCAGGAACCATAACAACTGGTTCTATAGAACCTGGCCGAACCAGTAGAATCCCAACCCTGCATCAAGCCTTGTTCTTGAGGCCATACTGCCTTTTAAAATTCAACACTATTCAAGTAATTTACATATACAGAAAAAGCCATATTCTTTACTAGTCATCTTCTACTCAGAATTGAAAGTAGACAGGAAAGAAAATCACCTTTTTTATTCCCTGTACCCACTTGATAATTGAACTAAATAACTATAATGAGGGGATATATATACTGGCATCATAAATGGCATAGCTAGAAAAGCACACATCCCTTAAGCTTTAATGTTGTGCCATGTGATTTTCAAAAATGATTATTTGCATATGTTTTTAATACTTCTTTCCATATATAAAAACTTTCAAGAAGAAAATATATACCATTTTAAAGTGGCTCTTGGGATTGAAAATATAGTGAAATGTTGACATTAATTCAAAACTTCAGATAAATATACATTGTATATATATATAGAGAGAAAGTAGGACTGTTGCTGAAATGAAACCTTTTAAAACAAAACAAAAAAATGAAAAATAAAAGATCCCCCACTGTCTCATAAATTTAATTGCCTTAATGTTTAGGCACTCATGTTCAGAATATAGAAAATAAAGCAGATGAGTTTGAACTCATTATACAGAAAGTCAAAAATGTGGTGGGATAATTGGCATGATTGCAATCTAATGCCTGAAGGAAAAGATGCAATAGAAAGATACATGGTATATTCAAAATATTCATTCTTGCTCAAAAATCCATATAATGAATTTAACAATGCTGTAGAAACCATCTGGGTTAAAATAAGTGAAGGGACAGATAACAGCAATACCACTATCGTATTCACTATCCCAAACTCAAGGAAAAGATGTGGTTGAGATTTTCCAAAGCAAACTAATACTTTCAAAAAGAAATGAATGTACAATGATGGGAGGTTTTAATTATCCTGACTTTTCTTGGGACAAAAGTTTTACAAATCGTGGTTCTTTCAGGAAATTCATGACTTGTTTCGTGACAATTTTCTTCTCCTAAGGGTGGAAAAAGGCTATTCCATTGTAGAAATTAATCTTAATAATGAAGTTTTTTCTCTTTTAATGGTTTTCTATTAACTCTTTTTCTATACTATATTCTTTAAAGTCTGATATTCCTACATTTTCATATCTTTCTGTTATATATCTCTAAATATTTATTGCTGACATATCTTAATGCTGTTGTCTTAATCCCTATATTTATTGTCATTTTCTAAAGAACTATATTCCTTTTTCTAATTTCATGTGTTTTATTTTTTTAATTACTGTTTTCTATTTCTCTTGTAAGTTTTTACTTTCTCTTAGTGTTTTTCCCTTGTCCATTCCTGCTTCTTGTTTCTTGATTCTTCTGAATCTTTGCTCAATGAGATCTTACAGAAATCCCTAAACTAGAAATAGTTTGACAGTAGAATCAATTATCCTGGGATCTGATATTTCCTAGGCTGTGTTCAAGTAGAGATTTGATAGTTTTCTGTCTGTGAACAGTGGATTAGACTCAGTGGCCAAATGGCCTTTTATGTTTGTGATTTTATCCCAGGCTCAATGTTCATTTGACTACCAAAATATTCCTATTCCTGGAAAGCATTAGACATGATGAGTTTCACAATGATAGGTGTAATAAAGTTACCATATGTCTCAGTTTTTCCTGGAATAATTTCATTTTATTTAAACATGTTCCAGCAGCCAAAAATATTATTTTGAAATCACCAAGTCTCTTTCTCAAAAATCAACATTAGAATCACAATGCATATTTATGAAATTATATAAAATTATTTCATATATTTTGGTGTTTTAAAAGACATAATGCTTCAAGAAGTAAAGTATAACTTGCACAAACATCACACATTATTAGCTCTAGTGCAGAGAAATTTGAGGAGTAAAAATACTTGAAGTTGGTTGTCACTATTCTCAACTTTCATGAATAATAAAGTTCTATCATTATCATGTCATTCTGATAAATGTACCAGTATAGCCAATACAATAATATTGATTTCTTTTTGCAAAACCACATTCTCTCTCTCTCCATTTGCTTTGTATCCCAATCTTGTGCAAATCACAGTGGAGCAAAGCTGTCTGGGGAATTCTGGGAGTTGAAGTCCTCCAGGCTTAAAGTTGCCAAGGTTGGAGATCCCTGCAGTAGAGCCTGGCTGGAGAATTTGAAAAGTTCCTCACTCCTAGACTGGATGTAGAGACATGTGGCCTTTCTTATTTATTCATTTATAAATGTGACTATTATAGAAAACAACTAGTATGTACGTGTAACAATTTATGTATGCATATATGAATAACATTAAACATATACACAATATATACATCTGAAAATAAATATAAAATGTTGACCAAAGAAAATAATAAAAACCACAAAGGGGATTTCACCCAAGTGGACCCACCCAAATTTCTAGGGAAAGGCCAGATCTTCACAGCTCTCTTGACTATTGTTAAATGACAACTCTTGGCTAGCCCATGATCTCTTAATATTGCCAGTTTGACAAGCTGAAAAAGACTAGTTGGAATTAGGGGATATAATTAGGGGATATAATTTTCCATATGGTAACAGGAAAAAAGGGGATATATTCTGCTCTTAGACGGCTTCACATGTTTGGAAAAAGATTTGAAGAATACAGAGAAAAACAAGAAGACTCATTGCACAGAAGGTTGTCTTGAGAGGTTGTTTATTCAATCTCATTTTCTGACCTGTCACTACTAGCGGTAGTTTCATTTTTTCCTGAGATTTCTTTTTTATCCTCCTGATAGTGTTTTGATTTCAAAAACAGAAAGTTTGTACAGATTGAGACAAGCTTCTTTACTCTTTCACATGTTAGTCCTCTGGGTACAAAAAAGGCTCGTGCTCTGATACTGCAGATAAAAATCTTCCTATTATAAGTTACTGCAAAACACTTGAGGGAAATACTGGATAGCAATTTTTGAACACTTTGTCTTATTATATTCACTGTCCTAAAAGAAAATGCTTGATTGAAAGACTTTTGCCCCAAATATTTTCCCATTTTTATCCATTTTTCATTACAAAACTCACACAGGAAAGCTATTGGAATAAAGGGAGAATGGACAATAAAATTATTATTCAGGGAGGAGAAGCAATAAGATTGTAATTATCTGCTGAAAAGGTCAGAAGTCATTTATATACAGTATTTCAAAACCTTTCTTTTTCTTTCTTTCTTTCTTTCTTTCTTTCTTTCTTTCTTTCTTTCTTTCTTTCTTTCTTTCTTTCTTTCTTTCTTTCTTTCTTTCTTTCATATTCCTCCTCATAAATTCCATTTCCCCAAGCCTTAGTATTAATGAACAGATGCAAACAAACCTTCAATTTTCCTTGAGGTATGAGCTTAATATTGTTTATTTATGTAAAATATATTTTATGAATAATATATTTTCAATTGCAAGTGGGAGTCAATGAAAAGAAAAAGTAACTGGACTTACATTGTGTGCCCATTGTTTCCAAACAAAATAACAAAAGGATTTTTAAATATATATAAATAAGGAAGCTAGCTGCTACTATTGTCCATACAAGTAATGGGATGTGAGTTCAGCTAACTGAGAAGGTTCAGTGAATAGTTTGTTATCTGTCAGTCTAGGCTGTTTAAGGTGATAATTTGGAGTCTAAAAAGTCATAACAAGCTTTATGATGTGAATTTAGTAAATAAATAACTTTATAGATAAGAATTTGCTTCCCTCAAATATACACTCTATGAGGAAGCCCAACCAAAAGGCCAGAGGCTAGACAGCAGATGTTCTGACAACAAAATTAGAAACTTGAAAGCAGATTAAGTTGAGACAATTCTCTTCCACTAGAACCATGCAGCTCGAATTTAGAAAACAACATCTTAAATAATCAAAGCACTGTTAAATGACTTCTGTAGGCAATGTTTAAGAGAGATAAACATGCACAGTCTTCAAAAGAACTGGATGGTTGCAGACTGGGAAACATTAACATTTTATATATGCAAAGGGTTATGTGAAACAGAGTTAAGGAGGTGGGCCATGATTTATTATGTATAGAATTAACCCAATCCCCTCAAAGCTTTTGTTGAAACTGCATCTAATAAACAGGTCTGTTGAGCAGAATCCCACTTTTTGCCTTTGTTACGTTGAAGAACTACAATAGTTGTAGTTGAATTGAAGTAGACAAAAATTGGGAGGTCAGAAAAAGTTTATTGTATTATGTAAAGACTTTGGTTTTGCAAGCTTTGTATGCAGAATGAATCAATACAGAACAGAGGATTCTACACTGCAGCATTCAATTATTTCTATCCCATATGTAAGATGCTGAAATTGAGGTTGCTTAAGAAATCAGCTACTATAGTTATAGTAATGGCCAGGTGTTAGATTATGGCACTGTGGAAAGGGAATTTCACGAAGACAGCAGTGTCACAAAAAACAGGAAAAGCCCAAGGGGAACATCAGGTCAGCCAGAAAACAAACTTACACAGGAAAAGCAATCAAATCAAAAGTATTAAAGAATCCCTATAGACAAAAGCCTAAGTAATTAAGAAAACTAGACAAATAGGAAAAGGAAATAAAAGATAATTTAGAAAACCCTTATTACAAACACAGGACATACCAAATAAGCAAAACCCACCAGCTGGAGGACAACGTTTAATTCAGACAATGTTAAAGCAAGATAAAGAACAAGAAAAAGTAACTTTACAGATGATTATGCAAGGAATACAAGATCTCAAGATAAAATCAGACACCATTGAACAAAGGATAGAGAACATTGAACAAAGAATGGAGAAGACGGATGAAAAAGTGGAAAATATTCAACAAATGATGGCCAAGTATGAGGAGAGATTCCAAAAAATTGAGGAAGAAGGAAAACAAAGAGAGAAGAAGATTGGAAATATTGACAGTAGACTAACAGCGGTTGAACAAGAAAAAGGTGGGATGTTTAGGTGGGAGATGGAAAGGTCAGAATTTTACCTTAGATTTCAAAATATAGAAGAGGAAAAAGGAGAAATTTTGGCAGATGCTTTGGAAATTACAGAGGAAAAGATGATGGATGGAATAGATGAGATATATCGAGTTTATACAAGATATGCGATGAGAAATAAATTACCCAAGGAAGTCCATATTAGATTTACCAAAAAAATCCATTAAAACGCAAATATTACAAGTAGTAAGAGAGAAAATACTGAAATACAAAGGTAAAGAGGTTGTGGTTTTAAAACAAATACCCAGAAGAGTGAGAGAGATGAGAAGAGAATATCGATTCCTGACCAAAATACTATTGGAAAACGAAGTGAATTATAGATGGCTGATTCCAGAAGGACTAATGTTTAGGTGGCAAGAGCAGAGATATAGAATTGATTCAATTGAGAAAGCAGAACTTTTTCATGCAGAATTTTTTGGAGGAAGAAGAGAGGAAGCAGAGAAAGAGGTTTCATTAATTGAGTTTCAAGATGAACAACTGGAGACTGAAAAAGAGAAAGGAGCAGCAGGGGGACAGATGGATAGCAAAGAACAGCGTGAAGTGAGATCCACGAGAGCTGTTAGACCTAAATATAAAGCATAATCATGGAAGAAAAAAAACTGATTACAATGAATATAAATGGGCTTAATTCAGCTGTTAAAAGAAGGAAAACTTTTCATAAATTAGAGAAATTAAAATTTGATATAATTTGTTTACAAGAAGTTCACATTAAAAAACAACATGAACAATTGTTATTACAGCCAAAATTGGGGAAAATATTTACTTCTTTGACTCAATGTAAGAAAAGAGGAGTGGTTTTATACATTAAAGAGGCTATCCCAGCAAAATTGATTTACACGGATGAAGATGGAAGAGTATTAATGGTAGAAATAATGGACAATAATATAAAAATACTCTTGATTGCAATTTATGCTCCGAACGATAAACAAGAAGAGTTTTATAAAAAGCTACACATGAAAATAATTGGACTGGACTATGTTAATATAATTATGATGGGAGATTTTAATGGAATTGTGGACAATAAATTGGACTATATAGCAACAACAACAAAACAAAATAGAAAGGCTCTCCCAAGGTCTTTTTTTAAAATGACAGATGAATTAACTTTAAAAGATATTTGGAGAGAAAGAAATGTTAAAGCTAAACAATATACTTTTTATTCAAATAGACATTTATCATGGTCCAGATTAGATATGGTCTGGATCTCAACAGAATTAATATCCAATATTAAAGAAACAAATATTGAAACAAGTACTTGGGCAGATCATAGCCCAATGACAATTAAATGGAAAGGACAAAAAAGAAGATCGAGATGGACATTAAATAATACCATTTTAAAGGAGAAAGATTTTATACAATGGATGGAGAAGGAATTGGCTTTTTTCTTCAGAGAAAATAAAAAAGAAGATACTTCAACGCAGAATCTGTGTGATACAATGAAGGCATACGCTAGAGGTTTGATAATAGATTATACAAGGAAAAAGAATATTAGGAAAAGGCAAGCTTCTAAGGCCTTGGAAGATGAGTATAAAATTCTTGAAAAAGAATTACAGAAAATGCCACAGAAAAAGGATATTAAATTGAAGCTGGATGTAATCAAACATAAAATGGAATTAATAGAGAAAGAAGAACTGGCACAGAAAATTAGAAACTCTAAACAGAATTATTTTGATGATGCAAATAAACCAGGTAGATGGCTAGCATATAAATTGAGAAAAGAGAAGGAATCAAGAAAAATATTGAAGTTAATAGACGAACAAGGCCAAGTTTGTTATGGGAATAAGGAGAAAAAAGAAATTATTCGAGATTTTTATGGACAATTATATAAACAAGAGAATATTGATGAAGAAAAAGTCAAACAGTATTTACAGGAAGCTAATTTACCAAAGGTACCTAAAGAGACTGAAGAAATGCTAGAAAGCAATATAACAATGATGGAACTAAATGAAGCATTTAAGAGACAAAATAATGGGAAAGCACCGGGTCCAGATGGGCTTCCAGCAGAATTCTATAAAACATTTCAAGAATCATTGAGCATTCCATTGTTAGAAGTTATGTTAAAAACGATAATACCTAAAACATGGTCAGAGGCTTATATTACACTTATACCGAAGGAAGAGACTGACCCATTGCAAATTAAGAATTATAGACCTATTTCTTTATTGAATGCAGACTGTAAAATTTTTGCTTCAATCTTAGCAGAAAGACTTAAAAAATATTTAAATAATTTTATTCACCCAGATCAAAATGGATTTCTGCCAAAGAGACAAATTAGAGACAATATGAGAGTAATCTTGGACACTTTGGAATACTATGAGGCTCATCCTGAAAAACAAATGGCTTTGATATTCCTAGATGCTCAAAAAGCATTTGACAACGTGAACTGGAGATTCATGTTATTATTATTGGAGCAGATGGGTTTCGCTAAAAAATTTATTCAATCAATAGAAGCCATATATAATAAACAGACAGCAAGGGTAATGATGGAGGGGGAACTTACAGATTTTATTAATATAAGGAAAGGCACAAGACAAGGATGCCCCCTATCTCCCTTGCTATTTGTGTTGACCCGGAAGTGTTGAATAGAAATATTAGGGATGATAAAAGCATAAAAGGAATGAAAATTAAGAAGGAAGAATTTAAGCTACAAGCTTTTGCTGATGACTTAGCTTTTATTTTGGAAGATCCGCTAGAAACAGCTCCAAAGTTACTGGAAAGGATAGAGGCATATGGAGAGGTGGCTGGTTTGAAAATAAATAAAGACAAAACAAAGATTTTGACAAAGAATATGCTACTGAGACAGAGAGAAGAATTGGCAGATCTTTTGAAAATTCAAGTTACAAATAAGGTTAAGTATCTGGGGATATATTTGACAACAAGATGTAGCACATTAAAGGAGAATAATTATATTAAACTTAAACAACAGATAACTACAGATTTGAAGAAGTGGGAAAACTTGCAATTGTCATTAATAGGGAGAATTTCAACAATTAAGATGAATATTTTACCTAGAATTTTATTTTTGTTTCAAACAATACCAATTAGGCTTGGAAAAGACTATTTTGAAGATTTAAATAAAATTATGTTGAAGTTTATATGGCAAGGTAAAAAAGCGAGAATAAAGCTAAAGCTTTTGCAAGATGCTAGAATTAGAGGAGGTTTTGGTCTGCCTAATTGGGAATTGTATTATCAAGCTGCAAGTTTGATGTGGGTCAAAGAATGGATAACATTAAGGAAACATAGGTTGTTGACATTAGAAGGGCATGACTTGCTGTTGGGTTGGCATGCTTTTTTATGGTATAAGGGAACTAAAACACAGGGTTATTTTAGAAGACATTATGTACGGGAGTCTTTGTGGTTAAATTGGGAGAAGATAAAAAGACAATGTTATTTGAAAATTCCAGTTTGGTTATCGACCATTGAAGCATTTTCTTATCCTATAATCTACAAGAAGGAACAAACAGTTAGATATGGGGAACTTTTGGATGAAAAGGGTAAACTTAAATCGATCCAAAACTTAGAGGAACAAGGTATAAAGATGAATTGGTTTTCATATGCACAAATACATTCAAGGTATGATGAAGATTCTAAAACGGAGGGATTTTATGATAAACAGACTGATTTAGATAAGATCTTGATGGGTACTGATGAGAAGGTGATTAAAAAACTATATGGTTATTTACTGGGAATGAAATTAGAGGAAGAACAAGTCAAAGAAACTATGATTGTTTGGGGGAAGAATTTTGGATATGGGATTGATTTAGAGAAATGGCAGAAATTGTGGTCTCAAAATTATAAAATGACAATGTCAACAGCATATAAAGAAAACTTGTATAAGATGTTTTACAGGTGGCACTTTCCTCCGACAAGAATAGCAAGAATGTTTAAGAATAAATCTGAAAAATGCTGGAAATGTCATCAGATACCCGGCTCATATTACCATATGTGGTGGACTTGTGAGGATGCTAGAAAATATTGGACTATAATTCGCATGTGGTTGGAAAAAATGACAAAGAAACATATAGACTTGAAACCAGAGATCTTCTTATTGGGAATTTTACCTGATATATATAGTAAAGATTTGAAATACCTGATTGTAAATGTATTAACAGCGGCCAGGATTGTATTTGCTAAAAATTGGAAGAATGAGAAAATACCATTACAGGAAGAAATTATTAAGAAAATATTGGAATGTGCTGAGATGAGCAGATTGACATTTGAAATTAGAGAGCAAGAGGATAAACAATTTTACGAAATTTGGGATCTTTTTTATAAATGGCTAGATGATAAAATACGATAATAGAATATTCAGAATGCTAGATAGTAAGGAATATCTTTATTTTGCTATTATTTTGCTATTTGCTATTATATTTATAAAGGTTTTTTTAGGATTGATTTGATATGACTAGATGATTTGTTATAGAGTAAACTGGTTTAAAGTATTGTTAGCTCATAAAGCATGAATGATTAAAAATATAGTCAAAAACTTCTTTTTTTAGTGATATTAGGATATATAAGTTTGGATTGACAATATGAGTTGTTATGTAACATAATTGTAATTGAGACTACAGAATGAATGCACAAAAATGATGAACCAACTGACACACTGGATGTACATATAAGAGTTGATGTTTTTATGTTTTGTTTGTCTTGTTTGTTTGTAGAAAATTAATAAAAACTTTTTCAAAAAAAAAAAAGAAATCAGCTACTATAGTTATAGTAATGGCCAGGTGTTAGATTATGGCACTGTGGAAAGGGAATTTCACGAAGACAGCAGTGTCACAAAAAACAGGAAAAGCCCAAGGGGAACATCAGGTCAGCCAGAAAACAAACTTACACAGGAAAAGCAATCAAATCAAAAGTATTAAAGAATCCCTATAGACAAAAGCCTAAGTAATTAAGAAAACTAGACAAATAGGAAAAGGAAATAAAAGATAATTTAGAAAACCCTTATTACAAACACAGGACATACCAAATAAGCAAAACAAACAGGCAAAAGACACAAAATATAAATTACAAATATGAAAAACTATCTTAAAGCTAAGAAATTACAGAAAACCAATAATACAATCTGGCCACCCTGCAGAGTTTGCCCTCCTGAGAAAATAAAGACAAACTCAAACAGGATTTGAAACATTAGGCATAAATACAAACACTCAAAATCAACTTACAAAGGGAGAAAAGGGTATAAAAAACCAGGGACTTACCATAAGAAGCTAGTTAGCCCAGGAATGCAGACTTCTCGCTGTTCTCCACCTTCTGAAAAATAAAAAGATCCATCTTTCAAGCAATTGTCCATATCCTTGCTCCAGAGCTCTCCCAGCGGGAAAATTGAATCCTTGAAAGAAAGGCATTTTGACACCTTTCAACAGCATCTAACTGGTGGAGTTCCCTGATTCTTTTCTATTATCAATGCCAGGGAAGCAAGTGCCAATTGCTTTCATTTTTGTGGGCATGTTTTTTGAATAGTTAGGAAAAATGTTCTTCCTATCGCTTGATCTAGAAGAAAAGGCAGTCCTGTTTTTAAAAAGAATTGTTCATCTGTTGAGCTTTTGTGCATATGACCAGAATTCTAGTACCAATATCAAACAAAAACAGCAAAGAACTAGCCTTTCACTGTCAACAGTCTAGTAGCTCTGCATGAAATGGCTACTAAAGGCAGAGAGGGAAAGAAATTACTCTAGAGTATGGATTGGGATTTCTGGTAGTTAAGATCCATGTATCTTAAAGTTGCCAAGATTGGTCAATCCTGCTTGAGACCATACACTAGCCAACTGGAATGAAGACATAGAGGATGAACTACAGCTGGCAGTCCAGACTGCCATGCATACATTAATAGAGGAAAGAAAACATTACTTTTGTTGCAGAACAAGGAAAACTGAATGGTGGTTACCTCCCAGTAACCTACAAATCGCTGAATATGATTTCTGCCTCATCAAAACAATATATGGCCTCTTATTATGCCAGAGCAAACAGGAAATACAGATCAGCCTTTTCAATGTACTGAAAGGACTTGCAAATGATTGGAGACACCTCAGTAACTGTAGGAGCATTGGTAGATGATAATGCTTTAAAAAATGCAGAAAAAAATGGAGAAATCAGATTTATTTTAAATTATATGGGTGCATCATGCATAATGGAATCTAAATATCTTTGCTTTGTGATGGATGAGAGATAATGAGAATAGATTAATGAGGAGGCACTAAAATATTTTGCACCAAAATATTTACCCACCAAAGCCATATATATTGAAATTAATTCCTTGAAACTCATATTATGTCTAAGCAGAAATGACTGGCATATACATTTGATAAATAAATAGAAACACATGCTGGGAGAACTTTCATATGGCAAATGTTTCATCTCAATGAATTATCTTGTTATATATATTTTCCAGTTGCAAACTCAAAAACAATTGCTGCATAGATTAATTAACAGAAAGAGAGAGAAGTAAAAACCAGTAAGATAATGTCAAGAGTATAAAATGGAAAGAACTATCAGCCGATTTGGGGAAAATATTTACTTAGATCACTTTTGTATACTTTCACAGAAGCTTTTTAAAAAGCTCAGAGGGATTTGAATTAATTTAGAATAATCTCTAAACTGTGGGTTTCTTCTGTGTGTAAATTCTCTTATTCAAAGTGGGTATAAAGTAACGGCAGCATTGTTTGTCAATATGTCCTCCAGTGATTTTTAGCAGTGGATTTTTGCACATATTGTTCCAGGCAAAAAATTAGTATTTTGCATTAGCAGAGGATAATTAGGCAATAAGATACAAAAGAGAGTGGGGTTATCATGAGATAAACACACACATGGGGCATTAAGAGGCACAGCCAAGTATCTGTAATCCCCCTAGGGTATGATTATCTCATGATAACCACACACACTGGAGTTGTCTTATTGCTATTATAAAATATCTTTATTATAGGAAGAAATGTGCATTTTTGTGCTGAAAGAAGATGGAGCTGGCAATTTAGAATGTGTGCAGCAGTTTCAGCTGAGCTCTGTGCGTGGTTTAAATGGATTAATCTATCCCCTCTGGAATGTTTCCTTAGCCAAAAAACTTGTTCCTTAAATCCAAGCAGTCATAATCTGTGATAGTGAGATGTAGCTTTTCAGGGTATTTGAAAATTCCCAGCTTGTTTACTTTGTTGCTCAGTTGATTACTGGAATGCATACACGTCAGACACAAACATACACAGACACACATAAACAGACATTTGTGGAAAATACCCTTCTTAACAGTAAAAATAATTAAATAATGAAACCAGTTATGTAGACAAGATAATAACTCCCTAAACTGGACTAATTATACCTCTTGATCAGTGGTGGGATTCATTTTTTTTAACTACTGGTTCTGTGGGCGTGGCTTGGTGGGTGTGGCAGCGGAAGGATACTATAAAATCTCCAGTCAGAGATGATATTTGCTGGTTCTCTGAAGTACTCCAAATTTCCGTGACCAATTTTCCAGAACTGGTCAGACCTGCTGAATACCACATTTGCTTTTGATACATTTTCCTATCCTTTTGGGGGTCTCTGGTGCTCTCTGAGCTTGGTAGTTTTCTTGTGGATGTGTCCTTACGAAATTAGGTAATAATCACTTGTGCATCAGCAATATTACTAAATTAGTAATGAAACAATCTGCAAAACAGCCACCAATCTCAGATAGCTTCAAGGACCCCCAGTTCAACTCTGAGCAACAACAATTCTCTTCTATCACTTCCATTTTTTGCTTTTTACTTAATGAAGGAGAAATTCCATTAAAACAAGATAATAAAGAACAAGGAAGATTAGTTATTCTTGTTCATAGTAAAATGTAAGCAGTCAATATAATGTAAAATGTAAGCAGTGTTTCTCAGCCTCCCCCCAAAATGAGGAAGCGTGCTTCACTGAAAATAACAGGCAGTTGTAGGCAAATTTTACTGAATATATTTTAAAATAGATGCACCTACATTTGAGGGTGTTATGTCCTGAGCTTGAAAGTGTCGTTGGGTGCGCTGATCGGCCAACCCCGTTCCACCCAGCTGAAGACTCGTGCCAAAACAGGGTCCTTTTTTGTTTCTGAGGCGATGTCTCAAGCAGTCAGTGGCGGCGATTTAAGGGTTTCGATTTGCAATACAGCTAAAGTTGGAGCTGGGTCCTCTATGACATCTGGTAGTGGAGAGCAGCTCAAAGCGTCAGTGTGGGGAATGGCTTTCCCCGGGAGGTGTTGCAATCGGTAATTGTAGGCGGCTAAAAATTCCGACCAACGTGTCCTTCTTGGTGATAAGATATGGGGAGTTGGTTTGTTTCCCGCCAAAATACCAAGTAGCGGCTTGTGGTCTGTAATTATGGCAAAAGATCTCCCATACACATATTCATGGAAATGTTTAATTGCGGATACAAGAGCGAGAGCCTCTTTATCAAGTTGACTATAGTTCCTTTCAGTCTTAGACAAGGTTCTCAAAAAGAATGCAATAGCTTCCTCATTCCCATTTGGTAGGACATGGCTTAAAATGGCTCCCACTCCAAATGGTGAGGCATCACAGGTAACCGTTAAGGGCAGAGTCTCGTTGTATTGTATCAATACAGCATCGGAGGTTAAGAGGTCTTTTACTTGTTGGAATGCCCGTTCTTCATGCCGTCCCCAGACCCAGGAAGCCTTTTTGTCAAGAAGTCTATGTAGGGGCTCGGCTACAGTCGCCTTCTGGGGCAAGAAGATGTTATAAAAGTTAATGAGTCCCAGGAAGGCTTGGAGGTCTGTCTTATTCCTACGTCTTGGGGCATTTTTGATTGCGGTTAGTTTTTTTTCGGTGGGATGGATTCCCTGTCTGTCGAGAAGGTATCCCAGGAACTCAACTCTCTCTGTACAAAGTTGACACTTGTCCCTTTTTACTTTCAGGCCAGTGTCTTTAAATTTCTGAAGAACCTTTCTGAGTCGTTGTACTAATAACTCTTTAGTGGGGGCAACTATTAAGACATCGTCAAAATAAGGCACGACGCCTTTTATGCCTTGTAATAGTCTCTCCATTAAACTTTGGAAAATGCCAGGCACCACGCTTACTCCGAATTGGAGTCTATTGCACTTGAAGGTGCCTCTATGTGTAACTATTGTCTGGGCTTCTGCAGTTGTTGCGTCTAGAGGTAGTTGCTGGTATGCCTGAGCTAAGTCCAATTTCGCAAATATTTTTCCACCACCCAGGGAGTGAAGAAGGTGTTGGACCACCAGTACTGGGTAAGCGCTCTATTAAAGAGCATGATTGAGGATAATCTCCACAAATTCTTAATGAGCCATCTGGCTTCATGGGCGTTACTATTGGAGTTTCCCAGTGGGCATGTTCGATCGGTTCCAACATGCCCTGGGCTATCAGTTTATCTAGCTGCTCATCGATCTTCAGCTTGAGGGCAAAAGGCACCCAACGAGGCTTAAGATGAATGGGAGCTACATCAGGGTTGAGATTAAATGATATAGGGGTCCCCTTGTACTTGCCTAATGTTCCTGTGAACACATCCTGGAATTCCTGGATGAGGGCCTCTTCCCAGTCGTCGCTTCTGGTTTGGTGTATGCCGGTTAGTTCAATCCTGAGTGGAGC
Source organism: Hydrophis major (assembly GCA_033807585.1). Taxonomy (NCBI): domain Eukaryota; kingdom Metazoa; phylum Chordata; class Lepidosauria; order Squamata; family Elapidae; genus Hydrophis; species Hydrophis major. Next base: position 73,559,690 of record CM066328.1, on the reverse strand, counting down.
GAACCACTGTAACACTAACAAACTGGGCTGGTCATGATCGACGACATCAGGGGAAGCGTCACGGTACAGTCCTTGAAGGATACTTGGACGACATCAGGGGAAGCGTCGCGGTACAGTCCTTGAAGGATACTTGGACGTGGCTGGAACCGACAACTGGAATTCTGTTTCCCTGGTAGTCTTTTAGGATGATTTGTTGAGTGCTGAGGTCCTGGTGGCAGATGGCAGGGATCAGCTGTTTGAGGGTTTTCCAGGATACCATCGATAGGGATGACCCCGAATCAACTTCCAGCATGCACGGTCGATTCTCAATAGCAACCTCTTTCTTGCATCTAACAATGAAGCATGGCAGATAATAATGGTTTGGTGCACCTCTTCTCGTCTCGTTGAAGAGGCAGGTGCTCGATTTCCGTAGTAGTAGTGGTTGTTCCATTGGTGATTCAGGTGGTCTCGATTCCCAGGTGGTTTGCCTGTCTCCCGGCGGAGGTTGTTCTCCCTTTGGCTGGGACTGGACTCTCACTTGCTTCTGTAGACCTTCGCGATGTGGCCTCTTTTCCCGCAGGTATGGCAGAGTGCGTTGAGGAATTTGCAGTCCGATCACGTGTGGTTTGCCCCGCAACCAGCACATTGGCTTGGAAGTCTCTGGTTCCTTTGCTCTCATTCCAAGTGGAGCTGGTTGACCTCCTCTTCCTCACTGTCTGAGGATGACTCGAGGTCTTCGTGGTGGGCGGTAATAGTGTGCTTTTCAGCGGCGAGAGGGCTATCGTTAGCAAGTTGGTGATGCGGTGCGTTCGCTCGGTGCATTTGAGTGGCTGACTTCCTGGTTGCTTCTGTGGCAGTAGCGTCAGCGATGACATCTTCAAGGCTGATGTCTCCTTTCACCATGAGTTTACTCTTTACCATGGGGGCATCCAATCCCAGAACTATGCAGTCTCTCAGGGCTTCCTCGAGGTTTGCAAAACCACAAAGGACTCCTAGGTTCCAGAGGTGGGCTACGAAGTCCCCAACGCTCTCGTTCTTCTGTTGGTCCCTCTGGTAAAACTCGTGTGTTGTAACTATGTATCATTCATGTGTTTGCAACTATGTATCATTGCAACTATGTATCATTCATGCGTTTGCAACATTGTATCATTCACGTGTAATCATTAACTTCTGTCTCTTCAGTGACCTTTGCAAGGCACATACAAGAGACAAGGAGATAGACGTTTGTTAATAAGCTTATCCACATTGTAAATAATCTGTCCGGTATGCAGCTTTGTAAACATGCACATCCTGATGAGATTACCATGTTTGACTTGAGCTTTTTGATTAAATCATTTTCTTGTAAAAAAGCACAATAAAAGAGCGTGTGCCAAGACATTCGGGGCGCGCTCATCAAGAGGAAACTTCGCTTCCTGTTGTTTCTCTTCCCTTTGCTCCCTTTCATGAGCCGCCCATCAGATGCGGGATGGCAGATACCGCACTCATGTCTTCATATCAGTGTAGGTACTGCGGGTGCGTAATGGGCCCGGAGGATCGGCGTGAGGTTATCCCAATCCATGGTCTTCACTTCCGCCAGTTTGGCAAGTGCTTTAGCAATTTTGAAAACAGCGGGGCCTCAGTGAGTCAGGAACACCGCTCGTTTCTTGCCAGGCATAGCATCTTTTAAATTGTTGGTCTCTGGGAACATCTGGAAATGATCTATATACGAGTCCCAGTCTTCAGTTGCTGGGTCAAATGGAGCGGGTGGTATGGCGCCACTGGTCATTTTGCTGTTTGTTGTGTGCGCTCTTCAGCCACGTGCTTTGTCTTGTTTGATGAGTACTTAGTCAGCTCTATTGTCTCCGTATCCCACCCTCGTCACCAGTGTTATGTCCTGAGCATGGGCGTAAGGAACGGAGACGAGACATCAAATGGTGACTTCAACTCTTTATTGTGAAAAAAGAACAGAGCAAATACTTGGGCAGCAGCAGCTCTTTTATAGAGTTGGCTGCTGTCAAAACAACCAATGATTTGAGTTTACCGCTCTCACAAGCGTCCAATCAGAGAGGCCCGTTAACCACCAATCAGACTGGCCAGAAACGACCAATCACGACTCACTATTCGCAGGCCAATGAGAAGTGCAGGATTACGAGCCTGCTGCAAAGTAAAGCTATTTAGGGTTGTTACTGATGCGTTGGCTTAGTCCATAACAGAGGGCCTTGACTTCCCCCAGCAAAATTAGCTTTGCCTGTATAATCAATATCCTTGCTGCAGGGGTGGGATTCAAATTTTTTAACAACTGGTTCTGTGGGCATGGCTAAGTTGGTGGGCATGGCTTGGTGGTCATATTATTGGCTGGGCTTGGCCAACTCAATATCACTTTAATCGAAGCAGCATCTCCTCGCCTGGCCTCTCATGACTGTGGGATGCTACAACAGTCATAAATGTGAAAAATGGTCATAAGTCACTTTTTTCAGTGCCACTGTAACTTTGAATGGTCACTCCACACAAGCAAGTACCAGCAAAGGAGGGGGAAAAAACTCCAGAGACATTCCTGAGACAGGAAGTCTAGTTCTGCCAAGAATGTAATAAGGGTTAACGGAGAGGCAGTTTCTGTAAGCAACTCCAGAATGTTTCCTTCCTGCCTTCCTTACAGGATTAGGGCTGTAATTTCTTCTAACAACCAGTTCTCCAAACTGCTTAGAATGTTAACAACCAGTTCTAGTGAATAGGTGCGAACTGGTAGAATCCCACCCCTGCCCTGCTGCCAACAATCCTTCGCTCCCATTGATGGACAGGAACTCTAGAATTAATAGTTCTTAAGAGAACAGGTAATATTCAGCAACACAAGAACTTTCTCCAAAACTTTCATTTAATTTACAAATGTCTCTGTTCTCAAATGTTTTAATCCAGCAACTCATTATTCAGAAAGTTGCTTTGGTTTTTACCACTGTTTCTGACTGACTTTGAATAAAAATCAGCTTATTTGTATAAATGTGTATTGATGTGTAATGTGTATTGATGGTGCTGGATTTTCAGGTGACCAATTCACACTTTATAATATTCTCTTACAGAGGTGGGGGAGAGAGTGGTTGTTTTTGTATTCAGAAGATTTTAAGGCAGCCTGCTTTGGTTTGTAAGGCAGTGTGACTTATTATTTATTTAAATGGTTGTGATGTGGTACAGCAGGTGACAATGAAACAGCACAATTCTGATAAGCAAAAGGAAAGCACTTCTACTGTTTTTTTCAGACATTCTCATTGATATTGAACAAATTTTAGCTAGAAATTAACATTGAAATAGCCTGTAAATTGTGTGCTAAAATGTAATCAATATTTTTATTTGTGTTTGGGCAGCAAAAAAACTGAAGAAAGTGTCATGGAATTTGTTTGTGTATAGATACTTGAATGCTGGCCTTCAAAACGTGTCAGTTGTAATTTAAGATCAGTGTTTAATATGGAATATGGAGATCAATCCAATTGATTTCATTGAATAAAATAGTCCTTGTAAGGATATATGGGTCCACATTTTTAAATGCAACAAGCCCAATAATTGGTTTAAATGTAAAAATAAATTGCGTCTAGAGAAATCCAGCCAAGCCATGGCTGATGTTTATTGGTTTTTACATTTCACTAACTGATGGGCTTGCATGTAAAATCAATATTTTGCAGTCAAGTATATTTTGCTTTCTTGTGCCGTAGGTTCTGTTAGCTGAAGTACAATTTTTATGTCAGAAGCCAGTCTTTCATTTTGCAATAAACCTGTTTTAAAACAAAGAATTTAAAGGCTCACTTTTGCCTCCAAAAGTTCCCTAGCAATAATGTATGGATTTTATCTTTTGATTCTTAGGTTGGTTAGGATTTAGGGGAGGGAAGGATTTTGATTTGGTTTGTTGTGGTCGTTATTGTTGGCTAACTCCCAGGGTTTTTTAATTAAGTCCCTGGCTATTCCATCCTTGAAAAGCAATTGTCTTCCATTAGATGGATAAGGTAGACAAAAGGCAGCATGGCAAGCTCTATAAGCAGAAAGCAAGAAAACTGTGTTCCTCATACTACATCTATACTGAATTTGACAGCAACTTCACATTGTGCTGTAATGGTGTGGAGGGGCACCGGCTTTGTTTCCTTTGGGCATTTTTGACAGTTTTAATAGAAGTGAAAGGCAGTTTCTCCAAGTAGAAGGAACTATTGCTTTTCATTTTTTGAAATTGTAATTCATGGCTCACAGCAGGGGAGAGTCTAAGATCAAAGAGTAAAGCAAATTTGCCACATCCTCCTTGGTCTTACTCAGAATGTTACCCAAGTGCATTCTGCAGAACTCACTGTCACAAGAGAAAGACCTTGGTGGGTAATGCATTTGGACCACAGATATTGAAAGAAATAGTAAATATAATTCATCCAAAATAGCCTAAAATGTCAGCCCTCCGTTCAGATGGCCATAGCTTCTCATATTGCAAAATGGCAAATTTTACTTCAGGGGAGCAGGATCGTGTTCCCATGGCTAAGAACTCTAAAGGTCATTCAGTACTTTACATCTAGAGAGGGCAATGGCTGCATTGTGAGATTTCTGGCTCCAATAAAACAGCAACTGAAAACAGTGAAATTCTTCTTTCTGGTCTCTCACAGTCTGAACGAACAGCGCAACACTCACAAATGGTGTTCTCCCCCTCTGAGTTTTTCTCATCCCTCCATAATAGCCTTGAAAGAGCAGGTGCAATTTTATAGTCATCTGAATTACAAAGCTATAATTACTGGTGGAATTTCATATTTTCATGAAAAGGAAGTTTCTTTTGCAATAAAGTTCTCAAACTCAGAACTGACATTTCAGACCAGCTCCTTCTTCCAACCCTACAATTCAGAAACACTCAAAAGGTTAAAAATATAATAGACCTAAAAATAAATATACATGCCACTTATTGAATTCAGTGGAGCAGAGAATTCTTCTGGACTCATGAATTCAGTCAGAGACCAGTTTTATATTTTTTTTAAAGTCATGATTTAAAACAATTGAACACACACTATAAACATTGAATCACTAGAAAATGAAATCTGGTGAACCATTCACAACCCAACTGAACTAATATGTTAGAATATTATAGCTTCAGAATATGTGAAGTGAATGTTAGATCTGCTCAAAAGTCACTTTGTCTGAACAATGGTTGAAACATTTACATAAAAATATGTGTTTGATCAAATCAAAAATATATTTGCTGAACATGACATGAGTTCAAGCAAAGGTAAGAACAAAAAAAAATGTTGTCATGGAAGCAGTCTAAAAAGTCACTTTGCAAAAGATCAAAGAGTTTAAGGAAGCAAGTTTGCCCTATGACAAAATCTTGTGTAGCTGGGTGTTTTTGTCAGGTTTAAAGGTAATTTGGTCAACTTTTTCTCTTCAAATGTTTCTCTGGAGTTTTTATTTATTTATGTATTTTACCTATAATAGTCAATTAACACTTCCATTTTTATGGAACAGTTTGGATTATTTTGTTCCTTTTGTCATTGTTTTAATTTCTCAAAATATTGGGGTTCCCCTAAATCTATTGATATTGCCTTCTTACACATGAATGAAGCTATGTTTGCATAACATCACAGTCAGAAGCATTTAGTAGCAATGTATTTAGCCACGTATACCACTTCACAGTGCTTTGCAGCATTCTCTGGTTTACAGAGTCAACATATTACCCCCAACAATCTTGGTTCTCATTTTGGTTGGATGGGTCAACCTGGAGCCTGGTGAGAATGTCTTATTTCCATGAAAGTGACCATCATTCTGAACTTAGAATTTAGACGTATAAGGTTTATTTGTGGTTATCTGGGTTCCAGATAATGCAATTAGCTTAAGGGTTAGTTAAAAGTCATTTGCAGTGGGGAGAAGAGTAAGATTCTGATAAGTGATATTTAATAATCAGACACTGTTGGCTCTGTAATGCCCCAGTCTTGTTATCTGAGTCTACTGTAAAGTTATGTGATTGCATTATCAATATGGAGTCAACAGCTCTGTTCATAATAAGACTGCTATATTTTTAAGCAAAGACATACAATTTATTCAGGATTTTTTAATGTTATGGAACTAAACCAATTAGACAAATAGCTCACACATATATTTCTGCATATTAGACAGCTATTAAACATACAAAACATACAAAATTGAAACCAGCTGTCTAGATACAAAAAAACATCAATTTACTTTACTCTTTGATTTTTATCCAATCTTATCTTGAGAGTTCAATTAGATCACTAAATGTTGATTAAAGTACACAGAATATTGACCTAGCAGAATTGCTTGAATTATAAACAGTTTGGTCTAAGGACACAATACAGGAAGAACCACATGTCTGTAAAAAATACTGTTCTACACTCTTCATAGATGCTTTAATTTGGCTCTCCTTTCAGTCTCAGATGCAGGTGATAGCTATGGGAAAAAACCCACAGGAAACTTCTTCTGTACTTTCCTTCATGATATTCAATGACAGTTCTCTTACATTGTCAGAATATGTTCTTCAAACAGACTTTTTTCTCTTTTTTATTGTTACAATATTATTCATTAATATTGTGGCTTTCTGGGCAATTATATCTTTGTCTTCATGTAAGCAAGCCCACTGACTTCAATGAAACATTCTCCCACATAAATAGATAAAGCAATGTAGCTTTAATGTTTGCTATTGTTGTCATTTTAATTGTTTGCAAGTTTGTTCACATTTACATTGTAAAATACTTAAATGCAAATATTCAGTTTGCATCTAGGTTGTTGAAATGTAGTCTTTGTGAGGCTCCTTTTGAAGATTCAATTGATCCAACATGTGGTGGGCTGGCTATTGACAAAAATGGAAAATTTAGCATGTAACACCAATGCTATGACCACTATATTAATTAATACTTTGTACCTGGGTCCAATTCAAGTACAGGCTATATCTCACATTGTTCAGCTTCCATGATTTACTTTTTAAGTAAGATTTTTCCATGTCATGCATTCTATTTGGGAAGGAATAGTAAGAGTTAAACAGGAGGAAGAGCAATGACACATTTCAGTAACTAGTCCCCATCCCCAAATTATAGAATATCATATCTTTTCCAGTAGGGAACACTTCTAATATTATTAAAGTTTATCAAGATTTGGTTATTCCACATGGCACTTGAACATTGACAATGGCAGAGTTATTTTTAACTAGGGTGAGATTGGAGGAAGAATAGGCAAAATTAATTATTATGTAGCACATATATATGTATAATTTATGTTTTCTCAAAAGATCTATTTTTCACTTTCAATCTTACATGTTCTGCTTGATTGATTCCAATGAATTAACAAACAAGATGAATTGATACATTTTCCTTTTTCTATAATACATTGCATATTTAAAAATGCTGAAACCTGGGTTTATCCATGTGCAAAGGATTAAAAATCCCAGGATTCCCTACCTGATAGTTGGCAACCATAATGTCTGACTGAAAATGATGGGCACTGGCATTCAATGAAAAAGGAGAGCACCAAGTTGAACAAAGTTATTATATAAGTTCTATGGGTTTAGGTTTCTCTTTATAGACACTGATCACTTGTACAGTCTTATATGAATTCTTTTATGAGGTCTTCTATTTAGCCCTGTTAAGTTTCTGAAACATTGGAAAGAATGGGTGGCTGGGGGGGGGGGAATCACAATTCATCTTCACAATTAACACAATCAAACAGGAACAGTTCAACTTGCCCAACTCTTTATTCTCTCATATCTTTTATGGAACTTTTTTCCCCCCACTTTTCCATTTGTAATTAAACAGTAAAACAAGAGCATAAAAAAATAAAAGAAAATCCCATGGGGTTCTCAGAAATAGAAGGGACAAGATCTGCATTAGCTGGAGCAGCAGCTAATAGAGTTCTTAAATGCTACATGTTGAAATTAAATTGGATTTGTATGTGCTTAATGGTACACAGCATGGTATCCTGATTTGGCAATGGCAGGAAAGAAGAGTTAATAATTTCATAGAAGCAGGAGGTTAAAGGGAATCATTGTAAGGATCTTATTAAAATAACACGGTTTTGTGATAGCAATCTACACATAATTAGTGATGTATTCCAACAATAGTTTAGGATGTTTTTTTCCCTTTAAATCTATCAAACTGAGGAAAAAAAGGAGGAGAGATGAGAAACTTCTGACTTCAATGGACACATAGTTTGTAGCATCTGCTAGTACCATCTAGAAATATTGCTAAATCAAAAAACTGAATAGCAAAATATGTACATTTTGGAAAGGATATTTTAAAAAGGAAACATATTAAGAATTGCACACAAAAATGAATTCTAGGAAAAGTGTACATAGACTATAAATAAGAAAACTGTATGTGAAAATGTATACACTAGGGAAAAAACTGTATAACAAATCAGGGTATTGTTTTTAAAATAATTCACAAAAATGGTTAAAAATGGATTGTATTTAGATTTAAGCACTTTCCATAGTATGATTATAATAGAGAAAGAATAAACAAAATTAATTAATATGCAGCAACATGAAATGTATGTGTTTTCAGAAGTGTTACATCTACTTTCAAGACATTTTACTTCCAGGTAAATAGAGGTAGGACTCAGTCATGATGGAATAAAAGGAATGTTGGATTTAAAAAAAAACAAAAGCATAGATCAAAACTAAGAAGTTAAAATATTGTCTGAGACAATGATATGGAGAATAATAGATTAACTGGTAGTAAACTTAAATGGATGAATTAGTATTAGATTGGTTCAGATTCCTTATTTCCAAGAATGGTTTCTTATTTAAGAAACTTTTTGATGTATGTGATGTGACAAAATTATAACAAACAACCCTCACTATGAGATAGTATTGATATACTATAATAAAGAATTGTTACTGTTCTAACATAGTTAAGACATGTTCCTTATTTTAGGGCTTTTCAGATAATCAACCATAAGTGTGTCTAATATTCTTCTTTTTTGCAGAGAGCCTTCATGTTGAATGTTCTGTTCATATTGTATATTCTTTTAGCTATTATTTGAGTTTATTTAAAAAGAAAAGAAAGCAAATAGGGTACTCAACAGAAGCAAGATTTTAGACTGGTGTAACATTTCAACTTTATGTTTTAAAAATGATAAATTATTTATATTTCCTTATCTTAGTTCCTTCTATTGTCTCTTCAGAGTACCGCTTGAATAAAATGCAGAAGTCTCATTGGCCTATCAGTATCAGATTCATAATAGGTCAAGATTATAATTTAGACAAAAAGGGAAATTATACCTTCCATATTTTATCAATCACAATATGAAAGAAAAATATATGGAAATAGATATCTGAGAACAAATGCTATTGTATAATTATCTAGATACTGTATGATTATCTATATTGACTGATTAATTATGTTTCACCAAGTTGGGATGAACTCTTAATAACCATATCTATGACGATACCTCCTTAAATTGATCCTTCAGCTTTTCTAACAATGTGCCCATCACCACAACAATTGAATCCATCCATCTTGATGCTAATTGTCTGCTTCTCTTTTCTTCCATCTTTTCCAGGATTACAGACTTCACACAATAAGTCTGACGTAGGAGGATTTGAGCCTGGACATGATAACTTTGGATTAATTTCTTTGACAATCACTTTGGGTTTTTTTTACTTTCTATGGTATTCTGAGGAATCTTATAAAAGTTCAAAAGCTTTAATGCTCTTTTGATCCTACTTTTTCAAAGTTCAATTTTTGCTACTTTAAAATGTTACCATTATATGCCATTGTTTGCATTATTCTGATATTTGTAGCAATAAATACATCATAACAACTATCTTTTCTAAGGCTTTTAAGGCTGTTCTACCAAGTGCTAGTTAGTCTGTGGCATATTTCTTAACTGTTTGTTCAATGAAGTATATACTTACTTATTTTTAGTACTCTTTGACTTTCTTAATTATCCAAGATGCATCAGCAATTAAGTTTCATGTTTCTCCACCTCTTTTAGAGCCAGCTGGAACATCTGGTATTTCTTTTTTCCATAAAAGGTGCTTTAATCTGAACTGAATTATTTTGTGATCTTGAGAAATTAAGGATACTGCACAATAGCTTGTGAATTCTGCTAAACTTCCATTTTTTTGTGCTGGGACACAGATTAACCACTTCTAATATTTTGGTCACTGTGTCATTCTACAGATTTTCTGGGATAGCTTGGTTAAAACCTTTACTGACTTTTTCTGTTGCTTGATATATTTCTGTGGGTATTCTATAAAGTATGTAGCTCAATACTCAATAGGTCACTCAGATTATACTGTTTGTTTAAGATAGTTCACATTATGCAGTTATGAATTAACTGTCTTGAAGTCTTGAGCATATCATCTGTGAATTAGAAACATAGATCAATTTTAACGAGAGTCATTTTGTTCATTGACAATTCATGGTTGTCCAGATTAATATTGAAGTCATCAATTATTAGGCTGTAACAAAGTATTCCCCAAGTCTCTTTTAACACCTTTCTAGCTTCATAAGTAGATCAGAACAATTCAAACTGGAAAATAATTGCTACCTGAAATAGGAATTAATTAGTTTATTTAATAATCTCTAATCAAACAATTCATTCTTACTAAAACAAAACTACCTCAAATATAACAGAATCTTCTGCAAGTAGACAAATCTTTATTTAGAAAACTGCAACATTTTAAACATTTTGTGCATGGAACAAATTTTATGATTCCTTTTTACTTTGTGTGTGTGTATACAGAGTTACATATGAAATGAAAAGAGAAATCTGGAGGCTTCTGTGCATGGGTATCCAGGCCAATCCATCCTTGCAAGTACACTCTGAAAGCATTGTTTATGTAGTCATCACCAATAGCCATAGTGGTAAGTGCCAGAATGCAAATAACTTGAATTGTTTCATAAAGATAAAATCTTAATTGGAAAATAAAGAACAGCAAAATAGGATACTTGCTTCTAAATAACAATGAGAAATATTGGGGGCTTCTGGTTTGAGTTTCTTTGGCGAGAGACTGAAATCCATGATCGTGCGTGGTTTAGATCTGTGCTTGATGCCGGAGCGCCCAAGCCGGCTGGTTTCGGGACTAAGCCACCCCATAGAGGTGGTAAAGAGGGGGGAGACTGCCAGCAGGGTCAAGGAGAGCTACATGTCTCTTCCCCAGCTGGCCATTACTCCCTTTCCCGAAGGCAGTTGCAATGGTGGTCAGAAATGCCCACCTCAAAGAAGAACTGAACCGGAAAAGAATGTGCAGGAGGAAGATAAGACAAAAAAAGTTTTGGTCAACCAGGTTAAACTGAAAAAGCAACAATGTAAGGTATCCTGGAATTTAAACTAAATACCATTGTTCCCAAAGAAGATTTGCAGCGAAGGAGAGAAAAAAGTGAAAGGATTAGGTTTTTTTTCTTCCCTTCCTTATACTGACAGCTAAGAGACTTAAACAAGAAATTGGAAAAAAAAAATCCACTTTGACATTAATAGGCATTTAAGCTGAAAATAAAAGTCAAAGGAATAATAAAGATTTCTGGATATTTAAAAGTTTTTAAAAGCAGGAAAGGAGAAAAAAAAGAATAAAAGGGTAGGATCTGGAAAAATGAAGGAGACTGCCTGGAACTAAGGAATGGAACTGTAACTAAAAGGAAATTACAGTGAAACTTTAACAAGATTCCCCAAAGATACATCCTAACTGAAACTTGGCAACAAAACAATACAACCCCAGAAAGAGTAAGTGGAAAAAGAAGCAAGAAGAAACAGCCTTGGACTATTTGGATAACTTGGTGATTTTTGTTTTTTTCATCTAAATGACTAAAATTAATTGGGTAGTTGTTTAAAAGTGTTTAAAATGGCATAACTCTTAGAAAAACTGAAAATGGAACTTAAAAAATGGAAAGAAGATGCACAAGAAGGGAGAGGTTCTTTTGGCTTCGTATTTCATTTCTTAGAAATGGAGATCTGGAACTATGAGAAAAAACAAGAAACGCTTGCAGAACAAGAAGATTGGGACAAAGAAGAAGCCATCTTTAATGTCCAAGTAATTTTAAGTGGGGGGGGAAGGGGGGGGAAAGAGAGTGAAAGGTTTAAGACTAGAAAAAACAACCAAAAAGAAGAACAATTTGAAAGATAAGTATAATATTAGAAAGCAACAGAAGAGGGGATTACGGATGAGAGAATTAGAAGTAGAGAGACGAGGGGGTAAAAAGGGGAGGGAGAATAAGAGGGGGAAGAAGGTAAGGAAAATAAGTTGTAAAAGACAGAAACAAGATATAGAGAAACAAGGAAAAGATATAAGGATTGAAACCATAAGCCTGTTTAGAGATAATGGGTGAAAATTTATTTGTAACAGGAAATTTTGCAAAGGTACACAGGATAGCATTTTTATATTACAAATAGAAATAATTTTAGAAAGTATGATTAAAATGATGGATAAAATACTCACTGTAATGTAGTGGAATGTTTGTTAAGAAATAAATGAATTAAAGTGAATGAGATAATTAAATTAGGAAAGGATGGGAACATTTTAATTATTATTAATAATCTATAAAATATAAGTGAGAAATATGGGAAAAAGAATTAACCATGGAAAGTTTATAAGTGTTCCCAAGGAAGTATTAAATTTAATTGAAAAGAAATGTTAAAAATGTTAAGATTGTAATGAATATTAATTATAGAATTGAATTGGAATGGAATGTGTGCTTTATTTACACACACACACACACACACACACACACACACATATATTTTCTTAAGTTTTCGCGGGTACTTACATGTATGGCATTCAGCTTTGTTCGGGTATTTTCCCACGTCATAGTAGTGGTGCTTTTAAAGTTGTAGCAACGTTTCAGCAGAATCTCATCTGCCATCATCAGGCTTTTCCAAGTTATAAGTACAGAAGCCTGATGATGGCAGATGAGATTCTGCTGAAATGTTGCTACAACTTTAAAAGCACCACTACTATGACGTGGGAAAATACCCGAACAAAGCTGAATGCCATACATATGTATGTATATATATATATATATATGTATATAATTTTTTCTTTATAAGAATATAGTGTGTATTTTAAAAATGTACCAAGCAGAATTCGATTGGAAGTTATGTATTATATTGAATGCTATAATCTTAATGGTATACACTGAAGCTTAAATATGAGTTTGAATGTATAAAATTAAAAGATATAAAGGTGTCATACTCCAGTTAGTAACTACAGGGGAAAATCTGTTTAATGAGAAAAGATAATATGAAATTGAAACAGGACAGACAAAAGTATAAATATAATGATTTGAATTGAGATGAGATACTTAAAATAAAGTTGAGAAAATTAAAAGAGGGGAAAAACTATGTAGAAAATATAAAATAGTAATAAGATATGGAATAGAATATAAACATGAGCATGAAATTGAGTTTTGTGTCTGTATGAAGAAGTGATAAGCTGAGACCATGCTATTTTCAAAAAAAGATGTTTTATTTGTATTTTGTTTTTGTGAAAACCCAAATAAAATTTTCAAAAAAACCCAATGAGAAATATTCCTTTTTATTATTTGGGGATAAAATCTTTGAAATATCTTCATTTTTTTTAATGGGACAGAAAACCAACAAAGTTGGTTCAGGAAGCAAACTTTGGAAATCAGGCATCTTGAGAAACTCCATGACTTAATTCAGATCAGTTCCGACAATCTCTCATTTTTGTGCTTCTTTTTAAAGGAAAATGCCTGTTGATTGTGGCTCAAATAAGTCAAAACCACAAGCCTAACTCTAATAAAACCACAAGCCTTTCTCAGCTCTTTTGCTTTGTATTAAGAGAAGATTTTTGTTTCCTTTATTTCTATAAACTTAATTGGGGGGGGGGGGAGAACCTCTTTAAAGTTCATCCAAAGCTCACTTATTCGGGACATGTGGTATTAATTTTTTTAACTGATTTTATTGTATTTCTTGTGTTTTCAGATGAAAACTGAGCCAGAAACTTTTTTTAAAAAAAGTTATGTGGGTATTTGACAATTGCACCATTTTCAAAGCAAGCCCAGAGGTCTCTGAAAAGCAGATAATTTTTCTTGCCCATGAAAACCTCTTTGATTGAGTTTCATTGCATTCTTATTCAAAATGTTTATATAACATCAACCTAAATTATGGTTTACATTTACATTCAGATTGTCAGTGCTACTGAAAATAGTAATTAATTATGTAGCTCTGTTAGATAAGAGAACAAAATATCCTATTGGCATCCAAAGAATGTGAACATTTAAAGATGGCATGAACATCCCCGGTTGTGAATTATCAGATTTCATGTGCTTCTAAAAATGCATAACAATTTACTGCAAAATAGTATCCTTTTATTCAATAACTTTTGTGCATTCTATAGGATTCCCTGCTCTTGAATGAACTTTTCTCAGATACCTTTGGAAGACATCCCAAAGCTAAAGGACAAAATTATCTTGCTCAAAAGACCACTGACATCCGATTTTAAGCTTACGGAGGTATTTTATTCACAGTGAAATGTAAATTGATGCTGTACTTATTTGGTTGTATAGCTCTTCTAGAATTTTAAATTATTTTGTTTGCTTTGATGTTCAGTATTCCAAAGAGTGATCTTACCAAGCCTTTATAAAGCAGTCCTAACTCTTCACATGATCTTGATTCTGTCCCTCAGTTAATGCAGCCTAAGATTGCTTTGGCTTTTTTTATAGCTGCAGCTCAGTGGTGGGATTCAAAAAATTTTACTACCAGTTCTGTGGGCATGGCTTGGTGGGCATGGCAGGGGAAGGATACTGTAAAATCTCCAGTCAGAGGTGGTGTTTGCCGGTTCTCTGAATGACTCAAAATTTCCACTACCAGTTCTCCAGAACTTGTCAGAACCTGCTGAATACCACCTCTGCTGCAGCTGGCTCATATTTAAGTAATTGTCCACTAGGGCACCACAGTAACTCTCACAGTTACTGCAATTGAGCCAAGTTTCACCTAATCTGTACCTGTACATTTAGTTGTGGTCTACTTTGTCAAATGCCTTACTAAAATCCAAGTATATTATGTCCATAGCATTTCACTGGTCCACTAATTTAATCTCTTTGTTAAAGAATGAAATAAGAATTATTTGGCATGATATGTTTTTTGACAAATCCATGTTGGCTTCTGCATGGTTATAACTTTTCAGTTTTGTTTAATTTTGATTCAAAAGTTAAGTTTCATGTGTTGAAAAATATCTATTTAGTTGAACATCAGCTCTAGAAATAGAAATTCAAGTGACAAAAATAAGAAACAATAAAATCAGCATAAATATAAAACCCCAGACACTTTATATTAAAACTCTCTGACTTGAAGCTGCAATTAGATGACTGTATGCATATGTTATTTACTGCTCCTCTGAATGAACTATGTATCTAGTGAAAATCTTGCAAAAGTGATCTTTATATGAATGGTATCAGATTGGTTGTGAATGAAAAGTAGGAGTATCTTTGACATCCAGTGGGAAACATCTGCATAGTGGGTTCCCCAACTGACACCAATGAAGTAGTGGACAGTTTGGCCTCAGCTGTGAAGCTACAGTCCATATGGCAATTCAGCCCCATGGAGAAGGTTTCCAAAACAGTAGGGGAGGGATATGTGATGGTTGTTCCAATTATTTGTTAATGAGTTTTGTATGAATGTCTGCCATTTACCCCTTGGAAATTAAACCCCCTACAGTCCTTCCACAAAATCATGTTTTATAGGTTTACCAAACATGAATGTAAAAGTTGCATCTGGAAGACAGAAGGGAATAAATCTGAAGAAGTCTGACAGCTGGTTATGTAAGGTCATGTTTCATCTAAAATAATCAACAATGCTATGCTGTATTCTAAGGCGCTCTACCATGAGAGACTATAAATAGAGAGAAAGAGAGTGAATAAATGTATAGATATGCTATAATACATGTCATGGATTTATTTCTTAGTTCCTTGCATTGTCCCTGCTTTTCTGTGATAATTTTCTATATATTAGCTTATAAATCAAGACTGATCCTAACTATAATGACTGGACAAAAATGTCTATGGTCTTTGTTTAGTTTTGAATCAACATGTGCTTGATGCTACTGCATATTTTTACAATTATGGAAAAAAAGAGTCATGAAGTATAGTATTTAATTGAGGAAAACATTTTTAAAAAAATTGGTGTGCAGATTTTAAGACTACAGATAAAATAAATCCCTCAAGATATCCCTCAATAAATGTGAGTTGATGGCACTTTCCCCCCCTTCTTGAACATCTAATGGATTTACATTATTTTTCCTTCACTATGTAAACTTCCCTCATAATTTACAGAATGGCTAGAAGTTTAATAGACCTGAAATGCAAATTCAAATTCCCACAATTCAAAGCCACACCAGATAGGAATGATTGGAATTGCACTCTAGTACATTTTGGGGACAATAGATTGGGAAAAGCTTGATCAAACATATGATTTTAAATTATCCATTTTTATGGGAAAACTCTGAAAAAATATATTGAAGGGTAAAGGTATGATCCATATCTTAATTGCACCAAGGGTAACTTTGCAGGGAATTTTTATTTTACTCTATGTGAGAGAACAGCATGCCCATTTTAAGAAGTTGCCATTTTTACGATTATTGGCATGCTGTTTTAGGACATTTTTTACGTCGATCCCTTTTGGCCAAATAACTCCTCTATGTACATTACTTGATCTCATATTACCTGACTCTACACATGTTTCCTCAAAATTTAATCTCATGAAGTTCAATGGAAGTTAGTCTCTAGCGAACATAGAACCACAGCATGAATCACATATTTGACACTTGATGATTCATAGTTAAATGCATAAAGTTCCCCTATTAAATAGCATCAGGGGTAGAACATTTTTCAAAGCGGCTTTGAAGGGAAGGTGTTTCTATAAATAATGTCAATGTAGAATGGTAAGGCAACTGTGCACCAGTTAGTATTGGCTGAGGAATAATGAGGGAAAGAGGGAGAAAAATTTTGAAAAGCAACCTACAGCTGTAATGTGATGCTATAAAATTAATTAGAAGGCTAGACAGCTTGGAAATTGTACTACACTAGGAAAATTGAAAATGTGATCATAACTTGCAAATTGTGATGTCACCAAACAAGCAATGAAAAATATTTATTTTGGCTTGGTACTTTGGAGAATAATGCTTAATGTCATACAAATTACATTGTATGACTATGAATTACTGAAAGAAGTATTGTGGAGAGAACTTTTCATTGCTGTCTAGTGTGTATTGGATTTCATTGCATTATGTAACTAAGCTCACACTGACAGCATTTTTTAAAAAAAGTTTGATTAAAGGAATAGCAGTAGCTAACATGGATAACTTTTTTTTTAATTGCCTTGGTTTGAAACACAACAAAATAATAATTGCCAGATACAGTCCATGCCATGCTGTGGTTCCTAGGACATAACTCTTACGTGCTCAAGTTATAACTTTTAAAAAATATTTGTTTACACAGAACCAAAAGAATTATGTTTGCTGGAATTGGTCAAAGTGTAACTCATTGAACAGGAAAATATTAGGGCTTTTGATTATGTAATATTCTTCTGATTGGCCCCTGATGTATTAATAAAACTGTATTTTTTGCAGTAGAAACTGACAGATGAAGGAGTTATTTTTTTTAAGTAAATTTCAATAGTAAATCATTAAAAGATACAAACAACTCTTCTTCATCAGCCTAAAAACATCCCAATGGTTCACCGTAAACACATCTACAATTTAGGAGAACATTTATCCAATTCATTGTCAACTCACTGTAAACAGATCTACAAGTCATTATCCATTCTAGGATATTGTCAACTCACTGCAATTAAAGACTCTTGCAAGGTAACTGTAGCATTTCCTTATACAAATCAGTATATTATAAGCTTAGGTAAAAATGCCTAGAGACTTAGGATATATATTTACATGTTCATATGGCAACCCCAGTCTAAACATACTAACTATTCAGAAAAATGTCATTCATATCAACTTCCCATTAAATATTTTGTGCTATTTGATCAATGCCTCTAAGAATGATATCACTTGACCTTTCAACACACCTTTTGGAAGAAATCACAATGATTAGAAAGAGCTTCTAGTGTAGTTGTTGAATATGAGCCACGGTGGCACAGTGGTTAGAGTGCAGTAGAGGCTACTTCTGCTGCCTGCAATTTGACAGTTCAAATCTCACCAGGCTCAAGGTTGATTCAGTCTTCCATCCTTCCAAGGTGGGTAAAATGAGGACCCAAATTGTTGGGGGAAATATACTGACTCTGTAAACCTCTTAAAGAGGGGTGTAAAGCACTGTAAAGTGCTATATAAGTCTAAGTGCTATTGTATTGCTATTTTAAATTCACCCAAAGCAGAAGAGTTATTAAAGTAACATGGATGGGGTACATAAAAAAAACTTTGGTCATTGAGATATCTAGAAGTATTGAGTTCAGCAGGTCATAGTAGGCTAAAAGGTAGTGTTTAAAATATTTGTGTGTGTGTGTGTTGATCTATTAGTCACAAAAGCAGATAGATTACTTTCCATTTGTGACTTTTAGAGATTACCTTATAATAAACCATTTGAAGAGCATTATAATAAACTGTTTGAAGAGTGCCACTTGTGTTCATCTTCTACACACTGATTACTACAACCATACAGGTATTTTGTGATTTCTTGAAAGGTCAGCTGCATTGTTGTAGAGCGGTGGTTACAAAGGGAGATGGAGCCAGGCTAAAGGCTAACAACTTTATTCTTGCGAATAAAGGGTCACCACGGCTGCCGAAGCTATCTGACAGCCAGCTGGCGGCGACAGCAGATGCCGTTTGACAGCTCCCTTTTATAGCCGGCTGTCAAACGGCATCAACCAATGGGAGCGATCAACGCTCCCGCGTTGGCGGTAGACCGGAGGGAGGACTGCTGCTAGTCTTTGAACACAGCACTCCTTCCCCCTGGCCACAAGCATGTGTAGTCCTGTAGCCATGATGGCCACTTTCGCTCGCGGCCCGATCTCAGAAATTCCTGAGGCTTGTCGGCGGCTGGTGCGTCTTGTTCCTCCTGGGCGGTGACTGGAACCTGCAGAGGGTCGCTGGCCATCCCTGGACTGCTGTCTGGTGACTGCTTGGGTGAGTCTTCCCGCAGTGGTCGGCTGGTTGCGTTGTCGGTCAGCAGGTAGACCGGGTCCTTCAGCGGGTTGGCTGGCGGTGAGTAGACCAGGATTTCGGTGGCAGTCTTGTTGCAACGCCTCCTCAGCTGGTCTACATGCTTTCTCCAAATCCGGCCATCTTCCAGAAGGACTCTATATGATCTGGGTCCTGCAACAAAGACTATCTGCCCTGGCAGCCATAAGGGGTGCCCCGCATAGTTCCTGGCGTACACCTGGTCTTGCAGGGCAAATTCCCTGGCATGGCTGTCAGAGGTTAGTGGTGTGCTGGGAGTGTAGTGGGGGTGCAACCTGTCCAGGGTGGTCCTAAGGCACCTGCCCATTAACAGTTCAGCAGGGGACTTGTTGGTGGAAGAGCACGGGGTGGCATGTTGTGTGAGTAGGTAAGTTAACAGTTTGGCGTGCCAGTCTGCCTGGCCCAGCTTGGTCAGAACTTCCTTGGCAGACCTGACAGCCCTTTCTGCCATTTCATTACTTGCTGGGTGAAAGGGGGCTGTGAGAGCGTGTCTGATGCCCAGATTAGCTGTGAAGATGACAAACTCGTTAGAACTGAATTGGGGGCCATTATCTGAAACTAATGTGTCAGGAAGTCCATAAGTAGCAAACAGTCTAGTCAAGGCCCTTGTGACAGCCAGCGTTGTGGTTGAGGGTAACAAGGCTACTTCAGTCCATTTGGAGAATGAATCTACAACCACCAGGAATGTCCTTCCTTGTATGGGACCAGCTAGGTCTACATGCAGCCTGGCCCAAGGGCCTCCCGAATCTTCCCATTTGGTTGGGGCAGCTGCTGGAGGGGCTGCTCTTGTTGCCTGGCAGGGCTGGCACGTGTTAACCCAGTTGGCAATCTGGGCATCTAATCCTGGCCACCAGACGTAGCTGCGGACCAAGGCCTTCATCCTTACGACGCCAGGGTGACCCTCATGCAGTGCCTTTAAAACTGGTTCTTGCAAGGTGGGTGGTATGACCACCCTTGTCCCCCATAACAGACAGCCCTGTAGTGAACAAAGCTCCTGCCTGCGGGTCTTAAATGGCATGAATTCAGGGGCGAACTGAATGTCAGGTCACCCCCTCCCTACCCAGTCCAGGACTTGGGAAATAACACAGTCCCTCTTGGAGTGTGCAGCAATATCCCCAGCTGAGACTGGTAGGTTAAGTTCATTGCAGTCGAAGATTGTGTGGATGGGAGCTGGGTCCTCGACTGGTGATGGCAGGGGGCATCTGCTGAGGGCATCAGCATGGCACAGGGTCTTCCCCGGGCGATGTACCAGTGTGTAAGAGTAGGCGGCCAGAAATAGAGTCCATCTGGTCATTCTTGGGGATAACACCTGTGGGATTTGCTTATCCCCAGCTAGCAGTCCTAATAGAGGTTTGTGATCTGTTACAAGTTCAAAACTATGGCCTAAAGGAACTCATGGAATTTTTTTACAGCGGCTACAGCTGCCAAGGCCTCCTTATCGATCTGACTATAGTTTCTCTCTGCAGCGGAGAAAGTTCTTGAAAAATAGGCAATGGGTGCCTCTGATCCATTTGAGAGCCTATGGCTCAATACTGCTCCTATACCAAAGGGTGAGGCATCAGAGGCTAACACTAGGGGCAGGTTTGGGTTAAACTGAACTAACACAGAGTTTGAAGTTAAGAGAGACTTCACTGTTTGGAAGGCGTGGGCTTCCCTTTGTCCCCATTGCCATGGGGCTTTCTTATCTAGGAGCCTATGTAGGGGTTCAGTTACAGAGGCTTTGTGAGGCAAAAAGGAAGCATAAAAATTAAGGAGTCCCAAAAACGCCTGCAATTCAGTTTTGTTAGAGGGAGTGGGTGCCTCGTGAATAGCCCTAACTTTACTCTCTATGGGGTGAATTCCAGATGCATCAATTCGATAACCCAGGAAGTCTACCTGTTTGGTGGCAATGGTGCATTTGTCTTTTTTCAATTTAAGCCCGTTTAGCCTGAACCTGTCAAGGACAGATCTCACTCTGAGTAAAAGTTGTGTTTTGTTGGTGGCAGAAACTAAAATGTCATCGAAGTATGGAACCACCCCAGGTAGGCCCTGGAGGATTCTTTCCATGAGTGATTGGAAAATGCCAGGGGCTACGCTAACTCCAAATTGCAAACGTTTACATCTAAATGCGCCCCTGTGAGTAACTATAGTTTGTAGGTCAGCAGTGTGTTGGTCAACGGGAAATTGCTGGTATGCCTGGGACATGTCTAACTTTGCAAAAATTATGCCTGGCTCAAAAGAGTGGAGCAGGTGTTGGATTACAGGTACTGGGTATGTGCTAATTTGTAGGAAACGGTTGAGGGACGTCTTATAGTCAGCACAAATTCTCACGCTGCCATCTTTTTTTAAAGGGGTGACTATGGGGGTTTCCCACTTGGCGAAGTCTACCTGTTCTAGCACCCCCTGTTTGATAAGTTTATCTAATTCAGCATCTAACTTAGGCCTAATGGCGAAAGGTACCCTCCGAGGTTTCAAACGAATTGGGGTGGCTTATGGACCCACATCAAAAGATATGGGGGTGCCTGAATACCAGCCTAGTTCACTGCTGAAAACATCAGAGTAGTCCCTAAAAAGGGCATCTACATCAGAATTTTCCACAGAGTGAATTCCTGTAACATTGAGGCCTAGGGTAGGAAACCAATCTAATCCTAGCAAGCTAGGAAGGGCACCATCTACAACCACCAGTGGCAAGTGACCCCTAAAGTTTTGGAATTGAAAGTTGATATTGGACTATGGAGAGTCATGCCAGCTTAACTCACAATTGCCTTTCATTATTAAAGACACCCATATTTCCTTGACTCCTTTCCCAACCAAGCAGTCTACAAACATCTGGTTTTTAGAATGCCTCTGTGCCCTTCAAAATTATGCCTACAATAGGGATGTGCACTAGTAATACAGGTATTGATTTCTGATTGGGATTACAAAATGCCAAAGAAAACCAGAACTTGTATTGTGCCATAAAATTATATTCAGCAATTATACTACAAAGCAAGCATTCTTGAAGTCTCTGGTAGAAGAAACAGTGCTTGATTGATATCTGTGGACATTTAAATGAAAACATTTGCAAGATTTTCACTTTGTTTTTGGTGGCTTTTCTTGGTATGCTCTTTATTATGTGTAATCCCAGAACCTTGGAATAGAACAGATGCTTAGATGCTTAGATCATTCAAGCGGAACATAGTACGAATCTGCTGGAGAAACAGAAAAAAAATAATAAAGCCTGGCAGGAAAGAAGTGAATTTCTTTTTGGCAAATTGTTAACTTCCATTATAACAGTACATAAAAATGTTCCTTGTTGTTTTATATGTTCCAAAATAAAGATAAAGGCTGGATTCCATGTAACAGATTATTTCTGCTAAAGAAAAAAGAATAGTAATTGTTAAGCCTGGTTTCCCCAACCAGGGTTAGGGAGACAAGCTAAACAGAATGTGCAGCTTAGTCAGATAGGCACACAGATAAATGAGTGAGCTAAGCTTGTATGTTTATTAACATACAGTAAAAATAACAGATACGCTTGTGCTATCAAATATATAGTTTATTCCATTATGAGTTCATAGCATAGTCAAAATAACAGTCCAATAGTCATGTATCATTTAGTCAGTCCATTCAGGGATATTCAGTTAGCAAAGTCCGTGTTGAATACCCTATGTCAATACACTTACAAGCCAGTCCTTTGTTTTCTCTCCCGTTCGAGCAATGCAGTCTTGTGTCCTTGCAGTAATCAGGTTTCATCAAAGCCAGAGAGAGAGCAAGCTGTCATCTTGCTTCTTTTAAAGTGCTTTCACAACCACTCCCTTAATTACTATCCCACAGTTAAAGTTGCAGACACTTTAACATACAAACTATGATTACATATTATTATTTACCTAAACCAGTTAGGGTAAAACAATGTTATCCCTAACATTCTCCCCTTTTAGGAAATAATAATATAACTATTTACATCTTTAAATCATATTTGTTACAACTCTCTTTAAACTTAATTACTCCTTGAGCTTTTGTAAATTGGTCTGCAATGTTTTCTTCTGTCATGCAGTATTCCAATTTAATTAGCCCATTCTTTACAGATTCTCTAACATTTAAGTATCTTAAATCAGTATGCTTTGATCTAGTTTTTACAGCAATACTAGTAGCTAATTTTATAGCTGCTTGATTATCCTCGTACACAATAATGGAATCTTTAACAGTTATACCCATGTCTAATAATAACTGTTTGTACAAAATCAAATCAGTGCATAATAATGACAGACATGAAAATTCCGCTTCCATCGTGGACAAGCTGATATGCTGTTGTCTGATTGACCTCCACCCTATTAGTGTCTTACCAAATAATATAGCCATCCCAGATGTTGATTTTCTAGTGTTTATATCAGTTGCAAAACTTGCATCTGCATAGGCACTAAGACTCAAATCACCCTTTGGTTCTATATACAATGCATGGTTCAGTGTTCCTTTAAGATATCTTAAAATTCTTTTCAATGATTGCCAATGACATTGATGTGGATCTGAATTAAAATGTGCCAGCTGATTTACACTATAAGCTATATCAGGCCTTGACCAATTGCTGATATATGATAAGCTACCAATCAAAGATTGATATATAGACTTATCAAATTTGGGACTTTGATCATCAGTTTGGCAAACTTCCTGACTCATTGGAGTCTTTGCCGGTTTACAAAGTTCCATTTTAAACGTTTTAATTAATTGGCAAATTTTATCTTCTTGAGATATCTTAAAACCATTTTTTGTTTTGTAAATTGTCAATCCTAGATACTTTTTAATTTCACCTAAATGCTTTAATTTTATCTTTTTGGCTAATAATGATATAATTTCATTAGCTTCATTATTAGTCTTAGTTATCAAAGCAATATCATCTGTAAATAATAACAATAATGACACCGTTCCATTATTTTCTCTTTTAAACACACATGGATCTGCTAAACCAGATTTAAAACCTATATTGTTTAACTCTTTCACAATATATTGGTTCCACTCAAAACCAGATTGTTTCAACCCGTAAAGACTCTTTTTGAGTTTCAAACAATCATTACTATTTACTTTATTTTCTTTTATACCTACTGGTTTTCTTAAATATATAGTGTGCTGCAATGGTGCATGTAGATAAGCAGTTTCTACATCTAAATGGTTAATGACATAGTTTTTCTTAGCTGCCCACACTAATGCTGCTCTTAAAGATGTTGCTTTAAGACTTGGTGCAAAAACTTCATCGTAATCAGATGCAGTTTGATTAAATCCTTGAGCTACTAACCTAGCTTTATGGGTAACAGTCCCATCATTTCCAGTTTTTACTTTAAATATCCATTTGCACCCAATGGATTTTTCTCCTGGAGGTAATTTAGCATCTTCATAAACTTTCATTACCTTTAATGAATTTAGTTCTTTTTCCATTGCCTTTTGCCAATTCTCCTGATCCTTAGCAGGATACATCCTAAGTTCATCTACACTAGTTGGAACTTTAGTTACTTGGCAAACTATACTTGCTTGATACCTATCAGGTGGTCTAGTTACACGTGTAGTACGTCTAGGTATTACAGGACTTACAGGTGGACTTTCCTTTATTAACTCTTCTTGATCATCTAACTCTTCCTGATCAACTGTTTCCTCTAGTTCTGGTCCTATTTGTTCTTCGTGGACTTCTTCTTTAATTGGACTCTTCTTATAACTAATCTGATCTTTCTGCCTTTTGTAGGGTTCAACAATTACTTCATTATTTAAATCCTGCTCTAATCTATTCCATCCTACATGTTCTAGGAATTTTGCACTGGCACTAGTGTAAACTCTAGATGTATCTGGTTCCCAGAATCTATAAGATCTATGATTAGATGTATATCCTACAAAATATAATCTTTTAGCTCTATGCTGTCCTTTGTGTCTAAGTTGTATAGGGATATGCACCCATGCTGGTGTTCCAAATGTGTGCATGTAACTTAAATCAGGTTTTGTACCATGCCACAATGTGAATGGTAATTCACCTGTTGTTGAATTAACAACATTATTTAATATATGATTACCACACATCATTGCTTCTCCCCACAAATTGTCAGGTAATCCTGAATCAGACATCATAGTTTGTGCCATTGATTGTAATGTTTGGCCTCTTCTCTCTATAAAGGCATTATGTTGTGGCCTATATGGTGCAGACATTTTATGTTGAATACCTAACATTCTTAGTCTGTTCTGCAATTTATTATTTGTAAATTCTGTACCATTATCTGTTATAAGAGTTACTAATTTCTTTTTAGTTTTCCTTTCTGCAAATTTTATCCAATTAAAGAGATTTTGATACGTTTCAGTTTTGCTCTTCATTAAATAGCAAAACCCATATCTAGAATAGTGGTCCATTATACTTAGTATGTAACGAGCTCCTCCTACACTTGGTTTATTAGGACCTATTAAATCTGCAAATACTACCTCTAAAGGTTCTTTGGTAGTAAATCCATTAACTCTATTAGCCGGTGTGACCCTGGCCTTACTTTGATTGCAGATATTACATTGCAAATACTTATTACAAGGTTTCAAACTTATTCCCTTAGATAATTCAACAGTTTTCTTAAGCATTTTAAAATTTAAATGCCCTAACCTTCGATGTAACAAGTGAATACATTCATCATGAGGTTTCTTATTTTCATAAACTGTGTTAGCCACCTTTAAACCATCATCATTTAACACATATAATTCACCTCTTAAAGATGCAGTAATTTTCTTATCTTCTTTCTCAATTATGCAGTTATCTCCTTTAAAAGTAACTACATATCCTAGTTTAATCAAAATTCTAACTGAAATTAAATTAAACTTAAGTTGTGGTACATATAACATTTTTACAGTCTCTTTTATAAAAGAACAATATGCTATACCTTGACCTTTAGCTTTCAGTTTCCAGCCATTGGCTAACGATATCTGCTGTGTACTCTTGGACATTTCAATAAAAATTTTCTTATCATTTGTTATACAATGTGATGCTCCACTGTCAACCACCCATAAATTATTTTTTACAGCTCCGTTACTATACATGGCTAACTCTAAATTTTTATTTATCTTTTGATGACTTTTTGTATTCTGGCCAGCGTTGTGGTGTTTTGCTTTTTTACAAAATCTTGCCAAATGTCCTCTTCCTCCACAATTAAAACACTTTTTAATTGCGTATGCAGTAGGAGTTTCATTATCTTCTTTTTGAGGTTGCTGCCTCCTTAATTCGTCTCTTTCAAGCCTTCTTCTGGCCTCTTCAATCAATCTGCCAGTTATATCAGTTAAAGTTAGGCTTTCCTTTGGCAATATTTCAAGTGAAGTTACGTAATTGTCATAGGTTTCATCGAGGGAAGATAGTATTATATAAACTTGATGTAGTTCAGAGAAAATAAGCTCTTTCTCGTGCAGTTCTTGAAAAATGCTTTGCATAGTTTTCAAATGACTCAGCATATCACCATTCTTATGGAGATGTGTACTGAAAAGTTTCCGTGTTAGATTTATGTGAGCACCAACATTATCTCGAACATAAATCCTCTTCAGCTTCTGCCAACAGCCAACAGCTAATTTTTCTCCGTGGATATAAACAAGCTGCATATCAGTTAAGGTTAAAGCAATAATGCAAATAGCTTGCTGATTTTTATGCATAAATTCTTCTATCTTTAATTTATCTTCCTCATCCTCTGGATCCGATTCTTCTACGTTTGGTGGATTTTCAATTATGTTCCACAAACCTTCTCTTCGTAGAAGCAGACTACATTTCATAGACCATGATACATAGTTTGTTCCATCCAACTTGGATATCAGGGACAAACTTTGTAGATTGACTTGTGCCATGTTTTCTTATATGGATATAAAACTATAATTAATAAAACACAGCTGTCTATTTACTGTAATGTATAACAACACAAACTCTCACTTTTACATAAATCTGTTTTATCCTAGTTAAACTGACTTTACAGCCTCTGGGCCCATAACCAGTGTTAAGCCTGGTTTCCCCAACCAGGGTTAGGGAGACAAGCTAAACAGAATGTGCAGCTTAGTCAGATAGGCACACAGATAAATGAGTGAGCTAAGCTTGTATGTTTATTAACATACAGTAAAAATAACAGATACGCTTGTGCTATCAAATATATAGTTTATTCCATTATGAGTTCATAGCATAGTCAAAATAACAGTCCAATAGTCATGTATCATTTAGTCAGTCCATTCAGGGATATTCAGTTAGCAAAGTCCGTGTTGAATACCCTATGTCAATACACTTACAAGCCAGTCCTTTGTTTTCTCTCCCGTTCGAGCAATGCAGTCTTGTGTCCTTGCAGTAATCAGGTTTCATCAAAGCCAGAGAGAGAGCAAGCTGTCGTCTTGCTTCTTTTAAAGTGCTTTCACAACCACTCCCTTAATTACTATCCCACAGTTAAAGTTGCAGACACTTTAACATACAAACTATGATTACATATTATTATTTACCTAAACCAGTTAGGGTAAAACAATGTTATCCCTAACAGTAATAATACCAACACATATTAATTATTAATATTTATTAATTGAATGAATGAAACCCTTATTTTTGTTTTAGATTTTACCAGAATCAAGATATTCTTCAATTACCATGTACTCCAGCAATAATATATTAAAATGATAATATTAGGTGTTGCCTTTGGAATATCAAATACTCTTTTCTAATTTCCAGGTGATAACAAATTATTTAGTGTCCAAATGAGGTCAAAATATCCATAGGGCTTGTGCATTAGATTCAAATATACTTGCAATCCATAAATAAAATGGGCAATGGTGTTTTTCTCAGCCCTAGAGGAAAGCTATACCAAGTCCAGTTCAACTTCATTTCTAATCTGGCCTTCCATGAGGTTTTGTCCTGTGGCTTTTCCCAGAAGTATTTTGTCATTCAAGTTTCAAGTCTGTGTGCTAGACAAGCAATTAACTTCTATCTAAGATTAATTCCTGTAGATTCTTACTAGATTTAGCTGATTAATGTTAATATTTCATTGCTCCAAGCCCTCAATGGCCATGTTTAGACATCTAAGCCTTGAAGTTCTCATCTAAAATTGGAAATAAGGCTAACAAAAAAAAAAAAAGGAGGAATTGTTTGCCCATGTGTTTGCTTAATATGTTGTGACCTTTACTGAGAGGTTTTTTTTGTTTAAGATTACAGTATCCTATCCTTTACTTCTTATCCAGTTTTATGCAATCCCAAATGGTCAGGCAAAACTTCTGATTAGTGTAAAGACAGAGTAGGTTGGTACAAACCAGTCTATTCCAAACTTAGTGCAGGGTGGGATATGTTTTTAGACTTCATTAAACACATGCAGTAATAAAATATATATTTTAATGAATCTTCAAATTAAGATTGACACAGTTTAGACTAATCTGATCCTATTGGGTCTGAACTGATTTACAGTCCAAGTTCAGAATTCTGGCTCAGACAGGTAAATTAATCCAAATTATGAAAAAAAAAATTGTACAGAGTTGTGTTCATACATCTTACCTTTACTTATTTTTTCCTCTCATTATAGGCTGCAGGAGTTTAAAAAGGATGCTCAAACATTTAAAATATACAATTTTAAATTCAGAATTCAAATAAAGTTTTTAAACAGTTTTTTCAAAACACCTGCCTTTTATTCTTCCTTATTTTCAAAACACCTGTCTTTTATTTTTCCTTATTTTAGGGTAAGCTCAAAAAAGTCAAGATGACAGTTGCAACAGTGTAATTAAAACTCTGCCTGTTTTTCTATATGTGTCACGAAAAAACATAGGAGAAACTTTGATCACTATCTACAGATCAAAAAGTACAGGTAGTCTTAGAGGCTATTAGAATGAGTAAAACAGACTGCCACCTGAAAAACAACACCCAAAGAAATCTGAAAGAAACATGAAAGTACTTGAAAATGAGCTTTTTTAAAAACAACCATAACAAGCACAAGTTCCTCAAAAAAGTGGAAGAACGGTAGAAAATTGCAGATGGATTTCAGCACAGCATTACATTTAAAGATTTAAGCTTTTTATCTCTTTAACAATATGCCAAGAAAAACTTACTTTGCTTATATTTCTAGACTGATAGACAGCAAGTATTCAAAAATCTTTTCTAGGAAAAAAAATGAAGAAAAAAGAGGTAGGCAACCCTGGATGGAATTTGTTCTTAGATTAATGTTAAGAGAATGAGCAACAATATTTGACTGCATTCTTTCTAATGTTTCCTGCTTCATTTGTTAAATCCACATGCTTCCTTTTTCCTTGTCCCCTAAGCTTATATAAAGCAATCTGTATTTTCCTTGAAAAGTTTTCACCCAGTACTACATGCAATAATAAAACTCTGGTTTATATGCTCCCACTATTAAATATATAGATTTTTCATTTCCTTTGTATAGGAAATTCAATAGGATCAGGAAAAAAAGGGCAAGGCAAATACTATGACTACCACTATAAAAGGTTAATAGTGGTAATATTCCTTCTTCAACTCTTACATGACTGCAAATAACCAAACAGATAAAATATGACTTTCATAAAACTGCAGGTATGATAGAAAATTAGCATGAGAATTGGTGCAGGCTAACAGAAAATTGGCTAAGATTTATGCTATGAAATGTAAATAGTTTTCTCCTGAGGTTAGCTTAGAAATATCATGTTGGGGAGAGGGAATCATGTTGGCTTATTTACAGATATTCTAAGGATTTTTTCAGTCTAGTCACTATAGGAAATTTGTACCCTGAAGAATATTTGGCTTTATTAAGTTTTGGGTCCATTTACAGGGGTGGGTGTGTTTATAAGGAGAAAATATGGATGCCTTAAAAATTTTAACATGTCAACTGGGAAAATAAATGTTTAATAAAACATCAATAGGCAAGAAATACTATGGAATGATCTGCATATCGAGATAAACTTAAATCTGTACTTATATTCAATTACCAATGACATATGGTTTTACCTCACTGAATGAGTAGTGACATTAGGAGATTTTTAAAGGTCATGCATTGTGTTCCAAATATAAACATATAGGGAGGTTTTTGTCTTTATAGTTAAGCCTCAAATTGAATTCAGGCACAGGTAATTTGGTGGTTAAAACAAGGTTATTCATGGTATGTCCTGAACAATTTTAGTATCTCAGAAACATGGGGTCACAAACTGGAGTTAAGAAGAGTGTTTAAGCCAATAAGAAATTCAAGCAGCCTTTAATTACATAACACTGCACAGGTCACCATGAGATCCTGGGATTATAAATCAGTTCAAGAAAGTGCTCAAAAAGAAGAAATCAAAACATTACATGGAATAAGTACTTGAAAACAAAGAACCCTATTAATAGGTCAATGTGCCACAACTATGGGATGTCTCTTTTTTTTTTTAAGACTTTCCAGATATTTCCAAAATGTAAGATAAAAATGCCTCTACTCCATATATACATAATCATAATGTTGTTTCTGGGAAATTACCAAATTTGCAGATGATACTAAGCTGGCAGGAATAGCTAACACTCAAGAAGATAGCCTCAAGATCCAGATGGATCTTGACAAACTAGAACACTCGGCCATATCTAACAAAATGAAATTCAATGTAGAGAAAAGTAAATCCTACACTTAGGCAAGAAAAATCAAAAGTACACATATAGACTGGGTGAAACCAGGCTCAATAGCAGTAACTGTAAGAGGGATCTTGCAGTCTTAGTGGTCAACCAGCTAAATATGAGCAAGCAGTATGCAGCAGCAGCCAAAAAAGCTAATGCAATCCTAAATTGTATTAACAGAGGGATACAGTCAAGATCAAGGGAAGTACTATTACCACTCTATAAAGCCTTAGTAAGACTACACTAGAGTACTGCATCCAGTTTTGTTCACCACATTATAAAAAAGATGTTGAGACTCTAGAAAAAGTACAGAGAAGAGCAACCAGGATGATTAGGGGACTGGAGGCTAAAATATATAACGAACAGTTGCAGGAACTGGGCTTGGCTAGTCTAGTAAAGAGAAGGACCAGGGAAGACATGATAGCAGTCTTCCAATATTTGAGGGGCTGCCACAGGGAGGAAGGGGTCAAGCTATTTTCTAAAGCACCTGTAGGCCAGACAAGGAATAATGGATGGAAACTGAACAAGGAGAGATTTAACCTAGAAATAAGGAGACACTTTCTGACAGTGAGTATGGTGGTCTCCCATGGAAAGAATGAGACACAAGCGTGTGTACTCGGGATGGGAGCCCAGAATAAAATTCCAGTGCTTCCTTTTATTGAGATTTTTGTGCATAGTAAGCAATTACATTGTGGATTAATAATTAGATATAGTACAGGCTTGTTTGCAGTTGTCTAAGCTGCCTCTTTGTTTGTATTTGTTTTTACTGTTCTCTTTTCCTTGCACTATCTTAGTGACCTTTAGACAGGCATGAATGTATAAGGCATTATATTAATCATTGCTCAAGCTCAGGCCAAAGTTTATTCCCACATCTCCCCTGTTTTAGTTTTTTGATGATTGCAGATGCCTCGGTAGCTTTTCACCATCTGCAACAGCAATTCTCCTTCCGTAGGCTTCACCCGACACATTCCTAAAAGTCCAGGGAGACATTGAATACAACAGCATACACAAAGAGAAAACATAATAAGCAATATCACTCCAACAATTAGGTGACGAATCCATGAACTATCTGGCAACCAGGACCAAAATGCAGACCACACGTCCAGTCCCTCGTCCTCCGATTGTAATGGATTCTCATTCAGGGTTTGTTCCATATGCTGTATAGTAGCTGTAATGTTTGGAGAATAATCAGAGATATACATGCAGCAATGTGTATGAATCACAGTGCAAACTCCCCCTTGCGCAGCCAAAATAGTGTCCACCGCATATCTGGTTTGCAGGACAAAGTCAAGGATTTTTCCTTGCTCTTCTTCAAGCAGCTTTAGAGTTTTAATGGTGTCTTTAAACATATTAACTGTTCAATTGTTTAAACGATGCAAATCTCTATAGTTCATCATGATTCCTAAAGGAGGAATAACTCCCCTTGATATCTGTGTCCAGTAGTCATGATTCAAAACAGAGTTTACTTCCATTGCGGAACGTGCATTGCGGATATGAGCAGTCCCCAATGATTTTAAAATGACATGAGATGGGATTACTTTCCCAAAGGTGCAGACCCCTTTCCATCATGCTGGCATGCGATCATAGGCATCCGTCCACACAGCAACCATAGATTTGCTCCCAGGAGATGACCAACCTTATTTGGCTCAGCATAGATTAATTGTGCAAAGGATTCCATTAACATAGCCAAATAAGTGGGCAGTGGTGCGTATTTCCCATTTGCACATTTAGGCAGCTGGTTTTTTCTCATGGTGGGATAACATGTGGCAGGGATAAATGGACACCCATTTTCATTGATCAAAGATATGATATCAAATTTAGAAATGTTATGTACAAAGTAAGTGAGATTTTTAGTTTTCATGTCATCCGGATAAACCCAACTTCCATTGCCAATAATAATTGTTTTGTTACAAAATGGATATGTTCCCAAGTAAGTCATATTCTCTACTGTCTCATTGTGGGTCCAGCAGATACCCGCCACCTCTTGGATTCAGCTTCCAAGATGCAATGTATTTATGTTACTTGTAGTCCAACTGTTAGACCACATCCCTGAACAACCATAGCATTGTCCCTTATACCAGTCACCTTCGGCCAGAGGTACTGCAACCATTGGAAGCCCTGATGTTTTGTGAGTTGGCATGTGCATACATATCCAACAATTAGTTTTATTATGAAGGTTTGCTAGCTTCCCCATGTCCTGGATCAACATGTTTCTTTTCCATTCCCCCAAATCCATCGCCTTGCCCCTTTGGCTGATGATAAGGACTGTTAGGGATAACATTGTTTACCCTAACTGGTTTAGGTAAAATAATAAATATGTAATCATAGTTTGTTAGTTAAAGTGTCTGCAACTTTAACTGTAGGATAGTAATTAAGGGAGTGGTTGTAATAGCACCATAAAAGAAGCAAGGCATGGCAGCTTGCTCTCTCTCTGGCTTTGATGATCCCTAATTACGGGATAGACTGAAGACTGCATTTTTCCCCTACTGAAAAGGAGAGACAAAGGACTAATTTGTAAGTGAACTGACATTGGATATTCTACATGGACTTTGCTAACTGAATATCCTTGAATGGACTGACTAAAATGATACATGACTATTGGACTGTTATTTTAACTATGCTAGAAACTCTAAATGGAATAAACTATATTTTGATAGCACAAGCGTATCTGTTATTTTTACTGTATGTTAACAAACATACAAGCTTATCTCACTCATTTATCTGTGTGCCTATCTGACTAATGCTGCACATTCTGTTTAGCTTGTCTCCTTAACCCTGGTTGGGGAACACAGGCTTAACAAGGACGCACACAGTGATCAGGAACCCAAACAACTGTCCCCTCATCTTCAACAGCAGCGTATCCTCGGCCCCAAGTTATCAGCAGGACAGGTCCTTTCCATATTGGATCTGGTAGTCTCTTATACCGAACTTTCAGTCTTGGCGTACCTGCAGAAGGGGAGGAAGCAAAATGCCTACTGGCTGCCGTAGCAGCAGGAGATCCTGTCAAGTTTAAAAAATTTAAAGTATATAATGTAACATTAAGAAGTTTTTGTATGTAAGGCAAACCATATCCATCCACTTCCCCCGTTTTTGTTTTTATGTGAAGGAGTGCTTGTTTGAGCATCTGATGAGCTCGTTCCACAATGGCCTGACTGTAGATGCTCAGCTACCAATTGATGTAAAGCTATAAGCTTTTCCTTTGGAAGTGGCCATTGGTCAATCCAAACTGGCTGAGAGGTTAACAATTGTAATTTTTCCATTATCCAATAACAATTTTTGTGTGAAATTGTGACAGCAAATCTCTACCTCACAAGTTTATATGCAGGGGCAACACAAGAGGTTGAATCCTTGCAGTCTCGCCAGTTTCTCTATGCAATGCCTTCAACCAATGTACACTACTTCTTGCAAACTGTATACCACCTACCCCACGAACAGCCGGAGAATCCTCAAGCGCCCATTCATTTGGCCACTCCTTTTGGCGTATCACAGAGACATATGCTCCGGAATCTATAAGGCCAGAAAATGATTTTCCCTGAATTTCAATTGTCATTTTTGGTTGGTCTGTAGTCAAATTTTTTGTCAGCGCTAGCAATGCTGCAGCAACTGAAGAACTGGCCATTTCAGTGGACCCAAAACCGCCAGTTCATGGGATCCCAATTAAAGGATTCATAGGAATGTATGGAAGCAATAATAACTGGGCAATAGAGTCACCGGCCATTAATGATGCAGGAGTATCAGTGTACAATTGTACCTTAATACTTATAATCTTGATCAATTACCCCTGGAATAACAAAAAACCCTTTTTCTGATGCAAAAGACCTGGGAAGTACCAATCCCACTAGTTTTTCTGGCAGTTGCCCATGCAAATGAGTGTCCTCAATGTACACTTGATTAGGAAAAGTCACATCAATTGAGTTCAACATTTTTAAATCCAAACCTGCACTCCTAGTAATTGCAGGTGATGCTTTTGTGACAGCCTTGGGAGCGGGGCTAGCTGCACGCCTCAAATTTAGTTTCCTGAATTTTGGTTCTGATCAGAGCGACATTGATTTGCCCAATGAAACCCTTTTTTGCATTTCGGACAGACCAACTTTGGGCGGATGTCCCTATTTTTATTTTTGTTAAATGCCATTCCCCCCCCCCAGGGGCACGGCACTGGGCTTTAAAATGGCCAGGCTTCCCACAATTAAAACAATTCCCCATAGGCTTCATCCCTTTTTGCAATGCCATAGCCAAAGTCTCCATGTTGTAAGCCTGAGAACCCACCACTGCACATGCCTTTAACAGATCAGCCAGAGTAACCTCACCTCTAGCCATCAAAGGCTGTAAGATACGCTTGCAGTCAGTGTTTGCATTTTCAATTGCTAATCTCAGCAAAAGTTCCTTTGCTGCTTCCTCATTTGAAATTTGCCGGGTAATAGCCAATTGTAGGCTTTCCACAAAATCATTATAAGACTCAGATGCTGTTTGCTTAATTTGAGAAAAAGACTGTGCTGGGGTTCACACATCCTGGATGCGGGACAATGCCCCAAGGACAGCTGCCATAACTATGGGAAGTGCATGATCAGGCAAATTAGTAGCTTGATCAGCAGTGGATTCAAACAAGCCTGGCCCGTAGATTTGGTCTGGCGTATACAGCCCCCCTGAATTCCGTCCCCTAGTGATAGCTTCCCTTTGATATTCTGAATCAAAAACTACATGTTGAGTAGAACTCAATATCATTCTCATTAAATCTTTCCAGTCATCAGGAATCATGTGTGAGGTAGCCAAACTTGTCAGGAGACCCTTTGTAAAGGGACTTTGAATACCATAATCTTTAACAGCTTTCTTAATCTCCCTAAGTGCTGACAAAGGAATCGGAACCCATTCAGCCTGCAGATTTCCTTGAGCATTCACTTGCCTATTAACTGGAAACAAATTCATCTGGAAATCTCATCAGGCTCTAATTTCCCTTCATTGAAAGCTTGATGCATCATTGCTTGAACTTTCCCCGTTTGTGGTTGGATTTTCTCCTCTACAGGTGTAGGTGCAGTTGGGGTTGAGAATGCATATTCCAGTTTTGAAGTTGGGGGGTGCAACACAACTCCTTCATAAGGAGGAGGTTCTGCTAAAGGTTTTAAAAGAGGTTTTTGCTGGGTCTCTAAAGCAGTCATAACAACCTTCCAATACATCAAAATTTCAGCTGTTGCTCATAGCTCTTCATGAAGGATAGTTCCAATTTTCCTCCATGTGTCTAACTTTAAAGAGCCCTTCTCTGAGTACCAGGGAGATTGTCGCCAGATCTCTTGCAGCAGCTCTTTCACATTGCCTTTTGAAAGAACTATTTGCTCCCCCCCAGAGGGTTTAAAGATAAAGAAGTTTGTCCTGACTAACTTCAGCAGCTCACTAACATGACGTTCCTGTGGCTGAGAGAGTTTTCCCCCCATGTTCCCTGAATAATCCTATTGTCCAGCAATAGTTAAGTATGTACTTTACCTATTTCAAGCGAGGAAACACGGAGGTCCGGACACGTACCACCTGCAGTGGATCACGTCGGGGTCACCACTTGTGGTGGTCTCCCATGGAAAGAATGAGACACAAGCATGTGTACTCGGGATGGGAGCCCAGAATAAAATTCCAGTGCTTCCTTTTATTGAGATTTTTGTGCATAGTAAGCAATTACATTGTGGATTAATAATTAGATATAGTACAGGCTTGTTTGCAGTTGTCTAAGCTGCCTCTTTGTTTGTATTTGTTCTTATTGTTCTCTTTTCCTTGCACTATCTTAGTGACCTTTAGACAGGCATGAATGTATAAGGCATTATATTAATCATTGCTCAAGTTCAGGCCAAAGTTTATTCCCACAAGTGAGAACAATCAACCAATGGAACAGCTTGCCCTCAGAAGTTGTGGGAGCGCCATCAGTTGAGACTTTCAAGAAGAAATTGGACTGCCATTTGTCAGAAATTGCATAGTTTCCCTTCCAACTATGATTTTCTGTTATCTGTTTCTTTTTTTTCCCCTGAAGTGCTTCTATGGTTAGGAAAAGAAGGCTTTTCTTGTGTGGTTGCTTGGATGAAAATGTTAATGACTGCTGAAACAAATTTGAAGATTAGCAAAATATGGCTGCTTCACCTCTTGGAGAGCTTAAAAAAAAAATAAACATGACTGCATGAGCTGGTCTGCATCTTTGTGCAAATTCAGGCAGATTTGCCTGAAAACCAGCATTTTGTAAACCCAATGTTTACTGGCAATATTTTGACACAAGGTGGACTCTGGTGTATAACTGAAGGCAAGGAACTATCATTTGACTTTTGGAACACCTATACTGAAAAATAGTTGAATATTCTGGAAGATAATATGGAAAGGCTGTTGGTTTTAATTGCCTTTTGATACCCAGAATTATTGTCTGATTTAAGTTTTTTTTCTGCATACCTTTTGACTTAAATACATTCTTCAGAGGACATTTATTAGATTTAAACCAAAACCTAGATGGCATGATTTCTCAAGCAGCAGTACAGATTTAACAGCATGTACATGGCAAATCTTATTTTATGCCTCCTGACTATTTCTTCCATAGCAGAAAGAGATAAAGAATTGATTAAGGGGGGAAAAAAAAGAATAAATAAAAGTAGAAAATCTGCTGACGCAGCATTACAGAGGAATTGCATTACTTATTTTTAGATTTATGCATAGAAGACAAAGAAATCTATACAACACCCCTGCCTCTGTCTCTCTTCCAGATCTTAAAAAATAAAACAGGGAGGAGGGAACAAGCATAATCACTTTGACATTCTTCTATAGCAATATTTTTTCATTCTTTGGTATTGATTTCAAGCTTCTCACTTTCCTTATCCTTGTCAAAGCTCTACACACGTCCTAAGCTTGAGAACCAAAATCAGGACTGCGTGCCAACGCTTTGCAATCTTAAATGGTCCCTAAACTCATTGGTCAATAGGTATTGACGAGATCCATAGGCACATTGAATGACCCCACTCTGGAGGGGAATAAACCACAGAAAGTTTGGCAGGAAGAAAAAAGCAAGCAGAGGGGGCTGCTCTAGGCTAGAGTTGGTAAGGCAACAACACAAAGCTGAATTGTCCATTGACAAAGTGTCAGACATTTCAAATCTTTGATGAGCTCTCTGGCTAATGCCATGCTAAGCAGAAACATTACTCTACACCCCTGAAGAAGCGAGACTTGTGTGCATGCCCCCCACCAGCACACACACACACACACACACACACACAAACTCTTCAGGGAAATTAAGCAATGCTGATGAAACCGTGTATGGAGAAAGTTCTTGGATAAATTAACAGTGCAATTACATTACATGACACACCAGAAGATGGATGAGGAAAACTTGGTCTGTATCATGTTCTGTTTTAAAATTGCAATTTATTTGAGGGTTTTAATGGATGCCTTATTAAAATATCTCAGTATTGGTCAGGCTTCAGCGTATGTCACTGTGGCCCATGATTGATGATACCCTCTGCTGCTTCCCTTGCACTTTTGCAGGGAATTTAAGCAAAGAGGGAATGAACACAGCTCTGAATGTGTATTGATTGTGTGAAGGTGTGTTGCCTGAGAGCACTGTCTAATAACATCCTCTCCTAGTTGAACTGCTCCACATGAAGGCATTTATTGCAAGAACTGAAATGCTGTATTGTACGGAATGAAAGAGTGCTGGGCAAACAAAGGAGAATAGGGAAAAGGGAAAAAAGGAAGAGGTGGAAGAGGCATGCAGAGTGAGGAGACATAACTAGAAGCAATGCCGTGCAATGTACTAACAAGAACTGTGTTTTGTGACAGACAATATAAGTATGTAAAAACATATTTAAAAGCATGATCAAGATAAAGCAGCCTGAGGGCAATTAAGCAGAAACAGACTAAAAGAAATTAAGATGGAGGGAGGGAGGGAGGGAGGGAGGGAGGAAGGAAGGAAGGAAGGAAGGAAGGAAGGAAGGAAGGAAGGAAGGAAGGAAGGAAGGAAGGAAGGCACTAACATGCTAGAAAAATGTAGAACTATATAATAGTCATGACTGAGTCATTTTTCTTTCCACATGCTATTATTTTCTTCATATGATTGTTATTTTGTCGCATGCATTAAGCAAAAGAAAGGGGAGGGGGAAGGAAAGGATTGCTGAAGATATGTGTTGATCTGCTTGCAAATATAATATGTAACACATTAGAATATTCTCTTGTGCAAAACTGACAGGACATATGGGATGGGAGAAGCACAGCTACTTTCACATCCATTGTCCTCTTCCCAGTCTCAGCCCACTGCAAAGTTTTCTATTTTTGATTCTTTATCTCTTCAGAGTAGATGGTTTCTTATGCTTCACTCCATTTCAGTAGAAGCCCCAGCTCTGAGTGGCTGCAATGCTGGCATACCATATATTTTATCCTATGAATGAAGCCTCAGATTATCATTATTTATATTTAACTAATGTGCACATCTTGCACTGAGCTAAATGTAAAGTCATCCACAAAAGAGCTAAACTGAATCTTACAATCTCCTTGTCTTAATATTTAACAATAAAATTTAAAGGAGGAAAAAATAAAAAAATTGCTCTAGTTTGAACTATTAAAGAAGGCTGATCTTCTGATCTTATCTTTTTAGTTACGAAAAAGGAAGATATAGGTAGTCATCAGCTTATGACTGGTCAAAGTTACAATGGTCCCCACTCCCCAGAAGCTACTTACAACCTGGTTCTACAGTTCCAATGGCTCCCCACCCCCCATCCCATAGTCATGTGTCTACATTTTGGGAACTTGGCAATCAGCCTACATTTATAACAATTTGCAACATCCTGTGGTCACATGACAACAATTTATGAAGAGGGGTTTTTTTGTCAGAAACTGGCATTTGTTTCTGACAAAAATTGACCCTTAGTGAATAATGAGTTCTCTTTATAACCATGACATTTACTTAATGACCATATTTGCTTTACAACTGCTGCAAAAAAAGAGAGAGAAAATTTGTTGAGTTACATGAGGAATAGCTTTACAACCATCAAAACTTACAACCATTGTTATATACCACTTCTGCAGGTGGAATAGCAGCAAGAGGCAGATTGATAATATATGATGCTACACTTTCTGGGTCATTCCTCCCATCCCCAAATTATATTGACCTTTAGTGGAATAAGAAAATGGTTTTTTTTTCCATTGTAGCTGGCTGACTTTGACAAAAGTCACACTCACTATTTAGATTTGTTCTTTCCTCATTTTGCAACCATGCAAAGGAATGCACTCCAATCTTTGGAATTCATAGCATCACTAGAAAAAAAATTATAGAACACCAAGTTCTGTAAATTAACCAATCATTCTCCCATCCAAAAACTAGCAGAGTCTTGCATCAAAGTATTTAAAAGTAAAACAATGGAAAGCTGTAGAAATTTCATCAATGAGAACAGAACAGAACAGAATAGAATAGAATAGAATAGAATAGAATAGAATAGAATAGAATAGAATAGAATAGAATAGAATTCTTTATGAGCAGAACAATGGAAATAATTATTCTGGTCGCTGCATCCATTATACTTCACAACATGTAACTAGTTGTTTCTCCAAGTGAGGATTGGTTAACTGAGTTTATATAGTTTAATGAAGACTCCCCAGGAAGGTAATCCATGTTACAACCATGGGACATTTCTGCTACTTTTACTTCTGTGGGATTGAGGAAGCAATCACACTGGTTTAAGAAAGAAATGATTGGTGAATAATAGAATAACTAAGCCTGTGGATCTCCAAATAGTTTTGAGCTGCAACTTACAACAACCATGGCTAGTTTGGCTGCTGATTAGGAATGCTAAGAGCTGCCTATAAGCAACATATTCAGGAGACAACATATATGTCATCCTTCTTCAGGATGAACAGTTTTTATCCAATATATTTTAAAAAT
Organism: Hydrophis major; assembly: GCA_033807585.1. NCBI lineage: Eukaryota > Metazoa > Chordata > Lepidosauria > Squamata > Elapidae > Hydrophis > Hydrophis major. The sequence continues at coordinate 73,519,208 of CM066328.1, read as the reverse complement.
CTGTTTCTGTCCCATTTTCTAGGGGTTGTAATAAGACCATTATCTTTTACTCAGTGTTGCTATTACCAGGTTGATGTCAACATTCTTATTAGCAATAAAATTGCTGCCCAAAACTTGCCACCATTTTTTCCAATGCAAAAGAAATGAGGGAGCCGCTCCAGCACTTAAGCAAAATGGCTACCTCCTTCTATGTGATAAATCTTTCTCAGAATCACTGACAAGGAATTTTGTGCATATATAGTAAGCATTTCATTTTAAAAGGATAAACCATCTGATTATTTTTCTCTCTCTCTCCTTGCATCTGTTCAGGATAAACATACAAACACACACATTCACTAATCTGCCTTTTTGTCCAAAATGCCAGCCTTGAGTAAGAATAACTTGCTCTATCTCTGACATCTGAGATAAATAAAAATATAGTTTTCTAGCACAATACAACCTCCCTCTTTTCGGTATCCAAAGGTCAAAAGCTGCAAAACCTAGTCCATTAACCTCTCTAAATGGTTGTGATATTAAAAACTGACTCTCAATATCCCAGGGTCATGATCGAGAGCAATAACCATAGGCAATAAAGAATTATGGCTCTAGTACATTATCCATCTATAAAATGGTCATTTATACACCAGCACACTGGCCATCTGTGCCAGCTGTAGACCACCCATCTCTAAGAATCATAACACGCATTCAATTATGGAGCTATGATAGAAGCAGTAAAGCCTTATTAAGTTTTAAAAGAGAATGCAGAGCTACTTACTTTACATTGAGCAAAATAGTAGAAAAATGAAATGGCAAATGTTCCATCTGAAGGATTGGGACAAGTAGACAAGACTAATAATATGAAATGACCACTGAAAGGAGATGTTTGAGCACTAGGTACCATTTATACTGCTCAGAGACATTTCAATTTCTACTAGAAATCACAAAGCCATATCTTCTTTTGGGGGGGAGGGTTCAAAATTCTGCATGTACCTTTCAAGAAGAAGCATAAATGACAAGGCTTAAATTATCATATTTTGGACTCAGTTTGCAAAATGCTGAGAAAGTGGCAATAAAGAAAACAAGGTGACCAAGGGCAGGATGGATGGGATTATTTACAGTGGCTATGGGTGCACTGTTGAAAGACCAAGTTTGTGATAGATTGTTTTGGAAAAGATCTCTCATGATGATCAGTAAGTGTCAATACAGGACCTGAGGAAACATAATCAATCAGTCAATAATATTTGAAATATTTGCCACAAAACAGACATAACTGCAGAGATGGTGTCAGAAAACTTAACAGCTCAGTAAGTGTTGCATTTGGCAAAAGATGCCAAGGACGATAAAAACACCTAATTTATATTGGTTCAAAACAAAAGGAAGAAAATAAAAAATGTAGACTAATAGACAACAAAGAACAAAATCACAACCATTGAGCTTCTATTTTAGTTTAGTGCAATCCAAGAAGAATTATGCAGTCTATCCCTCAAATTTGCTGAGCAAGTTGAATTAGATATATGTGTCAGGGTTCCAAGTAAGAAAGCAAGCAAAACTCCAAGGCAGGTAGATTCCTCAAAGAATAGCTTTATTGGATATATTATATTGGCACATATTTGGTGAAAAATGACTCTGAAGATTCTCACAGTTTTTATCTAATTAAAAGTAAAAGTCTGTAAAACTTCCTCAAAACAATATATCATATGGTCCAATCACACTACTGTTTGGTTGCCTGGTGATATCACTCCTCCTTCCTGTGACCAGATGTGAGAATGTCCTTGGTTCCCATGAGAAAGTATTTTGTTTTGGCTACAAAATCCCAGCTAACTCAAATCCCCCTCCTATCCTTCAGCTCCAGTGTGGCAACACTGATGCTTCTAAGATGGCTTTGCTCAAGTCAGCTTCATGGTTGACAGGGTGTATATAGAATTTTTATCCTGCTTTTTCATTGAGCCTGATAGATACATAATGAGTAAATACTTATTGACCCTGAATGGTTTCTAATCTCCAAGGTCAAATTAATTGAATTCTGGGATGAAAGGGTTTTTTCAATGCACTTGCCAAACTTCTGTCCATAATGAAATGTTCCTGTACCTCAGGAAAGCCAGAAGGTTTAGTCAGTGGAACAAACTCTATATACTGCAAAATTCATACAGTAACTCTTTAACAGCCTCTTCTTTGGTACCATGGAATTTCCCTCCAATCCCACATATTAATATTCTATTCTATTAATATTCTATTCTAATTCTATTAAATAGTTTAAACCATATTCCAAACTCCAAAGAACTCTTTTCTTTTAAAGTGATTTTAATAATAATTGAGTTGGTTTAATAAGTATTTACAACATTTGACTATTTATCATGACTTCTTTTTTGCATTTATTTGTTCTTGCATTTATTTATTTATTGCCTTTAAATCAGTCTTGACTCCTGATGATTGCTTGAATAAGTGCCTGCAGTTTCCCTTGAAATGTTTTGGAAGTGGTTTGCCATTGTTTCCTTCCTAGGGCCAAAAGAGAGTGTTTGGCCCAAAGTCACATGTGTGTCTTTGGGACTAGAACACAGTCTGTTTCTCGTCTAATGCCTTAACCACTTCTCCAAACCACCACTGTGTATTGAGCATTGGGGAGCGGGGACACTAAAATAATTATGCAGTGTTCAGAAGTTGGAAAAGCGACATTATTCCAGATGTTAAGGAATGGTTGTCTGAAACATGTGATCTGTCTGTTTGAGATAAAGCAATATTTTCTACTAAACAAAAGATGAAATAATAGGTGTTGCAATGGGAGTGATCTTATGATGTCTTAAAATGATATTTTGTGTTGTTCATATTATAAAAGTGAATTCATCAGTAAATGATTATTGATAAGTATAAAACATGAGATATTTTTTATTTTCCTTCTGTGCTTATACTTTTATTTTGTGTTTTTATTTAAAAAAAAAACTTTAAAAATAAAAAATTATCTTTAATTATAAAAAAATAAAGATTAAAAAAGAGAAATATTTTTACAGGTACAATAATGTTTTGTTCTACATGAACACTACAAATATTTTAGCAATAGCAGCATAGATGGACATACTTTGAATTCTTATAATATGAAATAATCATTTTGTCATTTTTTTATTTGTTTAAATTGAATATTCAGCATAAGAACATGAACTTAATCTTCATAACAATATATTATTTTTATTTCAACCCTTCCTCAGACCATATAAATGTGTTAGATAGGGTTATAGGCAATATAAATGATATAAGATTACAAGTAAGCACTGTGGTTGGTTTGGACTGCTTGCCAAGTTGCTGACCTGATTTTTGTGAGCTGGACTCCTTTGGAAAATACTTTTACAGTTTACAATTTACTGGAATCCAACTTAGAAGAAATTGATAACCATTAAATTCTTATAAGGTCAATCTTTTATAACCACCTATCATGGACATATATTAAATTATGTACTTGTTTGAGATCCTTATGCTGAAACAGTTTCAAGATTTCCTTTTTTCATGTCTTCCAAATGTAAAGCAAATTGAGGAAGAAGTGCAAAGGTTTTTGCTCAGGGGGAAATGACTAAAACATAGAACAAGAGATGCACTCTGGAGAGGCTGGTATTTTCTTTAGAAGACAATGTGCTCATCATGTCTTATATGCCAGTTTATAAGTGAACTTTATGCATTCTCTTTTATTTTTATTTTACCTACATGTGTGTGTATATTATGTATCTAGTGCTTTTATGTGTCCTTTTATTTTATTGATTTTTCCCCTCTGCTCTAAAAAATAATGGGCTTCTAAAATCCCACTGCTACAAAAATGTATCTTTTATATTACTTTCTTTTTTAAACATGTATATTTTAACCAGTCATCTTTCTACATGCTCACATGATATTAGCCAATTATGCATACACCTTTAAAATCAAAGGGCTACCCATTTCTAATAAAGTTTCTTCTGTTGAGGAGAAAGAGACATGTGTAGTTATGTATTTCCCTGTTTCAATGCCCAGCGGTGACCCATTTATTGGGTATATTTTGTCCTTGAAATCATTTTTGACATAATGCTGCATGATGGGCCAGTGTGCTTCCTCGTCAGAGTAAAATTAAAATTCATCTCCTAGAGAATAAGACTAATTGCCTTTTCAACCCAAATTGGATTATTAATCTTATCATCAAAGCAAAGATGTGGGGGAGAAGGAAAGAGATGCAAGCAAGGGGCACAGTGCCAGCAAGGCTGCAGTATTCAGTTACACATGAAATGATTTGTAATTCTGAGTAATCACTTAGGACAAGCCCTTGCACCATTTTATCTATACATGACTCTAGGCCAAAGTCAATACTCATAGTAAAATAATGAGATGAAGCTAACTGAGCCCTTTTATTAATGCTCCAAGGAGCAAATCTGATGCTTGAGCTTCTCCCATGGAAAGTATCCAACTTCTTCCTAAAAAAATGGGTCATGATGCCCAATGGCAACTGGCTATCAGCATCTGTAAGAACTTTCTCCACATTTTTGTTTTTGTTTTGGGTATTGTTGCATGTGTACTGTGCCATAGAAACCTGTAGGTGAAACCACATGAATTTTACATTACCTCGAGGTTCATTTGAGAACCCTCTCTCTCTCCTAATAGTTTCTTTTGACTGGTGGTAGAGAAGAGAAGTAGAAAGGAGGGAATTACATAAAGAAAACACAACGAACCTAAACAAATAACACAGTGTGAAAGATCTGCAGTTTTTCATAGTGCTGTCAATATTAAGCAAGCCAACTAAACCAACTGTGCAAAGTTTTCACTGGAGCTTCTGTGTGTATGTGTTGTGGCAATCAATATTATTGTTTTGAGTTCAGTATCAGCATTTTTAAGCCTCTCTGGTCTCTGTTGTGAAACTTTTCCCCGTTCATCTGTACACACACACACACACACAAGCTACATCACAAAAAATAATTAGTTATTGGCAAATTATTTTCATTGTATGAGATACCTGCTAAACTGATAAGCTCCCCCCTCCCTTGATTTCATTTTTTTATCGATGCAGCTTTTATTGAATCTGCCTATTGCAATTATTATTTCAAATTAGCAGTTTATATCAATTGTACCCAATTGATTTTTTATGTGCTGTGTCAAAGAAATGATAAAGAAATTAGGATGTAATTGAACTGAAATAGTAAGGAAATTTGGTATATGCAACAAGAATAGCATTTTGACTGATTATTGATTTATTTAGTGTATGCAAATATGTGGACTTATAGTGATTCAAATGTTAATGTCCAGTCCACCCAGCCATTCAAGGACAAGGTGGCTTATGTGGAAAAAAATCAACATTGGGTTGGTGTAAGCTCTTGATGGACATTCAGACACAATGTGATAGTTATTTTGTCGAGGAGCACCACAGTCACACTGAGGGGTAGAGACAAGATCCTACTTAAACAATGAGTTCTGGAAGACACCATGTTGGGTATGGTTCCTGTTCAGAGTTGACCAATACTGGTGAGGAAGATCTATTTGACTGATAATTTCTGTTTATCAATGCTACACTTAGCTTTAGATGTATCATTCAAGCAACCTTATGCTTTATTCACATTAATGTTTTAGAAATCATAGTTAATATTGATGTAAAAAATTCCTTATGTTTAAAGGTTTAAGTTACTCAAAACATCATAGATGATTTGTATAAAGCTTCTTTATTCAGATAATAAATATATGTCACAAAAGTACAGATCACTGATTATACAAACATTAGCTTATCATTGCATCGTTTGTCCTCCACTTTTAGTTGCCTATGTATCACTGCATCTAATTTCACTCTGGTTGCCGAGCTTTCTTCAAAAAAATAATTGAAGCCCTAGAAAAGTTTTACAAGCAGAAATCAATAGTCTATCTAGATTATGCATAACTTCATTATGATCCAACATTATTTAGGTCCATAATTTTGTTTTCCACATTGGCCAGAAATGTGTCTATTGAAAAGATGGTAGCTTTGGTGCCACAATTTCCCCTCCAAATAGTATTTAGAAATATAGTACCTCTAACATTTGTGATAATATAATTGCATCCTTCTCCAACTTGGGCATTGGAGTGTAAACTTCTACTTTATTCATTCATTTTGTCTGGTTGCCTTTCCAGAAAATAAAAACAAGATAAAAGCATCAATAATAATGATAAATAACAAATATAGGAGTGAGATAACAACCAACCAACATAACCAACATAATCATGATACAAACTGGTCTATACATTCAGGGCCAGCACTGCTTCTGCTCTCTTGTAGATATGAATACAGGTAGTTTTTTTTACCCACTGAAGTGGTATCCATTTATCTATTCTCAATACTACCTGTTTTTAAACTGCATGGTGGGCAAGAGCCAGGGAGCTCATTCCATCCCACAGAGTTGATTTCAAATTGCCAGAGTACAGATAGCACTCTCTAACAGAGTTTTCTCTGCATACCTTTCACAGATCTCACAGGACAGATAAATACAACTGGGGAGAGACAATCCTGCAAGTAATCTCATCACTTTCAAAACTCCACAGCCAGAATAACTATTTTGAAAAATTTGGAAGCTAAAATTTGTAGATCCATAGAGCACATAAGTTGATTGGTATGTACAAAAAAAGCTCAGGCATATCAACTCTCTGATTGCATATTATTACATCTAATGCTTTTGTAGATATATTAAATATTTGTTTGTCTGTTTGCCATTGCATCAAATTCCATACAGCTCACATGGCTCTAATAAAATAGTATGATCATCATCATAAATGCATCAAATAAAAAAGAATAGAGTTATAGGCGTATTTATCCATATTTCAGAAATATTGTCATTGACAATGTATGAATGAAAAGAATTGCTTGCCAATAACCAGTACTTCAAATCCATTAAATCAATTACAAATAGTGAAAAAATAATTTAGCAAAAAAATAAAGTTCAATACAGAGCAATTGATCAGATATGTCATAGGATCTCCTTATTTTTCTGTAGGTTCCTCGTGTCTTCCATATCATTGCTTCTGCCAAACTGAAGTTTTCTTTCATTTTAACAAGTCATGTTAATAATTGTTTTACTATATTCCATCCAGATCACAATCTTAAAGTAAATCATGCACTTATACTCTTTTATTCCATAATCTAAATCAAAATACCATTTGCTTTTCTTGTTGCTCAGCTAGATCCCAACTCTTCTGTAAGTTTTTGGTTGAGTTCTAAAATTAACAGTGGTATGAAATTCTATGAACATCAATAGCAAAAATAAATGAATTAAAAATAGGTGAAATCACAACCCTGAACAAGAAAAGCTTTTAAGGTTTATTGAAACATTGTGCTTAGCTGCAATGTAATTGGCTTAGTTTTGGTTTAATTCTCATTTTGTGAGAATCCAGCCATAAAGCATGATTTAAAAACTAGTTTAATGTGATATGTGAATCCAGAAAATGTCTGGATCAATCTGTATCAATATCTGTATCAATAGTTCCACATTTTGACGCTTGTAATTTATGATATATGATTTTATTTATTTTTCCTTCAGTAGAGTATGCCTATTCAGAAAGATTCTTAGGAAGCTGAAATATCATCCAACTAAGTCCTCATTAATGTATGTAACTAGGCAACCCATGATTTGTTGGGTCATTCTTTCAGATATATTTTTTCACCTAAATGGAGAAATTGTGGGACTTTGAAATTATTTGCAAACCACCTGCTTATTATTTCAACATAATGTGACACGATGCTGGTTCATCTTCAATGTTTGGTATAATGACAGTGACTTCACTGGCAACGTGTGCATATCCTTTCATGTTCAGATGCTGGCCATGATAAATGACAATGGAAGCTTCTGGCATGTGTTCTTTTGCAAGTTGAAGGGATGCAATGTACAGGTTTTGTTATTGCAGTAGTTTCTCCAATAACTCTACAATCTCACATCACTCAAATTCCATCATTCTTGATTCGATACTGTCTTGATTGGTTGGGATCTGGCATGAAATGTTCAATGTAATTATGGATTTTCCCTTGAATAATCATTGAAGGATTCCATCTGTTCTTCATTGGAGGAACTTCTATGACACCAAAGGCTATCATTTGGAAGAGCTAAAATATATTGTCTGATGTTTGCAGTAGATTATCATCATTATTGCATAAATTTAGGAGTTCATTAGGTAAAAGTTGCAAATTCCCTATCCTGATTTCCTTTTTGCAAATTTCCTTTCATATAGTAGAAATTAACAGTTTCTCCAGGGAATAGGAATGCATGACAATGAAGGCACACTTTGGCCATGGCAGCGACATCAGCATAAATATTACATTGTGTAAGTTGTGCATTTTGCCTCACTTTTTCTCTCTTGAAGTTATGTTGTTGAAGGCGTATATTGTCATATTGAGGAATTCTTGCAGTAATTAGTATTTGTCACCTTTTCTTGAGTTGATCTTTACTTTTTTCCATTTTTTCTGATTTCCTCATTCTGTACCTTTCCTTGTGATTCTGGAGATGAGCAGCCTTTCAACCTCTGTTTCTTCATCTCCCCTTCTCTTTGCCACATCCTGATGATGTTTTGTGTCACTTCTTCACTATGACATCCCCCTCTCTTTCCACTTAATTATGCTGACAATGACAATGTAATCTTTTTAAACACACTAATGTACATTACTATATTCACCTCAGAACAGTTTAGGATCCCTGCTGGGTTCTCCATTGAGTTGTAGGAAGCTATCAGAGACAGTTTAGAAAAGAAATGTGTGGCCTCCTGAGAGTTGGTGTATACTTAGTTTCAGGATAAGAAGCAGTTGATAGGAAAGACCTACAGTATAGTGGCTAATGTATTTGACTGACACCAGAGAATTCTAGATTCTATCCCATATGCAGCCAGAGCAGCTCACTGGGTGACTTTCAGCTTAAACTATCTCACAAATTATTATGAAGAAACATAGCAGAATGAAGCTTTATATATATGCATAGTGAGTACCTGAGCAATGATTGGAAGTATGTTTGCATGCCAGAGAAAGGAAACACAGAGCAATAAGTCACTGCTTTTCTAAGAGCCACATGATGAGTCAATTCCTTGATATTGGATGGGGGATGGAGCAAGAGATCCAAAAATTTCACAGAATGTTGAAAATGAATATCATTTTAATTTTCAGTCACCACAGCAGCAACCCAGCAGCATAGCAGCAGCCAACAGCATTGAAGCAACCACAATTTCCCCAAATTTCATTCCCTCAGGAGTCATGGATCCCAGATTTTGGACACATTCCATAATTTTGCTAATCTGAGGTACCTTTTTTCAAAAACTGTTGCCCTGTGGTACAGCATTTCAGATAGTTAAATACAATGAAAATTTTTGTTGAATATAGACAAAGAATGCTGACATTATTATGTCTTTTTATTCTCAGTTATTCTTCTATTATCAATCTACTATCAAATGTTAATTTTTCAGCTAATGCTATTTGTCAGATCCTTCCAATCCCATGCTCAACTATATAACCTGAGAATGTTTTCCAGTTCTGTGGTAATTCTGTTTTTGCTGCCATCAGCACAAGAGACTTTTTAAAAAATCATAATGGTTGCTTTTTGACTGTCTGGGCATACTGAAAACAAAGCTAATTGTAGATGTAAATTGATTAGTTGTTGTATCTGATGTCAAACGAAAAACATATGGCCAGATTTTTTTTCCCCGCAGAGGGTATTTCCACCACATATGAATTAAACATGCTTTTGTTAATAGTGCTTCCAGTAATGACAAAAGGCCACCTTTTATGAGATTGATCTTCACTGGTACAAGGTGCTCTGTGTAAATGCTTTTAGAGACAGATTTGAATATTTTTTGGAGTATATTCAATGTATTGCATAACCAAGAAAAATCACTTATAAGGAACACATGAATATGTAAATCCTTTTAGTGCTTAAAGCCGTTCTTGTTTGAACCCTGTATAATTTACAAGTTATGTAGCAATAGCACTAGACTTATATAATGCTTCATAGTGCTTTACAAGACCTCTAAGCAGTTTACAGAGTCAGCATATTGGCCCCAATAGTCTGGGTCCTCATTTTACCAACCTCAAAAGGATGGAAGGCTGAGTCAATCTTGAGCCAGTCAGAATTGAACTCCTAGCAATGAGCGGTGAGTTAGCCTGCAATACTGCATTCCAACCACTGTGACACCATGGCTCATATAATATGTAATATACATTATTACATATATCAGATACATTATTTTTGAACTTCATTTTCTTTAATATTTATCTGTCTGTCCTTTAACATTGGTTTACTTTTTTCATAAAGAAATTCAGTCCACATATGTCTTTATCTTTCCATCCCATGATTCCATCCTATAATTCACCACATAAGGATAAGAATCTAGAAAGAAAATCAAAGGCAACATGTAGTCTTCAAGAAGCCTTAATGTATATTTCAAAAGAGGGTTTTGATTGTTTGTTTTGGCTCCGCAGTGAGCATGATAATTGAATGAAAAGAAGAAATGATAAGCTTGAAATTGAGGCAGGCATTCCACAAATGCTTCTGGAATATTTATAGAAAATAATATTTGTAGCTCAGGGTTGAACTGTGGGGTGCTCATTGGTGCTCTTTGAGCTTGGTGGTTTTATTGAAGAAAATATACTTGTTTGGTATTCAAACATCTGCAAGAAGACCACCAAGCTTCTGCAATTGTCTTTTCAGTTTTCATGATCACTGATGGGATATATCTTAATATATTGAAATGTAAAGAATCTAAAATATTTGACTTTTGATATACCTGAATAAAGTGTCTTTTGTTTCATTGTCTTGCTTTCTCCACAAGCTGCCCTAGGACCATATGTTGTCAACATATTTATTAGACCTATTCTGACTGATGGAAATTTTTATTTTTACAAATTATAAATGCAATGTTGGAAAGTTCTACAGCTTCCACATCAATAGGAAGATATGACTTTTCACCAGCTTTGGTGACTCAGTGGACTAGGATAAACTAGGATAAAGCTTATCCTAATTAATGGGGTGATGCTTTCAGTAGGTTTACATGGTGTTACTGAAACAGGAACATAAAATATCTTGTGGGAAGAAAAAAATAGCCTGAAGAAATTATGAAGCAGATGTCAACACAACATTCATTGGGTTTTTCCTCTCATCTCTATGTGATTGCAAATGCAAAGCTTGTAAAACAACTCACAATAGGAACATAGGAACTATTGTTCCATCTACATTTGGCAATATGACCCTTCAGACATTGCTAGACTACAACTTCCACCCATCCCTCACCATTACTGAGGCTGATTAAGAGTGATGAAAGTTGTAGTTCAGCATCTGAAATATGACACCTTACCCTTCATTAATCTACACCGATTGGCTATGAGTCTCCAGGATTTTACACTGTGATTTTTCTCAGTCTAATTTGAAGGTGCCTGAAACTGAGCATAAGCCTGTTCAAAGCAAGCACATGTCTTGTCTACCAAACAGTATATAACAGCAAAACAACTCCTTAAATCATCTCATATTTTAAAATATAAATATATCTATAAAGAAAATCTCCAGTGACAGGTTTAACGATGATGCATGTGGCTTGTTGCATGTTTAAAGTAGAAAATGTTTTGGAGCCAGCACAAAAAGCAAATAATACATGAAATAAAAATAATAATACATGGATGAAAAAAAGGAACTGCATGTGTCTTTCAACCAATGTGGGGCAGTGGAGTGGGGAGATCCTTTAAGCAGATTTCAGAGTTGCTTTTTTGTGTGATTATTTTGGTGGTTAAAGTTCTGTGATAAATTCACTGAGAAGTGAAATATTAATTCGTGTGAACAGAGATTGCAATTAAGTTTTATACATTTTCATGCAGCATAATATGATTTACAGCAAATCCTACTGTGAACTAAATTCAGGCCCAGTAGGAACAATTCTCTTGTCTTCAGTGAAACTACACTGATTGACCAAGTGAGAACTAATTCCTTTTCTCTTTCTGTGCCTTTGAGTCAGTCTTGACTCCTAATGATTGCCTTGGCAAGTCCTTGCAGTTTTTTGGCAAGATTTTAGAAGGCTTCCCATCATCTGCTTCCTGAGAGAATGGATGTTCCAAAGTAAAGATAGGATTAGGATGCCCAGTTTCCTGGTTTCTAACCCACTGCCTTAACTATTATACCTAACTAGCTGTCCTAGATAAAAGTTGAAAAACTTCATTTGTGCTAGGAACATATGGGGCAATGGCCCAATGAGGCTCCTGGTCACAGAAATGAGGTATCCTATTATCAGATGGAATACCTGTGAAATTCTCTATGTTAATAGTTAGTTAATGTGTTAGGTATTTGTAATAGACTTGTTCAATGCTTTGCAGAGGAAAGTTGCATGAACCTGGAAAATAGCATGTTACTTTAATAAAGCAAATTGCCTGGTCCCAAGAATCTCTTCCAAATCACATCCAAAGTATTACATGGCCCCGATTTGTAATTATATAAATGGATAGGGTTTTTTAATTTATGGATCGTATGTATGGATAGATATTATTAAGTATGGTTACTTATCTAGTTTTCCTTACTATGATTAACAATCCTTTTATTCTTCTTAGCTTTTAATCCAAAGACATTAACTGACCTAATAGGGTAGCAAATGTATTAATTAGGACTGGATCTTTTGATTATGTAACACCAGCATTTTGCCATATTGCACTAAGCTCAGTTTTAAGGTTTCATATTAACCTTTGAAGTGCTAAATGATTTGGAACCATGCTACATGTGGCATTCCCTCTTCTCATACTCCATAGAAGGAAAATCTCAGGAAAAATTAGGTTTCAATGGTAAAGTTAGTCTTTTTTCAACTGCTTGTATATATGAATTATAGGCAGACAGATGGACAAACAGTGATTCTTTGAATGTTGCAGAAGACTATTGAGGATGCCATTGACTGACTCATATATAGCTTTATGAAGAATAAATGTTGGAAAAGATGGAAGAAAAGGACTGTGAACAACCTTCAGCAAGGTGGATTAATTACACCAACATAATTGCAACAGTGCACCATTGGAAGACTTGAAAGAAGGTTGGGAAAAAAATAATCTTGAAGAAAATAATAAGTAATATTAATTTATAAAACTAGTTTGCTGTTTGACTGACAATGATTCTAGGTGGCTCAAAACAATAAAATAAATTAAAATAAAACATAAAAGGTAAAGATAAAAGAAAACAAATGCATTGAAGTGAGAGGTCTCCTTTGCACAAGACCTAGTATAAGAGCAGGGTCTTCATAGTTGCTAAGGACATGGCTAAAGAGTCAGTTCTTCATAGTTCTAAACCAGAGGTCTCCAAAATTGGCAACTTTAAGATTTGTGGACTTCAGCTCCATAATTCTGGGAGTTAAAGTCCACAAGTTTTAAAATTGCCAAGTTTGTGGACCCCTGTTCTAAACAATAGCAAAGTGGGAATCACTTTGTGTGTGTTGCCCGGGGCCAACATCATTCCAAAGAGTGCTGCTGCTGCAGAGAAAATCTATCTAAATTGTCACCAAAAGTTGATACCAACTTGATGTTATATTAATATGCCCTACTTGTGCAACATATTTGACAAGAGGTGACAGGTTAACTCCAAATGCTTTGAAGCATGAAGACATCTGGATTAATTTCAGCACAGTTTTAGATTCAGGTTAAGCATTAAAATAGCCATGCATTCTTTGATGGATATAGAGGAGCAAGACTTGATGAAGCATAGGGAATATAAGTATGTTATATTACAAAGGTTGGTGGACCAGTAAAACATTTAGTGATCTACATTTTTGTTTAGTTCTTAATAAGAATGGTAAACAGTTAAAGAAACACTGTGTTACTTCAAATTTTGAAAATGAAAACAGTTGCTTGATTTGCTTTCTTTTAAAAAAGTGATAGAAGAACATAATACTAAAGATTAAAATTGCAGTGAATGTTTAACTATGTCTGAATCTTAGTCATAGCAATTTCAGCAAATTTGGAGTGAAACAGCAGCTTGACCATTAAAGATATTTTCTTCTAAGAAGTAATTGAATCTAAAATACTATTTCAGTCACCCCCTTTCCCATTTTCCTCCTCCTTAAAAAAAAGTGCAAATCTCAATTATACCCCCAGAAAAAAGGTCTAGTGTTCACACTTCATCAAAAGGAGATCAATTACTTTAAACTGTTCTTTTCAAAAGCTAATCACTTCAAGATCATCATTAATCATATTTTATTTTTGAAGTGAGGAAAATCTAGCTGAAAATAACAACCACATTCAAAAATTGTTGGTAAAAATGCATTCTGCACTTTGATCTATTTATCTGATAAAATTTAAAATTACACTGGTAAGGAACATGGATATTGGTTCTTTGAAGAATACATATATCCAGTTAGGGAATTTGGTAAGAGTTAAGTTTAATTATTTGTATTGTAAGTTACAGAAAGTTACTACAATGTTGGTTATGACTAGGAATGAGTCTAAATCAAGTTGATGTTAAATTCCAATTCATATCAATTGAATGTCAATCCTATACTGATCATAGGGAGGGAAAAGTAACATGATTGATTTTTGTCTCAACATATGTCCACAGAAAAATCATCACAATGACAAAATCCCCAATTATAATTTCAAAAAAGGCAACTATGATCTTATAATCAACTATCTCTCTTCCCTTGATTGGCAATTTCTATTCACTGGATGCAATACTGTTGAAGACCATTACAACATATTCTTACTAGAAATCAAAAGAGCCATCAAACTATATGTACCAATAATAACTCCCAAAACCAGGAAAAACCGATTACCCATAACAATAAGGAAGCTTCAATCCCAAAAAAGATCACTTTGGTGGAAAAACAAATCTGGTCACATTGCCAACTTCAAAAGCCATTACAAAAATCTATGCCACCAGATTAAAACTGAATGCACTAATTATCACATTAAACAAGAGGAAAACCTTCTATGCACCAATTCCACCCGTGCTTTCTACAATTTTGTAAACAACAAACTAAAAGACTCAAGGTCCATCCCACCCCTGAAAGGACCTAATGACAAAGACTGCAACGACAGCACCATCAAAACAAACCTCTTTAACACATTCTTTGGCTCAATATTTGTAAACAGCAATGGATCAAGCCCAGTACTTCCTAGTCGAACCACAGACAATTACAATGATCTAATACATATTGATTTTACAGAAGACATTATTGGAAAAGCACTGCGCAATCTAAAACCATCCCTATCTATTGGACCGGATGGAATATGTGCCTATTTCTTTAAAAAGCTATCCACTACCATAGCCAAACCTCTAAGCATAATCTTTGAAAAATCTTTCAGGACCAGCTCCTTGCCAAAACTATGGTCATAAGCCACGGTCATCCCCATCTTCAAAAAGAGAGAGCCCAGCCTAGTTGAAAATTACAGACCAATCTCCTTATGCTGCATCACATGTAAAGTCATGGAATCAATCATTAACCAATCCATTTTCCTCGACTTAGAGACAAACAACCTACTCTCTAATAAACAATTTGGTTTCAGAAAAAAGCTATCCTGTAATTTGCAATTCTTACACTGCAAAAACAAATGGATGATACAACTCGATCAGGGCAAAGCAATAGACACAATCTACATAGACTTCTATAAAGCCTTTGATTCAGTGGTATACGGCACACTACTATTAAAACTAAAATCTTATAGTATCTCTGGACACCTACATAACTGGATAGAAGCATTCCTGTCAAACAGACTACAAATGGTCAAAATTGGGAGCGTCCTATCAAATTCTGTACCTGTCAACACTGGTGTCCCCCAAGGCAGTGTTTTAGGACCAACTCTCTTCATACTCTACATAAATGACCTCTGTGATCATATTAAGAGCAACTGCGTTCTCTTCACTGATGATGTAAAGCTATTCAACACCACAGACAATACTACCACGCTCCAAAAAGACCTTGACTATCTATCAGAATGGTCAATCAAATGGAAACTTCAAATCTCAACAAATAAATGCTCTGTCTTACATATTGGCAGAAAAAAATCAGAAAATAAAATACAAGCTAAATAGTCAAGACCTTGTTGAGGATCCAAACTCTGTCAAGGACCTTGGAGTACTGCCCACTGTAACTATATAGCCAAAAAGGCACTAAGAGTTGTTAATCTAAACCTACATAGCTTCTTCTCTGGTAATATTACACTACTAACTAGAGCATACAAAACATTTGCTAGACCTATACTTAAATACAGCTCATCAGTCTGGAACCCATATCATGTATCTGATATTAACACAATTGAAAAAGTCCAGAAATATTTCTTTCTTTTGGGGGGGGGAGTTTTATTTGGGTTTTCACAAAAACAAAATACAAATAGAACATCTTTTTTGAAAATAGCATGGTCCCAGGTTATCACTTCCTCATACAGACACCAAACTTAATTTCATGCTCATTTTTATATTCTATTCCATATCTTTCTACCGTTTTATATTTTCTAAATATATTTTTAATTTTCTTAGCTTTATTTTAATTATCTCATCTCAATCAAATCATTATATTTATACTTTTGTCTGTCCTGTTTCAATTTCATATTATCTTTTCTTATTAAACAAATTTTTCCCTGTAGTTACCAATTGGTGTATGACATCTTGATATCTTTTAATTTTATCCATTCAAACTCTTATTTAAGCTTCAGTGTATACCTTTAAGATTATAGCATTCAATATAACACATAACTTCCAATTGAATTCTGCTTGGTACATTCTTAAAATATACACTATATTTTTAAAAAGATTGTGTGTGTGTGTGCGTGTGTGCGTGTGTGTAAATAAAGCACACATTCCATTCCAATTCAATTCTATCATTAATATTCATTAAAATGTTAACATCTTTAACATTTCTTTTCAATTAAATATCATACTTCCTTGGGAACACTTATAAACTTTCCATAGTTAATTCTTTTTCCCATATTTCTCACTTATATTTTATAGATCATTAATAATAATTAAAATGTTCCCATCCTTTCCTAATTTAATTATCTCATTCACTTTAATTCATTTATTTCTTAACAAACATTTCACTACATCACAGTAAATATTTTATCCATCATTTTAATCATATTTTCTAAAATTATTTCTGTTTATAATATAACAATGTTATCTTATGTACCTTTGCAGAATCCCCTTTGCAATTAAATTTTCACCCATTATCTCTAAGCAAGCTTATGGTTACAATCCTTATATCTTTTCCCCTTTTCTCCATTTCTTGTTTCTGTCTTTTACAACTTCTTTTCCTTGTCTTCTTCCCCCTCTTCTTCTTCCTCCCCTTTTTACCTCCTCATGTCTCTACTTCTAACTCTCTCATCTGTAATCCCCTCTTCTGTTGCTCCCTAATATTATACTTATCTTTCAAATTCTTCTTCTTCTTTTTGGTTGTTTTTTCTAGTCTTGAACCTTTCACTCTCTTTCTCCCCTTTTCTTTTTTCCCCCCACTTAAAATTATTTGATCATTAAAGATGGCTTCTTCTTTGTTCCAATCTTCTTGTTTTGCAAGCGTTTCTTGCTGTTTCTCATAGTTCCAGATCTCCATTTCTAAGAATTGAAATACGAAGCCAAAAGAACCTCTCCCTTCTTGTGCACCTTCTTTCCATTTTTTAAATTCCATTTTCAGTTCTTCTAAGAGTGATACCATTTTAAAGACCTTTAAACAACCACCCGGTTAATTTTAGTCATCCAGATGCAAAAACCAAAAATCACCAAGTTATCCAAATAATCCAAGGCTGTTTCTTTTTGTTTCTTTTTTCCACTTTCTCTTCCTGGGGTTCTATTATTTTGTTACCAAGTTTCAATTAAGATGTATCTTTGAGGAATCTTGCTGAAATTTCACTGTAAGTTCCTTTTAGTTACAGTTCCATTCCTTAGTTCCAGGCAGTCTCCTCCATTTTTCCAGATCCTATCCTTTTATTCTTCTTTTTCTCCTTTTCTGCTTTTAAAAACTTTTAAATATCCAGAAATCTTTATTATCCCTTTGGCTTTTATTTTCATGCCTATTAATGTCCAAGTGGATTTTTTTTCAATTTCTTGTTTAAGTCTCTTAGCTGTCAGTATAAGGAAGGGAAGAAAAAAAAAACCTAATCATTTCTCTTCTCTCTCTCCTTCACAGCTTCAAAATCTTCTTTGGGAACAATGTTATTCAATTTAAATTCCAGGGTAGCTTACGTTGTTGCTTTTTTGATTTAACCCGATCAACCAAAACTTTTTCTTCTTATCTTCCTTCTGCACATTCTTTTCCGGTTGAGTTCTTCTTTGTGGTGGCCATGTCTGACCACCGCTACAATCCCCTTCAGGAAAGGGAGTAATGGCCAGCTGGGGAGGAGAAATGCGGCTCTTCTCAACCCTGCAGGCAGTCTCCCCCTTTTTCACCACCTCTATGGGGTGGCTTAGCCCCGAAACCAGCCAGCTCAGGGTGCTCCAGTGGTGAGCATGGATCGAAGCCTCGCAGAGACGAGGTTTCGGTCTGTTGCCGAAGAAGCTCCAACCGGAAGTTTCCAACCGCTCCTCTACTCATTGCAGAATACTTTATGCCACCAGACTTGGAACTCTAGACCTAGAAAACCTAGAACTATGCCGTCTCCAGTCCTATCTAAATATAGTATATAAAATCATACACTCCAATGTCCTACCTACAAATGAATACTTCAGCTTCAATCATAACAGTACAAGAGCACACAATAGATACAAACTCAAGGTTAACCACACCAAACTTGACTGCAGAAAATACGACTTCCGCAACAGAGTAGTCATGTTTGGAATACTCTACCTGACTCTGTGGTTTCTTCCCCAAACCCCAAAAACTTTAACCTTAGACTGTCTACTATTGACCTCACCCCTTTCCTAAGAGGCCTGTAGGGGGTGTGCATAAGCGCACCAATCATGCCTACTGTCCCTGTTCTATTGTTTTTTATTTTTCTTATGTGTCTATCTCATGTATTCAAAACTATATTTATTCTTATACCTGTATCTTGTAAGTGATTGACAAATCAAATAAAAAATTGTTAAAATGTAAAAAAAATGTCTTTATGAATACTTATAGGATTTTACAGATAAGTAATATAATTCATGTTCAGCATACTTGAATATCCCAGGCTGTATACTTTCTTTAGTAGTGATATGAAATTCTGTCTGGCACAGGGAGCATATCCTTTTCCCAAGAGCATCCGCAGGATGGGATGGGGTTAAAAGGTCACGATCTTGACATTTTTTAGCCCACCAATGCAGTTCCTGACTTTTCCTGATTAGAAGAATGGCCAATTTATAATATCTTCTTGGGGTCAACTTCAGTTGATAACTCTGCCAGGATCCTATTAGGTTCTTCCTGAATATCTATACTTTCTCACCTAAGTAAGATCAAAGAAAAAAGAATACTAACTGAAAGTGTATGAAGGAGAAGGATATGGGACACCTAAGAAAAAGACCATGTAGAAGAGAAAGAACAAGCAGACTTCTTAAAAGGATCCAGCCTCGCACCACCAATATCTATGGTACAGTACAGGGCCACATTATTTGAAAACATAACAATGAGAATTTGCCAAGCCACCACAGGAAGAATATTTATTTGAGAAAAAAAGAATGTCCACTCCAAATGAAGTCTTCAAAGAAGTACTAACAGTATAACACATTCTTTCTGAAAATTACAGAGTGAGAGGGTGGGAAAAAAAAATCACTGATATTTCTTATCCAAGAAATCAGCTTGGAGAGTTTGCAAATTAAAACAATACATTAATAAACACATCCCAACTGTTCTGATTTTTCTCTCCTTGCTTTAACATTCCACTGAATCAAAGCACTGATAAGCAGCTCTATTTATTTGGAATCAATCCCATGTCCAGACCCCTCCACTTGCATCTTCTGCTATACCTTCTTCACCAACATAACATGAAATTTCAGACCTGACATATGTAATACTCATACTAGTCTGATAATATTTTAGCGACTCACATCTATTCTCTCTGGGGTTTTTTTTACTGCTGAACATTTGTACCTCATATGCCTTCCCAAATATATATTTGTATAATTGTCACCATGAGAGTGTGATCAAACTTTCATCAGATTAAGAGGTGTGATTCTCCCTTGCTATCAACTCATATCACAATGTTGGCAATAGTTTCTTTGCCCAGCATTCCATACATAGACACCAATTCAGTTATATTGGCAAACATTAGTAATGGAGAGAAGAGCCTTCACCATGTCTGGCAGAATAAACCTTATATCTGAATATCTCATTTCTGATGGATTCTATTTTTAGGTGACTTCTCTCAGCTCTGCTTAGGTGCTGTGTCTCTGCAAGATCTGTCTGAACTGCTATTTCAAACAAAATAACTGCACAGTTTGAATAATCAGTAAGGTGACTTTCACTAGGTCAGCTTCATCTAGAGACAGTTGTGTAATGCGGTAGGATGCCTTGATATTGTGCCAGAATGCTTCTGTATCTATTTAATGCATGTGTCCTATATTACTCCTGAATTGTAAAATCTTCAATATCCTCATATTTCTGCATATTAGATTGGCATGAAGATCCATGTGAAAACTCAGAAAATTTTTCTTCTCCACAAATACTAGTCAAGCTATTTTAATTTTAAGCATGTGGATTCTGAAGGGAAATCTGCTTCTAGGTTTACCCTTGACTGTCCCTGGTGACAAATAATATAAGCTCCCAAATGTGTTTTGACCTTCTTAGGCTAAAGGCCAAATCTTCAAAGCAGTGCTGCTAAAAATGTTCCAGAGGAGATAGTTTACTGGAGTGCCACAACTCATAGCTCAGTCCTGCATGAACACCTTTGACAGCAGATGATGGCTAAACAAAAACAGAGTAAGAATATGATCTCTGTAAGAGATCTCTCCAGCCTTGCTTTTTTTTTTTTTTAAAAAAAAAGGAAGCATTCTGAAATAACTTCCCCTTTACAGCAAGATTGTTTTAATCATAGTCAGTTCACAAATTCTAGCTTTGATTCAGAAAATCAGCAGTGATGTTATCTTGTAGAATTTAGAATAATTATATCCATCTCGAACTAACCTGTCAACCTGCTACACATTGGGCATTTTCTTTCTGTTACACTATGACCCTATATTCTGAAAACTGTGCAATAATAAAAACAAAATCAGTGATCACTGCCAAATGAATTAACCCAGATATTTGACAAATCAACAATGAAGGAAGCATATCTTAGTAAAAGAAAGAAGAAAATTAGTGTATATATTCACAGTTAATTAATAAGTATATAAAATAAATTTAAAAAGTAGACCAAAGACCAATTTTAGGGAAAGATCCAATCAAATATATTTTAACAAATTGTATGATTCCTGAAACAGCAACACTGTTATGTATTATAGTCTGAATAGATTTATGAATAGAATTAGAGTTATAAGGTATTATTAATTGTATTTAAAATCTAAGGAGATAAGCTAATATTCAAGTGACTAAAAAAGGTCTGTGTCAATGAATCAATGCTATGTAAGAAGGGGGATATAATATCAACATTTTGATGCTTATTTAATATTCTTCTTTGTGTTTCAGAAACACAAAGACATGGCCAAAATGTTGCAAGAACATGTTGATTTAATTATAATTCCATTGCTCTAATTCTAATTAATTTCTAATTTCTGATGTTTAGTGGATCAGGTAATTCATTCTCCAATTGTTTTTAAACACTCTCTGACCCTCCAAAACCAGAGGTGGTCAATCAATATTTTGGAAACGTATGTGAGTCCTTGCATTTCCAGACTATTACTGGGTAGGAATCGCTGGATTTAAAGAGTATATCTGGAAAGAATGCACTAGTTCTGGAAAAACCAATGTTTGGAATCAGAAATAATAGAATAGAGAGTAGTCAATAAACATTGTTTTATAAGACAAACTAGGGCATTCATAGAAGCAATATAAGAACAAACTCTCTAACTAAAAAAATAATTGAAATAAAAAAACTGAGCATCAGTTATTCCTTACAAAACAGCACAAAACAACAGAATAAGGTTTGCATTGAGGTTTGTCACAATGGTACAGCTAACACAAGTATTAAAAGATGCCAATAGTAGAAGCACCAACTCATTGCAAGAAACAAACCAACTAGCCTGGCTGTAGATATAACTATATGTCTGAGATGCAAGATAAACGAATAAGAACAAAAGCCAAACAGCACACTAATAAAATGGAAGATCAGGCCACTCATTGCTAAGCACTTTAATAGCATACTCAAAAGAGTTGAAATTCAAGGTTTGTGAACCTCTGGTAAAATCTAACTGATAATGAAGGATGCAGCAAAAAGGGCAACTATAGGCCAATAGGCATCAGGCAACTATAGGCCAATTATCTGCTTACCAACAACTTTTAAATTATTAACTGGCTTTTTCCACCTGAGCAGAAATGAAAGTGAAAAATAAACATCTGTTTATGTTCTATCACTTTTCTCTCAAAATCATATACTTCACTTCTAATATGCAGAGATTTAAGGACATGATCTATTAGAAATGCTAACGAAAAATAAATATTGATAATAACCATGATCCTACACATAATACATTCACCTACTAACCCATATAAATATCCTAACCTGTAGCATACTGTTCAAATTAATATGGTCAAAATTTACTCTTTGGACAACACAGAATCCTACTTTCTCTAGGAACTACTTAGCATTCTTTCAATCTTTGCACCAAAATCATACTATAAGCGAGGCTTTTTAACATCATTAGTTACTTAGAATATAGAACATAGTATAATAGTGTTGGAAGGGATTTTGGAGGTCTTCTAGTCCAACTCCCTTCTCAAGCAGAAGAATACACCATTCTGGACAAATGGCTGTCCAATCTCTTCTTGAAAATTTTCAGTGATGGAGCACCCACACATGCCATAGATTAGCAATTCCACTGACTAATTGTTCTCACTGTGAGGAAAATTTCTCTTAGTTTTAGGTTGGAACTCTCCTTACTGATCTTCAACCTGTTGCTTCTTGTCCATTAGCTTTTTTGGTAGTTGCAGCACACTGCATTTTTATACTGCTGATTCATGGTGGTCTACTATGATGCCTAGATTCTTCACACAGTTACTATTGTTGAGCCACTTATTCTATACCTGTGAATTTGGTTTTTCTTGCCTTTGTGTAGGGACTTAACTTTTTTCACCACTGAATTGAGTTTTGTTGGATAAGGCCCAGTGGTGATGGGTTCATGGCTAAAGAATTACAAGATTTGAACCAAAAACTTACCACTAACATATTTCTTCAGATCTGCTTTCTAATACTCCATAGTTCTCTAACATAGTGCTTCTTTTAAAACAATTGGGATTAAAATGGAGGGGACATTATTTATTTAAAAAAAACATGGCAAACAGAAAAGCTTCTGATAAGCTGATTATTTGAGCATGGCCTCAGTACTGCTAAAAGCAGCAAAAATATTCCTTGCTTACAAAATACATAGAACTTAAAAAATAGTTATAATATACAATCAACTAGAGAGTGTTATAGACAATAACACTCTCTAGTTGACCATATCTGCATCCATTTAAATCACATTTGAGGTATAGTCAAATGATCAATGGAGAAAATGTGATCGATGTCTAAAGGACTCATCACTGGGATATGAATGGGATACTTAAAAGAGCATTGAAAAAAGCCAAGTGGTTTGAATTATACCCAGATAACGTCCCAAAGGTGTTTTTCAAAAGGCAACTAAACTTTCTTGGTTCTTTTTCCCTAGAAAATGTTTCTTTTTTCATCTGATTCAAACTGACTTTTATTTACCCAAATGTAGGTTTTCAGTCACATTTATGTTTGTTTTAATGAAGATACCATTAGTCAATGAGTTACTTTATCAAGAATAGATTAAAAATGATGCTGGTGAATCTGTTCTATGGTTACCTATACATAATAATACATGAAAATGAATGTGTGTAATCAAAGAATCAAAATTATATAATGTAACATGAGGGAACCTTATCATAAGAGCTTGAAAAACAATTGATTTTTAATATTGTTTCTAAAAATGATTTAAAATATGTTTTTTTTAAAAAAATGCCAGGACCTGAGAAAATTGTACTAATCAACTTTCTTCAGCACTGGCACACATTAAAGGTAATCAGGTGTCTTGAGTTCAGCCAGCATTATTTCCACTCAAATATATATTGCAATGAATTTGGAATGTCAAACAATAGTCCTTACAGTACATATCTGGACACTTACTTCTCTTGGAACATTCTTACAAAGTCAAAATTAATCAAAAGAAAGGAAAGGAAATTTCAATGTTGACTTTCAGAACTCAAACCTAACATAAAAGCTGCTAAAATAACATTGCTGTTGGGGGACAAGCCTACAAGTACACGGAAATGTGGAGTTAGGGCAGTTGCAGTAACCTTAACGCAACCCTGCCGAGCCTACCAATTGCTACATCTGGTATGTAAACTAACCTGCTGCTCTGAGCACCTTTGACAGAGGACCAGATGGCTTGCAACTGGTAGGCAGAGGAGAGCTAAGTGCAGAGGGTATTGAAGATTGTCTACATTCAATATGCCTTTGCATGTGATTAGATTATATTAACACCTTCATGGTAGTATAACATTTCCGGCTTCTGAACCACTACCTCCCCTTAGGCCTATATTGGGGGTCTAATGAGGCTATATCTTTTACTCAAGTAATTATATATTTCCAAATAGTCTAGCTCTGAAGAAGTCAAATAACTTTAGAGTCAAACTCTACTTTTTTTCAGTTTTTAAGATTTAGAAAGTTTATAGAACATTTCCTTTTAAATCTTCAGAATTCTTTTAATTTTAAGGAAATTCTCTATTCAGCACTGCCAATTATGGAAAGGGACTCTACAGTTTCCCATTAGGGTTGAGCCTTCAACATTTCCCAGCTTTGTTCTTTTCACCCTTTCAACTATCCTCCAGATAATTCAATGCAGATTAACACAAGCAGTTTTCCTGTAAGCAGTAACACAAACCAAGATGTGTCTTTTACCTCATAAAAAATTAATTCACATCATTTAATATTAAAGAGGTTTTATTCTTACTGGCCGTGCACATACATACACATATTTTTCTCAAAAATATCAACCATTTCTTTAAAAAAAATACTTTACAGAGCCTTTTACAGAATTATCTTACAATTCTGTATAGAATTTTCATGTTAAATTACTAAATAGACAAAGATGTTCACAGATATGGACAGTTAAACAACATATAAACTTATTGCAATAAATATAGGGCAGAGATATAGATTCTTAAATCTAAATATATATATATCCTGTATGCATAATATAAATATATTTATATACCATATATATCCTGTATGCATAATATAAATATATTTTGTATAAAATGAATCTTTAAAAGAAACAGGTAAAGAGATAAATATGTTTGATTTGCTAAAGAATATAATAGGTCACTATTTGAAATGAAAGGGAACAATCTACAGGTAAAATAGGTAATTCTTGTATAGCGATGTTATGACATAATTTAAATTATAGTTTAAATATATAAACCAGAATGAAACAAATTATTTAATTATTTAAACCTAACAATTTCTGTGTGATTGTTTTAGATCATTTCCTTATCACATGAAAATCCAGCTGGGTGACTTTGAATCAGTCACTCACTCTCAAGCCAACCTACCTCACAGGGTTGTTGTTTTGGGAAAAACAGGAGGAGGAAGAAACATTATGTATGTTTGCCAATTTGAGTTGAATAGATATGAAAAAGGCAAAATAAAAATCTAAAACAGAAAGATATAGGCTTCCAGCTTTCCTACAATGAAAACTTTTTCCAAGACATTGTGGCTTCAGTATGAATCCTTTTGGTTCTTACTAATTTATTCAAATGAAGTATCAAATTAATTCAGAATCTGGGATGATCCTACCACTATCCTACATTGCCAATATCTTGCAATTCATACTTATAAGAGCATTTACATGTTGTATCCATGGAGGCAGAAAAGATGAGCAACTATTAAATGTACAATGACAATGCTGTAACTTACATTCTTCTAGGGATGCCATTTGCATGATGACATCAACACATATATACTTTATCTTTTGCACTACAAGACACACTTTTCTCCCCCCAAAAAAGTGGGTGGAAATGTCTGTGCATCTTATAGAGCAAATGTTGCTGAAGCCCCACCCACCTGCTGGCTCCTACCAGCCTTTGCCTCCCAGTAATTTGGCTCCTTGCAGCAAACAGCAAAAAGCCTGGTCAACTTCAGCACAGCCTGATTTAGCGTGAGAAGCTGATTGACAGTTGGATTGGCCTCCCAGAATACTGCCAATCAGCTGTTCCAGGCTGTGGGGATCACTGCTCCCCATTGCCGCTGCCGCTGCCTATCGCCACCTCTGCATGCCCCATTTTGGGCCTCCACATGCCTTGTTTTCAGCCTCTGCGTGCTCCATTTTTGGCCCGTTCAAAGGGGTGGGGATAGCTGCTGCTGATCACCACCAATCGCAGCTGCCATTCCCTGCCACCTGGAATGGGCCGAAAATGTTATATAGTGCAAAAAATACAGTATTAAGAGCAATAGCAGTCTTATATACTGCTTTACAGCCCTTTCTAAGAGGTTTACTGTTATGAACTAATAAAACGCTTAAATAAAGTTTTATCAAAACCTTTAGAAAATAGCAGTGTTCTAGTCCTGCACTTCTGATTGGCCGATAATAGTGATATTGGATCGGTCCGTTCAGGAGAATCTGATTGGCTGTTAACGAGCCACTCTCATTGGTTAAGGGGGTTAACACTCCACGTTTCTTATTGGTTACTAGATCAGCAGCTTGCCTATAAAAGGGCTGCTGCTGCCCTAGGTTTTTGCTCTGTTCAGAATGATTAATAAAGAGTTGAAGTTCACTGTTCACCATCGTCTCCGTTCCTTGCGCCTATGCGCAGAACATAACATTTACAGAGTCAGCATATTATCCCCAATTATCTGGGTTCTCATTTTATTGCTGTCAGAAGGATGCAAGGCTGAGTCAACCTTGAGCCACTGAGAATCCAACTGCTGGAAGTCAGCAGAATTAGCCTGATCTACTGTATTCTAACCACTGTGCCACCATGGCTAATATGTCCTTATCTGAGCATAATTGTGCCTTATTTTGAATACTGCTGCTGCTACTTTAATGTGCATTTGATACCTAGTTTTGCCAATTGACTTCACTCTTTTCGCTTGTAGTTGGCAGAGATGATAAATGATCAGCTCTCAGAATGTCATAGCTGCCATCATATGCTTGAGCTTCACATTCACTAGCTCAGGAGGAGGGAAGGCTACTGAATTATTGTACATTTCAAAGACACCATCTCAAGGTCAAAATCTGGGAACAGAATGCAACTGCTCACCAACCAGTCTGCCATTGAAGAGACTCTTCCCAAAATAATTTTTTCAAATTTAATTGGACAATAAGGGGAAGAGAGGAACTGTATGGGGAAAGTTAAGTAGGAAATTTTGGCACACAAACTTCAGTTCTGATTTTGCTATATTTGATGTATTTTGCTATACTGTAATCCACTTGACTTTCAGTAAAAGTATACTTTCACTGCAAATGAAGTTGAGCATCTTTCTCAACTAAAGGACCAAGTTGGGCAGGTCTGACATAGAGATTTGTTATGAACAATGAAATGTCAGATTTGATACTAAAAGCTTAGACCAGGGGGGCCGCATTGACTTAAAATTTGACAGACGGGCCGGGTCAGCACAAGATTTTTTGGGAATCGCCCCCCCACCCTTTCCCCCACTCTTCTCCTTCCCCTCCCCTCGGAGGCCCCCTGAGTCAGGAGTTGCTACCGCCAGCGCGGCTCCAGTCCCGCGTTGCCTTGGGAAGGGAAAGGCAAAAAGGAAGAGCCTTGGTGGTGCTTTGCAATGGCAGCAGTGGCACCAGAGGCTCAGGCTCAGCAGCTCCTGGTTTTGCCTTTTCCTTCCCAAGGCAACGTGGGACTGGAGCCGCGCGGAGCTGCGCCGGTGGTAGCAATTCCCGACAGCCCCAGCTGGACACCTCAGCAGAGCCCGGGCGGAACTGCCTGTTGCTGCTGCTGGAGCACCGCCGGGTCACCTCCTCCAAGCAGCCCACCCACCCGCCCGCCCACCGGGCTTCCTCTCTACCACGCAGCTTGGGGTCAAGCGCGAGCGCCCACAAATTAAAACGAAGCCGAAAGTTGCTGGGAAGTTGCTCGGGTTTCCGGGGCTTCCAGGGCTTTGCAAAGGCAAAGTTTGCAGGCGGGAGCCGAATGGGAAGGGTTCCGCCTGGTGGGCGGGACGGGCTGCTTGGAGTGGGCTGCCATGCGGCTCGGGTGAGGCGCGAGCACCCGCGAGTTAAAAGTTGCTGGGAAGTTGCTCGGGTGCTGGGAGCAAGCTTTTAAAGTGCCACCCGAGCAAAGTTTAAGCAGCCCACCCTACCCGCCGAGCGGAACCCTTCCCGCTCCTTGGCGGGAAGATGCTCCAGCCTGCAAACTTTGCCTTTGCAAAGCCCTGGAAGCCCTGGAAAACCAAGCAACTTCCCAGCAACTTTCGGCTTCATTTTAACTCACGGGTGTTCACGCCTCGCCCCGAACCACATGGCAGCCTGCTCCAAGCAGCCCGCCCCACCCACCGGGCGGAACCCTTCCCGCTCCTTGACGGGAAGACACTCCAGCCTGCAAACTTTGCCTTTGCAAAGCCCTGAAAGCCCCAGAAAACCGAACAACTTCCCAGCAACTTTTGGCTTCGTTTTAACTTGCGGGCGCTCACGCCTCGCCCCGAGACACACGGCAACCTGCTCCAAGCAGCCCGCCCTGGCCACCAGGCAGAACCCTTCCCGCTCCTCGGCGGGAAGATGCTCCAGCCTGCAAACTTTGCCTTTGCAAAGCCCTAGAAGTCCCGGAAAACCGAGCAACTTCCCAGCAACTTTCGGATTTGTTT
This sequence comes from Hydrophis major, assembly GCA_033807585.1. Classification (NCBI taxonomy): domain Eukaryota; kingdom Metazoa; phylum Chordata; class Lepidosauria; order Squamata; family Elapidae; genus Hydrophis; species Hydrophis major. Next base: position 73,490,401 of record CM066328.1, on the reverse strand, counting down.
TAACTCACGGGCACTCACGCCTCGCCCGAGCCGCACAGCGGAGGGGAAGCCTGGAGCATCGCCAGGTTGCCTTCTCCAAGCAGCCTGCCTGCCCACCCGCCTGCCAGGCTTCCCCTCTGCCGTGCGGCTTGGGGCCAGCCACGAAAAGTTGCTGGGAAGTTGCTCGGGTGCTGGGAGCAGGCTTTTAAAGTGCTGCCCGAGCAGGACTGCCGAGCCAGGAAACGGGGCACCAAGGCAGGGCAAGGCTCCTCCAGCAGCAGCCTAGCTTTAGGTGGCTCCAAGCAGCCCACCACGCCCGCCGGGCGGAACCCTTCCCGCTCCTCGGTGGGAAAACACTCCAACCTGCAAGCTTTGCCTTTGCAAAGTTTAAGCCTGGAAGGCCCGGATAAAAAAAGGGGGATCGGCGGGGACTCACCTTCAGAGAGGTCGCACTCGAAAGTGATTTCGAACTCCCAGCCGAGGCCTTTGCAAAGTTCTTTTCTTTGCTACTCCTAGATCGTTCTGCACTGTTTTGCAGCTTTGGGGGCCATGCGGCACAGGGCAATACGCCATGCTGAGCGATTTTTTTTCAGGGGCGGGCCGGATTGGACAGACTAACGGGCCGGATATGGCCTACGGGCCGTAGTTTGCCCACCCCTGGCTTAGACAGTGAGTTGGCAAAACTTTCTCCACATTCTCTGTTTATTTTCCAAACTCAGTAACCAAGTTAGTTTTGGGATCTGGAAAAGTTGTGATCATTCTGATTCACTTCCCACTACAGGCTTTCTAGCATGTGACTCAATATGCTTACTGTTAGCTTGAGAATTGCCAATTGTGGTGGATTCTTTCAAATAGGAAGAGAATCCATTAAGCACTGGGGTATGAGGTGGGAGGAGAAGAAGGATGAAAGGGCAATGCATTTAATAAGAAGATCAGAGCAAAGAAGAATTCTTTTTAAAACACAGTAGCTTCCCATTAATTTTGTGTTTCAAACCAGATGTGCTCCAAATCTGTGGATTTTATTACATGTATAACGTGTAATTTTTTTGGTCCTACTTCTGAGCTATTCACATTATATTTAAATTTGGTTGATTACCACTAGTGTTTACATATTTCTTTGAAACTATGCTGGAAGTTGTTACAGAACATCTTTCCAGTATTATGAAAATTTTGGAAAGGGAGCATTGCTATGAGAAAATAGCATTCGGGCTTGTATGAATCAACTCCATCATGCAGGGTTGCTGGGCAAATGGGAAAATATTGTTACTATGGATACAGAGGTTAAATGAAATATAATTTAGCCCTAGTAAAAAGAAACAAATCACCTTTCTACCACTGGCTGAGTTATCAAACTCATAACATAAAGCCAGAAATTGAAACCTTTTCAGCTGGAAGATTGACAGGCTCATAATTTTAGTCGAAAATCTTGCTGCATGAAACTCTGTCTCTTTCACTCTCACTCTTATGTTCTGTTTCTTCTGAGAAATTTTGTGTACAAGAAGATGTTTTTTCACAGATTTATTTATTTGGGAAGTTCAGTTTCAGACACAAAGGCAATCTGCTTCAAATTCTCTAAAACGACCCTCAGCACTACTTGAAATGAACTTTAATATGGTAGTAAATGTTACTATTTTTAGAAAAAAAAAATGAATGCAAGAAAGCACAGCAGTTGAAAACACACAAGAATTTTTGGAATGCCATAAAATGCCTGGAAAATTTAGGGTTCAATTATGAAAGTTGAAGATTCATTTTTCATTTTGAGGAATAGCTTTGATAGTTGCAGAAGCAACAGATAAAAATCAGTTAAAAATCAGTTCCCCGATGTGCATGTGCATTTGAAGTTGGATGATGTGGCTATATACAAAGGCATTGAACATATGAGTATTATAGGAGTTTTGTTATATTAGTTTAATTAGGAACAGCTTTAGATGTTATCACTCTAGAAAGGTCTACTTAAAGGTTTAGAGCATCTTCTTATAAAAACAGAATGTAAAATGAAGGGCTTTTTAGTGTAGTGGAGAAATAGAGACTGTTGAGTATTAAATATATAATACATTAAGTATATTAAATATATGCATGTATTATTTTATAATATTTATATGTTGCCCTATATATTAATCAACCCAGATGGTATAAAAAAGGAAGAATAAAACATATCTCTATCTATCTATCTATCTATCTATCTATCTATCTATCTATCTATCTATCTATCTATCTATCTATCTCTCACAATATAAATGTTCTTAGTATGTAGGTATTACCATAATTGAAGAACATATAGTCATTGCTTACCCCTTGTCTTCTTTAGAACTGTTCAAAGTTACAAGTGTTAAACAGAAAATCAGCTTTGTAACCATCCTTTGCAACCAATTACAACATGCTGTCATATGATTTACAACTATTCCAACATTCTGCAGTCATGTAATCCCCATTTGTGTGCTTCACAACTGTCTTTGGGTAAGCAGAGTTAATGAAGTTAATGGAAATAAAACTGCAATCACTGCATATTTTACTTTTGTTTGGGTGCATTATTTCTCAAAATACAAAATTCTGACAGCTGTCCATTTTTATTTTTTATTTTTTTAAACTGCACAGCAACATTTATTGTTCCAGCCTGAAAAAACATCCCTTTTACATTTCACACGGCAAAGCAAGTTAAACTCCACTCATTGATAAATGATAATTTAAAACAAGAACTTGCTAAAGAAATCTTGTCACAACAACTTTAGGGCCTGATCACTTTAAAGTCCAAGGGCCCTTTAATGAATATCAACCTAGTGTCTTTGTTTATAATCTGCAAGCTGTTTTCTAAACAAGGCATAACGTTTCCTCGACTCAGATGATACATTTAGAAAAGAATCATGATTCTCTTTTTGCTGTAACAGGCAGACATTGCATTATTCTTTGTGATCAGGAAAGGTGGAATGACTGCTGCCCTTCTTTTGCAGCTATCAAAAGTTTTTCACGCATTATCTCAATACTTGAACAGTCTGGCAACTTGAGATAGTTTACACAGGTCATTACTGAGAGTAAGAAGTCATCTGGAGTTTCTGTGGATTCAAATGTCTTCCGTACAATCGTAGGAGGAGGATTCAAACTTCGAAAGCCTCCCACTGGCAGTCTAGGGCTACCAGTCACAAATTGAAGAAATAATCTCTGCTGTTCACTATCAAAACTACTAAGAATTTCAAACAGGAATTTCACGGCACGGCTGTCATGTGTATATCCATGATCTGGCCTGCAACATTCCATTCGTGTCTTTGCATCCCAAGTGTCTGTTTTGCTACCACACAGCAACTGGTCCAGCTCCTCAGGATAGAAGTACTGAAGATGACTAAGGGGAAAGACAGATTCAAATCCATCTCTGAATGAGTCAAATTGTCTAGAAACACCTTCATTTAGTGCCCAGAATATAACTAGTCTGAGATATTCTTCCAAATTATGAATAGTTACAGATATGTCTTTTCTTCCTTTTTTCAATTCTATATTTGGAAACCCTGGCAATGTGAAATCCAATCCTAGATCTTCAACTGAACAGCCATTCATTGTAAGGGTCTCCATGTGCATATTGTAGACTTTCTTTGGTCTGTGATTTGTCTTGTTCAAGTCTTCTCTTCTGTCTCACAATTTCTTCAAGATGATACACAGATTTGGCTACTACAGGGTCAATATTAAACAAGTCATGAGATGTTAGAGATGTTTCCTGTTGCAGCATCCATTTGTAAAAGGGAAGGCCAAGTGGAAGGTCAACCAGTCTAAAATCCATGTTTGCTTTTGCCATTAATTTTCCCAGAAAACGAAACTTCATTTTAACTTTAGCAATATGGGCAGGCTTAGCAGTTCTGCCAAATGGAAGTGCAAACAGACTTTGAATATTATGAATATATTTGGTCCCTTCTTGGCTTCCTTTCGGATTGGCAAGAGTAACTTCTTCACCTCTCCATAGGCCCAAGTCTGCCCGTTGTAATTCCTGAGATACAAGTGCATAAAACTCCAGTGTGGGGCCTAAACCTGTGCCAACTTCATTTTCATACTGGATTTCCAACATAGCTCTTGTATCACCAGCAACATAGCTCTTGCACAGAACTTGCATCACCGATTCTGCTTGTTTTAACAATTCCTCTCTATTCACTGTGTGCTTTTTCCAATCCAGACGGGGTGCTACTCTGCTATCCTGAGAATCAGACTGATTGATTTCTGGATTAGTATCCAGCAATCTCTACATGGCTCGATCACGATCAAATGCATTTACATAAAACAGCATTTTCCGAGTGTCAAATGGAAAGAAAAAAGGACATGATTTTCCTAGCTCTGTCAGCCATGTTGGTATGTTTCCTGTCATTATTACCAAAGGATCTTGAAGCTGTCTGTTAGCTTTCACTATTAGCTTACTGTTGATAAATTCGATGTTGGAATAATTTAATATTACTAGAATTAAAATTTACAAAAAGGCTGGTGAGTAAGGATATCACAAGTAAATATATATATATATGGAAATGATCAAAGATCTACACGTGGAGCAAGAAGATCTGCTTGTAAGTTTTGACGTGGTTTCACTATTCACTCAAGTCCCGATAAAAGAGACCCTCGAAATCATCAAAAATAAATACCAACCAGATAAACACCTCATGGAACTAACAGAACACTGCTTAACCAACACATATTTCAAATACAAAGGACAAAGATACAAACAAATTGAAGGATCCCCCATGGGATCACCACTGTCACCTGTCATTGCAAACCTGTTCATGGAAGAATTCGAATCCAGAGCCCTGGCTAATGCCATACTCAAACCCAAACTATGGTTAAGATATATCAATGACACATTCGTGATTTGGCCCCATGGACAAGAAAACCTAAACAACTTCCTAACACACCTAAACAGCGCACCCCCCAAAATCAAGTTCACCATGGAAACAGAAACAAACAAACAACTACCATACGTAGATGTACTAATCTACAAGAAAACAGATGGCACACTAGGACACACCATATACCAGAAGAAAACACACACCAACCGCTACCTCAACGCCCAATCCCACCACCACCCAGCACAGATAAACTCCGTGGCTAAAACACTAATTACTAGAACCAAACGCCTGGCAGACAAGACACACATTAAGACTGAACTATGCACCCTGACTAAAATATTGATAGCCAACGGCTTCCACAAAAGCAAAATCACCAACTTGATCCACAAAAACACACTGAGACATAATAGAGACCCAGAAGATGAACAGACCTATGGAACAGCTGTCCTGCCCTACATAAGAGGCACTACAGACAAAATTAGTAAGATTCTATACAGACACCACATCAAGACTGCCTTCAAAACAGACAGAAAAATAGCAGCCATCCTCAGGAACCCCAAAGACAAAATTGACCTGGAAAACCAAGGCATATATGAAGTCCCCTGTGCATCATGCCCGGCCACATACATTGGACAGACCAATAGAAGAATAAGCACCCGCCTGGATGAACACAAAAATGCAGTCAAAAAGCTGGAACACACTTCCTCACTCGTCCAACACATGGAAGCCACAGGTCATAACATCAACTTCAATGGCACCAAAACCCTAGCCACCATAGAAAATCCCAGCCACAGAATCATCAGAGAAGCCATAGAGATTGAAAAAAGACCAGAAATCATGAACAGAAGAGATGATTCCACCAGGCTGTCAATCATTTGGAAGCCTGCACTCACAAACAAAAAAATCTCCACACCACAAGCCAGGCAAACACCTGGGCACAAACAGATCCCCCCTGATACCTCCAGCTCAAACACACCCCAACCAGGCACCCAAATGAAACCCAGCTTCCTAACTAATGATAGCCGTCCATTTACCCAAAGCCAAGCTGCACTAAAGGCCTCCAATAAAGTAACACAATGTTGCCAGCCAATCAAGATACAAAAAGAGCCCCCCCCCCAAAAAAAGACAGAAGATATTAGAAGCAGAACACAGCAAACTCCAAGACCAATAAACACAGACCAAGACTCTCAACCAATCAGGAGGAAGAAAAAACCATTCTGACACAGCAATAGGCTGCCCCAAATTTAAATCTGAAACCACTGTAAAAGTTTAACTCATAGACAAACACCATACAGAAGCCTGATGATGGCAGATGAGATTCTGCTGAAAAGTTGCTACAACTTTAAAAGCACCACTATTATGACGTGGGAAAATACCCGAACAAAGCTGAATGCCAGATATATGTGTATGTGTATGTGTATGTGTATGTGTATGTGTATGTGTATATGTATATATGTGTATATATATATATATATATATATATATATATATATATATATATATATATATATATATATATATATGGATCTTTGGTTGTTCGGGTTTTCTCCCGCGTAAGATTTTCCTAGCTCTGTCAGCCACGACCACGAACTCAGCACGACCACGAACTCGAAGCCAAACAGCAAGATCACAGCTCACCAGCTCAAACCCTCCAGCAACTAAGACTAACCTGAGCACAATCAAGCCCCCACCTGAACAGAACACGCCTCCAGCCAATCAGAACACAGCCAACCCCCCAACCTATCAGAACATAGCCAAACCCCCAACCAATGAGAACACACCCCCACCCAATCAGAACACAGCCAAGCCCCCACCCAATCAAGTCACACCCCCACTAGCAGTTAAAAGGAAGAAGCAGCTGCAAGCTCACATCACTCTGAGAAGCACAGAGCTGAAGACCAAGCCTGAAGATGATGAATGAGACTTCATCGAAACGTTGCCTAGATATTTCCAATCTTACGCGGGAGAAAACCCGAACAACCAAAGATCCACATACAAATACCCGCGAGAACCTCAGAAAACAAATATATATATATATATATATATATATATATGTATGTATGTATGTATATATATATATGTTTTCTTAAGTTTTCGCGGGTACTTACATGTCTGGCATTCAGCTTTGTTCGGGTATTTTCCCACGTGGTGATTTTAAAGTTGTAGCAGCGTTTCAGCAGAATCTCATCTGCCATCATCAGGCTTCTGTATGGTGTTTCTCTGTGAGTCAGACTTTTACAGTGGTTTCAGATTTAAATTTGGGGCAGCCTATTGCTGTGTCAGAATGGTTTTTTCTTCCTCCTGATTGGTTGAGAGTCTTGGTCTGTGTTTATTGGTCTTGGAGTTTGCTGTGTTCTGCTACTAGTATCTTCTGTCTGTTTTTTTTGGGGGGGGGGCTCTTTTTGTATCTTGATTGGCTGGCAACATTGTGTTACTTTATTGAAGGCCTTTAGTGCAGCTTGTCCATTTACCCGAAGCCAAGCTGCACTAAAGGCCTCCAATAAAGTAACACAATGTTGCCAGCCAATCAAGATACAAAAAGAGCTCCCCCCCAAAAAAAAACAGACAGAAGATACTAGTAGCAGAACACAGCAAACTCCAAGACCAATAAACACAGACCAAGACTCTCAACCAATCAGGAGGAAGAAAAAACCATTCTGACACCGCAATAGGCTGCCCCAAATTTAAATCTGAAACCACTGTAAAAGTCTGACTCACAGAGAAACACCATACAGAAGCCTGATGATGGCAGATGAGATTCAAAGCCAAGCCTCAAGTGTTGAAATATTGATAAGAAATATTGATAAGAAAACACCTGGAATAATATTTTGCTGTGCTCTCCCTCTATCTTATCACATTGAAATGTCCTTGAGAAGGAGTCTTCTTACAGTTCTCTCCAATTCAAATAAAATATTTTCAAGCCTCTAGTTGGCAGTGTTGCAAAGTTTCTTAATGCTCTTCCCCCCCCCAAGCCAGAAAAAAGGAATAATGTATACAAAAAAAAAAAAAAAATAGCCAAAGGGAGCCTCTATCCTAAAAGAAAATTTAAAAAATCAGAAGGAGCATAAAAATATATATAAGAGAAAATTCAATCCGGTTACCTGCAAAGTCACACCAAAGTCCCCCCCAAAAAAGTAAGAAAAAGAAAAAAAAATCCAAGCCTCAATTTGACATCACTTTAAAAAACGTCGCTCAAACAGTTTTGGACAAAAAGAAATCTCGCAGGTTTCTTCTCTATTCAGGATGCCCTTTCAAATCTCAGCGAATTTACAACACAAAAGAAGTTTCTCACCCAGCTGACACACTTTCTTTCCAGCTACTTTCTTTCCGGAGCTGTCCCGACTTCAGCAGCTATGGAGGCTGCCTCTCCGCCGCCAGCAAAAGGGCTTCTCCCAGATCAAACCAGAGATTTTGCGATATCTCTGGGATCCTGGGACAGTGCCCTTCACAATCCTCGTCTCTACGGGATGGTTTAGGTCCGTTGGGACCGACCAGGGGTGAAAATATCGGCTGCGATCTCAGAGCCTCGAGATCGCAGCTGTATCGCCGAAACGAAGCTCCGCCTTCTGCCATAGCTGTCCATTTTTAATGTCATCGTCAGGGTCTATTTTGTGAGAATTATTTGACAGCAATCTCCCAGCTACATCATGTATCTTATGCCAGAGAGAAGTAGAATATTATAAAGAATTTACATCAGGCAAAAATAGTGCATAAAATTTGGTAAAATTTATAAGGAAGAAACTGGGAAATAATATGGAAAGGAAAACATGTTATCCTGAGCTTTGATAGGCAGGTATTCAAAATTACTGTATTGTATTTTTAACAGAAGGAGCCTTCATAAGTGGAAGAAAACAAAGTACTGGAAAATGCGTATATAGCTAAATATTTATAAGAGATTCCAGAATAAGCTATAATTCACTGTTTAAAAAAAAAAACCTGAAAATGCCACAATGAAACTTTGTCAGGGAAAATGTTAAAATGCATTCTAGATAGGAAGGAATAAAAGAAAATGAAGAAGCTGCCAAACATACAATAAATTTTCTATGCTCATTCAATGTTATTCATAATTTTAAACAACACAAAGAAACCCATCCTTCTTCATTGCTCCAAAAACAAAATTTAATGTGTCACATGCTGCAAAGTACTTTTATGATCATCACTTTACAGTTTGCACTGAATAACAGGGTGGTTTAAATGAGTTTAAGATACCCAATGGAACATTTTCTAAGTCTGGTCTGTTGGTAATTATGAAAAAATAGATATAAATGTCAGGACCAAATGTTTCAAGATGGAGCTAAAAGAAATAGTTAAAACTATATATAAATGAGCTTAAGTCAACTGCAGAAAAGTTTGGAAGAACCTTCCAAAGGAATAGGCAATCTTAGAGTGAAATTGTAGCATTTTTAAAAAGTGGAATAAACACTGTTTTCAGTTCATGACCTTGCAAATATTCTGAATACTCCATCTAAAGTCATTTCCAGCTGCTGAAAAAGCATTGGCTAGCCCATTTGTAGTCTGTAAACATTTTTCTATAATAGCAGCTATTATAAAGTTTCAGAAGAAAAAAATCTATTCCACAATTAGTTACTTAACACTGATATTAAAAGATTCAGTTTTTAACAGTAACTTCTTTTATCATTCAAAAAATGCACTGCTTTCCTTCCTCTATTTGAAACAAAATGGAAAAAAGAGGAAAATGTTTGTCTTCCTTTCCCAGACTCTGAATAAAGAGAAAAACATAGACAAAAACTGAATTATTCTTTGACTCAAAAATTTTCTTTTCATGTGATGATAATTAAAAAAAACAACAGCCAGTTGGGAAACCTTGAGAAATAATAAAGACAGGATATTATAATATACAATACATATGATTGCCTTTTTAATTTTAATTTTAAAAATGCTTATCAACTTGTTAATCAAAAATATTTTTCTCTTAAAGTAATAACATATATTTATTACTTATTGGGAGGAAACTTTAAAATCAGAAACAACAGAATTCTAAATTGGATTATGCTTTTGTTACCTGTCACAAGCCAGAAGGAAATGGCACCAATAATGTTAATAATTTGTGACCAAATTTTGGCAGTGTAATCCTAGTTTATAGATTGTGTACTTGTACAGCACAGTATTGACATATCTGAATAATTCAAGAAATTCATGAGACATAGCTAAGAACTTAGTCTCATGAATTTCTTAAATTATTCAGATTTAAGAAATAAAAGACAATGAGTAAGTCATTGTCACCAAATGCTTAAACAATTTCTATTCATAAACACTTTGTATACCTCTTCTCTGCTGTACAGAATCTGCAAAGCTTGTCTTCCATTTCTTCATTCCTATGATTGCTTTCTAAAAGGCGGTTCGGCACAGCAGTTCTGCTTGCCTAGCATGATCATAGGTATGGCAGGTGTATTACCTGGAACAGTGTACCTTGCAATCTGTCTCTATGACATACAGAAGGCAACTGAAGCTGACACAGGGGATCCCTGGTGTGAGGATTCAAAGAAGTTACATCTAGCAGCGAGGTAAGCTGCAGTGTTTTAGTTTGGCTCTAAAAAAACCTGTGAAAACAACAATTAGACAGATAAATGTTAGGACTGAGAATAATAAATTCAATATTAGTACCAGTGATAAAAAGTTAATTGTTAAAAACCTCCTGGAATTTCAAGTTGATCCATTTATGCCCACAAAACTCAATATGCAAAAACATTTATCCTACTCACAGCAAATTACATTTTCAACAAGAGGAAGAGGTCAGAGGCTGTAACTTCAAGCATGACTTGGCACAGAGATTCAAGCCGAGTCTATTAATCAGAACCACTGGGTTAAGGCAGTGATCCATACCCATAAAATCCCAATGTTATAAATAACAGCAGTGTTGATATTGCAGTGGACAAAGAAACACAACATCTTAAAAGAGAATTCTAAATGCTGTGAAGATAAAAAAAAAAGTCAATTTCATTTGTTGGCTTTGGGGCATGATCTCAAATTCTAGGAATCAAACCAAAGAAGAGACCTATTTTTCTTTTACAGTCAATATCAGAAACTAGTTGTTACTTTAAGCATTCTATCAGGAGCAATCCATACATTACATTTTTTCAGACAAGAAGCCACTTCTGAAAATCTCTGCACTTAGTTGACCACAGCAAAATAAATTTGACTGATTCTCTAACAATCTATGCATAGTAGCTTTTATATGCTTTTTCTTAAGTTCACATATTGTTATTGGAAATATCCATAAATGTTACAGATTGGTATAAAATCTCTGCAAATGGATAATCTCTTAAATTGTCTTCTGATTAGCAATGTTGGAAGCCTGATTCTGCATTTTGCAACACAAAACAATTACATCTTCATTGTGACCAGACTCAATAAGGCCTATATTGGGGTGTTTATGGAGTTGTTTTGATAGCCAGAAATAAATGAAATCGTTATGCTTCTGAAATTATCTCCATTATGTTAAAGTGGATTTTTGACTAATCTGGATTATAGTCTAGTAGATTCCTTAACATAATAAAATGCTGAAAGTCATTAGTTGTCCGAATTGCTAAGAGTTAGAAAATTTAAATTCAGTATCCTGAGCTTGACAAAGAGGTCTTTCCTGAGCAAAGTATTTTTTTTCAAATATTTTTATACAGAAAATGATAGTTCATACAGAAGTTCACATGTTTTCTACTCAGAAGGTACCAGACTACCCCAGGCAAAATTAGAAACCCTTCTACCTCAAAATCTGGAGAGTTACTGCCATTTAGCATTGGTCAATGTGATTTTAGATGATTAACCTAGATTTGGCCAACTCCCTTCTAAAGAAATCTCCCGTGGACCTTAAAAAACAAACATATATTTTTAAAGTAAATATAATAGCAAAGTTAAATAGGGCAACTATGTTGGTTTCATCTAAGACTGCATCTAAGACTGCATGAATTTAAAAAAAAATGCAGTCTTCTAAAGCCAAACAAACCTTCTCCCCAGGATGTATTGATCCTAAAGATTTAACTTGCCATGGAAAATGATTAGATCATAATACAGTGAACAATATGACATTTTACCCATGTCACTTTAATTTTATCGCATCATTTATAACAGTCATATGTTAAATAATGAAAACATTGCTCTCCTTCAATAACAGGCAAAATCAGTTGCCTTGTTCTGGTCTACCTTCCATGTACACAAAGCATATCATGATATAAAGTGCCCAGACACCAGAAACAAATCTTCTAGCTCATATTCAAACATGTTCAACTCATATACTAATTGCTTTATTCAAATCTTTTAAAGTACTATTAGTCCAGCCAGTCTGGGGAGTTTAGAAGGAAGAAGCTACAGAGCTTTATGAAAGTTCTCCAACGCTAAATTGTATTGTATTGCATCATTATATATAATTGTATACAGTATACCTCTGAATTGCTTTTAAAAGCCATTGGAAAAATTGATCTCATTCTAGCAACTTTAAAATAATATGAAGCAGTCCGTGGTTTTTCTAGTTCTTTCTCTTCAAATGGGCTCCTTAGGATGCTTTTTATATAGAAATACGAACAAGAAAAAGTGTTCAAAACACTGGCTTAAAAACCATCTTGCTGCTGGGGTCTTATAAACAATGGGACTATTAGCAAGAACACATTAACATGCTTGGTGATATTTCATAGGGTATTTGACAATCCATAGGGGCTGCTTCTGCTGTTCCATAAATAAGATATACTATTTAATGGGACTCTTTTATCTTGCACATCATAGCAAATCTATGAGAACATCACTTAACTTGCTCTATTCATCTCTTACCTGCCAGATTCTTGCAGACATGAACAAACAGAAAGAACATGCTAGTTTTTCTGCTATGAATATGTATTTTTGCATTATATATGCTAAATATGTCCGTGTCTCCATCAGGTTGGGTGCTGCCCAATATATTATCAAGACTGATTGACTGAGATTGTGTAGTTCTCACTCTCCTGAGGGGTTATGTATAAACAAGTTATTGTGAGCTACAGCCCCATTCTTTAGTTATAAATTTCCCAGTCAATTGTGTGCAGTGTAAATATATCATGCTACTCTTCTTTAGCTCTCTATTCAGACACTGATACAAAGATACATGCAACGTAACCTCTCAGATATAGATTCCTTTTGCCTAGACAAAGAGTGACTGAAAGTTCAAACACGTTGAACCCCAACTTTTAAAATGTTCAAGTAGCATAAGATTCATTATAGTTATGCTTGCATTTATAACACTTTCCATATTAATAAGCTAAAATAACATTCACAGCCTATTAGATGTGTAGATATATGTGCACACACACACACACACACACACACATGCACACTGTTTTAAGCTGTTGAAGTTTAGTTGTTACAGGAAATATTTGTCAAACCTGAGGAATTTGAACAATAGAGAAAATACAGATTAATTCCTCTTCCCATAATGTAAAATAAGAAGAAAATAAAATAGATTAGTTTCTGTGAAAGGCTTAGAAAGGGAGAGTTGAGACTACTTCTTGGCAGGGCAGATTTGCAAACTGTTAGTAGAAGACTAAAATAGGTAGGCACCATACTAGATCCTTTTTTCTTTCTTTCAAAGACCCTGTAATCCTTTGCATCGGGGTGGAGTGACTGAATGGAGCTCAAGCATTTACTGGCCAGACACCCTTCCTGATGCCTAAGTAGAGTTCACAGCAGACACTCATTGTGTCCAGAGAGAAAATATCTGTTGTGACTGAACTCACAACTTCCTAAATGTGATGTGAGAGCTCCACCTTGAGGCCACCCCATCGCTCACTGGTTCTAATGGGTATGTATACCTAAATTAGGACAGATATGATGGAATGTCAGAAAAATGTGGAGATGTAATAAAATCTGTGTGAGTAGTGCTGTGGGTGGGTGTGGGTGGGTGTTATGTAGAAGCAGAAAGTATGAGAAAAAAGCTCAAAGCAATTCTGCCTTGATTCTATTAGGTATAAATTGGGAAGGGCTTTGACTGGCTTTCATCATCCTGTTACTCTGATCACATTAAACTACCTTGCAAGACTTCTAGTGGCTGCCATTTCCTGATGTTGCTTATCTCAAAAAGATGTTAGCAATATTCATTGTCTTTTCACCCTTGCTTCAACTTCACATCATCCTGCCTTTTGTGTTGCAGTAGATTGGTATTTGTTCTTTTTTAGCCATATCTGATCTTCTCCCATCTACTGTAAGGGTCTCCTTCAAGTAATTAAATTATTTCTTCTCTTTTTCATTCTAGCCATATTACTTTAGCAGATTCTTCATCTCTTGGTGGTTTTGGGTTTTTTTGGCCAGGGTTTTTTCCCCCCCTTCTTTTCTTCCCTTGCTGTTAGGTTCTTCGGCTTCAGAATCTGTATCTGCAGCAGGCAAAGATTCCATCACCAATGAAGAATTTGTAGGAGACAGATTCTGGAATCCATAAAAAGCATACAAGACAGTGTTGTAAGCTGCTTTAGATACAAACAGCTAATCTTAAAAAAGCTGTTAAGTAGCAATAATAGACCACTCTATATATAGACAACAACAACAGTTTTGAAAGAACAGTTTGTTCTATATTGTTCTATGCTGACAGGAAAGTTAATAGGACCCGTAACACCACCTGCAATGTCAGCAAGAAAGAAATTTGCTGTACATCCTTTCAACTGTTAGCAAGGTCTCGTTGCTTTTATATTGGCCAAAATGTCCAATTTTCTCCTTAAATAAATAAATTGACCTAGATCTGAGTGAGGGTTTCCATTCTCTTTCTTCTCCTGACAAATAAATGTATATTAAGAATTATTCTTGAAGAACTAAGTGCCACACAACTGATATAATGAGTTGTGATATATGAAAGCTTGCCCAAAGTAAACCTTTCATTTCATAACATGTCACAAGATTTAGTTTAATTGTATTTTATCATGTAAGCAACACTAAAACAGGAGAATTAAGCTGGATCTATAACAGTCCATTGCCTGGCTCAGGAGATCCTTAAGGTAGCCCATATTTTACAAGGTCACAAGTATTAATTAGTCTTGCTTCAGATTCATGCAAAATGGAAAATTACCCCTTTCTTTTTGATCTGATGACATCTTGGATGGGTATAAATATTTTCCAAAGGTTTAAAAATGTGAAGGCTGAAGGTGATAGATGGCATTCATTTAAAAGGTAAGAATATGGATGTGGTTGCTTATACAGTGACAGTGTGACTAACTGAATGGTCTTAAAACATATGTTTTAAACAATGCTAGTGTTGTTCCACTGTATAAAGATAAGGTTGCTATAGGGGTTCAATAATTGTGCCTGAGAACATGATTGGCAGAATTCTGGCTGAAAGAATACAAAAGGTGATAAGTAACAAAATTTGGGATGTATGTGTGGCTTTATGCTATGTAAAGAAGTTGCAAGTCTGAAGGGAAGGAAGGGAGGAAGGAAGGAAAGAGTAAACTTTTTGATTTAGAGAACATTTATTATTAAGTGATTAGGAGTCAGTGATACAGAGTTAAATTTGATAAGAATAAAAGTGAAAGTAAAGCATTGTTAGAAGCAATGTTTAGCAAATGATTCAACATTAAGCAGGTAGAAAGACAAGGATATGTGATGTTTTCTTGGTTGTTTAATGCATTTATATATAGATATATAAGCATTGCTAATGGCAGTGTTTCTTAACCACAGCAATTTGATGATATATAGACTTTTAACTTCCAGAATTCTCCAACTGGCATGCTGACTGGGGAATTCTGGAAGTAGAAGTCCATATATCTTCAGGTTGCTAAGATAGAGAAACACTTGTTTGTGGTAAAGATAGAAGTAACTTGATAAGGAATATGAAGTTGCATGTATTTTGGGTTGCAGGCAAAGTTGAGCTGGAACTGAAATTATTTTGCAGCAAATATTAGTTTGGTTGCATGATGCAAAAGGGGTATGGATAGGAAAATGGAAGTCTGAAATAAAGATAAAAATAAATGTTTGATAAGAAAAATAGACCTAATGTTTGTTTGTTATACGTTAATAGCAAAAAAAAAAACCCAGGTGAAATAATTTACCTTCAGATGAAATAATGTTTACTTCAGATGAGAAAATAAAAGAATACATTTTTAAACATGAACATACTGGAAGAAATGTAGTGTTAAAATGTACTGTATTGCAAGAACATTTATTGAAAAAAAATGTTTGCAGAACCTTTGCTATATGAAAGTGGGAGTAGTGGAGAAGGGCCAAGGTAAGTTGAATGTGCTATAAATGAGATAGCTGACAAACGTGTAGTTAAACAAGAGGTTCAAGAATGAAAAAAGTGTCAAATAATTGTGAATGTAATTCAGCATTGAACAGGTAGTGTAAAGTAATTACAATTGAGGTGGTCTGGCTATATAGAATTAATGAATAAAGATCCAGTGAGGAAGGAAAGTGTTTGAAGGAGGAGTGCAAAAGTTTCAATGAGGAGTGTGAAGGTCGTGTTTGGATGGAATGGTGAGTTCCCAAGAAAGGAAGGAAGAACAAAGGCCATTATGAGTAGGTAGATGAAGTAAAAAATGGTTTTCAATAATAGAAAATTATGGAAAAGTACCATGAATACATATAAACTGTGTTTAGGTGCAGTTCATTTACTTAATCATTACTCATCTTAATTACTTAGGCTTATTGATTGCTATTTTTCTGTTATTTGCAAAATGTTTCTTAACTTGAAAATGGATAACATAGGTGTGTCTTTGTTCTTATGTGTAATAGGTTTTAACTGGCGTTGTTATTTATTTAACGTTTTTAATCATTCTTTTTTTTTACCTTAACTTTCATTACATGTCATTTTTCCTGAAAGGCAGGCTGAAATTTCACTAAATAAATAAGATAGATTTCAGTGTTTTGAACAGGGTTTACATATCCTGAGCACTGCATTATTTTACTTTCGTTTGGTTGAATGTTAAATTAAATGCCAAAAAAATTAAATGGTAAAAATATAAACAAAAGAAACAGCAGGTTTAACTTCAGGACAAATGTATCTTAAAGAGTAAAAAAGGAGATTTTCATTTATACAATTGAAACATCCATCACTGAAGAATTATTGCAATAGCAAAAAAAAAAAAAAAAAAGGACCCCTTGGTAATTCTATCAACCTGATCTAGAAGCAAAAGGTTACAAGCTACTCTGACCTTTGGTCTTGCATCAAAGGTATGAGAATACTCCACGTTTCTTTGTACAGGGAGCAGGGATAATGCCATAAACTTTTGAGAACCAGATCTCCCCAAAATCAAAATGCAAGGCCACTTAAAGGGACAATGTATAGATGTTCAGGATCTTTTCCACCCTCTCCCTCTCTTCATATGTTCAGGTACAGAACTACCAACATGTATGAAAAAGTTAGCAAACAGTGAAATCTGTATGAACCTAAGTTCTTTTTTAAATAATTCTGATGATGACTGATCATTTCTTAAGGACTTTAGCTTAATTAATTTAATAATGTAAGAAAGCTTCATTGGTGACCATTAGAGTTCAGAGACCCCTGGTTTCTTATCACTCACATAGTTATCTAAAATAGATAAGTATATTGCATAATTGAGCTAAGCAGGCCTTAAACCATCCTGAGTTTTCTTTTAGTGATGAAATACTGCAACTGCTAAAATTTGTCAGAATGAAAAATCCAGTTTTATTTTTCTTAGCTTCTCTGTACAAACAAATTAGACACTGCTAGAGACAAGGTTGCCTTATATAGCACTTTTCGTCTTTATTAAGGCTGGTTTAATGGCAGATTGTCCTCTTTCAGGTGTTATTATTAAATGAAGACACCAAATTTCATAAATCAAGGGATCCTGGGAAATAACCAATAACACTAGTCTATTCTATAAAATAATACCCTGATCCTAATCATCCTACCATCCATTGATTATAATTAGATCCAGGCTATGGTCCATTTGCTTCAAATATGATTCTTCAAAATTAACTCAGCCTACATCCATCTATTTCTTATCAATGAGCATAATTCTCTGCTGGAACTGTTCATAAAACAGACTAACATAATAATGGAGTTGGAAGGGATGTTGAGGTCTTCCAGTCCAATGAAGAAGAAGATTCTATATCATTTTAGACAAATAACTTTCCAGTCTCTTCTTAAAAGCCGCAAAATATACATCTGTACTTGTGAATGTGACTGTGTGTATCAATTACTGTTTTAATTGAGGTGAGGGTTAAAGATGGTCTTTATAGGGATGTCTGCAATGGCAGTCACAAAAGGCAAAATTGTAGCTGCGTAGCAGAGCTTAAGATCATAAAGGGCAGGACTGTGATCAGATAGCTGCCATTTTGCTTTTTTAAAAAAAAAAAATTTACCCTGCCCCATGTTTCTGTTCTTTACATTTCCAGATATATAGGGGAGAGCCAGCTTCACATTAGGTTGTTGCTTAGTCTTCTGGCAGCATTGTCTTTTTTCCTCATACTGCTCCTGGCTTATATGAACTTGTAATTTTTCAGTTTCTGTCCTTTATTATGGTTCTATTCAATTTACTTTTAAGAATAAACAATCTTCTAATATGGCCTCTGATCACATTATGACAGGTTTAACTAACTGATTACTTATATAAATGGACATAGCAAGGTCAAATAATAATGCCTTTAAATGTGGACTGATACTATAATGTTATACTATATTTCTTATAACCTAAGGAAAATCTGTTAAACTGAAAATATAAAAACATATCATTTGAGTCCAACCAGGTGTAACAATTGCCTGCAAATATAAGAATTGCCTTAAGATGTGAGGCTACCACATTAGCAGTGTACATTCATAGTGTTTTATTTCATTTTATTTATCTCTTTTTCTTCCACTGTTTTTAAAAAAGACACTGCATACAATTCAGTTTGGGTAACTTCTTCCAAATAACATTTTAAACTATTTATCTCATTCACACAACACACACAAATGTTAGTATTGTCTGAAGAGTTCAGGAGAACAAATGTCTGGGAGTTATAATTAATCTGGTGCTACAGGCAGCATTGTATAAATTGATGTATAGAATATAAGATATATGGCGTGCTTCTTATGTAACCTGGTTCCTGAAGTTAAATGGACATTAAATAAAAATTAAATAAAATCTTTCAACCAAAATATATAACTTCAGAGTTCATTGTAGGTTTCAACATAATAAACTCTTTTATTTCTATAATCCCAGCATGAAATAGCTCAGTACATTTTTGTGGCACTGTCAGAGAAACAATAAGAATTGTATGCCATAAATACTGTTTTTAGGTTAAAATCATAGCTCTGATCTAGACTTTAAGGGTCCTGTAATCATTATTATCTAGATCTGCATAATGAAAATGCCCAGGGAAGATTAGCAGGAAGTATCAAAAAAGTTGCTATGGAGTCTGCAACTACCTGATCAAAACTCCTCCTTTTAAAACTGCACACAGGGATATAAAGAGAGTTTGATTGTGCAATCATATGGTGGATGTCAGTTTGTCTTTTTTAAAGAATAATACCCCAAAGTCTTTCTTCTGAACTAAGCAAACTCATTAGCTTGCAATTGTAATAGTTTTCCTTCCATGACAGGCTTGTAAACCTGCACTTCTGATTGGCCCGCTAATAGCAGATCATGATTGGTCATTTTGGCTGATCTGATTGGCTGATAGTGGGTCACCGCTGATTGGATGCTTCCCAGCATGGCAAACTTAAATCATTGGTTGTTGTGACAGCTGCCAGCTCTATAAAAGGAGCTGCTGCTGCCCTAGCTTTTTGCTCTGTTCTGAAGTCACTAATAAAGAGTTGGAGTCACTATTCAATGCCTCGTCTCCATTCTTGCGCCCACTCTCCCAGATCTAATGCTGGTGACGAGGATGGGATATGGAGACGATAGAGCTGACTGAACACTCACTGAACGCTAACAGAGCACGTGGCTGAGAGCGCACCAATAGCGGCAGAATGACCAGCGGCGCCATACCACCCGCTCCATTTGATCCAGCTAACGAAGACTGGGACTTGTATATGGACAGGTTTCAGATGTTCCTGGAAACCAACAACCTGAAGGATGCTACACCTGGCAAGAAATGAGCTGTATTCCTGACCCATTGCAGACCCGCCATTTTTAAGATGGCAAAGGCACTCGCTAAACCAGCAGAAGTCAAGACGATGGACTGGGACAACCTCGCCCCAATCCTTGGGGCCCATTATGCCCCAGCAGTGCCAACACTCATCAGGAGACACGAGTTTTACCAGAGGGACCAACAGGAGAGCGAAAGTGTTGGAGACTTCATCGCAGACCTCAGAAACCTGGGGGGACTCTGTGGCTTCACAAATCTAGATGAAGCCATAAGAGATCGAATTGTTCTGGGTCTAAAAGACCTCACAACCCAGAGCAAGATTATGGCGAAGGGGGACATCGGCCTCGCAGATGTAATCGCCGATGCTACTGCAGCAGAAGCAACCAGGAAGTCAGCAGCTCGAATGCGCTGAGCAAAAAGACCGCACCACCAACTCGCCAGTGACACTACGTCCCTTTCCGAGAGGCACACAACGGCCATCCACCATGAAGACCTTGAATCCTCATCAGAAAGTGAGGAAGAGGAGGTCAATAGACTCAGGTCGGAGCGCAATCAACGAGACCAGCGGAATCGTAAGCCCTCGTATCAGTGTGCTGGATGCGGGAGAAACCACCCATGGTCAGACTGCACATTCCGAGATGCCCTCTGCCGTTCCTGTGGAAAAAGGGGCCACATTGCAAAGGTCTGTAGAAGCAAGCAAGGATCCAGCCCAAACCGAAGAGAAAATAATTTCCGGCAGACAACAGGCACCCCACCAGTAAATCGGGACTGCCCAAGCAACCAATGAAACCACTACTACAGAAATCGAGCACCAGCCACTTCTACCAGACGAGAAGAGGTGCACCAAACCATCACCATTGGCCACGCTTCATCCCTTGATGCAAGAAAAATCTGAGTAAGGGTCACCATTGAGAATTGACCATGCGTTATGGAAGTCGACTCCGGGTCTTCCCTATCAATGGTCTCCTGGAAATCCCTTAAACAGCTGATCCCTGACATCTGTCGCCAGGACCTCAGCACTCAGAAAATTATATTAAAGGATTACCAAGGAAATAGGATCCCAGTCACTGGTTCCAGCCATGTCCAAGTCTCCTTCAAAGACCACACCGCAACCCTACCTCTTACCGTCGTCGATAAAGATTGACCCAGCTTACTAGGCTTGCAGTGGTTCGCGCCACTAGGAATCAAACTGGCGGGCATCAACCAAACTGAAAGCGATGACTGGGAAGTAGCCCTTGTCCAGGAATTCCAGGAAGTTTTCACCGAGAAGCTAGGCAAGTACAAGGGATCCCCCATATCGTTTAATCTCTGCCCTGATATTGCACCTATTCGCCTTAAGCCTCATCGAGTGCCCTTTGCACTCAAACCAAAGATTGATGAACAATTGGACAAATTAATAGCCCAGGGCATGTTGGAACCGATTGACCACGCCCGATGGGAGACCCCAATTGTAACCCCCATAAAACCTGACAGATCTCTGAGAATTTGTGGGGATTACAAGACCATCCTCAACCACGCACTTCAGCAGAGTGCTTACCCGTGCCTGTGGTCCAACACTTTCTTCACTCCCTTGGGGGTTGAAAAATATTCACAAAATTGGACCTAGCCCAGGCGTACCAGCAGCTGCCCATAGATGCAGAGACCGCAGAAGCCCAAACTATAGTCACGCACAGAGGTGCATTCAAATGTAACAGACTCCGGTTCGGAGTGAGCGTAGCACCTGGCATCTTCCAAAGTCTGAAGGAAGATTGCTACAAGGCATAAAAGGAGTTGTGCCCTACTTTGATGATGTCTTGATAGCCGCCCCCACTAGAAGTCTACTAGAAAAGCGACTAAGAATGGTCCTCCAAAAATTTAAAGACGCTGGCCTGAAGGTCAAGAAGCAAAAGTGCCAACTATGTACTGGGAGGGTTGAATTCCTTGGTTACCTTCTTGACAAACAGGGAATTCACCTTACTGAGAAAAAATTGGCTGCAATCAAAAACGCCCCAAGACCTAAGAACAAAACAGATCTCCAAACCTTCCTGGGACTCATCAACTTTTATAACATCTTCCTACCCCAGAAGGCAACTGTTGCTGAACCCCTGCATAGGCTCCTCAACAAGAAGGCTTCCTGGGTCTGGGGACATCGAGAAGAGCGAGCTTTTCAGCAAGTAAAAGACCTTTTAACATCAGATGCTGTATTGATACAATATAATGAGACTTTACCATTAACTGTCACCTGTGACGCCTCACTGTTTGGAGTAGGAGACATCCTGAGCCACGTCCTGCCAAACGGTACTGAGGCACCCATTGCATTTTTTTAAAGAACTTTATCTAAAACTGAGAGAAACTATAGCCAACTAGATAAAGAGGTTCTCGCTATTGTGTCTGCGATCAAACAATTCCATGAGTATGTATATGGAAGATCCTTTTCTATAATCACTGATCACAAACCATTACTTGGCATCTTGGCAGGGGATAAACCAACTCCCCACATCTTATTGCCAAGAATGACACGCTGATCAGAGTTTCTAGCCGCATACGATTACCAACTGCGACACCGGCCGGGGAAAACCATTCTCCACGCTGACGCCCTGAGCTGCTCTCCACTACCAGAAGTCCTAGATGACCCAGCTCCAACCCTAGCTACACTACAAATCGAGACACTTCCTTCACCACCACTGATTGCACAAGATATCGCATCAGAAACAAGGAAGGACCCTTGTTTGGCACGAGTCCTCAGCTGGGTGGAAAGAGGTTGGCCTGACAATGAACCCAACAACACCTTCAAGCCCTTCAAACACAGGCAGACAGAACTTTTCTCCCCAAAAGGATGTGTTTTGTGGGGAGACAGAATCATCATCCCAGGAAGACTACAGCATAAGGTCCTAAAACTACTGCATGATGGACATCCGGGCATCATGCGAATGAAGGCACTAGCAAGGAGCTACGCTTGGTGGCCAGGTATGGACAGGCAAATAGAAACCTGGGTGGCCACCTGTAACAAGTGCCAGGAAACATGCTCAGCTCCACCAAAAGCACCACCAGCAGAATGGGAAATACCCCGAGGTCCCTGGTCCCGCATCCACATCAATTTTGCGGGACCCACCAAGGGGTATACATTTCTCATAACAGTGGATGCCTATTCCAACTGGCTTGAAGTCCACAAAATGAAGAGCACCACCACAGAGGCAATTGTTAAAAAACTAAACAGGCTACACACAGCTTGCCAGATGTTTCGGTTTCAGACAATGGCCCACAATTCACCGCCTTGGCATTTGAACAGTACCTAGCAGACCGGGGGATATGCCATGCCTTAACATCGCCGGCTCACCCTGTGGCCAACGGTAGGGCTGAATGAATGATCCAATTCACAAAGAAAACCTGACACAAGATGGAGCAAGGGAACATCCATGACAAGGTGACCAAGATGCTTCTCCTCCAAACATATTACTCCAAACAGCACCACGAACAAAACCCCAGCCGAACTCCTGATGGGCAGGAAACTTTGATCACATCTTGACCGCCTACAGCCTGCCTACACGCCAGAAAAGCCCCTGGGTTCCAGCAGCAAGTATTGCACGTTCAAGGTAGATGACCCGGTTTTTGCAAAAAAACTTTACTGGTGACCCATTGTGGGTCCCCGCTACCATAACTCAACTTACAGGTCCCCATTCCTACCGCTTACAAACTGCTGATGGGAGACTGTGGAAGCGCCACATCGACCAACTACGCTCCAGGCTGGCACCTACTCCCTTCACAAGCCCTGAACTCCAAACCAGGGGGGGGAGGGAAATTGAGGGGGCCGAAAATGAACTAGTATCCGACCCAGTATGCGAAACCCAGCAATCAGCGCAACCAAACCCAGAATATTCAGCTACTGAAGAAGAGCCAGGGCAGATGGTCATCTCTCCACGAAGCAGCACTGTGGCATCAGCAAACCCAGAGAATCCAGATAACAGCCTTGACGGGAGTAGAGATGACAACCCCGAGTCACCCAACGGAGAAGTCAGATCATCATTACTGCTGAGCTCAATGAACAGCCCACCAGAACCAGAGTCCGGCAAAGACTGTTGGAGCAACACAAATCAGGTAGACAAGTGAGACAACCTGCCTACCTGCGAGAATACATCACCCCACCCTTGAGACGGAACCTAGGGGGAAGGGGTGTTCCAAACTAAGCAAACTCGTTAGCTTACAATTCTAATAGTTTTCTTTCTATGACAGGCTCGTAAACCTGCACTTCTGATTGGCCTGCTAATAGTGGATCGTGATTGGTCGTTTTGGCTGATCTGATTGGCTGATAGCGGGTCGCCGCTGATTGGACGCTTCCCAGCGCGGCAAACTTAAATCATTGGTTGTTGTGACAGCCGCCAGCTCTATAAAAGGAGCTGCTGCTGCCCACATTTTTTGCTCTGTTCTGAAGTCACTAATAAAGAGTTGGAGTCACTATTCGATGCCTCATCTCCGTTCTTGCGCCCACTCTCCCAGATCTAACAGTCTTCTTAAAGTTGTCTTCAGATTTTTAGAAAAAATTGGGATACCATACCAAACTTTTATCATATTCTCTAATTAACGTAGTTTAAATACAGTTAAGCATCAATTTTGGCCCTAACTCCACTCATTTCTACTTCCAGGTCACATACTTTTGAAATACAGTCATTTGCATACCATTCAAAGATGAAGTCAGGTCTCTTAGTACAAAAAAGTTATGCTTTGTAATGTTCTCCATCAAGTTACGGATAGAAATATTACTTTGATACAATAGGCAGGAAGGCCAATGGAATCTTTAAAATGTTGTGGACTGCAGGATGTAAGAAAGGGCACTGAACCATAGGATGGGAAGACAAAGGAAAAGAAACTCCCCTAGGCTGCTTTTTCTTCTAAATAATTTTGCACTCTCAATATGCCTGGCTCTAGCAACATGAGCTCCATGTTGTAACTGAACTGAAGGAATTGTGCATTCTTGCTAATAATGAGGCAGCAGCCAATAGATTTCATGTGTTCAAGGATAATTGTCAGTGCCAGTTGATTAAGCACAGATGCTCTTAGAATCAGGATTTACTTACAGCCAAAATTTCTAATGTTAACGAATTATTGCTTGCCAAAGGGATCAACCAAATTTAAGAAACCCAACTGCTTGCCTGAAGATAAAAAGTTGAAATCACTTGTAGCAAAGAAAGATTATTTCATTGAGAACAGAGAGAAATAGTCCACCAAAACATGCTGGCCCATTCTCTTACTCAAGCCATGGGAAGTCTTACAATTGGAATGCAGAGCATATGATTCTTCCATTTCTCCTTTATTTCAACTTGTTGAAATAAGGCTGTTCTTTGTTAAATGTAGCAAAGAATAAGGCTGGAAATTCACCCACCTCAGCTGTGCTCTACGGCTGCCAAGATTTAACAACAGTGGAAGTGAAGAAGATCAGGCAGAGGTTGAGCAAAGAAGGTATTAAGTGGAGAAGGCTGGAGCAACTGAATCAGGGGATGTGAAATGCAGGGGCAGAAATATGGCTATGTTTCCAAACATTGTGTTTAATGTAGAACAAAAGTTGGCAATTGTATTGATGGGGACCCTGCATGATAAAGGAGATACAGTTGGAGCAATTCCAAACAAAACTCCTGTTCCATCTGTCAACCACTTTGCTGTAGGAACCTTTAATTGAGGGTTGGGAACCTGTGGCCTTTCAAATGTTGCTGAACTAAAGGGAAGCCAGAAGTTGGCATTCCCTCTCCTGCATTAAATAGTAAATAGATGAATCGTAGAGCCAGACAAATGTATGTGATAAGTTTTACAAGCTATTCTTCATAAATATCATTCTCTCCTCCCTTCCCACTTTATCCCCCTCCCCTTCAATTTCTCTACAAGCATTGTGCCAAAGCTTAAATCATGCTGCTTCTCTTCTCTTTGCATCATTGGGGTAATTGGGAATCAGCCAAAAGCAATTCTAGGCTTCTTCTCACTGCCTGGAGTGTTCCATTTGAACAAGAAGTTCAAGTGTTTCTTATTATTTTTCCATCCTCACAAACATGCAGTATGAAATCCCAGATCAGTTCTGAAGCCTTGGGATTAGACACTAAAACTGAGCTGGCATTTCAGCACTCATATATTTTTGAGCCATTAAAAAAAATAATAATAACAGTCTTTTTTAAAGTAAAAATCTCCTGACACCCAAACTCCTAGCAATTTCTGTATTTTATCTTGATATTAGGTGTAGCTGTGCCTAAACAGTCTTAACCTGTCAATAATTCCCATTTTTCAAAGGCAGAATCAGAATGCTAGCATAGATACAAGCAGATCCCTGCCTCCTTAGATTCTGATACAAGAAAGATGAAAAGCTACATTCAGACTGATATAGTTCTCATCAAGTAATGAATCCTGGAATGCATAGTGACTAATGCAAAGGACAACCCCTTTAACACATAAATCACACAAGTAAATTCAAGCACCATGTTGGGCAAATCTATTCAGAAATAGTGCCTCTGAGAATAGAATTTGTGATAATTCTAAAGAGGCATAGTTATTTTCTTTATGTACAATTATAAGTGAAGAATAGCAACTCTATTGAATAATTTAGAAAGTTCCCAAAAGATCCCTAAATCCTAAAAGACTAGCTTTAAACTGTAACAATTTGCAGGTGGGGCTCTCAATCCTTTCTTTTTTTTCCCCCTCTGTCCTATCTTTGCCTCCCCCCCTCCTTGCCTGACCTAGATTCTATTTCTGTGAAAGCTAAAACCATCTCCTAAATTGTATTTATTGGTTGGCTATATTGCAAGCATTAAGACAAACAGAGTTGGCTCCTTGGCACAGGAATCTTTGAAGAGAGAATTTTTGTCAAGAATGACTTGTTCCTGCTCCCTGGGATAGCTCCCTGGACTTTTGGAAAAAGAAAAAAAAAGGACAAGGGAAAGGGCAATAGCCCACTTTCAGCATACAATTCCAAGGAGCAGAGTCCTTATAGACAACCTTTGTTTAGTATGTTCAGCAAATATATCAAGGCCAGAAACATTACAGATGTTTTTTATTGTTGGGATTTCAGAATCTTGAAAGCTGTCAGAGGTTTTTTTCTTTCTAATACCTATCAAAATCAAGGTGTTTTTTTTTTAGTTTTTTTTTAGTTTCTTTCTTATGCTACCCACCCCTCCCCAGGACTGAATAATATTTTCTATAACTCCTTTCCATTCTCAAAATCAGATGCATATTCCATCACAACAATATATATTCTGAAGGAGTGGCAGGAAGTCATATGCTATAGCAGGGTTGTCAAATTCCTGGCCTGCAGGCTGGATGTGTCATGCGCTGGCCACACCCACACCTGGTTTAGCAAATGGGGGGGGGGAGAATCCATGAATGCCATGACACTGTGGGTTTGACACCCCGTGCTATAGGACTGTGTTTCTCAACACTGGCAACTTTAAGATGTGTGAACTTCAAATGCCAGAATACCCAAGCCAGAACTGATCCACAAGTTCCAAGAATTGAGAAACACTCCTGTAGGAGGTTGTCTCATTCTAGCCAATATGAAGAGTGGACAAGGAGAGAATGAGTATCTGACTAACTCTAGTAACATCTAACATTCTAAAATCTGAACTGGATTATCATCCTCTCCCCCCCCCCCCATCTATAGCCAACATAGACACTCCCCCTCGTCCATTCCTCCAGATTCTGGGCAAAGGGATTCTCAATTGCTCAAAAGCTCTGATAATATTGACCTGCAAGAAACTCCTTTACCTGAGATTTCTTCTGGGAAAGAAATAGAAGTTTGTTTCTATGCTAACACTTTGGCAAGATGAATGGTGGTAGAAATTCTTTGCAATCTGTTGCCATAGCCAGAAGAAAGAAAAATGGAATGTAGTCTCAGGCTTGCCTGGAGGTAGGAGTTGGAAGGGAGAACCTAACAGGTTAAGCAGTTGAGAGCTAGTTCCTATATTAATAAAATGAGTACAATTACCTCACTTGCCATCTTGTTCCCATTGGGCTCAGAATAGATAAAGATTCTCACACCATGCTTCTTCCTATCTAAATAAATAAAAAAAATAATAGGAGACAAGACTTTTGCCATCATAAGCTATCCAGATACAGGAGCTTGCTCACTATTCTTGCATTGTAACCATAACTAGTAATCAACGTTCTTAGATTGGATTAATTGTTTCCAGTCTATACAGAACAGTTCTTCCAACAAGGATTATTCTGTCCTGGCTAGAAATACTTGTGAATAACCTGATTTATTTTTTATTTTTTATTTTTGTATGCAGCCTATATGCTATTGCACTTTCCTTTTCTAAGTTTAATAGAGTTTGTAATATATTAAAAAAAGCTGGATTTGATTTTTGAAATATGCAATATTACTATCAACTATGTTTATTCTAGCATCTGTTATGGCAAATTCTACCTTTGACATGATATTGAATAATATTTTGTTGCATAAACATAGTAAAGAAGTGGTGATTAAGAACTCCTAAACTGCTTTTTCAGATCATTTTCCCTAAGGAAGCAGTGGCAAACTGATGGAATTCAGAAAGCTTGCCTGTCCATTTTTTTCCCTCTGGAAGGCTGCAGTCTTGGCAAGTCCCAGATTTCAACATATTGCTTCAAATTACAATAGCTGGAAGAGAAATACCCATCTTGAATATTGCCATACTGACTTAGAGAATTGTGCCCTTGAGAAAAAGACTCAGAGAAAAACTAAGAGCCCATGTTGTGGCAAAAAATGAAATAGAACTGTCATCTAGCAGTTCTTCATAGTCTATCAAGTAATCTATTAAAGATATAAGAAGAGGCATAGTGTGCTTGGGCAAAAGGTTGTTAAACCACTACTTCAAGGGCAGGTCACAGCACATTGCTAAAGATTGTTAGTAAAAGATAAACCAGTTTTCTCTATGAAACCTGACACAGTTAGTTTTTTGCCTCACCTTTAATGTAATGTACTTGCAAACAGGGACCCAGCTGGATAAAGTAATAATGTAAGACATTTCAAACAGCAGTTGTATTTCAGGTTCAGGGTATTTTGTATTTAAAAAGCTCTGCACTCATTCTCAGCATATTGTATTTTCCCTTACAGTTCATAGAACTAAGCCCTATCCTAGTTTCAATAAAGGCATTATATTTATATATATTAGAATTTACAACTCTCTATCTGCCCCAAAGATTAGGAAGCCTGCTCCTGTGGCCTAGAGCTGAAGCTCTTGCCTCATAATCAGGAGTCTGTGAGTTTGATCCTAGGTAGAGGCTAACTATTTGGAATAGACTCTCCTGCTTGATCAGGGGGTTGGACTTGATGAACTCCAGGGTCCCTTCCAACTTTGTTATTCTATGAATATAAGGCAAATAAAATCTCTTCTTAAAATTTGGATTCATTCAAATGAAGCAGTTTTAGAATATAACAAATCTTCAGCTTCCAAGCCTATAGGCATTCCAGGCCAACTTGAATGAAGGCCCTCCTTTAAAAAGATACTCAGGAGATTGGGCAGTCATTGCAATGACAATTACTGCCATTGCAAGGGTGGCCCCAAGGGATCAGGACCCAGTTAAAATGAAGCACAAGGACAAAGGCTAATTTGAGGCTAAATTCACGATGCATCCCTGGCTTCTCCCCAACCTAGTGTTTTCAGATGTATTAGGATATCAGTTCTTAGCAAATATGGTCAATGCAGCTCATGATGCTTGGAAACTATAAGAAATGAAAAACAACATTTAAAGGGCATCAAGTTGTAGAAGTCTAGTATGTATGCTGCCACTAATTAGAAGTATGACAAATTATAGGCAAGGGAGGTTTAAATTAAAGAGGCCAGGCCACTGAATGTAAGAAGAAAACAGAAATATGAACAGGCAGAAGACATAGGAGTTGAATTGGGCAGAATAAATAAGAAGAAATGGGAATACGTAGGGCAAAAGTTGCTGTTGTGTATGTAAGTTGGTAATTTATAGAGCATACACAGATAACATTTAGTTCTGGTCAGCAATATACTGAATTTGCTGATCAGTGTTCCTTCCAGATATAGTAAAAATATAATACAAAAGGCCTTTTAAGAGTTTAGCTCTTCATCTTCAATATTTCTTAGGGATACTGGCTCAACTCAACTTTGTTCCCAAGGGGATAATTTCATGCTGCAGTGAAGCTTCCAAGAATTCTTTCTATAAAGCCTGTCAGAAGATATTCAGAACATGATGAGACATAGGAAAAGATGCAATTGCTCATGGGCATTGAATCTGAGCTGTTGACTCATAAAGCTCTGAGTCAAATTCAATACTTTGAATTATCCCCAGAAGACTATTTGTAGCTAGTATAGATGCTATAGCACTGATGTAATATATTGCTGGAATCCCATTCCTCCAGGAGGTAGACCATCTAATTTAACTCCCACTGAAGAAGATGATAGCTTTCTAAAACTGGGAGAAAACATAGGTCATACCCTGCATTTTTAAAAACTGCAAATGCAGTATGTTAAAATAATCCAACTATATGTAAATAAAAGTATATGTGAAAAACCAAGTGTTATCAATATATGCCTGGCTCAGTTGGAACTCTCCAGAGCAAAGTATCAACTAATTCCACAACTTTCTCATAGTTTTTCATTCCAAAGAAAACTTCCTTTTATTAATTACAAGCATCATTTCTGCTTTACCATTGTTATTACTATCTCATATTGTCAAATATTTAATTAAATTTCTCTCAAAATACACTAGAAATAAATTTAAAAAATATTTTATAAGAGCTGAACTTATTGTTCTTTTAACAAGTTCTGAAAAATTGCAGGCATGTATAAATGCAGCAGGATTAAGTACACATATTTCTGCTTAAGATCTCAGTAGGATTTTAATAGCAGTCAACATCCAGAAGAACTGTATGGAATGATCTGGGTTTTAAAGAAGTCCCTTAAAACATTATTTGAATCTTTGATTTAGCCTTTCTAAAGTATCAGAGAAACAGATGCTTAACCTATATGAATTTTTTTAAACATGAGTTTCCATATTTGGAACATGATTTTATTAATCGATATGGCATTAAAGTAGGTATATGTTTGTGATGTTATGTATAATGTCTGGAAAAGAATGCAATATCCCATTGTTTGAACTTTCTATAAAATTGTAAACTCCTCTGCAGACTACATGGTTTTGTTTATCAATTTCAAATCAAACCCTGTAGAATGGGTACATCCTAGAAACATTTTCTTGATTAAGGAAGGCATATATGAAAGTATTTATAAGACTAGAGCATCACAAAGAAATACTAATGAAAATTCCTGTTTTCTAGGATATATGAAGCTTCCTGAGATACTTACTCTCAATGCCTGTCTGCCAGGTGATAGGAAACATAAATTGTTTTTTGTAGGGCCAAGTTACAGTGACTATGAACACATGATAATAATGAGGCAAAGTTGATTTTCCAGGTATCATTTCTTTGAAATATACATGGTTGGTTTTGGTTCTTTGTATGACACTCAAGTCTGATAGATAAATGACCTTAACATTATCAAAAGGGCTCTGATACACATCTGGGGAACAGAAAACACTCCAACAAATCCATTATGTACATCAAAGCAGCATGGACTTCTTTTGTCATCAGAGCAATGGAGCACTCAGGAGAAGAAAAAGTTGTATCTGGAACAAATTAGAAGTAAAGATTTTCAAAGCCGAATTTTACATGCATGTAGTCATGATGCATAGGTATAACGTCTACCAGATGAAAATAAACTATAGATCTTACAGTGTCTATAAGATATAATTATGTTTCTTTTGATAAGCAAAAATTTCAAGATCTGGGAGGTACGTCTTAAAGCCTCTATAAATTTGATGTAGACAATCAAAGCAGATGTCTATTGTCTGGAATTTTGGTAAAAAAATATTAAGAAAAACATTTTAAGTGCAGTTACCATTCTTCCACCAGCATGTCCCATGTTCTTATATTCATTCTGTAATGGAATCCAGTTAAATCATTACCAATTTGTCCTCCCATGAACTTCTTTACCAAACAATGCTTAACAAAAATTGAGGGTTTTTTACAGAGCCAACTGAACATGAATTTGGGGAAACTCCAAGAGAGAGGACAGGGGAGCCTGATATGCTGAGGTCCATGGGGTTGCAAAGAACCAGAGTGACTGAACAACAACACAGAATTAATAGCAGTGAAGACATTTGTCATTCCTATTGTATTGGCAAGAATATAAGACATTAGAACTAAACTATATGAAAATATTGATGAGATTTCAGATAATCATAATGCTAAAAAAGCAAGAATCTTTGCTGTCAGACAAAAGATGTCTAATAAGTCTAACAACTCACATAAGGTATATTGTATATATCCGCTTGAATACTACCACTTCCTTTATTCAGGATTCAATGCCCTTGGAGGGAAATGTATTACAGCAATCCTTGTCAACCCATCAATATGATAGGCTACTTCTAGAAACATATTCTAAATGATATCAGTTTGGGTCTTAGCTGGTTTTCTAAGCATATAGTGACTGGGGGATATTCTGTATGTGATAAAAATGTATAATGGCTGTTAGGGATAACATTGTTTACCCTAACTTGTTTAGGTAAAATAATAATTAAGTAATCATAGTTTGTATGTTAAAGTGTCTGCAACTTTAACTGTGGGATAGTAATTAAGGGAGTGGTTGTGAAAGCACTTTAAAAGAAGCAAGGCTGCAGCTTGCTCTCTCTCTGGCTTTGATGATCCCTGATTACTGCAAGGACTCAAGACTGCATTGCTCGAACGGGAGAGAAAACAAAGGACTGACTTGTAAGTGAACTGACATAGGATATTCTAAACGGACTTTGCTAACTGAATATCCCTGAATGGAGTGACTAAATGATACATGACTATTGGACTGTTATTTTGACTATGCTATGAACTCATAATGGAATAAACTATATTTTTGATAGCACAAGCGTATCTGTTATTTTTACTATATGTTAATAAACATACAAGCTTAGCTCACTCATTTATCTGTGTGCCTATCTGACTAATGCTGCACATTCTGTTTAGCTTGTCTCCCTAACCCTGGTGAACTGGCATAACATTTGTAGTATATGGGCATTTTGGCAATACCCATCATCAGTAAATGATTCATAGGTCAGCCCTGTGGTTGGTACTACCACGAAATAATACACATGTTAAAGTTCTGGTAATGATTGTTATATCAACTCTTCCAGAAGCCTCTCTCTGAAAACTGCTGCACTACTGACAAAGGACTCCTTCTTTGAACATTGTCCACTATAATGCATTTGGATTCTGTTGCCCAAGTAGACTTCCCTTTGCAGCTACTCTTATCCTGCATATATTTATTTTTAAAATCAAATCAAGCTGTGTTCTTTAAATAGACAAGAAAGCAATACTGACTAGGTTCCTGAATATATGCAGCATGTTCACATGTTTTGATCTGACTGAAGACTCAAGAGCTAATCCATATTATCAGTTAGCTAACAATTGTTATATTCTTTCATATGACTTTGACTTGCACTATGTAGTCACAATCTTCTGGAGACAGAGTAAAAATAATAATTACTGTGCAGCACTCAAATCTGCCAACAGCAGAACAGTGATTTGTGAGATACATCAAGAGCTTCTGGCAAGATCAATCTACCTAGATCCCTCTGATAGAGGAATAATGAGTTGACAAAGACCAATGTTCAGTTGGGTCCAGGCCCAATAAGTTTACTGTATAGCATCATCAATATTCTCTCTCTGGAACTGACACAATCACAATGGAATCAACTGCATTTTTCACAGTACTATCACACATGATTTTTAATTTTGGTTCACAGCAGTTTGGAGAAGCTTGCAAAGGTTGGCAGGTAGTTTTGGTTTTTTTGCTAACTTATGGAACATCACTATTAAGTAGGAACTGCACGTATATTTTGCAGTTCAGTTGTACTTCCTTGAATGATCTCTTATTTGAAAGAGAGAGAAAATGAATCTATGAGATAAATGGTTTATTGTCATCCTCAGCCTGTTCTGACAATTGAAAATACAATATATTATATATGGCACAATCCCTCCATCATAGCATTGTAATCACTATCACCATCATCATCATCATCATCATTTTCATTTGGATTTTATATTCTGTAATAGTATTTATTTTCTATCTTGCCTTTATTATTTGTATAAATAATTTAAGGTGATAAACATATCTAATACTCCTTTCTCCTCCTATTCTCCCCATTGGAAACCATGTGAGGTGTATGGGGCTAAGAGAAAGTGACTGGTCCAAAATTATTCACCTGGCTTTCATGCCTAAGGTGGGACTAGAACTTAACCGCTAGACTAATCTTACTCCCTTATAGACATGAAATAATTATTGTATTGAGAAAACAAGAGAGAATTTAAAAAATTAGAAAAATTTTTTATTAAAACCCATAGTTATTTAAATGTCTTTCCATCATTATTCAAAAGTTAGAAAAACTAGATAACAATTCTTTCAACCTTTTCCTTGGGTATTCAATAATCTGATATCCAGGTGGAAAAATCAATTGCTGATATGTTCTTTGTGGTCTATTTTGGACAGTCTATCCTTTAATGCATCCTGTAGGAAAACTTCATCTGTTATGTTGTTAGTACATAGCAACATGTGGCAACAGATGGGAGCACTTGGCTGAATTTCTCTGAGCTCAAAAGTTAAACAGGGTCAGATTTGGTTAGTACATGGGTGGCAGATCTCCAAGGAATTCAGGCTGAAGGCTAGACTGTGACAATCCTGGCAAATTTACTGCATATTGCTGCCAAGAAAACTATGTGGATATTTCTGCAAAATAAAAGTAATTTTTTTCAACCTAAAAGAAACTTTTCTATTTTTTTTTTGTAGCTGTATGGAAGAAAATTAAAGTGTGCTTCAAATAATGGGAACATATTTGATCATATTTCTTTGACAAATCAATTAGTGGATGAGAACTCTGGAAGAGGCCGTGGACAGGATAGGGCAACACTCACTGAGAAATGCTTTAGAGTAAAAGATGACATGCCAACCACTGCATGTCATAAAGCTTACTCAGAAAGGCAAACCAAGCTATTAACTGCAGAGAAGAACTAAAAATCCTTCAGACTTATCTTTATTGGAGTCACTGACCAACATCTTATGCAATTTTTCTAAAGATTATAAGGCTCAAAATAAAATATGTAAATATTTTGGACTATTAATGGAAGCAAATAAAACGTTTTGGACTACTGAACTCTATTTTTTTTCTATTTTTTTCCTTCTTAAGAGTTTTTTCCCACAAATACAAGGTCTGCTTTTTTTGAATCTTCCAAGTATTCATCCATTGGTTGTAACAGGAATTGGCTGACTGGATAATTTAATTGTAAACTGTTATTAACAATGTGTTAGAATATATTGGAAACAATAATTGTAGGGGAATTGGAAGTATAATCCCGGGATTGATTAAATCTGATTAATAATTGGCTGTATGGGTGCCTATTAATAATTGGAAAAATGGATTTATGGTGGAATATTTAATAATCTTTAAAGATTAAAATACTAACGATTAAACAAGGGATAACAAATATATTGCATGAAGAAATGTTAATGAAGCATTAATGTGCAGGCTAAGGCTAGAGTTGGAAGATTAGGATTACAACAATTGGATATTGGATTTATGGTGGAATATTGAATATTTTTTGAATATTAAAATACCAATGACTAAACATGGGATGATAGATATATTGCACAAAGAGTTGTTATTGAATCATATAAATATAATGTGCAGGTTAAGGTTTGAAGTTGGAAGTTTTGGATTATGTATATATAATTGTATTATTATTGTTAGCATTGTGTTAAAATAGATTGACCCAGTCAATACACTGTCCAATAAATATGTATGGAGGTTAAAAGAAAATTAGTAATAAAACATATTATTAAAAAAAGGAATTGGCTGACTGGCTTGATCGCAAGCCTGACATTATGGGCTGAGAGAGGGTGACTGGCCCAAAGTCCTCCAGCCTGCTTTCATGCATAAGGTGGGACTAGAACCAGTGGTGGGATTCAAATAATTTAACAACCGGTTCTCTCTCCTAATGATTTCTTCCAACAACCAGTACATGAAACTGCTCAAAAAGTTAACAACCGGTTCTCCCAAACTGGTGAGAACTGGCTGAATCCCACCACTGACTAGAACTGATAAGATCCTAGTTTCTAGCCTAGTACTTTAAGCATTTTATAAATTCAAACAGTAAAATGCTGTTTGCTTAAAAACTGACTAAGTATAAAACTACTTTATGAATAAAATTATCCAATAAGGCTGTGCAGATTTTTAAGATGGAGAAGATCGAAGCAAGCACGTTAAAGTTTTTTGAAATATATAGAGAAGCAATATGCCACTTTAGTGACATGCTGATTTGGTGAAAAAGAGTGGCTTCCACACATTCACAGTACATAAGCAGAAGCAACTATTATTCCTGCCTCAATCTTTCTCAAGGCAAACAGTGTGCCTCAATGAGGCATGTTGCCAAGTTAAAGTACCTCTGAGCAACCACATATCTAATCAAGGAGTATCTGACCACTCCAGACCTAGCATATTAAACAGAATAATTCACTAAGTTTAATGGGGATCAGTTCAGGCAGGGTCATACTACCAACCATGTGCAGTAGTATTAGGGATAATTATCTTCCTTTATTCTGCAATTTGCTTAATTTTCCCTAAAACAAATAGCAATAATTATCAATGAAAAAAGTTGAATTGATGTCTTCAGAAGTATTGTTCTTATTTTTATATACCACAAACATCACACTAAACACAAACAATTAGAATTGTGTTCTCCAATGAAATATTCAGAATATTACATCTTTAATTTGGTCATTAAGAATCATGTTGTTTTTTTAAACTCCATTACCACAGTAAGAGACTATCATGTTTATAGATTGTGAAATCCGTAGAGGAGGTGGTGTTGCTATCTTCTATAAAAAGTCCTTACATCTAAAAAAAAACATCCAAGTTATCCAAGAGCTTGCTCTTGCTGACCATCATCTGTGAACTGTCCTTAAATATCACATTTTGATTCTTACTATGTCAGAGCCCCTGATTATGACATTGAACATGTAAACAAGCTAAATTTACTACTAACATGTACAACATCCTGCCTACATACTTTTATCATTCTTGGTGACTTCAATCTACCTCACATTAAATGGACCCTAAACAAATGTAAAACTGAACCCATATATGCAACCTTCTACAATGCTGTAACAAACCTGGGACTGGAACAACTAGTAACCAACAATATTAGACTTAACAACTGCCTTGATCTCATCTTCTGCAATAGTTTGAATTCAATTTACAGAATACAAATTAAAGAACCCTTTTCCAACAGTGACCACAGCATGATTGACTTTTGTCTCAACATACGTCCACACAAAAATCAACACAATGATGTGAACCCCAATTATAACTTCAAAAAAAGCAACTCTGATCTTATAGACAATGATCTCTCATCCCTTGATTGGCAATTTCTATTCACTGGATGCAATACTGTTGAAGACCATTACAATATATTTTTATTTGAAGTCAAAAGAGTCATCAAACTATATGTACCATTAACAACTCCCAAAACCAGAAAAAACAGATTACCCCTAACAACAAGGAAGCTTCAATCCCAAAAGAGATCACTTTGGTGGAAAACCAAATCTGGTCAGGTTGCCAACTTCAAAAGCCGATACAAAAATTTATGACCAGATAAAGACTGAATGCACCAATTATCACATTAAACAAGAGGAAAACCTTATATGCACCAATTCCACCTGTGCTTTCTCCAATTTTGTAAACAACAAACTAAAAGACTGAAGGTCCATCCCACCCCTGAAAGGACTGCAACGATGACACTATTAAAGTCAACCTCGTTAACACATTCTTTGGCTCAGTATTTGTAAACAGCAATGGATCATGCCCAGTATTTCCTAGTCGAACCACAGACAACTACAATGATCTAATACATATCGATTTTACAGTGGTCAATGTTAAAAAAGCACTACACAATCTAAAACCATCTCTATCCATTGGACAGAACGGAATATGTGCCTAATTCTTAAAAAAGCTATCCACTGCCATAGCCGAACTTCTAAGCATAATCTTTGAAAAATCTTTCAGGACCAGCTCCTTGCCAAAACTATGGTCACAAGCCATGGTCATCCCCATCTTCAAAAAGGGAGACCTCAGCCTAGTTGAAAATCACAGACCAATCTCTTTATGCTGCATCACCTATAAAGTCATGGAATCAATTATTAACCAATGCATTATCCTCCACTTAGAAACAAACAACCTACTCTCTAATAAACAATTTGGTTTCAGAAAAAAACTATCATGTAATCTGCAACTCTTACACTGCAAAAACATATGGACTACACAACTCGCTCAGGGCAAAGCATTAGATGCAATCTACATAGACTTCTGTAAAGCCTTTGATTCAGAGGTACACGACAAACTACTACTAAAACTAAAATCTTATGGTATGTCTGGACACCTGCATAACTGGATAGAAGCATTCCTGTCAAACAGACAACAAATGGTCAAAATTGGGAGCGTCTACCAAATTCTGTATCTGTCAACAGTGGGCAGTGTTCTAGGACCAATTCTCTTCATATTTTACATAAATGACCTCTGTGATCATATTAAGAGCAACTGTGTTCTCTTCACTGATGATGTAAAGTTATTCAACACCACAGACAATACTGCTACCCTTCAAAAAAACCTCGACTATGTATCGAAATGGTCAAACAAATGGCAACTTCAAATCTCAACAAATAAATGCTCTGTCTTACATTTTGGCAAAAAAAATCAGAAAATAAAATACAGGCTGAATAGTCAAGACCTTGTTGATGATCCAAACTCTGTCAAAGATCTTGGAGTACTCATCTCTAATGATCTAAATGCTAAAGTCCACTGTAACTACATAGCCAAAAAGGCATTAAGAGTTGTTAACCTAATCCTTTGTAGCTTTTTGTCTGGTAATATTACACTACTAACTAGACCATACAAAACATTTGCTAGACCAATACTCGAATACAGCTCATCAGTCTGGAACCCACATTACATATCTGATATTAACACAGTTGAGAAAGTCCAGAAATATTTCACAAGAAGAGTTCTCCACTCCTCTACTCATTGCAGAATACCTTATGCCACCAGACTTGAAATTCTAGACCTAGAAAACTTAGAACTACGCCGCCTTCTGTCTGATCTAAGTATAGTGTATAAAATCATACATTGCAATGTCCTTCCTGTCAATGAATACTTCAGCTTCAACCATAACAATACAGGAACAAGCAATAGATACAAACTCAAGGTTAATTGCACAAAACTTGATTGCAGGAAATACGACTTCAGCAACAGAGTGGTCAATGTCTGGAATACTCTACCTGACTCTGTAGTTTCTCCCCCAAACCCCAAAAACTTAGACCTTAGATCTTCTACTATATTGACCTCACCCCTTTCCTAAGAGGTTTGTGTGGGCCTGCATAAGCACACCAACGTGCCTACTGTCCCTGTCCTATTGTAACTTTATGAGCACTGCTGGAATTGAGACCCTTTGGAAGCTGGCATAAACCATTTAAAATGCATGTAAAAACATGATATCCTTGCTAAACTAATATAGTATAACAGGAAGAAATTGATGTGGTGGGGAAAGGCATATCAAAGCCATTTTAATATTGAAAACTATGTGTTGGCTCTAGATTTACTTATAACTTCTTTTGGACTGTGTGCTAAAGTGATTTATTTCCTAATCTCCTGCTGAAAAATCACTATGTTTTTATATGAAGTCTTCTGGCTATAGCCTGATTGGTTTGTATTGGAATCTGCCCAAAGCATAGGAATTTGCTTTCAATGTCTTGGTGCAAGTTAAACAAACTCAGATTATATATCTTCAAATATAAACAGAGATCAGGATCATTTTACAGCATGTCTGTTGTGAATGAATAATACCAATAAAGTTATCTTGAGCTTGAAGTCAAGTGCAGGGTTCTGGCCCTGCATTTCTCATTGGCTGTTAATGGCAGGATCGGATTGGTCCATTCAGGAGCATCTGATTGGCCATTAACAGGCCATTCACATTGGTTAACGGAGCTAGCGCTCCAGGTTTGCTATTAGTTGAATAGTTAATAAGTTGCCTAAATAAGGAAGGCTATAGCAGCCCTCCAGTTTGAGCTGTCACGATATGTAAATAAAGAGTTTGAAGTTCACTGTTTCTACTGGCTCATCTCCATCATTCGCACCCATGCTCCAGACTTAACACTGGTGATGAGGATGGGATTGGATGACATCAGAGCCAACTAAGACAACTAAGCACGTGGCTGAAGCGCACAATGGCAGAACCATGTCCGGCGGCGTAGTACCACCCGCTCCGTTCGATCCAGCTCAAGAGGACTGGGAGTCCTACATGGATCATTTTCAAATGTTTTTGGAAACGAATAATCTGAAGGATGCCACACCCGGGAAGAAATGGACGGTATTCCAAACGCACTGCAGCCCGACGGTATTCCAAATGGCTAAGGCATTAGCGAAACCGGCGGAAGCGAAGGCCATGGACTGGGACGTCCTCGAACCGCTACTAAGGGCCCACTATGCACCAACCTTTCCAATGCTCATAAGACGACATGAGTTCTATCAAAGAAACCAGCGGAAAGGAGAAAGCGTCGCCGATTTCATTGCAGACCTCCAGAACTTGGGAGGCCTTTGCGATTTCACTGACCTAGAAGAGGCCTTGAGAGACCGAGTAGTCCTCGGGCTAGACGCTCTAAACGTACAGAGCAAAATAATGGCAAAGGGTGACATCACCCTTAAAGACGCCATAGCTGAAGCTACAGCAGCAGAGGAGACCAAGAAGTCGGCTGCCCAACTAAGCCGAAATCGCGCTCCAGCACACCCACCGGCCGGCAAAGTTTCACCTAACGCAGAAGGGCAGCTGCAGATGGCCCACCATGAGGACCTCTCTTCGTCGTCAGACAGTGACAAAGAAGAGGTCCATCGCCTGCAGTCTGATCGGGAACGATACCCGAAGTCCCAGCAACCATGTGCTGGCTGCGGGGCCAACCATTACCACTCCGACTGCAAATTCCACAATGCGCTCTGCCACGAGTGCGGGAAACAAGGCCACATCGGACGGATCTGCAGAAGCCTCCTCAGACCCAGCCAGACCTCGAAAGGAACCAATCTCTGCCAATCGACAGGGAATCGCCCTGTAAGGCGAGAACCAGTAAACCACTCCTACAGAAACCGACCCGTGAATCGTCTAGCGAGACGGGAAGAGGCCCACCAAACACTCACTATTGGCCATGTCTCTTCACTAGACGCTAAGAAAATTCGGGTCCACGTGAACATTGAAAATCGGCCTTGCCAAATGGAAGTTGACTCGGGATCATCTCTTTCAATGGTGTCATGGAAGACCTTCAAGCAACTCATCCCCACTATCCGGTGCCAAGACCTTCAATTCCAACGGCTCATGTTAAAGGACTACCAGGGGAACCGAATTCCAGTCGCAGGATCCAGTCGAGTCCGGGTTGCATTCTAGAACCACACGGCGTAATTACCCCTGACGGTGATTGATAAGGACCGGCCTAGTCTGTTAGGCCTGCAATGGTTCGCACCACTTGGCATTGAAGTGGCTGGCATTAACCGAATCGGCGGCAGTGACTGGGAGGAAGACCTCGCCCACGAATTCACGGACGTCTTTGAGGAAAAGCTAGGCGAGTATAAGGGGACCCTGATATCCTTTAGCCTTAATCCAAAGATAGCTCCCATCCACCTTCAGCCTCGTTGAGTTCCGTTCGCTCTAAAGCCAAAAATCGATGAGCAGCTTGATAATTTGATTGCCCAGGGAGTGTTAAAGCCAACTGCCCACTCCCCATGGGAAATGCCGATTGTGACACCAATTAAGCCGGACAGCTCCATTAGAATTTGTGGGGACTACCGAGCCACCCTAAACCACGCCCTGCAACAGAATCCATATCCGGTGCCAGTGGTACAACACCTCCTCCATTCCCTGGGGGGCAGAAAAGTCTTTGCTAAACTAGACTTAGCTCAGGCTTATCAGCAACTGCCGGTTGACAAAGAAACTGCACAGGCACAGACTATCGTAACACACCAAGGTGCCTTTAAGTGTAAGCGGATTCAATTCGGAGTCAGTGTGGCCCCAGGGATCTTTCAGAGCCTAATGGAGAGACTATTGCAGGGGATCAAGGGCGTTGTCCCCTATTTTGACGATGTGCTCATTGCCGCCCCCACTTCAAAAATCTTACGGGAGCATTTA
Organism: Hydrophis major; assembly: GCA_033807585.1. Taxonomy (NCBI): domain Eukaryota; kingdom Metazoa; phylum Chordata; class Lepidosauria; order Squamata; family Elapidae; genus Hydrophis; species Hydrophis major. Next base: position 73,448,392 of record CM066328.1, on the reverse strand, counting down.
AGACTGGTATTACGAAAATTCCAGAAAGCAGGCTTGAAGGTCAAAAGAAATAAGTGCAAACTGTGTACCGATCGTGTTGAATTCTTAGGGTACTTAATTGACAGTCAGGGTATTCACCCTACCAATAGCAAATTAAGAGCAATAAAAAATGCTCCCAGACCCCAGAACAACACCGACTTCCAAGCGTTCTTAGGCCTCATCAATTTTTATAATGTATTCTTGCCGCAGAAGGCTACTGTCGCTGAACCTTTACATCATCTATTAGATAAAAAATCGATTTGGGTATGGGGTCACAAAGAAGAGCAGGTGTTCCGTAATGTGAAAAAACTGCTGACTTCGGACACCGTACTAATGCAGTACAATGAGACTTTGCCAATACACATTACATGTGATGCATTGCCTTTTGGAGTGGGCTCCATTTTGAGCCATGTGTTACCTAATGAAGCCCCTGTTGCTTACTTCTCAAAGACGCTCTCGAAAACTGAGTGAAATTACAGCCAGATCGATGAAGAAACCCTGGCGATTGTATCAGCTATTAAAAGATTTCATGAGTAAGTGCATGGTCGGGTTTTCACCATTGTAACTGATCACAAACCATTGCTGGGGATCATCGCTGGGGACAAGCCAACTCCCTACATACTTTCTCCCAGAATGACCCACTGGTCAGAATTCTTGGATGCCTACAATTATTGGCTAAAATATCGTCCCGGTAAAGCCATTCCCCATGCTGACATGCTGAGCCGTACACCGCTCCCTGAAACTATCAACGATCCTGCATCAATGATGACAGCATTGCAGATCGAGACACTCCACACACCGCCATTAACTGCCCGTGACATCGCGAGAGAAACAAAACACGACCCCATCTTAGCATGAGTCCTCACATGGGTGGAACGCGGATGACCATTGGACCAAGTACCAGACAACTTTGCACCATTCAAAAGTTGTCAAACAGAGTTGTTCTCGCAGAAGGGTTGTGTCATCTGGGGTGATAGAGTCGTTATCCCAGAACGACTCCAACAGACATTGCTAAGAACCTTGCACGATGGCCACCCTGGCATCGTGCGCATGAAGGGCCTCGCACGAAGCTACGCATGGTGGCCAGGCATCGACAGACAAATTGAATCGTGGGTTAAAACTTGCAGGAGATGCCAAGAAGTAAGCAATGCTCCACCAAAGGCAACCCCAACGGAATGGGAGACCCTGGTCCTGCATCCATCTGGACTTTGCCGGGCCGACCAAAGGCCACACGTTTTTACTAACCGTCGACGCCTACTCGAATTGGCTCGAGATTCACCGAATGAGCAACACGACCACTGACGCGGTCATCAAAAGACTGGAAAGACTGTTTGCAACCCACAGATTAGCAGACATTCTGGTATCCGACAACGGGCCCCAGTTTACCGCGCTGTCTTTTGAGCAGTACCTGGCTGACCGCGGTATCCGACATGCGCTCACTTCACCTGCACACCCTGCTGCCAACAGTAGGGCTGAGCGCATGGTACAATTCATCAAAAATACTCTCCAAAAGATTGACTACGACAACATCGACGAGAAAATCAACCGGATCCTTTTCCTACAGCACATCACACCTCACAGCGTCACCAACAAAACTCCCGCCGAGCTGCTAATGGGACGAAAGCTCCGCTCCCACCTCGATCAGTTACACCCAGCCTACGAACCGGAAAAACCACTCGGATACAGCGGCCGATGCTGTACCTTCCAGGTAAGTGATTTAGTATTCGCTAAAAACTTATTGGGCGATCCGCTGTGGCTAGAAGCGACCGTAATCCGCGTAACCGGCCCAAGATCACACCTCATTCAGTGCCCTGACGACAGACTTTGGAAGCGCCACATAGATCAACTACGATCACGGCTACCGTCACGCACTTCCGACCTTCCTTATGACCAAACTGAGGGGGGAGGAGATACAGAGGAAAGCAAATTGCAATTAGAGGGAAACCTTTTTGAAGAAACCCATAATGGGACTGAAACGCAGGAACAGGAACCAGGGACCAGAGTGAGTTCACCTCAGGGAGTGGCCAGTGATATTGGTGACAACGGGAACACGAACTTGGAACCAGAGGCATCCCTACCAATAATCAACGATCTACGTCAGCAGAAGTGCAGCCAACCACCAGGCACTTTGCGAAAATCAAAAAGACTAACAAAACAGCCGTCCTACCTTAAGGACTATGTAACGGCGCCCCGTGGGCAGAAGCCGGGGGAAAGGGGTGTTGTGAATGAATAATACCAATAAAGTTATCTTGAGCTTGAAATCAAGTGCAGGGTTCTGGCCCTGCACTTCTGATTGGCTGTTAATGGCAGGATCGGATTGGTCCATTCAGGAGCATCTGATTGGCCATTAACAGACAATCCCCATTGGTTAACGGAGCTAGCGCTCCAGGTTTGCTATTGGTTGAATAGTTAATAAGTTGCTATAGCAGCCCTCCAGTTTGAGCTGTCACAATATGTAAATAAAGAGTTTGAAGTTCACTGTTTTTACCAGCTCGTCTCCATCATTCGCACCCATGCTCCAGACTTAACAATGTCCCTCAGTGCAGGTAAGCATTTTCAATGTCACTAGCCGGCTTGTAAAGAAAAATAACAACTTTTCTGCTAAAACAAAGAAACCAGTGAAATGAACATAGATGGAATATTCATAAAAGGTTCAACTTTTTCTGAATGAAAATCTTTCTTCAGAGGTATGTTTTTTTCCCTATACATAAAAGTTAAAGACAAAAAATAGATTATACTTAAAAGTTAGTATTGCTTTAGTTGTCAGAATCCAATAAAATGGAGGCCTCATAAGGGGGAAGACATCTTATTCACTGTATCACTGCAAGCTGATAATCCAAACCAGAACAGAGATATAATTTTAAGGACTTACTCTGAGCTATCAACTTTCAATGTGTTGATAACATTGATGTTGATCTTGAGCTGCCAAATAAAAATCAGAAGAGCAGTTAAGTTAGTTTAATGTGATAACAATGTTAGATATCACATTCCTGCAAAGTTATGGGAAATATCCATTTGTGTCATAGCAAAGAGATAAAATGTCAGGATACAGTGAATATGCCTTGAAACATTTGGCTCCATATATTTGAACGTTGATAGCTAAGAATATATTCCTTAAAATTATATCTTTTTTCTTGCCTGGATGAACTCAGAAAAAATGGCGGTAGAAAAGAGCTATTTTCAGCTTGAACTCTACCTCAGATGATTCCATTCAGCTAAAAGACTGATGTTGTGGCTCACCAGCTGCCAATAGAGCTGGCAGCAGAATCTGATGAAGAGGAGGTTGGGGAGGAACTTGGGCCAATTCTGGAGTCTGGGGAAGGCTCTGATGGATGCTCTATGTTGGACACAGAGATAGAGTCAGGGCCATCTGACATTTCCCAGCCACCAGAGAGGCAGCCTGCTCCAGATGCATGTATGCACAGAGCTGTTAGGAGAGAGGAACAATGGAGATCAGGGAACTGACTCAGGAAGCAAAGCACACGTGGATGCTAAATGGCTCTTCCCTGGCTGGGGGAATAAATAGATGGAAAAGGGAGTGGTTGTTGGAGGAGACAACAGTTCATCTTTCTGAAGATTTTGCTCATTGTTTTTCGTGCCACAGAGACTGCTTGCCCAAATGTAATTTGCAGCCTTTCGGCTGGCAGTTCACGGCCTTGCAATTACCGCAAGAAACTGATAAGGTTAGGGTTAGGGTTAGCTATAGCCCTTCAAATTAACTCTTTGAAGGACTCAATTGCCTGGACTTTCTGGTGGATGAATTCAAGAGGTTTTGGTGGATTCACAACAAATAAATAAAGGGGTTTTCATGACAAGGAGTCTGTTTCTTGCTTCTGCTAAGGCTGAATTCATAAACAACTGAATTCATAAACAGCCCATCCTCATCCTCATCTTATGTTTTTAAAAATTTTGTAGTGAAGAAACTGCAGTCTGGAAAGTGTAACAAAGCCACAGTCCCCCAGTACTGCTGGAGTGGCTGTGATATTAATTAGATGAAGTTCTAAATCAAGCAGAGCCTTCTTAAGAACAATGGGTAGTATACATCTCCCCCAACACACACACTGGGCTTCAGCCTTAAGTTCATAAGAGACTTTTCCAATCGACAACTCTTATCATCTTCAATCTGTGCAATCCACAACTAACCTGTGTGGATGGCACTAGAGTGGACAACCTAGTTTGGAAATAGCATCTACTAAAACAACATTTTAACCTGCTGAAAGCTAATAATATGCTTCTCCTTGGACATGAACCACTATCAAAATATGTTCTGTTTTTGAGGCTCCCTTAAGTGTTAAGAAGAAAGGAGTAGCTTTTTAAAAATGTAATCCAAGATTCTGCCAAGATTATGGAACAATGTTATCTCATGAACAGAGTGAAAAAAATTGAATATATTTGCAAATCAAACTTATAGTAATTAAATTACAGTCAGTATAAAGTGCAGAAACAACAATCCAATAAAACAGACACAATAAAGCAATCATCTAAATGGTGACTTTTTAAAAAGGGCCCTGTTTCAAGATTAGCATATGTTATGCTTTCTTATTTTCCGGTTCTAGGGACATGGCGGCTCAGTGGCTAAGATGCTGAACTTGTCGATCAGAAAGGTCAGCAGTTTGGCGGTTCAAATCCCTAGCACTGTATGATGGAGTGAGCTCCAATTACTTGTCTCAGCTTCTGCCAGCTTAGCAGTTCAAAAGCATGTAAAAATGCAAGTAGAAAAATAGCCACCACTTTGGTGGGAAGATAACAGGCATTCTGTGTGCCTTTGGTGTTTAATCATGCTGGCCACATGACCACAGAGACGTCTTCAGAGGGCACTGGCTTTTTAGCTTTGTAATGGAGATGAGCACCACTCCCTAGAGCCAGAAACGACTAGCACGTATGTGTGAGGGGAACCTTTATCTCTATCATTATGCTTTCTTATGAAAATTGTTCTGTTAATGATGATAAGATTCCAATCTGAATTACTTCTCTTCATAACATATTGGCTTGGGAAAGGTAAAATCTGCATGTATATAATGGCAGAAAGGACACAAAAATTAAAAAACCAGAATCTAAGATTCATTATAAGCACAAGAATGGCATATCTCAATAAATGAGATTCTATTGTATCTTCCAACTAATACTGCAGAAGGGAAGAAATGAGCCAATGAGTGACTTTACAGCGTGCTGGTCAACAAGACTAAATAAGTAATCTGTAGATATAAATGGTTTTTGTATTGGAACCTACTGGTGTTGATTGTGTACAGAACCCAAGTCTATCTGTCAAAAATTGTCAGAAATTGTATTGTCAAAAATTCAGCTGCATCTATCTTTTCTGGGGCAGTAGAAAAGAGAAAGAGAAAGGTCACAACATTAGAGATCAACTAAAAATTATATTTTCCACCTACCATCCCTGTCCTATTGTTTCTTTTATTTTTCTTATATGTACCCATTTCATGTATTCATAACTATGTATATATTATACCTATTATCTTGTAAGCAATTGACAAATCAAATAAATAAATAAAAATAAAAAGTCAGATAACTTATTGTTTCTCATGTTATGTCCCTCTTTTATAGACAACACTCTGCCTTATGGTATTTTAGGAGACATTCAAAACTGAACATTTTTTCGTACTCCTTGATTGATTGTTATATGACAACAGGTTTTTTTGGGGGGAGGGGGGTATTCTAATGTTGCTTTTCTGGACATATACGTTTGTAAACTTTCACAAGTCTTCTGGTATGGGCAATTTAAAAATAATATAAATATATAAAAATGTGTATTTATTTCACCTTCCACTACATATTTATTCAAAAATATGTCCTATAATATCAATAAAGCTTAGCCTGAGGAAGCTATGTGTGTCAGTGCAGCCTAAATTTCTTTTTCTTATAGTTTATCAATTTGAAGAGGGCTTAACATCTATGAAACATTTATTTTATTTTTGGAATGTGGCAGGCGGATCAATCTCAACTTTCCTTTTCTTTTTATTGATGAGCAACCATGTTTCAACCCATGCATTTTAAAGTATGCTGTGGTGCTGCTTCCCTATATAATTCGTTGTCAATGCAATAATTCTATCTTGCTCCTTCTTTCATAGTTTTCATTAACAGAATGTAAGACATTTATTGTTGTGCAGTAATGATGCAGTAATGTCTTCATATTGTTATGCCTTGCATATCCTTTATTTTTCTTCTGTTGTTCATCATTCTCTTCCCATCCTTGTTTTATATGACATTTCAGAGATGGTGCCCATAACAACACCCACTAGTAGGGTTGAGACTCTGAAGCTGTTTTAGTCATTCCTAGAGCTGAGCACTGACAATGCCAGTCATTAATCAAGCAGCATCTGCCTACTCAGATCTGAACAGTGCCTTGTTTGGTCTTCCCCCCTCCAGCAGTAACCACCTATTGCACAGAGATCCAGAGACTTGCAGTTAATGATTTGTCACTTGTCAGAACAGCTTCACTTGGCAGCTGTGTTATCCATCCTGTTTGGCATTACCACCCTGTATTGTGATACAATTATCTCTCGGAACTAAACATGGGCAACTGAAATTTCCAATTAATCTGGAAACCTTTTGAAATCATTTGGGATCTTTATTCAAGATAAACAAAAACATTGGTTTATTTTCACAAAGATTTCAGGGAGGAAAAAAATGTCATTACATTTTTTTTTTTTTTTGCATGCTCAGTTTGAATCACTCTTCAGACTTCAAAGTCTAAATTTGCTGGTTGTCACCAACTAATCTTGGTGTCTAGATTAAAGGAAATTGCTGGTGTTTTCTCTAAGGCATGCCTTTGGCAGAAGAAGTTGTGTTGCTGATAAGGCATTCAGCATGAGGAAGAGTTACCTAGCCTCAACCGGGAGGAACATTTGTACTGTTCCACATTGTTAAGTCCTGAGCATGGGTGCAAGGAACGGAGACAAGACATTGAACGATGACTTCAACTCTTTATTGTAAAATAAGAACAGAGCAAATACTTGGGCAGCAGCAGCTCTCTTATAAAGCTGGCTGCTGTCAAAACAACCAATGATTTGAGTTTATCGCTTTCACAAGTGTCCAATCAGAGGGGCCCGTTAACAGCCAATCAGACTGGCCAGAAACGACCAATCACGACTCGCTATTCGCGGGCCAATGAGAAGTGCAGGATTACAAGCCTGCTGTAAAGTAAAGCTATTTAGGGTTGTACCGCTGCGTTGGCTTAGTCCATAACACCCCTCCCCACTAGGTTCCGTCTGAGGGGTGGGGTGACGTATTCTCGTAAATAGCAGGTCGGTTCACCTGTCTGCTCGACCTGCGCTGTCCCACCAGTTTCTGTCCTGACTCTGGTTCCGGTGGGCTGCTAGCTGGGTTGGATGGTGAAAACTGTGGCCCTGGGCTGCTTTCCCTGCTTACGCCACTTCTGTCTTCTGGGTTCCCTGGATCTGTTTCCATCGCAGTGCTGTCACGCGGCGAGGCCACTCCCTGGCTCAATTCTCCTTCTGACAGTGAGTATCCCCTAGTTGGTTGTGTAGACTGTTGAGTTTCAATTGTTATTTCTTCTTCAGCCTCCTCAATGTTCCTTCCCCCCCCAGCTAAAGATTCCGGGGCTGATATAGGACTAGGTGCTAATCTGGAACGGAGTTGGTCTATGTGGCGCTTCCACATCTTACCATCTGCAGTTTGTAGGTGATAGGATCGGGGTCCTGTAAGTTGCGTTATGGTAGCGGGGACCCACAATGGGTTGCCCGAGAAGTTTTTCGCAAACACGAGGTCACCTTCCTGGAATGCCCGACACTTGCTGCTGGATCCTGGGGGTTGTTCAGGCGTGTAGTTTGGGTGGAAGCGATCAAGATGCGAGCGAAGTTTCCAGCCCATCAGGAATGTTAGGGATAACATTGTTTACCCTAACTGGTTTAGATAAAATAATAAATAAGTTATCATGGTTTGTTGGTTAAAGTGTGTGTAACTTTAACTGCAAGAATGTAATTAAGGGTGTGGTTGTAAAAGCACCATAAAAAGAGCAAGACAACGGCAGCTCGCTCTCTGACTTAATGATCCCTAATTACTGGATGGATTGATGACTGCGTTTTTTCCTACTGGAACGGAAGAGAGAAAGGAGTGTTGATTTCTCAATGGTGAAAAGAGATAATACGGACTGATTTATTGTAAGTGAACTGACATTGAATATTCAACACGTACTTTGCAAATTGAGTATCCCTGAATGGACTGACTGAAATGATACATGACTAATGGACTGTTTTTGACTATGCCATAAATCCTAATGGAATAAACTATATTTTGATAGTGTTAGGGATAACATTGTTTACCCTAACTGGTTTACGTAAAATAATAAATATGTAATCATAGTTTATTAGTTAAAGTTTCTGCAACTTTAAATATAGGAATGTAATTAAGGGAGTGGTTGTGAAAGCACTTTAAAAGAAGCAAGACGACAGCTTGCTCATTCTCTGGCTTTGATGATCCCTAATTACTGCATGGACTCAAGACTGTGTTACTCGAACGGGAGAGATAAACAAAGGACTGATTTGTAAGTGAACTGACATAGGATATTCTACACGGACTTTGCTAACTGAATATCCTTGAATGGACTGACTAAATGATTCATGACTAATGGACTGTTATTTTGACTATGCTATAAATGGAATAAACTATATTTTTGATAGCACAAGCGTATCTGTTATTTTTACTGTATGTTAATAAACATACAAGCTTATCTCACTCACTTATCTGTGTGCCTATCTGACTAATGCTGCACATTCTGTTTAGCTTGTCTCCTTAACCCTGGTTGGGGAACCCAGGCTTAACACTGGTTATGGGCCCAGAGGCTGCAAAGTCAGTTTAACTAGGATAAAACAGATTTATGTAAAAAGTGAGAGTTTGTGTTGTTATACATTACAGTAAACAGACAGCTGTGTTTTATTAATTATAGTTTTATATCCATATAAGAAAACATGGCACAAGTCAATTTACAAAGTTTGTCCTTTATATCCAAGCTGGATGGAACAAACTATGTATCATGGTCTATGAAATGTAGTCTACTTCTACGAAGAGGTCTGTGGAACATAATTGAAAATCCACCAAATGTAGAGGAATGGGATCCAGAGGATGATGAAGATAGACTAAAAATAGAAGAATTTATGCATTAAAATCAACAAGCTATTTGCATAATTGGATTAACATTAACTGACCAACAACTTGTTCATATCCACAGAGAGCAAACAGCTGTTGGGTGTTGGCAGAAGCTGAAGAGGATTTATGTCCGAGATAACGTTGGTGCTCACATAAATCTAACACGGAAGCTTTTCAGGATGCATCTCCAGACGAATGGTGATATGCTGACTCATTTGAATTCTATAAAAAGCATTTTTCAAGAACTGCACGAGAAAGAGCTTATTTTCTCTGAACTACACCAAGTCGATATAATTCTATTTTCACTAGAAGAAAGTTATGACAACTACATCACTTCCCTTGAAATTTTGCCTAAGGAAAGTTTAACTTTAACTGATATAACTGGTAGATTGATTGAAGAGGCCAGAAGAAGACTTGAAAGAGATGAATTAAGGAGGAAACAACCTCAAAAAGAAGATAATGAATCTCCTACTGCATACGCAATTAAAAAGTGCTTTAATTGTGGAGGAAGAGGACATTTGGCAAGATTTTGTAAAAAAGCAAAGTGCCAGAACACTGGCCAGAATACTAAAAGTCATCAAAAGATAAATAAAAATTTAGAGTTAGCCATGTATACTAACGGAGCTGTAAAAAATAATTTATGGGTGGTTGACAGTGGAGCATCTCACTGTATAACAAATGATAACAGAAATTTTATTAAAATGTCCCAGAGTACACAGCAGATATCGTTAGCCAATGGCTGGAAACTGAAAGCTAAAGGTCAAGGTATAGCATATTGTTCTTTTATAAAAGAGAATGTAAAAATGTTATATGTACCACAACTTAAGTTTAATTTAATTTCAGTTAGAATTTTGGTTAAACTAGGATATGTAGTTACCTTTAAAGGAGATAACTGCATAATTGAGAAAGAAGATAAGAAAATTACTGCATCTTTAAGAGGTGAATTATATTTGTTAAATGATAATGGTTTAGAGGTGGCTAACACAGTTTATGATAATAAGAAACCTCATGATGAATGTATTCACTTGTTGCACCGACGGCTAGGGCATTTAAATTTTAAAATGCTTAAGAAAACTGTTGAATTATCTAAAGGAATAAGTTTAAAACCTTGTAATAAGTATTTGCAATGTAATGTTTGCAATCAAAGTAAGAGCAAGGTCAAACCGGCTAATAGAGTTGATGGATTTACTACTAAAGAGCCTTTAGAAGTAGTATTTGCTGATTTAATAGGTCCGAAAAAACCAAGTGTAGGAGGAGCTCGATACATACTAAGTATAATGGACCATTATTCTAGATATGGGTTTTGCTATTTAATGAAGAGCAAAACTGAAACGTATCTAAATCTCTTGAATTGGATAAAATTTGCTGAAAGGAAAACTAAAAAGAAATTAGTAACTCTTATAACAGATAATGGTACGGAATTTACAAATAATAAATTCCAGAATAGACTTAGAATGTTAGGTATTCAACATAAAAAGTCTGCACCATATAGGCCACAACATAATGCATTTATAGAGAGACGAGGCCAAACACTACAATCAATGACACGTACTATGATGTCTAATTCAGGATTACCTGACAATTTGTGAGGAGAAGCAATAATGTGTGGTAATCATATATTAAATAATGTTGTTAATTCAACAACAGGTGAATTACCATTCACAATGTGGCATGGTACAAAACCTGATTTAAGTTACATGCACACATTTGGAGCACCAGCATGGGTGCATATCCCTACACAACTCAGACACAAAGGACAGCATAGAGCTAAAAGATTATTTTTTGTCGGATATAAATCTAATCATAGATCTTATAGATTCTGGGAACCAGATACATCTAGAGTTTACACCAGTGCTAGTGCAAAATTCCTAGAACATGTAGGATGGAATAGATTAGAGCAAGATTTAAATAACGAGGTAATTATTGAACCCTACAAAAGGCAAAAAGATCAGAATAGTTATAAGAAGAGTCCAATTAAAGAAGAAGTCCACGAAGAACAAATAGGATTAGAACAAGAAGAAACAATTGATCAGGAAGAGTTAAATAATCAAGAACAGTTAATAAATGAAAGTCCACCTGTAAGTCCTGTAATACCTAGATGTACTACACGTGTAACTAGACCACCTGATAGGTATCAAGCAAGTATAGTTTGCCAAGTAACTAAAGTTCCAACTAGTATAGATGAACTTAGGATGTATCCTGCTAAGGATCAGGAGAATTGGCAAAAGGCAATGGAAAAAGAACTAAATTAATTAAAGGTAATGAAAGTATATGAAGATGCTAAATTACCTCCAGAAGAAAAATCCATTGGGTGCAAATGGATATTTAAAGTCAAAACAGGAAATGATGGGATTGTTACCCATAAAGCTAGGTTGGTAGCTCAAGGATTTAATCAAACTGCATCTGATTACGATGAAGTTTTTGCACCAAGTCTTAAAGCAACATCTTTAAGAGCAGCTTTAGTGTGGGCAGCTAAGAAAAACTATGTCATTAACCATTTAGATGTAGAAACTGCTTATTTACATGCACCATTGCAGCACACTATATATTTGAAAAAGCCAATTATTTTAAAAGCCAATAAAGTAAATAGTAATGATTGTTGGAAACTCAAAAAGAGTCTTTACGGGTTGAAACAATCTGGTTTTGAGTGGAACCAATATATTGTGAAAGAGTTAAACAATATAGGTTTTAAATCTGGTTTAACAGATCCATGTGTGTTTAAAAGAGAAAATAATGGAACGGTGTCATTATTGTTATTATTTACAGATGATATTGCTTTGATAACTAAGACTAATAATGAAGCTAATGAGATTATATCATTATTAGCCAAAAAGATAAAATTAAAGCATTTTGGTGAAATTAAAAAGTATTAGGATTGACAATTAACAAAACAAAAAATGGTTTTAAGATATCTCAAGAAGATAAAATTTGCCAATTAATTAAAACGTATAAAATGGAACTTTGTAAACTGGCAAAGACTCCAATGAGTCAGGAAGTTTGCCAAACTAATGATCAAAGTCCCAAATTTGATAAGTCAATATATCAATCTTTGATTGGTAGCTTATCATATATAAGCAATTGGTCTAGGCCAGATATAGCTTATAGTGTAAATCAGCTGGCTCATTTTAATTCAGATCCACATCAATGTCATTGGCAATCATTAAAGAGAATTTTAAGATATCTTAAAGGAACAATGAACCATGCATTGTATATAGAACCAAAGGGTGATTTGAGTCTTAGTGCCTATGCAGATGCAAGTTTTGCAACTGACATAAACACTAAAAAATCAACATCTGGGACGGCTATATTATTTCGTTAGACACTAATAGGGTGGAGGTCAATCAGACAACAGCATATTAGCTTGTCCACGATGGAAGCGAAATTTTCATGTCTGTCATTACTATGCACTGACTTAAATTTGTACAAACAGTTATTATTAGACATGGGTATAACTGTTAAAGATTCCATTATTGTGTACGAGGACAACCAGGCAGCTGTAAAGTTAGCTACCAGTATAGCTGTAAAAACTAGATCAAAGCATACTGATTTAAGATACTTAAATGTTAGAGAATCTGTAAAGAATGGGCTAATTAAATTGGAATACTGCATGACAGAAGAAAACATTGCAGACCAATTTACAAAAGCTCAAGGAGTAATTAAGTTTAAAGAGAGTTGTAACAAATATGATTTAAAGATGTAAATAGTTATATTTATTATTATTTCCTAAAAGGGGAGAATGTTAGGGATAACATTGTTTACCCTAACTGGTTTAGGTAAAATAATAAATATGTAATCATAGTTTATTAGTTAAAGTTTCTGCAACTTTAAATATAGGAATGTAATTAAGGGAGTGGTTGTGAAAGCACTTTAAAAGAAGCAAGACAACAGCTTGCTCACTCTCTGGCTTTGATGATCCCTAATTACTGCATGGACTCAAGACTGTGTTACTCGAACGGGAGAGATAAACAAAGGACTGATTTGTAAATGAACTGACATAGGATATTCTACACGGACTTTGCTAACTGAATATCCTTGAATGGACTGACTAAATGACACATGACTAATGGACTGTTATTTTGACTATGCTATAAATGGAATAAACTATATTTTTGATAGCACAAGCGTATCTGTTATTTTTACTGTATGTTAATAAACATACAAGCTTATCTCACTCATTTATCTGTGTGCCTATCTGACTAACGCTGCACATTCTGTTTAGCTTGTCTCCTTAACCCTGGTTGGGGAACCCAGGCTTAACAGATAGCACAAGCGTATCTGTTTTTTACTGAGTGTTAACTAACATACAAACTTATCTCACACATTTACCTGTCTGCCTAACTGACTAACGCTGCACATTCTGTTTAGCGTATTTCCTTTATATTGATTGGGGGACCAGGCTTAACAAGGAGTTCAGCTGGTGTTCTGTTCATGGTGCTGTTTGGGGTTATGTGCTGGAGGAGAAGCATCCGGTTTATTTTGTCATCAATGTCGTCATGGTTCATTTTGTGCAAAGTCTTTTTTACAAATTGAACCATTCGCTAAGCCCTACCATTGGCCACAGGGTGAGCTGATGATGTTAAGGCATGGCGGATGCCCCGATCTGCCAGGTACTGTTCAAATGGCAGAGCAGTGAATTGGGGGCCATTATCGGAGACCAGGACATCCGGCAATCCGTGGGTAGCGAATAGCTTATTCAGCTTTTTAGTGACCGCCTCTGTGGTGGTGCTTTTCATCTTGTGGACTTCGAGCCAGTTTGAATAGGCATCCACTGCTAGGAGGAAAGTGTGTCCTCTTGTGGGTCCTGCAAAATCGATGTGGATATAGGACCAAGGACCTCGGGGTGTTTCCCACTGAGTTGGGGGAGTTTTTGGAGGAGTAGAGCGAGTCTCCTGGCATTTGCTGCACTTTGCTACCCAGGTCTCTTTCTGTTTATCTAACCCAGGACACCATGCATAACTCCTGGCCAATGCCTTCATTTGCACGATGCCTGGATGTCCATCGTGCAACATTTTTAATACCCTATGTTACAATTTCTCCGGGATTACAACTCTGTCTCCCCACACGATGCAGCCCTTTGGGGAGAATAGCTCTGTTTGTCAATTCCTAAATGGCTTGAACATGTCATTGACCGGCCAACCCCGTTCCACCCAGCTGAGCACTTGTGCCAAAACAGGGTCCTTTTTTGTTTCTAAGGTGATGTCTTGAGCGGTCAGCGGCTGCGATCTGAGGATTTCGATTTGCAATACGGATAAGGTTGAGCCAGGTCCTCTATAATGTCTGGTAGTGGAAAGCGGCTCAAAGCATCAGCATGGGGAATGGTTTTCCCCGGGCGGTGTTGCAATCGGTAATTGTAGGCGGCTAAAAATTCTGACCAACGTGTAATTCTTGGTGATAAGATATGGGGAGTTGGTTTGTTTCCCGCCAAAATGCCAAGTAGCGGCTTGTGGTCTGTAATTATGGCAAAGGGTCTCCCATACACATATTCATGGAAACATTTAATTGCGGATACAATAGCGAGAGCCTCTTTATCAAGTTGACTATAGTTTCTTTCGGTCTTAGACAAAGTTCTCGAAAAGAACGCAATAGGTGCCTCATTCCCATTTGGTAGGACATGGCTTAAAATGGCTCCCACTCCAAATGGTGAGATGTCACAGGTAACCGTCAAGGGTAGAGTATCGTTGTATTGCATTAATACAGCATCGGAGGTTTAGAGGTCTTTTACTTGTTGGAATGTCCTTTCTTCACGCTGTCCCCAGACCCAGGAAGCCTTTTTGTCGAGAAGTCTATGTAGGGGCTCGGCTACGGTCACCTTCTGGGGCAAGATGTTATAAAAGTTAATGAGTCCCAGGAAGGCTTGGAGGTCTGTCTTATTCCTAGGTCTCGGGGCATTTTTGATTGCGGTTAGTTTTTTTTCGGTGGGGTGGATTCCCTGTCTGTCGAGAAGGTATCCCAGGAACTCCACTCTCTCCGTACAAAGTTGACACTTGTCCCTTTTTACCTTCAGACCAGCGTCTTTAAATTTCTGAAGAACTTTTCTGAGTCGTTGTACTAATAACTCTTTAGTGGGGGCAGCTATTAGGACATCGTCAAAATAAGGCACGACGCCTTTTGTGCCTTGTAATAGTCTCTCCATTAAACTTTGGGAAATACCAGGCACCACGCTTACTCCGAATTGGAGTCTATTGCACTTGAAGGCGCCTCTATGTGTAACTATTGTCTGGGCTTCTGCAGTTGTCGCATCTACAGGTAGTTGCTGGTACGCCTGAACTAAGTCCAATTTCGCAAATATTTTTCCGCCACCCAGGGAATGAAGAAAGTGTTGGAACACCGGTACTGGGTAAGCGCTCTGTTGAAGAGCATGATTTAGGTTGGCCCAGTAATCCCCACAAATTCTTAACGAACCATCTGGCTTCATGGGCATTACTATTGGAGTTTCCCAGCGGGCATGGTCAATCGGTTCCAATATGCCCGGGCTATCAGTTTATCTAGCTGCTCATCGATCTTCGGCTTGAGGACAAAAGGCACCCAACGAGGCTTAAGCCGAATGGGAGCTAAAACGGGGCTGAGATTAAATGATATAGGGGTACCCTTGTACTTGCCTAATGTTCCTGTGACCACGTCCTGGAATTCCTGGATAAGAGCCTCTTCATCACTTCTGGTTTGGTTTATGCCGGCTAGTTCAATCCTGAGTGGGGCGAACCACTGTAACCCTAACAAACTGGGTCAGTCACGATCGATGACAGTCAGGGGAAGCGTCGTGGTACGGTCCTTGAGGGATACTTGGACATGGCTGGAACCGACAACTGGAATTCTGTTTCCCTAGTAGTCTTTTAGGATGATTCGTTGAGTGCTGAGGTCCTGGTGGCAGATGGCAGAGATCAGCTGTTTGAAGGTTTTCCAGGATACAATCGATAGGGATGATCCCGAATCGACTTCCATCACGCACGGTCGATTCTCAATAGTAACCCTTACACAGATCTTTCTTGCATCGAACGATAAAGCGTGGCTGATAATAATGGTTTGGTGGGCTTCTTCTCATCTCGTTGAAGAGGCAGGTGCTCGATTTCTGTAGTAGTAATGGTTGTTCCATTGGTTGTTCAGACGGTCCCGATTCTCAGGAGGTTTCCCTGTCTCCCGGTGGAGGTTGTTCTCCCTTCGGCTGGGACTGGACTCTTGCTTGCTTCTCAGACTTTCGCGATGTGGCCTCTTTTCTCGCAGGTATGGCAGAGTGCATCGAGGAATTTGCAGTCTGATCGCGGGTGGTTTGCCCTGAAACCAGCACATTGGCGTGGACATCTCTGGTTCCTTTGCTCTCGTTCTGAACGGAGCCGGTTGACCTCCTCTTCTTCACTGTCTGAGGATAACTCGAGGTCTTTGTGGTGGGTGGTGATAGCGTGTTCTCAGCAGCGAGTGGGCTTTCGTTAGCGAGTTGACGAAGCGGTGCGTTTGCTCGGCGCATTCGAGCAGCTGACTTCCTGGTTGCTTCTGTGGAAGTAGCGTCGGCAATGACATCTGCAAGGCTGATGTCTCCTTTCACCATAAGTTTACTCTGCACTTGTGGTGCATTTAATCCCAGAACTATGCGGTCCCTTAGGGCTTCCTCGAGGTTTGCAAAACCACAAAGGCCTCCTAGGTTCTGGAGGTCGGCTATGAAATCCCCAACGCTCTCGTACTTCCATTGGTCCCTCTGGTAAAACTCGTGTCTTCATATCAGTGTAGGTACTGCGGGTGCATAATGGGCCCGGAGGATTGGGGCAAGGGTATCCCAATCCATGGTCTTCACTTCCGCCGGTTTTGCCAGTGCTTTAGCCATTTTGAAAACAGCAGGGCCGCAAT
Source organism: Hydrophis major (assembly GCA_033807585.1). NCBI lineage: Eukaryota > Metazoa > Chordata > Lepidosauria > Squamata > Elapidae > Hydrophis > Hydrophis major. The sequence goes on along the minus strand of CM066328.1, from coordinate 73,431,415 downwards.
GAGTCAGGAACACTCCTTGTTTCTTGCGAGGTGTAGCATCTTTTAAATTGTTGGTCTCTAGGAACATCTGGAAGCGATCTATATATGAGTCCCACTCTTCGGTTGCTGGGTCGAATGGAGCGGGTGGTATGGCGCCGCTGGTCATCTTGCTGTTTGTTGCGTGAACTCTTCAGCCACGTGAGCTCTTCAGCCACGTGCTCTGTCTTGCTCAATGCGTACTTAGTCAGCTCTATTGTCTCTTTATCCCATCCTCGTCGCCAGTGTTAAGTCCTGCGCATGGGCGCAAGGAACGGAGATGAGACATCGAACGGTGACTTCAACTCTTTATTGTAAAATAAGAACAGAGCAAATACTTGGGCAGCAGCAGCTCTTTTTTAGAGCTGGCTCCTGTCAAAACAACCAATATTTGAGTTTACCGCTTTCACAAGCGTCCAATCAGAGCGTTAACAGCCAATCAGACTGGCCAGAAACGATCAATCACAACTCGCTATTCACGGGCCAATGAGAAGTGCAGGATTAAGCCTGCTGTAAAGTAAAGCTGTTTAGGGTTGTACCGCTGCATTGGCTTAGTCCATAACACACATAAACTAGCAAATAGAAAGTGTAAATCCCTTTATTTCAGCATACTGATTCCCAAATCTATGACACAATTTATCTCTAAAATGATTCAGTTAAAGGTAAATGGGGAATGCTCAAAGAAATTGAGATACAGGACATATTTTTAAAAAAAGATAAATAAGGGGTACAGATCTAGAAAATGAGATTTTTTTTTCTGATTAAGGAAAAATTCCATCCATTAGGAATTACATATTTGGGGATTTAAGTAATACTTGGCCTTCCTCTAAGCTGCAGCAGATGGAATTGGAAGAAGAATCTTTCAGTCTGCCGAACCACCTGCTCCATCAAGTTTCTCTCCTATTCCATTGGTCAACAACCCCAGATTTGTTGAGGTTATTTAGATCTTCATGGCTTTTATCTGTTCTTTTTTTCTTTTAGACTGTGACCCAAAGCTACCTTATTTTTGCTTGATTTGTGCAAATTGGAGTCTTTTCGGCTACATATTGGTAACTTTTAGATTACAAAGTGGGGAAAAGTATTATAAATGCTTTATTAAATCACTTGTTCTAAAGAACAGAAGGTTGAGATTGAATTAATTTAAATTCTTCAAATAGCTTCCTATAAATTAGAGGTAAGATGCTTACAACTTCAGGTTTGAAACCATAAGAAAACAATGGGAAAAGAAAGACTTCCATACAGATGTCCAAGGAAGATGGATGGTTCAAAAATGTGAATAATAAATAAAACATACATGCATTGAATCTACTCTCAGGTTAAAATTTGTCTACATTATTTCCATAATCCCATATAATTCTAATCATTGAATCCTTATCAACATTTCATTTCTTTAGTTTTTCATAAAAATAATCGCAAAAGTGGTTTCCAAGTAGAATTAGTCAAAGTCAAAGCTGCTAATTCTACCACCTGTGCCAATTCCATCAGCTTCACCATCCATTCTCCCATTATAGGTATTTACAAGCCTTTCAACATTTGTGCATATAAAAGTCTCACCACTGTCATTATATATAAAAGTAAAGTTCCCTGAGAAGTTCCCTATGTTCTATATTTTTCTTCTTTTTGCACCTTTATCTTCTTTTTTTCTTGATCTTTTTTCTTTTGCATAACTTTTTCCTTGCTTGTTTGTCTTTTAATCTTGTGTTTTGTTATAACAAAAAATAATTGGAAGTTTGAAACCTAGAAGACCAATTCTGATACATACAGTACAACATTGATGTCCACTGTTGAGTTAAAGCAAGTAAGTGGATCTGTTCATTGATGGAAAGGTGGCTTGTTTCACCTTCAAATGCAATTGGTACATGAGAATTTGCACCTAGAATTTCAAAATGTAATAGAAAAATAGAACAAGGTTCTCTTGATGAAAAATTATTACTGAAAGCCTACAAGTGTTTTATTTTTATGAAAGAAATAGCCCTATACCTCAGAATAGTCTGATACCAAGTGTGTTCAACTCAAGTAAATTAATAGAAAGCTTCCATACTATGTGTACAGTGAGGGAACAGTGAAACACAAAGTTTGTAACACAAAGTATTCTATAAAGAATGGAATTATGAAAATGATAGGTTTGGGTATTGAGCAAAGAATATTATGTGTACCTTGAAATATAGCTCTTTTTGCCAAGGGTGATTCTGATCCATTGGAAATAAAATTGATCAATATTGAATGATTTACAAGGCAATGTATAAAGCTCTGATTGATTTATAAAACAAAAGAGATGCTCTACCTTTTAACATATAACCCTATCTGGATATTTGATCATAAATTAGTCCTAAATTCCTAACAAAGAAGATTACATCTACATTAATCTAAATTAAGTTAGTGTGATTAATGAAATTTCAAATACTGATAGAATTAACTCTAATTAATAATTTTGTAAAGCATTGCTAAATTAAATATCTTGGACAATAGACAGCCCTTCTCTAGAGCAGCAGCAGCAGCAGTAAATTCAGTACATATTTAATTATAAGGGAAAAATGTAATAACTGTATTCTATGCATTTTATTCTGCTATGTAACTATGTTAATGAAGCTTAAAAAGTGATTGGAAGTCAAGTAATTGGTCTAACAGTACTTGAGAGAACTGGTTATGGAATCAGTCCCTGAGGTATCACAATATTCATGTATAATGCCTAAAGCTATGGGTGATAGAGAAGAATAGACTTTCAATCTGCTTGCTCATATATGCTGACAAATAATTCTATTCCTGTTCCCCTAATCTAGGATGCTAAATCATGCTATAATGAAGTACTGAATTATTGAGGCTTTTCCAATTTCCACAGAAATGGACTTTAATTCAAAACTATGCCCAGTTAATTAAACTTTCCCCATGATCTAATTTGCTCTAATTATTTTTATAAATTGAAATGTTACTGAGGTTGTATAAAATTACCCTAAATTGAAGACAGTCTCCAGTTAAATTAGACTTTTTATGGGGTGTGGTGTTGAGCGAGAGAGAAAGAGAAAAAAAATTAAAGAAAATAAACCACAAAATACTACTGTATGGATTCTTCTTATAACCAACAGTTCCCAACGACCTACAAAAAAATCAACAACATAAAATTGTGTAACTTCAATTTAAGAGTGTACAACTTTAATCTGTTTATTAATTTTAATTTAAATGTCCATCAATGAAATTAAACAAGTAAAATATAAACTGTTACTTTAAGATTTGAATAAATTTTAATTAGGTCTGTAATTTCAAATGCAGTTTTATCCTACTGAGCTCAAGGGTTCTCAAGCTATAAGTTATTGTACTGCAATAGGATTGCACTGCAGGTTTAATTTCCAAAGTTCACTATGGAACACGCATCTGAATAGACATACATAGGATCGTACTGTCTGCAGATTAAAACTATAGCTTCATTAATCCCAGAATTAAAAGTCTAGGCTCAGGCTTTAGCAGGTTTTTAAGAAAAAATGACATTTTCAAGGAAAATGACATTCTTAGCTCTAGGAAAATCATAAAATCACACGTGATGCAATTTAAACATGATACACATTGAATATACCTCTTCTATAGTTTTGAATACAGAGAGTCCCCAAGTTAAGAACATTTGATTAAGGACAAATATATGGACAGGCTGCCTATTACTCAAAGGACACCACATGTTTTTAAATGCAGCTTATTTTCAACTGTTTTCAGAGGTTCCTAGAAGCATTATCACTAACACTTGAACTTAAGTATCATTAACATTTCATCAGTTCAGAGAAGGAGAATACCATGTACCCTTTTTAGCAATAGACAGTCTGTTTTGTAAGTATGAGTTTGGACTTGCCTATAAAAGACAAGAAAAAATTGATAAACAATGTTTTTCAATGGTTAATACATTAACTACAAATAAACAACATTTTGTTTATGGATTTTGTTAGGGATACACCCTAGCAGAAACTGCACGGCAGTCAGACAGGCAGGCAAATATGTGAGATAAACGTTTTTGTAGCTTACACTCAGTAAAACAGATACACTGTGCTAGTTAAATAGTTTATTCCAGTAAGAGTTTTAGCATAGTCAAAACATTCCATATATCATTCACTAGTTCAGTCCATTTGGAGATTATTCAGTTGCAAAGTCCAGTGTCAAAAAAAGAGGTCAGTAAACTTAAAAATATCAGTCCAGTAATATATCTCTTCGCAGTAGAGATATGAAGAAGTCAAACCTCCTTTCTTCCTTCGACGTTCAAAAAACTCAGCGGCAGCAGGGAACAAGCAGTTAACAAACCATCAATCCATCATAGTCAGCAAGCAATCCAGTACGCCAGCAATCAATCAAGTTCTCTTGCTCCCTCTTATGGCGGTTTTACAACCGCACCCAAAATTACATGCTTTGCAGTTTAAAGTCACACACACTTAAATTTATTATCATAGTTTATATATATTATTTTACCCAAACTACGTTAGGTAACCTTGTTATTCCTAACATACTCCCCTTTTGGGTAATATATATATATATATATATATATATATATATATATATATATATATATATATATATATATATATATATATATATATATTTACAACCTTAACCCATAGTCATCACAACTTTCTTTGTGTTTGACTGAACCTTGGGCTTTTGTAAACTGATCAGCAATATTTTCTTCAGTCATGCAATATTCCAGTCTTATTAAACCATTTTTTACAGATTGTCTTACATTCAGATATCTAAGATCTGTATGCTTAGATCTCGTTTTCACAGCAATATTTGTAGCCAACCGTATGGCTGCTTGATTGTCCTCATAAACTACAATGGAATCATTAACAGTTATTCCCATATCCAATAATAACTGTTTATACAGAATTAAATCAGTACATAATAAAGATAGACATGAAAATTCTGCTTCCATTGTGGATATACTTATGTGTTGCTGTCTAATTGACCTCCAACCAATCAGTGCTTTTCCTAACAGTATAGCTGTACCTGAAGTTGATTTCCTAGTGTTTATGTCTGTTGCAAAACTTGCATCAGCATATCCACTTAAAATCAGATCATCTTTTGGCTCCAAATACAATGCATAGTGCATTGTCATTTTAAGATATCTTAAGATACGTTTTGTCGCTTGCCAGTGTTGTTCAGTGGGTTCAGCGTTGAATCTTGCCAATTGATTAATGCTATAGGCAATATCTGGCCTTGACCAATTACTAATGTACGATAAACTACCAATTAACGATTAATAAATAGTCTTATCGAATTTTGGACTTTGAACATCAGTGTGGCCAAATTCCTGACTCATTGGAGTTTTAGCCGGTTTACAAAGTTCCATCTTGTATGTTTTTAGTAATTGATAAATCTTATCCTCTGGAGATATCTTATAGCCACCTTTGGTTTTATTTATTGTTAATCCTAGATACTGTTTTATCTCTCCTAATTGCTTTAATTTTATCCTCTTACCGAATAATAATATTATTTCAGTAGCTTCATTATTAGTTTTTGTAATTAAAGCAATATCATCAGTAAACAACAATAACAATGACACTGTTCCATTTGTCTCTTTCTTAAATACACATGGATCAGCTAAACCTGCTTTAAGCCCTATATTGGTTAACTCCTTAACAATATATTTGTTCCATTCGTAACGAGATTGTTTTAATCCACAGAGACTCTTTTTAAGTTTCCAACAGTCATTATTCATTTTATCATCCTTAATTCCTACAGGTTTCTTTGGGTATATAGTGTGCTGCAATGGTGCATGCAGATAGGCAGTTTCTACATCTAAGTGATTTATAATATAATTCTTCTTAGGTGCCCACACTAAAGCTGCTCTCAAGGTTGTTGCTTTTAGACTTGGTGCAAATACTTCATCATAATCACATGCAGTTTGATTAAATCCTTGAGCTACTAACCTAGCCTTATGGGTAACAGTCCCATTTTTACCTGTTTTTAATTTAAATATCCATTTACAGCCAATGGACTTTTCACCTGGAAGCAATTTAACATTTTCATAAACTTCCATTTGTTTCAATGAATTTAGTTCCTTCTCCATCACTCTATGCCAATTTTCTTGATCCTTTGCAGGATACATTCTAAGTTCTTCAACAGTAGTTGGAACTTTACTAACTTGGCAAACTACATTTGCTTGGTACCTGTCAGGTGGTCTGGTTTCACGTGTATAACGTCTAGGTATTACAGGGCTTACAGGTGGACTTTCATGTACTACCTGTTCCTGGTTATCTATTTCTTCCTGTTCACCTATTTCTTCTTGTTCTGGTCCTATGTGCTCTTCCTGTACTTCCTCTTTAATTGTACTCTTATTATTACTGATATGTTGTTTTGGTCTTTTGTAGGTTTCTATGATTACATCCTTACTTGAATCTTGCTCCAGTTTTTCCCATCCTACATATTCAAGGAATTGTGCACTAGCACTACAGTAAACGCTAGATGTACCTTTTTCCCAGAATCTGTATGATTTGTGATTAGATTCATAACCTACAAAGAATAACTTTTTAGCCCTATGCTGCCCCTTATTTCTCAGTTGCGTAGGAATATGCACCCATGCTGGTGCTCCAAATGTGTGCATGTAGCTTAGGTTAGGTTTTCTGCCATGCCACCGCGTGAATGGTAATTCACCTGTTGTTGAGTTAACAACATTATTCAATATATGATTATCACACATTATTACTTCTCCCCACAAATTTTCAGGTAATCCTGAATCCGACAACATAGTACGAGCCATCAGGTAATCCTGAATCCGACAACATAGTACGAGCCATTGCCTGTATTGTTTGGCCTCATCTTTCTGTAAAGGATTTATGTTGTGGCCTATATGGTACAGACTTTTTATGTTCAACACCTGCCATCTTCAGTCTATTTTGGAATTTATTATTTATAAATTCCGTACCATTATCAGTTACAAGAGTTATTAGTTTCCTTTTAGTTTTTCTTTCTGCAAATTCCAACCAATTAAAGAAATTTTGATATGTTTCCATTTTACTCTTCATTAAATAACAGAAACCATATCTGGAATAATGGTCCATTATGCTTAGTATATAACGAGCATCTCCCACACTTGGTTTTTTCGGACCTATAATATCAGCAAATACGACCTCTAGAGGCTCTTTAGTTTTAAATCCATTAATTCTATTTGCTGGTATTACCTTGCTCTTTTCTTGACTGCAAGCATTGCAGTGAAAATACTTACTGCAAGGCTTCAGTTTTATACCTTCAGACAGTTCAACCGTTTGTTTGAACATTTTAAAATTTATATGCCCTAAACGTCTGTGTAACAAATGTATGCATTCATCATGAGGTTTAACATTATTATACACTGTGTTAGCTACCTCTAATCGATTATCATTTAACACATACAATTCACCTTTTAAAGTTGCAGTCACTTTTTTACCTTCCTTTTCTATTATGCAGTTTTCACCCCTACATAACCTAGTTTAATCAAAACTCTAACTGAAAGCAAATTAAACTTAAGTTGTGGTACATATAACATTTTTACATTTTCTTTTATGCAAGAACAATGTGCAATACCTTCACCTTTTGCTTTCATTTTCCAGCCATTAGCTAACGATATCTGTTGTGAACTCATGGACATCTTAATAAATCTTTTCTTATCCTTCGTTATGCAGTGCGATGCTCCACTATCTACAACCCATAAATTATTATTTACAGTTTCGTTGCTATACATGGCTAACTCTAAGCATTTTTCATCCTTTTGATGCCTTTTATCATTCTGGCTGGCATTGTGGCGTTTTCCTTTCTTTCAGAATCTAGCCAAATGTCCTTTTCCTCCACAATTAAAACATTTTCTAATTGTATAGGCTGTCAAAGATAATTTATCTTCTTGTGGTTGTTCCCTTCTGAGTTGATCTCTTTCAAGCCTTCTCCTGGCTTCTTCAATTAATCTGCCAGTAATGTCAGTTAATGTGAGGTTATCTTTTGGCAGTACTTCCAATGAAGTTACATAGTCGTCACAGCTCTCATCTAACAAAGACAAAATTATATAAACCTAATGTAGTTCTGTGAAGATAAGTTCTTTTTCATGCAGTTCCTGAAAAATTCTCTTCATTGTGTTTATATGAGTCAACATGTCTCCATTCTTTTGAATATGTGTTCTGAACAGCTTCCGTGTAAGATTTATATGTGATCCTACACTGTCTCGAACATAAATCTGCTTTAAATTCTCCCAATATTTTGCAGCTGTTTCTTCTCCACGAATATGGACAAGTTGCTGGTCACAGAGTGTCAGTGCTATTATACAGAGAGCTTGCTCATTCTTCAGTTTATATTCTTGTATTTTCTGGGCATCATCCTCATTCTCTGGATCCCAAACATCTACCTCTGGTGGGTTTTGAATTTACTCCACAAACCTTCTCTGCGTAGAAGTAGGCTGCATTTCATAGACCATGAAATATAGTTTATTCCATCCAGTTTGGATATTAAAGACAAACTTGATAAATTGACTTGTGCCATCTATCTCTGGATATTAAATTATAATTAATAAAACACAGCTGTCTGTTTACAGTATTGTGTAACTACACAAACTCTCACTTTAATCTAAGCCTGTTATATCCTGGTTAGTATGACTGTGCAGCTGGGCCCATAACCAGTGTTAGGGATACACCCTAGCAGAATCTGCACAGCAGTCAGACAGGCAGGCATATATGTGAGATAAACTTTTTTGTAGCTTACACTCAGTAAAACAGATACACTGTGCTAGTTAAATAGTTTATTCCAGTAAGAGTTCTAGCATAGTCAAAACAGTCATATATCATTCACTAGTTCAGTCCATTTGGGGATTATTCAGTTGCAAAGTCCAGTGTCAAAAAAAGAGGTCAGTAAACTTACAAATATCAGTCCAGTAATATATCTCTTCGCAGTAGAGATATGAAGAAGTCAAACCTCCTTTCTTCCTTCGACGTTCAAAAAACTCAGCGGCAGCAGGGAACAAGCAGTTAACAAACCATCAATCCATCATAGTCAGCAAGCAATCCAGTAAGCCAGCAATCAATCAAGTTCTCTTGCTCCCTCTTATGGCGGTTTTACAACCGCACCCTAAATTACATGCTTTGCAGTTTAAAGTGACACACACTTAAATTTATTATCATAGTTTATATATATTATTTTACCTAAACTACAGATTTTTTAGCAGCTCATCTGCAATAGAAGTATTTAGAAAAACATATAAAATAATATTACATGCAGGTATTCCTCAACTTATGTCAATTGAGCCCAAAAGTGGGCTAAGTAAGACATTGGTTAAGTGAATGTTGTCCCATTTTATGAACTTTCTTGTCACAGTTGTTAAGTGAATCACTGCAGTTATTTAATAAAGCTTTTTTTTACACAAACAAACAAAACATAAACATGAAATATAAAACCATCCTTCAATTACATACAGTGTGTTGGTTGGTACAAATCTCTTGTGCACAATCTCTGCACTCTTTCCCTTCTAATTTGAATTAATCCTCATAATATAAATCAACTAGATATATTTATATTATCATTATTAATTGCTTATTAGACTGTTACTAGCATTCCATCATTTTATGCAAGCAAATCACCATTTTTACTTAGCCTACTTTATAACATTCATTTCATTATCACCAATCTATTCAATAATAATGTATCATTACATTACTTTGTCTCTACAATTCTATTATACTTATGGAGTATTGTAAAATATTTCATTTCCCTGTTTTTTTCTAACCATTGATAAAATAAATCCCATATCTTATAAAATTATCTTCTTGCTCTCTAATCTGCGCACTCCATTGTTTTCTTAATAATTTCATCTTCCACTGGAATTTTCTCATTTTTCCATTTTTTATCAAATACAATTCTAGCCACTGTTAATACATTTACAAACAAATATATCAATTCTCTACTGTATATTTCAGGTATGATGCCCAATAAAAATATCTCTGGTTTTAAATCTATGTGGGATTTTTTTTTTGTCATTTTTTTGAACCATGTATGGATTTAAGTCCAATATCTTTTAGCCTCTACACACATCCAGCACATATGATAGTATGATCTGATGACACTTCCAACATTTCTCTGACTTGTTCTTGAACATTCTTACTATTCTTGTTGGGGATAAATGCCACCTGTAAAGCATCTTATACAAATTCTCTTTATATGCTGTTGACATGTCATTTTATAATCTTGAGACCATAATTTTTGCCATTTCTCCAAGTCTATCCCATATCCAAAATTCTTTACCCAAGCAATCATTGTTTCTTTAACTTGTTCTTCTTCTAGTTTAACCTCTAATAAATATCCATGTAATTGTTTAATCACCTTTTCATCAGTACCTGTCAAGAGTTTTTCTAAGTCAGTTAATTTATCATAAAAATATTCTGTTTTAGAGACTTTATCATATCTAGAATGTATTTGCACATAACCAATTCATCCTTATTTCTTGTTCCTCTAGTTCTTGCATAGATTTAAGTTTACTCTTTTCATTCAGTATTTCGCCATATCTAACTGTTTGTTTCATTTTATAAATTACTGGATATGCAAATGCTTAAATAGTTGACAACCAGACTGGCATTTTTAGATAATGTTGTCTTTTAATTCTCTCCCATATTAATAGTAAAGCCTCTCATATATAGCACCTCCTAAAGTACCCATGTGTTTTAGTCCCCTTGTACCATAAGAAGGCATGCCATTCCAGCAACAAGTCATGGTCTTCTAATGTCAATAATCTAATATTCCTTAATGTTATCCATTCCTTAACCCACATCAATGTTGCTGCCTGATAGTATAGCTCCCAATTGGGTAAGCCAAAGCCTCCTCTTGTTCTAGAATCTTGTAATAATTTTTATTTAATTCTCACCTTCTTTCCCTGCCAAACATATTTCAATACTATTTTATTTAAATCTTCAAAATAATCTTTCCATAATTTAATTGGAATTGTCTGGAACAAATATAAAATCATTGGTAATATATTCATCCTAATTGTGGATATTCTCCCTATTAAAGATAATTGCAAATTTTCCCATTTTACCAAGTCTGTCACAATCTGTTGTTTGACTTTATAGTAGTTATCCTCTTTAAATGTACCACATCTAGCTGTTAAATATATTCTTAGGTATTTAACTTTATTTGTAACCTGGATTTTCAAAGTTTCTGCCAACTCTTTTTTTCATTTTTCAACTATGTTCTTTGTCAAAATCTTCATTTTATCTTTGTTAATTTTCAAGCCTGCCACATATCCATATTCCTCAATCTTTTCTATCAATTTAGACTTTGTTTTTAATAGTTCCTCCAAAATAAAAACCAAGTCATCTGCAAATGCTTGTAATTTATATTCTTCCCTCTTAATTTTCATTCCCTTTATTTCCCTAAACTTTATTTCTAATGTTCTGTTTAGTACATCCAATGTCAACACAAACAACAGAGGTGACAACGGGCAACCTTGCCTAGTTCTTTTCTTAATGTCAATATTTTCTGTTAGCTCTCCATTTATCATTACCTTTGCTGATTGTCTATGATATATTGCTTCAGTGGCTTGGATAAATTTCCCACCAAAGCCCATCTGCTCCAATTGTATTAACATAAACCGCCAATTCACATTATCAAAGGCTTTTTGTGCATCTAAAAATATCAGAGCCATTTGCTTGTCCGAATGTGCCTCATAGTATTCCAAGGTGTCCAGAATTATTCTCATGTTATCTTTAATTTGTTTCTTTGGCAAAAATCCATTTTGATCAGAATGTATAAAATTGTTCAGATATCTTTTGAGTCTTTCTACTGCAGTTGATAAGTCAGTAACATGGTTGTTAAGTGAATCTGGCTTCCCCATTGAGTTTGCTTGCCAGAGGGTCGCAAAGGGGGATCACATGACCATGGGATATTGTAAACATCATAAATATGAGTCAGTTGCCAAGCATCTGAATTCTGAACACATGACCATGAGACTGCTGCAATGGTCATAAATGTGAAACATTGTCATAAATCATTTTTTTCAGTGCTATGGTAACTTTGATTGGTCACTAAATGAACTGTCTGTATTAAATAATGCAAGTAATATAATACATGCCAAACAGCAGACTAGAGACTATCCAAAAGGTTAGGAGTACTTCATTTAAAAGAGAGTTCATCAGTTCATTGCATAGTTTGAAGAAACAATGCTTCCAGCGTTCCTGTCCTTCATAGAAGTGGACTAGAATTTTTTTCCTATCAGTTTCTATCTCTGCAAGGAAGAAAGCAGATGTTATAAGAGGTAAACTATTACTGCAGTATTCCCTGTAATACTGAACCCAAATATCATCATACTGCATTCCTATCAGGCTCTCATTATAAAGCTATTTTCTAAATTGATTAATGTGATTTTCATCTTCTTTTGTTTCCAAACCAGAATGTCAGAATGTTCATTTCTGTGGTCGTCAATGAATTAATTCACTTATTTAAAATAATGAGAGTACAGCTTACTTCAATGAGTCCATGGCAGCTAACATTATTTACAGATACAGATACAGATAATCAGAATTGGAAGGGACCTTGTAGGTCATCTAGTCCAACCCTCCACCCAAGCAGGAGACCCTACACCATTTCTGACAAATGGCAGTCCAATCTCTTCTTGAAAGTCTCAACTGATGGCGCTCCCACAACTTCCTAGGGCAAGCTGTTCCATTAGTTGATTGTTCTCACTGTCAGAAAGTTTCTCCTTATTTCCAGGTTAAATCTCTCCTTGTTCACTTTCCATCCATTATTCCTTGTCTGGCCTACAGGTGCTTTGGAAAATAGCTTCCTCCCTGTGGCAGCCCCTCAAATATTGGAAGACTGCTATCATGTCTCCCCGGTCCTTCTCTTTACTAGACTAGCCAAGCCCAGTTCCTGCAACCGTTCGTTGTATGTTTTAGCCCCCAGTCCCCTAATCATCCTGGTTGCTCTTCTCTGTACTATTTCTGGAGTCTCAACATCTTTTTTATAATGTGGTAAACAAAACTGGATGCAGTACTCAGTTCTGCTTTCTCTCTGTTGCCTGTTACTTCCTTGCCGTCTTCTCTCTTTAGTGGACCGGCTGTTTCCTTGATTTGTTGCAAGTCTTTGTTCATTGTGAGCCTTTGCTATCCTGACTTGATCTTTGCAGATTCTGGCTATCTGCTGATATGCTGCCTTAGTTGTATGTCCTTCTTTCCATTTTTTGTACTTGTCCTTTTTTTCTTTCAATTTGCCATAAAGATCTTGTGTAGCCATGCTGGTTTCTTCTTGGATTTCTTGTTTTTCTTTCTCAGTGGTATTGTGCTGGTCTGGGCTTCTATGATCATACTTTTTAGAGTTTCCCAAGATTCTTGAGTTGTTTTCTCCTTTAGGATTTTCATCCATGGAATCTTTCGCAAGTTCTCTCTAAGTTTATTGAAATCAGCTTTTTTGAAATCCAAAACTCTGGTGTCATTATGTTCTGTTGCTTGTGTTTGTGTTATGTTGAATTCTAGTATGACATGGTCACTCTCACTCAAGGCTCCTGTAGTTTCAACTCCCTCACTTCTTCTCTGTTTATTAGAATTAAGTCCAGTATGGCTGTCCCTCTAGTTTCACCCTCTACCTTTTGGCCAACAAAGTTGTCAGCTAGGTTGGTTAGGAACTTATTTGATTTCTCACTTGGCGCAGAATTAGTTTTTCAATTGATATCAGGATAATTGAAGTCTTCCATTACTATTGTTGTGTGTTTCCTGCATATGTTTGTTAGTTGGCTGGCAAAAAGAACATCTATATTTTCTGCTTGATTGGGTGGTCTATAATATATACCTATAGCCATGTCATTCTTTTTTTCTTTTTTGATCCATATGCATTCTAGGAGATTTTCATCTTTGGTTTCATGCATTTCTGTAGCAATATAATGGTCCTTTACATACATTGCAACTCCACCTCCTCTTTTATGGGGTCTGGTTTTTTTTTTTTTTTTTTTTGAATAGTTTGTATCCTTCTACCAGTATATTCCAGTCAGGGGTTTCATCCCACCAAGTTTCTGTTATTCCAACAATATCATATTTACCTTCATGTATTCATAGTTTGAGTTCACCCTGTTTGTTCCACAGACTTTGTGCATTTGTATATAGGCGCTTGAGAACTTTATGTCTGACACTGTGTTTATTGTCTACATAACCTGTGTTGTGCCTGCCGGTCCCTACTTTTTTGCCACCTGTTTGATTAGTGCACATGGTATGGCACTCACTATTAAATGCTTGGTTTTGGTTGGCATCAAGGTTGATAATCTTACCTGTACAAACATCTATTTTGCATGCACTGGTATCCTTATTAGTTTCAGGTTGCTGGAGACAGAGGTGTTCTGAATCCATTAATTGTCTGTCCCCGCTGTTCAGTTTAAATGTTTATCCAGGAAATCTGTGAATTTAATGCCAAGTAAGTCAGTCCCTTTCTATGATGGATGCAAACCATTTCTTTTGTACAGTTTTTCATTGGACCAGCTGCAGACATCATGACTAATAAAATCAAAGCCTTCCCTTTTACACCACTCCTTTAGCCACACATTAAACTCTGTTACACGCTGCCCTTTCCCTTTTTGTTCCTTGTATACTCTGAAAAGATAAGCCTATAGTCCATATTACTAAGTTAATACCCCAAGCTCTGGAAGTCTTTCTGAACAGAAAGTACATCCTTCTGGGAGAGATCATTTTGTACCACAATGTATAATAGCATCAACATCACAGTCCTTGCTGGCATTCTTGACTATCTTAAGAGTACACTTCTTGTCTCTGCTGGCAGCAGCACCTGGTAGACACCTGACCTCTTTCAAAACCTCAGTATTCTTTCCTAAATTTACATCCCTTACAATTGAGTTCCCAACCAGAAGGTGGCTTCTCTTTTTGGATGCCTTGCTCTTCTTGTGTGACTGGTGAGTAATACCTGATTCACACTTTCTCCTTTCCAAAGTAAGTTCTTCATCTAGGACCATGATCCCTGGCTTACTTAAGTTATCATTATCACAATTACCTTGACCTGTCACTTTAGTGTCCCTGTTAAAGTCACCAAAGGCATTGTATCTGTTATGCTAGGACACAGCAAAAGTTTTGTGTTTATGGTCCACAGCTCTCACCCTGCCAGATCCCACGGTTGTCCATACTGCTCTTTTCCAGTAGGATCTTTGTGGTTATGGGGGCTGGTAGCATGGCAGCTCAATAGATGGCTGGATTGGGCACCTAATTTCTGCTTGGAGAGCACAGATTAGCGATTCTAGATCGGTAATCTATCCATGTAGACTAGTAATTTTTTTTACAAAGAGGACAGTGTCCAAGTTTGAAAAGACTACTGTGAAAGACAGCTGTAAAACAAGTGCTACACTGAACTAAGCCGGTCATTTTGAAATAAAATAAAATCATAATCTCAAGCGCACTTACTCTAAATGTCTTATTGGTATTCTTGGTTTATAGTTATATGATTTGCGTGCTGTTATGCACGTGGGCCACTATTTTTCTCCTTTCTATTCACCTTCTGCTTCCTTCACAAGCAGTCAGCAGCTCCTCCCACAACCTCTGGGAATTTGAAATGCAATGGAAGCAATTCAATCTGCCTCTCTTTTTTCTACTCACTCTCTGCTTCCTTCACAGAGAGAGGAACACCATTTTAAGAATAATTTATCAGTTATGTGCCATCAAGACTGTATTGTCTCTTAGCATAAGTACAATGGAGCAACTATAAAACATTGCATTTGAAAAGGCACTTATTAATGAGCCAAAATGAAAGTTTTCAACCACTGCTCAACATTAGAGAAATAGTAGGAAAAGCACAATAAACTAAGAAATATTGTCAACTAGTAGACTTGTTTGCTTGCTTGCTTTATCTATCTAGCTATCTAGCTATCATATATTTAAATGAAATCCAAAAGTTCTCATCTAGTATAGCCATGGATTCCATCACAGATTGTATGCAGAATTTTGGATTAAGTACCGTGATCTAATATTGTGGCAATCAAAAATGAGCCAAGGTTATAAATACATTGATAAGTATTTTGGTCAATTACTATTTAGATCAGACAAGTAGAATTCTGAAGCATATAAGAGGCATCAGATGGACATGGAGAAGATGAGTTTGACTATTGTCTGTAAATTGTTCATAAACAATTTATCAACTAATTTTCATCATGTCAGTTAAGTTATGGCTGATATAAGAATCTGCGGTATTTGCGAGGTATTTCAGAGCCATTTTATGTATTCATATGCATTATGGAAAAAAAATCATTTTTGTATACAATTTCACTTACTCCTTTTTCTTAAACTCCATAGTCCTGTTAATCACACTTGCCATTTTTATTTAATATAACTGTGAATACAAATAAGCAAAAAAAAAAAAATTAGAATTTTCACAAAGTTTTAGAAAACCCCAGTTCAATCTAATGTCACTACATAAGATGCCTATCTTTCAATGGCCCTGCTTTTGACCTGAAGGGACTTTGTCTCAGGAGATAACATTATGTTTTTGTTAGTTATTTCATTACAAGGTTCCCACTGAGAAAAGACTTCCAAGTGGGTTAATTAAATTAATTAAGTGTGTCTTCTGAGAGAGGCCTGTAACCCTTTGGAAGGACTGTAGCTTACAATTTTCTATGTGAGTTGGTACTAAAAGACATTTGTCATTGTGTTCAATTTAAATGCATGTACTTTCTTTGCTTGTGCAATTCCGCTGAATATTATATTTGCTGAACCAGAAAAAATGGAGCATAAATGTATAATTTACCTGCTATAGATTTTCTTTACCCCTTCTCCCTCTTTAAACCTGCGCACAGATAGAGATAGAAACAAACACCATGTCTCAAATATTTTACTGAGGTGATCATTCTAAATCTAGTCAATCAATGAATGTCTTCCTGAAAAGTGAAAAATTATGTACAGTTGCAGATGATCAATGCATGTTTTATTCAATAGTAAGCTCTTCCAAATGATTCAAAAGAAATTGTTTTGTTCACATACACATGAAAGGTAGGGCAGGCTGTCTGCTCTTATCTTCTTCACTTCAGTTACAGTAATGTCTAAATCCAATGCCCGAGTCCTAGAGCTTTCCATAGTATTTAAGGCTTTAATCAAAATAATGACTGCATAGCATAAATTGAAAAAAATTCTCCCCTCTTTCATATGTCCGTTTGATTTCACAACAAACATGCAAAAGCTATGAACTTCTTTCACAACAGCATAGGCACAACATTTGTCCCCTGTTGCACCCTCCACAAATGCTTCTGCACTATCCTTGAACACTTTTAATTAAATTATGTGAAAATAAACTAATGAAATGAGCATGAAACTGATTTCCTTCATGTTTCCAAACATTTTAAGTGCCTCAGGTTTATATATTCAATATGGTAATGGTTTATCTTGGTTGCTTTCAGTTGCCTATTCTAGAAAAAACAGGAACTAGAAAGTAAATAGTGCATGATTAAACTAGCCCCTATTTTAGTGTCATCCAAAATTGAAAGGTCCTAGATACTTTCAACTACAGAGCAAATTAAATAAATAAAAATATTTACATTTAGGAAGCTGTTTTATCTTCTCCAAACATTTGTACACAATTTATTTATTTATTTATTTTTATTTGTCAATTGCTTACAAGATAATAGGTATAAGTAAAAACATAGTTATGAATATATGGATACATATAAGAAAAATAAAAAAATATATAAAAGAAACAATAGGACAGGGACGGTAGGCATGTTGGTATGCTTATGCATGCCCCCTATAGAACTCTTAGGAAAGGGGTGAAGTCAATAGTAGACAGTCTAAGGTTAAAGTGTTTGGGGTTTGGGGGAGAAACCACAGAGTCAGATAGAGTATTCCAGACATTGACCACTCTGTTGCTGAAGTCGTATTTCCTGCAATCAAGTTTGGTGTGATTAACCTTGAGTTTGTATCTATTGTTTGCTCTTGTATTGTTGTGGTTAAAGCTGAAGTATTCATTGACAGGTTGGACATTGCAATGTATGATTTTATATCCTATACTTAGATCGTACCAAAGATGGCGTAGTTCTAGGTTTTCTAGGTCTAGAATTTCGAGTCTGGTGGCATAAGGTTTTCTGCAACAAATACAGGAGTGGAGAACTCTTCTTGTGAAATATTTCTGGACTTTCTCAACTGTGTTAATATCAGATATGTAATGTGGGTTCCAGACTGATGAGCTGCATTTGAATATTGGTCTAGAAAATGTTTTGTATGGTCTAGTTAGTAGTGTAATATTACCATAGAAAAAGCTACGTAAGGTTAGGTTAACAATTCTTAACACCTTTTTGGCTATGTAGTTACAGTGGGCTCTAGCACTTAGATCATTAGAGATGAGTAATCCAAGATCCTTGACAGAGTTTAGATCATCAACAAGGTCTTGACTATTCAGCCTGTATTTTATTTTCTGATTTATTTATTTTTTGCCAATATGTAAGACAGAGCATTTATTTGTTGAGATTTGAAGTTGCCATTTGTTTGACCATTCTGATACATAGTCAAGGTCTGTGGTGTTGAATAGCTTTACATCATCAGCGAAGAGAACACAGTTGCTCTTGATATGATCACAGAGGTTATTTATGTAGAGAATGAAAAGAGTTGGTCCTAAAACACTGCCTTGGGGGACACCCCTGTTGACAGATACAGAATTTGATAAGATGCTCCCAATTTTGACCATTTGTTGTCTGACAGAAATGCTTCTGTCTAGTTATGCAGGTGTCCAGAGATACCATAAGATTTTAGTTTTAGGAGTAGTTTGTTGTGTACCGCTGAATCAAAGTCTTTACAGAAGTCTATGTAGATCACGTCTATTGCTTTGCCCTGATTGAGTTGTTTAATCCATATGTTTTTGCAGTGTAAGAGTTGCAGATTACAGGATAGCTTTTTTCTGAAACAAAATTGTTTATTAGAGAGTAGGTTGTTTCTTCTTAAACTTCACAGACCTGTAATCATATTTGCAATGTATGCTTAATATAACTGCATATGAATAAGCAAAAGAAATCAGATTTTCAAATGTTAATAATTTGTGACACAAACAATAATCACCAGAAAAACAGGAAATAGATTTAAACATTTAGGAATGGACTGCTACATGAATCTGAAACCTGGAAAACTGAATTGATTTTAAAAAGCAGGATGGAACAAATTATAGTCTAGAAAATGAAAAATGGACAGAAGCTGAATTATTATTATTATTATTATTATTATTATTATTATTATTATTATTATTATTATTTAATAATTATATAATAATAATAATTGCTATTAGTAGTAGTGGCAGAAATATTTAACACCAACACTAATCACAGCTTCTTACTAATGGCCCAGAAAGGTCAATTTCAGGTACATTTCCCACCTAGATTTACTTTTATAAGGCACACATTCTGAACTTTCTGTGTTGAGATTGATGGCTTCAATAGAATAAAAAATATCTATGAAAAAGATGAACTGGTGAAAATTAGAAATGAAGGACATGACCTTCACACGTGATGGACCACATATCACTTTATTTACTGGGCAATTTATTTACTGGGCTAGACTAATTTGATGTTCCAAAAATCTATTAGGAACAGACCTTCTTGTATGGACCAATATTTGCTGGATTCTTTTCTAACTTTGTTAAATCTTAAAGTAATTTGAAAATAGTAAAAGTCAGAATATGTCCCCATTGCAAATAAAAGGGCATTGTTTCACTACCAGTAAGGGTTGGAGTTACAGAGTAACTGCAGATAATTACAATCATTTAATTCAAAGTCCCAAGTCACTTCATGCAGAACACAAGTCATTTATCATTATTGACCTTAGTTGAAACAAATTTACTTAAATCAATAAGGGTTTCAAATATCCATTAGAGAAGTCAGTGATTGGTTTCAAATGATAAGCACTTCATATATACTTATATTAATAGGGAGAAAGCTGTTCAGGATGTTTTGGATTAATGAAGAAGTGTTAGTTTTTGGACAAGATAGTTAAGTAAAATGGAATTGATCTTAATTCTTTGTAATGAATATTAAGAAAAACTAATCGTTTCCAGCAAGTACTGAGAAACGGTAAATAACCAAAACTTTAATAGCTTATCTTCATATCAAAATGTTGGATGAAATTTAACAGAAATCAATGGATGTAATTGTCAATCTCTGAGGAAAATAAGCCAGTCCAAAGTTCAAGGTACATGAACTTTACCTCTTTTTAGACAGCTAGGCACCCTGTTACTCTTGATATGGGATGAACTAGCATTTCCATAGTTTCTTGACATTGTAAATATCAATGGGCCCACAATATTCTGAGACTTCAAGGTTGATGACTGAAAAAGATTCAAATCCATTTTCCAATCAATGTCAGCAGTAACAACAGCAACAACCTGGCAATCTGTTCATGTCTTGATGCACCTAGAATATTCAATATTCAGGGTAGATTATTCGTCATCAGAACCATTTTGAATATGTGATTTCATTGCTGGATCAGAATGGCTCTTTGTATGTAAACCTGGTTACCTTGAGAGAAACTTACTCACAAATTCAACGTTTATGCAGCCATTCAAATTTAGATAAAATGATCTAAATATTCAATTTTTCTCCATTTGGGGCATGAATGCACAGTGTTTGTCTTTTTCTGAAAATAAAGTCATCCCAAATCCATGAAGAACCTGCAAGTTGCAATCTGAATTATACATGTAATATTTCAATATCATAACAACTTTGTAAGATTTAAATTGGAAATCCTTTATAATATGATGTGCACTTTTCTGGCACTAGAAAATATTTGGATAATATATTCATACATTTATAGTCATAAATATAGTCATACATTTCAAAAATTTGGTGAATAAAATTTACAGTTTGGATTACATTATAAAACACCAAAAATGTATTAAATTAAACATAGATATGGTTACTAATTCTTGAACATCCTATTTGAGAAGTGAAATCCTGAAATTATAAACAAGTTTGAATCTTTAAACATAGTCACTTATGAATAAATCTATATTAAATGAATTTGCAACTGGAGCACTGATTTCAGGAGCAGCAAATGTTTTACTCCATTGAAGTGAGATGGAAGAAGCAATATCATTACATAAGCAAATAAGCTGATTTTATATATGTAAGAGGATAATTACATTTTTTTCTTCCATTCAATCATGTCTGATTCTCAGAGACTTCTTGGAAAGGTACACGCAGTTTCTTGCCAATTTTTTTTCCAGAAATGATTTACCGTTGCCTATGTTTTAGGGCTAATAGGAAGTGACTGGACCAAGATCCCCTAGCTGGGTTTGTCTCGAAGACAAAATTAGAACTCATAATCTCTCAGTTTGTAGTCTAATGCCTTAACCACTACACTAAATTGGCTCTCACATTGGTCTCATAATAATGAACCTAATTACTTTGATTTGTAATTTCAAATTATGTCATTTGTTTATTACTTTTTTTCAGATTTAAAGAATTGATTCACACATGAATAAACATTATTCAACTTGACTGAATGACTGAACGTCCTATGGGTACAACTTTATTTTTATATACACATGGACATGCAACACTATGCCACCTACTCAACAAGATAAGAAAACGTGCTCTGGGTCCCATCAATTAAATAATGGCACCTGATGGGACCCAGGAAATGTGTCTTTACTATCATGCACCTGCTTTGTGGAACAGCATCATCCATCAAGATCCAGCTGCTATAATCCTGCTAGCCTTTAAATTTAGAAAGCCCAGAAGATTCAACTCTTTCCCTGGGCATTGGGACAAGATGTTGCATGAGCTATTGGTGAATATTTACCCCAGTGCTCCAAGATAAATACCTGGATTTTTTGTGCTGTTAGACATTCTTGGGAAGCTTTTATAATATGTATTTTGGTTTTTTTAATATTACCAGGTGCTCAAAACCATGTGACAACCTTATAAATATGAATATAAATACAAAGCCATATTATATTCTAATTCCTAAAAAAATAATTCATATATTTCAGTGATTAAAAATACGTTTTTTGTCACTGGAAGCAAGAAGTACCCTTCTTTGAGTAGGATGAGATATGGAGGAATTGTTCCTTGCTTCTCTATATATAATAAAAAGTTTCTTTTTCTGAACCAGGCTATATGAAGGATCATTTTTTGTCTTTTGCTGAGTCAATTATAAACGTAGCACTGGTTTCTATTCTAATACACCAGATTTTCAGGCAGATTCAATGGATGGGTAAGAAGGATTTTTTAAAAAACACTGTTAGGCATACACACCCTAGCAGAACGTGCAACGGCAGTCTAGCAGGCAGGCAAATATGTGAGATAAACGTTGTTGTAGCTTACACTCAGTAAAACAGATACACTGTGCCAGTTAAATCGTTTTTTATTCCAGCAAGAATTATAGCATAGTCAAACAGTCCATATGTCATATACTAGTTCAGTCCATCCGGGCATTAATCAGTTGCAAAGTCCAGTGTCGAAATAGAGGTCAATAAACTTACAAATAATCAGTCCAGCAATATACCTCTTTTGCAGTCAGAGATATGAAGAAAATCAAACCCCTTTTCTTCTCTCAACAACAGCAGGGAAAAACAGGCAGTTATCACCATCAATCCATCATTGTCAGCAATCCAGTAAAAGCCAGCAAACAGTGAGCTCTCTTGCTCCCTCTTATGGTGATTTTACAACTGCACCCAAAATACATGTTTTAACAGTTAAAGTGATACACACACTTAAACTCACTAACATAGTTTATATATATTATTTTACCCAAACTAAGTTAGGTAACCAATGTTATCCCTAACAAACACGCACTCCATCTTGCAGAAATAAAAACAGAGTTTGATCCATTTTTGCATGCCAACATGTTTATGTTTTCCAGTGAGTTTTGTGCACCAAGAAAGTCTGCATATTTCATCTTCCTGTCCTGAAAAGGTTATAGTTAGGCTTATTGATCAATGGTTGACAGTTCTCTGACTAAGTTTTTACTATTGTTACTGTTTTTAAGTTGTTTGCTGCCCAAAGTCACTAGTTTGAGATGGACAGTTATATAAATTGAATGTTGAGCCTGAAATTGATATATATATATGTGTGTGGCCATTTTATTTAGCTCTATATCTTAATCATATGTTCCTTTTCTTTCTTTCTCTTTGCTGGTATAAAGGGGGAGAGTTTTGGTCTCACCATATTCTTAAGGTGGGAGGTGGTTAGATAGTGAGGAGTATTTTGGCTAGGTGACTTCCTTTCATATGGGAACAGATGCTGTCCCTGCTGAGACCTGGAGGTGGAGTTTGAAGACACCGGGAAATGTCATTTTCTTTTTATTGGGGAATGTGACTTTTATGGGGTATTTCTGATTTACAATATTAGGTGATGTAATTCTGGTTTGTGTCAGATCCAGAATTATAACAGACTTTGCCAATTTAATGCTTACCTGAATAAAAGACATTTGTTTTGGAAAAATAGATTTGTTTTGGAAGATGGACTTTGCTTATTTCTTTTTGAATGGTTTCATCACTTGGAAACCTCACATTGAACAAAAGAAAGAAAGAAAGAAAGAAAGAAAGAAAGAAAGAAAGAAAGAAAGAAAGAAAGAAAGAAAGAAAGGAAGGAAGGAAGGAAGGAAGGAAGGAAGGAAGGAAGGAAGGAAGGAAGGAAGGAAGGAAGAAAGAAAGAAAGAAAGAAAGAAAGAAAGAAAGAAAGAAAGAAAGAAAGAAAGAAAGAAAGAAAGAAAGAATATAGTACCAATCAATTACATCATTGATAGGATTGCACACACACACACACACACACCTCCCTTACACAATGGAATTCCAATTCCATCCCATTTTTTTTAATAGAAAGAGAGAATGTTGTTTCTGGCTGGTGAAATGATTTTTTTCTCTCCGATACTATATGTATTGTACATTCCTTATATTTTTGTTTCATTGGATAGAAAGGAGACAAGATGATTGTGATGACCCGGGGCATGGCACAAAGGCAACACAGTCAGATAATCAGTAGGAGTCCCTTTATTAGCTCCAACTTTGCCCCCAATGTCCTGGTTACCTTCTGGGCTGGAGAAAAACTCTCCCAGGAACAGCCTTTGGCTGCAGAGAATCAAGTCCAAAACGTGGTGAATAAAAACTGTAATTATAAGTCCAATCAAAGCAAGATGAGGTAATTAGTCTGGCAGGGCAAGAGAAGGAATTCCAGATGGCAGTAATTCAACAGGGTTGGGAGGATAACAGGAGTACAGATAAACAAAGTCAGCACAAGATAAACTCACGTTTGTTCCCAACAGATGCCACACTCAGCATGCATCTCTTTTAAACTCTCTTCCCAGATATGGCTAATGAAGGGAATCAGGGCCCTTTCTGCCTCCTTAAGCCATGCAACCCACATTGCTCTCTTCTTCATTCCTCCCTGTGTGCCCTAAGATGAAGATGGGGTGGGCCTGGGTCTTCCTCTGAACTCCTTTGTTCTATTTCTTCCCTGCTCTGCCCAGCTGGACTTTGCTCTTCCCCAGTTTCGTCCTCAGCCAATGGAGCCACACTCTCACTCCCTGTCAGCTGTTCATCTTCCTCCTCAGATTCAGACTCTGACAGGGGCATGACAAGGATCAAAATAAATGTTACAAAATAATTGGTATTAGTGACATGAGGACAACAGGGCATAGATGTTACTTTTTGAAGGCTGTTTTAAAAATGGTTTGAAAATGGTCTCTTCTTTGCAAAACATTCAACCTATTTCTTCTTTTTAAAGCAATTTGTCTTTGATGTTTTTATGAGGTTTCCATCTACTGGCCTGTGCAGACACTCCTTAATAAAGGTCCATAATAATGCATGTTCCCCTTAGAACTAGTTGACCAGTAGCATAATGTTATGAATTTTGAAAATGCTGTCAATTGGGATTGATTGCATTTACAAATTTAAAATGAGTTTCGTTTCAAAGCGGTTGCCTGCCAACCAAGGTAATTGGAAAGCAAGTTTGAAAAATCTTCTATTGTGCATTTTAAAATTGACCAAGGCTGCAAAGGCAGCCTCTTAAACAAAATATAATTAATTTCTATCTTTCTAGCCTGATCAGTGTAAACTGACAGTCCCTCTGTATTCCTTATTTTTAATGTATGTGTATTTTTCCTTTCATCCGGCTTTTTTCCTTCTGTAAATTGGCACTTTCTTTCTTCTAGGAATCTCATTACTATCTAGTGTTTTTCCAATGCTTCATAATAAGGTTGCCCAATGTAAATATGTATTTTTCTTTACCAAAGCTTTATCCTCCCTTTTCTTTAGTGGTTTGAATTATGACATATGCCATTAGTGTTCTGGAATCATTCTAAACAACCAATAATTATTCAGCCTATTCTTCTTTTATTTCAACAAGTGGCACTGTCTTCCAGAGTTGAAATAGGAAGAATAATCTCGTTTTTTTATGGAGCTTAAATTATTTACATTTCCTCACATATGAAATATATCTGTTGTTTTCAAAAAGAAAAGTATTATTTCATTTAGGTGGTTATGTAATTATCTCCCAGGATATTATTTGTTTAACAAGAAATTGTTTTAAAAGAGATCCCAAGTTGGTTAATATTAACAACATGGTTTGAATCAGTATTGATGCCTGTTGACTGCATGGATAAAGTTCATCATGTCAACCTATCTCTGGTGATCAGTTAATTGTCATCTGTCAACAGGAAAATATAATACTTCTTTTATATCCTATAAATTATAAACTATAGTTTAATTCCGATTATATTTCTGCATAATTCTGCATAAACTTAATTCTCTTTTTAAAAGTGCCAATGAACTTTCTTTCTTATACTAGAGTTCCTGGAGCGGGGGGTCTGGAGAAAGATTAACATCCTTATCAGTTTGGAGACCCAAAAGGCTTCTGGCCTACAGATAAATCTCAAAGGGGCCTTGATGAAAAATATTATTAAATCTGTAGATACATATAGGACTTGACAGAGTATTGGCCATAGCCACCTGGAAAAGTAAAATAGTTAAATATTGTAATTGTCAGCTGATGCTAATGGTTTATTGTAAGTTTTCTGCTGCCTGTGTGGAATAAAGATCAGGAAATTAACCTAAAGATAAATAGGAATAAGTAATTAATGGAAGCCATGATTTCATTTCATAGCACACACTTCACTTTTGAAGAATAGTGTTTGATAATAATAATGGTAATAATAATAACCAAAAAGTACAATTTATTAATATCGCTGTACCAAGAGATGCCAGAGTCAAAGAAAAAGAACTGGGGGGGGGGTCACAAAATATTGTGGTCTGACCATCGAAACTATGCGATTATGGATGAAACATTGTAACAGTGATACCCATTGTCATCAGAGCACTTGGTACCATGTCC
Organism: Hydrophis major; assembly: GCA_033807585.1. Taxonomy (NCBI): domain Eukaryota; kingdom Metazoa; phylum Chordata; class Lepidosauria; order Squamata; family Elapidae; genus Hydrophis; species Hydrophis major. The sequence continues at coordinate 73,405,137 of CM066328.1, read as the reverse complement.
AAGAATTTTGCAAAATACATCAAGAAGTTGCAGCTTCCTGCTGTAGCACCAGCAGAGCTGCAAAAGATTGTGCTACTGGAACAACATACATTTTAATAAGATACTTGGTTAATACCTAGGATGTTGACAGCAACCCATACCAATCATCAGAGCCAGTCAATGATATTTGTGATACATTTCTAAATGTTCAGTTGACTAAGCTTCGTGTTTAATGAATAAAAGTTTATAATAATAATAAAAAAGGATCCTGGTAAACAATGCTTTTATCAAGAACATCCAAAATGATACCTGATACAAATCATACTATGATATGTCTGTTGTTAGTTTGTTGCCATTGTGGCTTTTATGGGAACTATGCATTGTACACAGGCATTGCAGTCCATGATGTGCTAATACATTGCTGAAAATTGATTAGGAAGCATTAGGAAACAATTTTTCTATAGTCTGTGGCATTGAAAATGCAACATTTAAATGCAAATATTTCAGAATAAGATGTGATATTATATTAGTTATATATAACACTATATTTCTATTAATATTTGGACTTGAAATTAGTCACTATTATGTATAAATATGTAGTATATAAATGCACAATGGGTAGTCTCATAGACTCCAATGAAATTATGATATTCTAAATGCAAAGTAGTGGTTATAATTGATATGATTACCAGTTCAGTGCACTCACATGCTCATACTGTGAATTCCAATATGCTCAATTGTATATGAGAATGTAATAAGCTTCTCATCAAATAGTGATCAGCCAGTAGGAGAATATCAATCACTAAATATAAATAAGGAAAAACCTATATAAATGTGAGGATATTTTCAGTAAATCTACAGTTTCTGATTGTTGCTTTTAAATGCAAAGTTGGTCTGTAACAAGTCCTCCTTCATCTAATTGTCAGACTGACCTAGCATGTGATAACTGATTGGGCCTGGAGTGGTGATTATTTTGGAAATATGCCCTTCTGGATTACAGCTATAATAGCCAATGTGCCAGGACAGAGGTGGTGGCATAGCAATTGTAATCCAGGAATATCTTTTCAGGAGTGCTTCTCACAGGTCATTGAATATAAGATTCTGTTCATTAATTTGGACTCTTAGGATCAATTGGGATTGCTGCTGTTCTATCAGCAATATCCCTGCCTGGGCTTCTTGATTCCATTTCTGGAATTCTGGTGGTGTTCCCCAGACTTATGGTCTTGCAGTACTGCCTTCTTTAGGATTGGGATCTGGTGGGAGTTCAACAGTATATGCTCACCATGATGACTATGAGCCTATTCCAAATCATCCAGATCCCAACATGGGACAGTTGTCACAAAACAGATATAGTGTTTTTTGGGAAATTTGACTATATGATTTGAAATTGGAGAAGCTCTCAGTGTCTCCCTTGCCATGGTTAGATCATGACTTGATTACCATGGGCTTCTCTACTGCCACAATCCACTGGAGGGAGGCTGAATCCATTAGATTGGTTGCGCCCAGAGACTGATGGATCCCAATGGGTTTCAAAGTGAGCTAGGGTTTGTTCCTGATAGCCTGCTACATAGTTCATCTGAAGTCTTGGCTGCTATTTAGAATGGGGGAGGGAGCCAAGACTTTGGATCAGGTTATATCCATGTGACCTCTCCCTTCTCATGGATCCATTCACTTCCCATGGCTAACAGAGGAGTTGACGAAGATGGAAAGAAAAAAAAAGAGAAGAAGCATTGCTGCCATTGAGCAAAGGACAAACTTGGCCAAGCATAGGTTAGAGCTACTACAGTATTATCAAGCTAAGCCCAAGAATATACCCTGGGAGATTCTAGGAACTGGCTAGAATTTCTCTCTGTCTACTGTTCAGCTGCCCCTTCTCTCTCCTCTCCTCCAGTTTGGAATGTGTTCCCTCCTTCTTGGGAAACTGCTGCTTCACTATAATCCATCACACTAGCTACTCCTCTATAGGTACACCTCTCACAGCTATTAAGACCTACCCCTTGTGGCAATAAGTGCATAAATGTCAGTATTTCTCCACCTTTAATGTGTTCATGGGATTTCCATTTTCTGGACCTGTTTTTGATATAATGGAAGCAATGCTGTTAACAAAACACTCAAATAAGAGAGGCAGGAGCTCCCAGTGGGATAACGATCAGAAAAGAAACTTAGAAAGGACCTACTGGATCAAGCAGTTAAACGTGTCAGTGGGAAGTTTGGACTTCATAGTTTCAAGATTGAAGTCAGCTCTCCCAGGTAAGCCAGGCAGAAAACATGCTCTCAAGCTGTGTATTTCTTTTTTTTTCCTTTGTAAACTAAGGCTTTTAATTCTCCTGTGTTTTAATTTAAATAACAAAGTAATTTGTGGGTTTTATGTACACAAATGTACGTTTTCTAAAACCACAAACAAAATCTTATAAACAGATAAAGAACTCTTTGTAACTTTTGTTCTGTACTACTGTGCTACATTTTCTTGGGGATCGGAAATGAATAGTTTTTAATTGTTCTTCTATTGGAGTATTTTCAAATGATAGGCAAAATAAAAAGTTAAAGTGTTACAGCTCTGCAGTTTGAGACCCAAGTCACTTGTCCCAGTTCCTGCCAATATAGCAGTTCCAAAGCATGCAAGTGCAAGTAGATGAATAGGTAGCACCTATTCATATATATATGCAGGATTGTGGTAAGATAAAAATGTTCCATGTTTTGCCATATGGCTACATGACTGCAGAAAGATCTTCGGACAATATGGGCTCTTTGGCTTAAGAAACGGAGATGAGTACTACCTCTTAAAGTTGATCATGATTAGCAGGGTAAAACCCATGGAGACACCTTTACCCTTTTTATTTTGTTTTGATAATGGCCTAGTGCTAACATGCTGTTTGCTTGTAGCCGTGTGAGAAATGGATTTCACATCTTTAGCTCTAAGAAGCTATCTCTCTTGAGGCATTCCAGGAAAGTAGTTCGTGCTTCCTCTGCTTCCAACTTTAGAACCATAATTTTTCATCACAAAGAAGTAATTTAAAGAAGAAAGTGGATTTTCAATTTACCAATTCAGCAGTAAAGAAAGCAAAAGATGAGGAACTAGCTGCTTAAACTGGCAGATGACAGAAATTGTAAATTCAGCACATCATCCATATCAACCAGAAGTCTCCCAGGGAAAGGTACAAATGTGTTGAGGGTAAAAATAACAGGAACTTTTCCTGTCTTGTGGAAATTCTGCTAGGTTTTGTTTAAACATTATATCCACATGTGCATTTTAGTAGTGTCGGTCTCAAGCAGCAAAATGGGTGTCATAAGCCCTGCAGAAACAAGATCTAGACATCTGGACATTTTGCTTATCTGTACATCTCTAGATTATGTTCTGCTCAAAATTTGACTAACCCCACTTTAGTAATCTTTCAGGTAGCAGTTAAAACTTGATTTTTCAAACAGGTTTTTATAAGTTAATGGCTATGCTTTGCTACTTATTCAATTGGATGTGGTCTATTTTGAATTTTAAGTTATTATGTTTACAGTTCTTAATTTTTATATAATTTAATTTGTAAATTCCCATACAATGCCTGGTTTTTGAAGGATATAATCAAGAAAAGGTATACATAAATCTCACTTTTTCATCTTCTAGACCTATATTTTAACTGTGGCCCTTCACATACATGAAAGCCTGGTGCAGCCCATAAATCACCAGAAGGTGTCTCAGATATTCTTTACAACCAAAGTTATTTTCTTATGAAAACATATGCAGTACATTCCCTTCATGATGTACATAATGTCTGGATTATGTGATGGAATGATCACCTTGTAATTTACTTTGTGATCATGCATATATCTAGGCACACATATATCTGCAATTAACCACTATGGCCTAGTAGATAAATTAACCCAAAGGAACTTGCAGTCAAAGCACTTTTTCATCATAAAGGTCAATGGATAGCCTAGAGCAAATCAGTATCTCCTCATAGGATTGCTATAATGGGTAAAATGGGCAGCCTTATGTTGAAAGAAGGTGAAACAAAGATGTGATAAACTAATAAATTATTGTCTCACTTTTTCTCAGAGCTGGAATGATGTTGATATCACACATCTGTTACACTGTATATGTGTCCACAGAGAAATGACTGAAAAGCAGAAACAATTCTGTTAGAAGTTAAAAGCTACTGTTAGGGAGAGCAAAAGTCATTTATAAATATAGAATTCCGTAACACTTTTGCTTCAGCACAAGTCTCTTGGAATGTAACTTTTAACATTTTTATATCAGAAAGCAAATGAACCAAACATTTTAAATTGCAAGGCCCCTCTGTTTTGTGTAGGTTGCAGTAGTAAACAGCCACATAAAAGAACTCATAAATGTCACATCAATGTAATTCTCAATTCTCAGAGTTTACTAATGAGACAGGAGATTTCCCCCACCCGCAAATAAAAAATGGTAGAGTTGTGTTTTCAATTGACATTTCAAAAGCATTTTATGGAGCTTTCCCAAGTGTTTCATTGTATAAAAATGAAAAAGTGTATCAGTGATCAAGTTTTAGACAATGAATGTGGAGGAAAATCAATAGTCTGATTAAAAAGGAAAAGCTCAGGAGAGTCCTAAGTCTAAGAAGTTGATTTCTTACCTTAGTATATCTCACTGAGCTGGTCTACAGATTTACTATGCCATTGCTCCCTGTATACTATGAAGGATAGTATTTATATAAATGAGATGGAATTAACACATAGTTGTATCACTTTATACAACTCTCCTTAATTGACTCATTGTAGAAATTTGATGTTTAGTGACAACATTCTTCCTTTTGAAGATTTGTTTGCCAAATTATTACATGCCTTCATTTAGAAACCTGATAACAGCAGAAATTACATTGGAAAATGTCATTTAAGTCAGACCTAAAATAAAAACAGGGGGGAGACAACAAGGATTAAGGCAGATAAACCTGCATTATCAGATAAAAGGAAGAGAATCCAAGAGTTCAAATGCCAAAAAGTGAAGTTCTAGACCTTATTGATAGATTTTAGAAGAAGCACTAGGTCTAAAAATTGCCCTTCTGAAAATTCTTAAATAATTTAAATGTAAAATATTGACTGTTTATTAATTTATTATTTATTTATTACTAGTTCTATGTTGCTTCAGTTATGTCACTCTTAAGTGGCTTGCAATGAAACACACAATACAACACAATATTTCAAATATTCTCAATTAATAACTACTATCAACCTGTATTCAACATAGCCATAATAACATCCTAAAAAGCATAACATAGAACAAAAGTATTTAGAATTGTCTCAACTTCTCCCATTGTTTTTCCCCCCCCACACACACACACAAATTCAGTTCTTTATTTGCTTACACACAATGGACAGAATAAACCCTAGTCTCATTCTAAAGGATATTCCCTGAGAGATTCTAGGGAGTGACCATCCTTTTCCTCCTTCTCTGACCCAACTATGGGTTGTGTTGCCTCTTGTATCACCCCTTTTCTTACAATGTGCTTCTTCTTTCCTGGGAAACTGCTGCTTTAGCTGTTGTCCATCACACCACCTCCCTTTCCATAGATACTACTCTTCACCTCCAGGAAAAAAATAAAAGCCTGGGTGTTAGGGAGCAGCTGAAGTGCTGCTTTCCAGACTTGCTTTTGTCCATTTCTTATTCCGATTTAGACTTCACAAAAAGAGTGATTGTCTCATCAAGTTTTGATCAGATTTCATTTTTAATTATCAAGAAGCTGTAAAGGGAGTTTTCTTGAAGCTAATAATGACTTCTCCCATTCTTATTTAGCAATTTCTTCAGGGAGAAAAGAAGTCCTTCTGAGCTTAGAAAAGGAACAAGAGAAACAATGGTTAAACAATAGGTAGAAGGCATTTGTCACAAGGGGAAAAAAACCTACATCTTTTTGAATTAAACAACAGCTTCTGGGCTAAGTCTTTAAAATGACTGCAAACAGTTTTCTCATTCAAAACTGTTTCTTATTTTTTCATACTACATGCAATGCTTATAATTAATTCTTGGTCATGCATACTAGCTATCCAATGTTAAAATCAGTCATATTGCCCCAGTTCTGTGATTAAATGGCTTCTTCGTGGTACAATAGTTTTGTGGTAAAGATAGGAGTAAATGCATTAAGGCCTATGTATTGATTTTAATTAGAATGGGCAGTCCACCATTAATATGAGTTGTGAGGCCCCTATAACAGTTGTCAGGAGGGAATTAATTAATTTATTGTAAATTAATACATTAATTGAGAGTGGGTAAAAGCAGTCAGGGCAAATTAATTCAAAAGCAGTGAAAAATGAATGAATATATCAATGTAAACCAAAAAAATGGTATTATAAAGTTTATCAAAAGCAGAAATAACTGAATATATATTTTTTAAAAAATACTGCATTGAAAAATAGAAGAATTATTTTAAAATATAATAAATAAGAATTTGTATATGTTAGATGAGCAAGAATGTAGGAAAGACCTGCATTACTTTTTAATCATTTACCCTTTTCAATATAAAGTGATGATTCATAAATGATAAATGATAGATAGAATGATTGCTTATGTGATATAAACTATCATTTATACCTTTCCTTTCCCAATTATAAAACTCTGAACAACTCATATAAAACATAAAACAAGAAGCACACAATCCATCAACCTAGCTTGGAATCCTGTCTTTTGGCTTGGCTTCATCTTTAAAATAATATATGTTAACATGTACTCTGAAGGGAAAAAAAGTGGTTCCAATCTCACCTAAAAAAACTAACCTCATACCAGTGGTGGGATTCAAATTGTTTTACTACTGGTTCTGTGGGCATGGCTTGGTGGGCGTGGCAGGGGAAGGATACTGTAAAATCTCCAGTCAGAGATGGTATTTGCTGGTTCTGTAAACGACTCAAAAGTTTCACTACCGGTTCTCCAGAACCTGATGAATACCACCTCTGCCTAGTACCATTTGGATTTCTATGTGCATTACTTCAAACCCAAACTCATGAAAAAATCAATTTTCTTTCTTCTTTGATGTTTCGGGGATATCTGGAACCTTGGACCTAGACTGTTCCTAAAAACATTAGGTAACTTGAAATTTTCTGGACAGACACCAGTATTAGAATGTTTAATGACTAAAACATTTCTCTTCCAAAAAAATTCCACTGTATTTGTTCACCATCTGAAAAATACTCCAAAGCAACAGAAAGAAAATTGGCTGATTATCTCTTGGTTAAAACTTAACACTTAGGGATACAAGCTCTTTCATCTCTTATTCTTCTGCTTCTGTCCACCATCTTTCTTATATAGAAATGGCAGAGAGGAAGTGTACTGCTTTGAATAGATGGTTCTGTCTAGCTATAGTTTCCACAACCCCAGGTAGTTCTGATGCTTGAGGAGCAGACAAGGAATTGATATGAAACAAACACAAAATATTTATTAAGATAAGTGCTGATGGTCACAAGAACTAATTTGGCTTGATGTTGGAAAAGATACACTTTGCTGACAATATCAGATTGGGAAACCAAACTTGGGAAATATGCAACAATGGCAAAATCAACCATATGTATGCAGAACAGAACATATTGAAAAATTTATACAAGATTCTTTCCCCCATATTTTTTATTTACTTAGCATGTGGCATATCATACATGGACTAGCAATATATAATAACATTTCTTCTAGAATAGTAGAACCTAATAAAATATAAATGTAAAAAAGATCTGTGTTCAAATACCAATGTTTAAGCCATCTAACCATTGAAGTGCAGCATCATTTACATTTTTTTAAAAAAAGTCAGATACTGGACCGGTGTATGCTTGCAGCAGATAACAATGTGATCTACAGTTTGACATGGGTGTCCACAGTCACACTGAGAGGATGACACTATGTCCCATGTACACGGGAACTCCTGGCATATGCCATATGAGGTGCGAATTATATTCAGGATTGTCCATTGCTGATGTGGTAGCTGAAAGTCTGGCACCTTTTTTGTGGGGTCATTTATATATCTTCCTATGACTGGGTGTTCAGTGACCCATTTGGTTTTCCATTGGGAATCAATGTTAAAGTTTTTGGATAGATGTTGTGCAAGTGCCACTGGGGGCTTCCTTGATTTGAGTCTTCCTGATAAACGAGGAAGGTTGGCATGCACCGGTCAGAGTGACTTGCTGTGAGTTGCCTTCCCCATATATCATGAGGGAAAAACAGACACATTCAGATACTTAGCTTTTAAGGAAGAAATAATAGGTGTAAAGAGAACAAAAACAATTTCAGTATTTCTAAATGTTGATTCAATCATCAGTTGGGTACAACAGAAGAGAATTTACAACTTTGCAGTTTTCTAACTCTGGAACTTAGTGTCAAATGGAATGTTTACTGGATTGCAGGTTCATTTCTTCCATAACTTAAATGCTTGAGGTAGATATGTATACAGCTTTTATATACTGTGCTGGATCATCCATTATGAGCCAACATAATTACAATTTCTATTGGTCTCTGATAAAAATAGGGCAGAAAGAGTTGACTGAAAGTATAGAATATCAGTTGCAACTATCCAAACAGTTATTTTGCTCAACACTGAAGTTTTTATAGAACGTTGGTTACATATCTTTCTGTTTCAACATTTTTTTATTTAAAACAGAGATGCTTTAAATTCCTGGGATAATTTTCCATCAGTGATGATGATGGTGGTGGTGGTGGTGATGATGAATGATGGCGATGATGACATTCCAACTTTCCACCCAGACACACAAGATGTTGTGTGCCTCTGTTTCACAATTCTTCCTTACAATAATGTAATATAATCTACTGAGTGGTAGCATTAATTTTAATGCCAACTTACTAAATTTTATGTCTTAAGTACAATTTCAGCTCAAATAACTTCTCTTCAGTCCTATGCCATCCTAACCCTACATCTGAAAGAGAAACTGTTTTTGTAAACAAGCCATAATACAATAGGCCTTGTTGTTGAATTTGTAAAGAAACACTCACTAAAGAGAATATGCAATATTCCAAAAGCAAAATAAAGAAATCCGAGTTCCAAATTCTTTCCTTAAGCCATTTCCTTTTTAACCAATACGAATTATAGGCCTGTGGCATGAAAATGGCCCTGGTGCTGGTATATTAATGGTCATTGCCATTTGTGCACTAGCTGGCCTCCAAATCAATAAGCATTCTTAGTTGCCTGTCATTAAAATTGATCTGCACTACCCTTCCAATTGACGTCACATTCAACTGTAAATATCACCAAATAAGCTGTCACCTCATTTCCCTTATCTGTGTTTTTTTTTCTTTCAAAAAGATAGATTTCTTCTGTAAGGCTGAACAGTAGAATTCTTCTTAATTATTTTTGACACTTAACCAATGCCATCTTCTGGCTTTTCCTCAGAGAGAGAAATGTCTGGCCTTTGTCCTTTAAAGGCAAAGGAAAAAACAACAAGAAGAGCAGCAACAACATTTGTGCTTGGGTTTTTTTTTAAAGAAGCATGAATGAACATTAAACAATAATTATAATAATTAAATAAATATAGAATCATTATAGACTTCATAATAAATGTATGTAAATGGTTTTGGAATGACATGTTTGCTCATAGCTAATCCGCATCTCAATTTGTATTTAATGATAGAAAAGAAGTGGTTGTGTGAATTGGCCCTTGGCTATCTCCAGGCCAGATAAGGGGAAAGCTGCAACTTCGCATGTGAGGAGCCTCAAAGATGCATAAAAAATGAAACATTTTGAATAGCCTGAAACATTTTGAAGATAGTTTTTCCTCAAGGGCACTGAAGCACACAGCATTGTAAAATGCTGTGCCAGGTTTTACATAAGAATATGCCTTTGAGGAGAAATATCTGAGAAATATTTGGGCCATATGAGACTCATCTTTCTTTGTCTTTTGACTCTTCATTTCTCCCCTTTTCATTCAGAAATTTGGAACCCTATTCAAACTTCATTTTTATTTTCTATATAAGATTAAACTGCTAATCCACTAAAGAATCCAGAGGCTGTCTAGAGGCAAGGCACAGCTCAGTGTAGATTATTAGATACACAATTTTTTATCTGTCTCCCATTTTTAAAAATTTAAAAAGGTTTCCTTCCCATTTCTCTTTCAATTTTTAAATGAAAATGTCTGAATGAAAATCTGCAGACATGTCTCATGGATTTCCCCAAACAAATGCATTTTTGCATGTATTTTTAGAATATTCAGGTTTAATACAAATCCCTACAGAGTTCTACTTACTCACAGTATTTCCCCAAATAGAAATCTTTTGGAAACTATGGACACAAAAGAAAGAAGTTTTCACTTTTAATTTGAGGCAGGTTATTATTTATTCCTCTCAGAGTGACTTAATGAGAAATAATTTTTAAGATTATTTTTATCCTGTCTTTATTATTGTTATCAAAACCTCAAGATGATGAACATGCCTAATACTCTTTCCTCCTCCTATTTTCTACACCACAGCACCTCTGTGTGAGGTGAATTGGGTTGAGAGATAATACTGGCCCAAAGTCACCCAGCCAGCTTTCATGCCTAAAGTAGGATTAGAACACAGAATCTCCTGATTTCCAGCCTGGTGCCTTAACCACCACACTATACTGGCTTTACGATTCATGACAGAATCTTCTATAAAGACTATTTCTATTGGTCATACTATTATGTTCCAAAACAAGTATGTTACGCCAAAATACAACTTTCTCAAAATGTATACTTCTTCCATATCTTCAATCCAATACAGAAATACGTTTTTCTCTCTTTTATTTTGTATCTCACTTTTGCTCCAGGAGTTCAAGGAGATATAGATATTTCCTCCTCTAGTTTTCTCTACAGCAACTCTATGAGGTGATCTGATAATACAGTAAATAGCCCTGGGTGTTTTTAGTGTTAGTTCAGCATTTTTATTAAACATAAGCCTGGCTTTCTAGTATACTGTAATTCTCTTTACACTTTTGGCCTTCTCCATAGATAGCAAAGCTAGGAAATCTCTATTTTTCTGAGAATGGTATCTGAAACTATAATAGGTCAGAAAAAATTAAGAATGTAGCTTTGCAGGTATTCAGCAAATGCAGAAGTATTATCCACTTTTCCATTATGAGACCAGAACACCAGCAACTATTTTCTAAAGTTATGTGTCTGCTATCTCTTTTGCATAAATAGTCTATTGTTATTGAACTACATGACATTGCCATTCCAAATATTTTGTATTTTGTTCATAAATGTGCAAATATTCATCTAACTGCAATTACTTATTTCCAGAGATTTGACAATAACTTCTTCCAAAATGATTGCATCATACCTTTGGCACAACTGTCAATAGAAACTGCTCTTTTTTAAAAAAAAGTCTTTGTACTATGAATCTCTTCTTGTTGTCATATAAAACAGCCTTTACTCATTTCCTCTGTATCCAATGTGAGAAATGCAGGCTGTTCTTGCCATAGCAAATTGACAGTCAAAAGAAAAAAGGGCACATATCCACTCCCTTCATTCACCAGACACAGAAAAAGCTGTCCTGTGGCATTTTATAAAAGCAGAATATGTATTCTATTTAAACTTGGGTTCCTCCTGATGGTTCTTTATTTAATGCAAGATTATATTTGCATTATCAAATAATTAATCTGATGATGAAATAGAGGAAAAAATAAATAATTAAGATCTGAGCATGGGCCAGAGATTACTATAATAAAAATAAATTTTGTTTTGTATTTCTTTGGGGGAAAAAGTTGTCTGGAAGAGACAAGGCATGAAATGCATCTGTTTAACATTGCATCTCATCACAAAGCAAGTGATTAATTTGAGCTAAGGATATATGTTTGCTAGAGCCTCAGGACCAGTGCATATAGATATTGCATATAAGAGTCAATTTAGTCCTTTGCTTTTCTAATTAAAAATTATCCTGATTCATTTTTAGTATTAACTAATAATAAGAGGCTAGCATTGTTGTAACCCCAACATTTATATCAAATTCAAACTTAGTGGCAATCTAAACCCCTGAATATTTAATATCCAAATAAGTATTTTGGTCCCTATAGAAAAGAGTGTAAGCCATCTAATCTGGCTGGATTCTTTGCAGTAACAAAAACAATTTCTAAGCTAACTTCTGAAAAGAGTATTTTTTTCAGGATCCAATCCAGGTCGGTCATCGGGACCAGACATGTAGTCTTCCAAGCTTCCAGACTTGTGTAGAGCCCATTCTCAGGGAACTTCTTTCTACCAGAATGTGCAACAGTGACCGAAACATGCTCATTGAAAATGCCAGATTGAATCCTGCAACATTATCCTGGGACACTTATATCTACCTTCATTCAAAGTATTTTTTATTCAGTGTTGTGTACACAAGCATAGGGAAAAGTTTACTACCAATCTAAATAAAACTGGAAATGTATTACTTTACTTTGTCTTACACGTCTGAATAGTTATTATTTTCTCTTATGAATAAAGGTAAAGTTCTGAATTTTATATTTTGGGAACTGTAGGAATTTCATGGTAGAAGATGTAATATCTCATGACCAAGCCACCATACGAATCAACAGTAAATTCAATAAATTGCTTGTTGGGATTAAGAAGCAAACTTAAACTACAGAAGAGAAACATATGTGAAATGTTTACATTCCAGGTACCAAATTAATCCACGGTTTAAAACAGTGTTTTCCAACTTTGGCAACTTTATGATGTGTGGACTTCAGGTTCCAGAATTTCTCACTTATCATGCTGGTTGGGCAATTCTGGGACTTGAAGTCCACATACCTTAAAGTTGCCAAAGTTGAAAAATTCTACTTTAAAAATTAATCTAAAAATGTACTTTATTTACTAGATGGTCAGCATTAAAGTCCAAGCAAAAACAATAAATACATGATTTCTACTAAATGGGCAGTGATAGAGATTTTTTAAAAATGAGGCAGCATCTTCATTTCTCTGCAGCCACAATGAAAAGTAAGCAGAGGGATAGGTGAAAGGCAGAGCTCTTTGTTTTCAGCCCACTCATTCATCTCATGGTACTGGTCTAATCAATTGAGGCTACCTTGTGAATAGTTAAATTGCAAGACTGTGCCATCTTGCAATAGAAACTAGGATCTCTAAAACTGATCACCAGACCCAAATGGTTTCATTTAAATGAGGAGGTATTTCAAATAATATGAATCAGGGTGTTCAAAGCTAGTGCTATCAGTTTAAATTCTACAGAGAAATGATGGATGAGATATGTACACCCTGTTAAGCCTGTGTTCCCCAACCAGGGTTAAGGAGACAAGCTAAACAGAATGTGCAGTGTTAGTCAGATAGGCATACAGATAAATGTGTGAGATAAGTTTGTATGTTTGTTAACATACAATAAAAATAACAGATACGCTTGTGCTATCAAAAATATAGTTTATTCCACTTAGAGTTTATAGCATACTCAAAATAACAGTCCATTAGTCATGTATCATTTTAGTCAGTCCATTCAAGGATATTCAATTAGCAAAGTCCGTGTAGAATATCCTATGTCAGTTCACTTACAAATCAGTCCTTTCTCTCTCCCTTTCCAGTAGGGGAAAAATGCAGTCTTCAATCCATGCAGTAATTAGGGATCATCAAGCCAGAGAGAGCAAGCTGCCGTTGTCTTGCTTCTTTTATGGTGCTTTTACAACCACTCCCTTAATTACAATCCTACAGTTAAAGTTGCAGACACTTTAACTAATAAACCATGATAACATATTTATTATTTTACCTAAACCAGTTAGGGTAAACAATGTTATCCCTAACACACCCATACTCAACTGCTTCTAGGTATCTGCTTCCTTAGAATCAATAGCTAGAATGCAAGAGTTGTGGGGGGGTTTTGCTCCAAGGAATACAAACGAATTGAGACAAGTGGATGGGTCAGAATCAGATAGCATCCCATTACAGAAACTACAATCTGTTCCTCCCCAATTTTGGAGGGCAAAAATTTGCTTTTTCTGGCACATTCTTTCTGAAAACACATCCTGAGGCAAAATAATAAAAGGTCCATGGGAGGATTGATATCCAGCAATGCAAAGAATGAATGAGCTGAAAGCTTCTTCCCCCCTACCCACTCAATAATTTGTAGAAGAGAAGAGAATGAAAAATGGAGCTCCTGTCCATTGTATTTTTATGTAGCTTAGTCTCTGCACACAAAAGACAGCGAAATAAGGCAAGGGTGTTTTTTTTTTTAGTCAGCTCACTGTGGACTGACTTCAGCAGTATGAAAGAAGCTATAATTGATTTCAATATTTAATTCCTGCTGACTAAAATAATGTCACACTGTTTATGCATACCTCCCCAAGACCCAGTTAAAAAGAACTTTGAGTCAGGAATGCATAACAGCAACATTACTTTGGGGAACAGAACTCCCCTAACATACTGCAGATTTGGGAAGGGCTTTTTCTTTGAAAAGGCTCCAGGCTATATAAAAGTTTAGTTATGCTTTCCCATATTACCTCATGAAAACTCTCTGAATCAAGTTCACAGACTCTAAAAAGCTAAGCTGAAGTAGTAGAACTAGCGCTGACAGCAGAAAAGTCTCATGGTATATCAGTTTGGCTGGAGGAAAAAAACAACTTGTGTGAGTTTTCAAGGCCTACAAATATGTTTGAAGATCTACAAACATCTGTCAAGAACTTAGCCCTATTAATGGGATTTACTCAAAAAATAATGAAAATTTAAAAAGAAAACAAGAAGATAATTGCTTTGAGTTTTTTTTTAATGTGGTAGCAATTTATGCCCTCTCACCAAAACGTTCAGCTGCCATACTCCAGAAGGTAGAGACAACCATCTGTGGACTACATAAATCAATGGTTTACATTCTTGCATTACATTATATTTATTTACTTTATTTATTCAGATAATTTACTATATATAGCTGTCCACTCACTCTGAGTGACTCTGGGCAGATTATAAAAATAAAAACCCAATATAGAGATAGTAAAAACAATAACCCTCCACTACTAGCAACCAGCAACAACAATCAATCAAACAAGCCACTGGATGGGGCTCCATCCTACTCTGGGTTCCCCTGGCCTGTTGGCAAAATCATGACTTCAGGGCCATGCGAAAGAATGTCAAAATGAGGGTCAATCTTATTTCCATAGGGATGATATTCCAAAGGGATGGTGCCACCTTGGATAAAGCTATTCCTCTGGGTCCTACCAGATGTTCCTCCTTAGGAGACAGGGCCTGCAACATTCCTTGCCTCCCTACTCTGGTGGGTCAGATAGGTGTAACCAGGAAGATATAGTCCTTCAAATAATCTGGTCCCAAACCATGCAGGGCTTTACAGGTGACAACCAAAACTTTGAATTGTACCTGGACCTATCTGCATGTGCATTGTGGGGAGGAAATGATATTACATGTGATTGTATTGATCCTGTGTGGAAAAGCTGGCAGGGTCCATGCCTAATATAAGAGGCATTCCATCTATAGGAAAGTTGCTAAACATATTGCTTTGTGATGGAAGAGGACTAGACATTTTATACGACCACTTTTTGTAATGCATTGCCTTGTTGACTTTACAACTTACAGAGTTCTTAACTATCATGGACAAAGGTAAATGCTGGCTGAAAATGTTGTGGTCCCAACATAGGTGGAAAGGAGGAAAATAAGGAAGGCCATGTTGATGAATGCATGTATAGCAAAGGGAAGGACTTGTTGTATGGTGTCACATGCTAAAAGACGTTGATAAAAGTCATTCCAAATCTTCATAAGCAGGCCATTTATTTTGAGAATTGAAAAAAATGGGCATTGTTCATAGCACATCTTTCATGCAACTACACCCAAACCTTTTAAAAGCTGCATTCAGATGACAAATCATGTTTCTAAATTGGGTGGTACAGTTCAACTGTCAACAATATCAACAATCAAATGTGGTTGATTTTATGTAGAGGGTGGGAGCAGGGAGGATATGTGCACTACACAATTTTGGGGAGGGAGTATGAATTTAGCCCAGAATTACATGTTTAGAGAGATTTGTACTGTTCCCTATTTTAATGTGGTAATGGCAATACAAACCAATTATTGGATGAATTTTTAATTTTTTAAAAAATCAACAGTTTGTAAGCTGCCTAGAGTTACTGAAAGTGAATGAATGGCCATATAAATTCTCTAAATAAAATAAAATAAAAACCAACAAACATTATACTGATTTCTTAGTTTAAACATAACAATCAACAAAGAATGTTGGAGAAAAATACAATATGATCATAAGTGAGATAAAAAGTAAGAAGGACTTCAAAATATGACAAGGATGTACATTTTATTCAACTATTTATTAAATGCTGATGTTCAACTTGTATACTTCTCCATGAGATATTAGATGTGTTTGCTTACAAATGGTTGAAAGATTGGAAAACCTAGTACATCTTGAAATTAATTATTATTCATTTCTGGATCATAGATTTGAACTGATATAGTTCACATATCAACACACTTAACTTAGAAAATATTCCTTTTGCTGCTTAAAAGGTAATTCTCATGACTTGAAAAACGTGTGATCCCCTTGGAGGGAGGTCTGGATGAGAGTTCAGGAAGTATCCTAAAATTTCCCATTCCCAGGGTAATCTCTTGCACTCTACAAGAGAGGCGGCTCATTGGAAGCAATGCTCTATTCGTATTGAATGTAGCAGGGAAGGACATAAGGGATTATTTGCTCTAACTGACTGCCATTCTACATCCTTGAAAACACTGAACTCTTGAGCAGCTGTTGCATGGTTTGGCTGATCTCCAAGGAGTGAACAGCAAAGGCAGGAAAGTGCAGGGAGGATTTGGTGAAGTTAGGAAGAGCAGGAGAGAGAAGACCCATTCAAAGAATACTAGATGCTATTCAAGTATTGAGCCAGGTACAGCTGAAATAGAGTGTTGCCTTTCCAGCTGATTTGCTCTGGCTATCTGCATAGTGGAAGAATGCCTTCCCTGACACTTCCTTTAGCTTGATGGACTTCAAAGGCATCGGGACTCTAGTCTAAGCAACTGACAGACAGCCTGATGTCATGGCCTTTTATTCTCACTGCTTTGAGTTAACTTTGTCCCTGGGGTACATGTGAGTGCAACATTGTCACAAAAATTTAGGCTTTCTCTTTTACTTCCTTACCTTATTTTATAAAAGCAAAGACAGCAAAACATTTTTCAGTGTCACTCCTCTAGCAAATTCAAGAGCAGCACAAGATGATTTGCCCCCAATGTTTACAGTCAAGGATATCATTATTTTGAACTCAAACTAAGAGAAATAGATATAAAAATAACTCAAAACGATTTTAGCTATCAAACCCTTTCGATTACACAAATACAATTATATAAACTCTGACTAGTGTGGTGTCAGAAAACTTTGTTCTGACCATTAGTTGAACTGGTCCAGAGGAAAAGTTGCTTCAATACTCTGGCATTTATTTAAACAAAGAACCTATAGTTTATACATTCTGCAAAGTTTAAGGTAACAAAAAAGATTGAAGAGATAATTTCCCATCATACATTTCTTAATGTTCACCTATGAGCTTCAAACACAATACAAATTTTTATGCTTTGGAAAAATTACATCGCTTCTTCATAGCCTTCAATTTTTTTTTGCAATCCTTTCATTTGAGATCTCTTTTTATTGTGTCAAATAAGTGATCCTTTGTGTCCCAAACTTCACTTTTTCCCAGAAGGTTTAGCTTCCACACTCACCCTCCCCACACTCCCACCAAGCCTATGTTTATTGCAAGTGACTAGGTGACTGTGACACTTACCAAGTTTATGAAATAAAATAGAGATGGGACCCCAGTCCTTATAAGGATTTGGTATTAAGAGCATGCCACAAAATGTTGACCTTGTCTGACTCCATTCGTCCCATGATGCTGAAGTTCCTGTTATAAAGAACAGAATAAAAGCTCAGCTAGACCAGATGTTTTTCCTATTAAATGGACTAAGTCAGCCCAAACTTAAAATTAAGAAAACATACTGGTTCTGATTTACTATCAGTCCATGCTCTGTGACTGCAGAGGAAGCTATGGCTTGTCTTGAGCAGTCATCTAGCAATTTATTAAGAATAGCAAGGGAATTCTGTATCCTCACCCCTGACTGCTCTAAAAATGCTGAACGGAGGACTCTAGCCTGGTGATGAAAGCTGCTGTTTGACCATAAAAGCCAACTAAGAGCAGCGTTGAAATCATTTATAGAAGAATGGGAAATGTCTATTTTTCTGTATGGTTGGGGAGCAAAAATACCCAGCCTCCTACAAAATGGGGCTGTTTCCAAATGGACCTTAAAAATATAATTTCACTGCCAGCTTATGGCACTTTCTTTCCCAATGGATTTCTTTTAAAAAAAAAGTTTACTTGTGATTTTTTTCGATGAGAAGGAGCTAAGAAATAGGAAATGAAGTCCCTCTTTTTAAATGAATATATAAATAAGTAAATTGGACTATGTAGGAAAATCATTTGTTTTATTCAGATATGATTTTGCTTTATTACACTCCTATATACAGGTAGCTGGCAAAGGAAAAGGTATAGTTTCCATTCTGAAATAATTAATAGAGAGATTCATGACCAAGCAGATTCATTTCCTAACTGCACAGCCATTTGTGCCACAATATAAGCCGAATGCCTCCGAATGTTCTCACAAATCTGAGGAAGTGTTTTCAGTGCTTCTTCAAATTGTCACAACTGTTTTATAAAGAGGCATATGGAGAAGATACACAGGGTAGTTAATAATAAACAAAATCCACACGGCGATGGATTGGGTCTTATAAATGAAACCCTAAATCTAGCAAAGAAGCAGATTTCTGTGGTATATTGGCACGGACAAGCATTTTTGCTCCATTCCTTCACCTCCATCCTTCTATCACCTTGCACGGTTTCTTCACAAATCACTGCAGCCTTTCCCAACTTGGCAATGTGGAAAGCTATCTTCTCATGCAGCTTTCCCTCCATCTCAGCACCTCAGGAGGACAAGGTACTACAATGATATCAAAATCCCTTTCCTGAGCATCTTCAGGCAACTCAGCAGAGTCACCATGATAATACTCCTTTTCATAACTCTGGAATTGAAAAGTGCTCTCAGGCCTTCAAAGAGAGGAGTCAGCTGTTCACGGGAGTTTGGCTTTGTTAAAATGCCAATCCTTTTCTGATACAGGAAGGAGTAGTCAAATTGGGGCTCCTGGGTGACTTGATTATCATTACTTGGACAAGACCATCACATTAAAAATAGATATTGATTTTAACACGCATAACAAATATTAAATATACATAGAATAAATAAATCCCAGCTCTGAATCAACTCCCAAGAACCATTTCCCAGCTGTGAGTAAGAAAAAAGTAAAAAAGTGTAATTAAAAAGTGGGTGGATCATGTTTGCTGACAGACAGAGGTTCTAAAGTTCTGTAGGTTATAACTTGTCCCATTCTGTTCCTGTGGACAGAAATGCCCACATCCAGCAATTTTATGATAAATCCTAAGTGGTTACACTTGTTCAGAGATAATAACAAAAGTATTATTCTGTTTAGTAGAATAAACTATTTGTTGCATGTAATATTTTATTATCATGCTTTCATTTTTACATACCATTCTTTCCCCCAAAGAGGAAGTTGTTCATTTGTTTGAATTTGTGTATGCTCTTCAAAGCCAAGCTTACCCACCTCTTCAAACCAATCTTATCTATTGCACACTTTTCTGGATCAGGAAGCATCCGCACTGAGATAGAGATGGTTCTGACTCTGCAAAGTATAGAAGGAGCAAAGACGCTCTTTTGATGGAGATGTGCAACTATAGCTGTTGTGTTTTTCAGGTACCACCTAATGTAGCCTTGGCAGCACTCCAGTTCCTGGAGTATGAAGTCCAAAACTATACATTTAGCTAAAAGGCCAGAAACATACTATAAATATAATGGAAGATCAACAATCAGAACCTTGAACTAATTAGTAAAAAAAAGTGGCCTTTCAAACATCTGCTCCTCCTGCACTTATATGTACAGTAGAACATATTATGCATACAAGTGCACAATCGTGCCTACCATCCCTGTCCTACTGTCTCCAATTATTCATACCTATTTCATGTATTTATACTTATGTTTATTCTTTTTTTTTAAAAAAAAGAATTTTATTGATTTTCTACAAACAAACAAGACAAACAAAACATTAAAACATCAACGCTCTTATGTACATACAGTGCGTTGGTTGGTTCATTAGTTTTGAGCATTCATTTTGTAGTCTCAATTACAGTTATGTTACATAACAACTCATATTGTCAATCCAAACTTATATATCCTAATATCGCTATTAAAAAATCATTTGACTATACTTTTAATCATTCATGCTTTTTGAGATAACAATACTTTAAATAGTTTATTCTATAACAAATCATATAATCATACCAAATCTATCCTAAAAACACTTTATAAATATAATGTCAAATAACAAAGGCAAAAGAAAAAATAAAGATATTCCTTGCTATCTAACATTCTAAATATTCCATTATCGTATTTTGTCATCTAGCCATTGATAAAAAAGAACCCAAATTTCATAAAATTGTTTATCCTCTTGCTCTCTAATTTCAAATGTCAATCTACTCATTTCAGCATATTCCAATATTTTCTTAATAATTTCTTCCTCTGATGGTATTTTCTCACTCTTCCAATTTTTAACAAATACAATCCTAGCCGCTGTTAATACATCTACAATCAGATATTTCAAGTCTTTACTGTATGTATCTGGTAAGATTCCCATAGAAAGAACTCAGGTTTCAAATCTATACGTTTCTTTGTCATTTTTTCCAACCACATGCGAATTTTAGTCCAATATTTTTTAGTGTTGTTAGGGATAACATTGTTTTACCCTAACTGGTTTAGGTAAAATAATAACTAAGTAATCATAGTTTGTAAGTTAAAGTGTCTGCAACTTTAACTGTGGGATAGTAATTAAGGGAGTGGTTGTGAAATCACTTTAAAAGAGGCAAGACTGCAGCTTGCTCTCTCTCTGGCTTTGATGATCCCTGATTACTGCAAGGACTCAAGACTGCATTGCTCGAACGGGAGAGAAAACAAAGGACTGACTTGTAAGTGAACTGACATAGGATATTCTAAACGGACTTTGCTAACTGAATATCCCTGAATGGACTGACTAAATGATACATGACTATTGGACTGTTATTTTGACTATGCTATGAACTCATAATGGAATAAACTATATTTTTGATAGCACAAGCGTATCTGTTATTTTTACTGTATGTTAATAAACATACAAGCTTAGCTCACTCATTTATCTGTGTGCCTATCTGACTAACGCTGCACATTCTGTTTAGCTTGTCTCCCTAACCCTGGTTGGGGAAACCAGGCTTAACACGCGTCCTCACAGGTCCACCACATATGGTAATATGAGCCAGGTATCTGATGACATTTCCAGCATTTTTCAGATTTATTCTTGAACATTCTTGCTATTCTTGTCGGGGGAAAGTGCCACCTGTAAAACATCTTATACAAATTTTCTTTATATGCTGTTGACATTGTCATTTTATAATTTTGAGAACACAATTTTTGCCATTTCTCTAAATCAATCCCATATCCAAAATTCTTCCTCCAAACAATCATAGTTTCTTTAACTTGTTCTTCCTCTAATTTAATTCCCAGTAAATAACCATATAATTTTTTAATCACCTTCTCATCAGTACCCATCAAGATCTTATCTAAATCAGTCTGTTTATCATAGAATCCCTCCGTTTTAGAATCTTCATCATACCTTGAATGTATTTGCGCATATGAAAACCAATTCATCTTTATACCTTGTTCCTCTAAATTTTGTATCGATTTAAGTTCACCCTTTTCATCCAGTAGTCCCCCATATCTAATTGTTTGTTCCTTCTTATAAATTATAGGATAGGAAACTGCTTCAATAGTCGATAACCAAACTGGAATTTTCAAATAACATTGTCTTTTTATCTTCTCCCAGTTTAACCACAAAGACTCCCATATATAACGTCTTCTAAAATAACCCTGTGTTTTAGTTCCCTTATACCATAAAAAAGCATGCCAACCCAACAGCAAATCATGACCTTCTAGTGTCAACAATCTAGTTTTTCTTAATGTTATCCATTCCTTGACCCACATCAAATTTGCAGCTTGATAATACAATTCCCAATTAGGCAGGCCAAAACCTCCTCTAATTCTAGCGTCTTGCAAAAGCTTTAGCTTTATTCTCACTTTTTTACCTTGCCATATAAACTTCAACATGATTTTATTTAAATCTTCAAAATAGTCTTTTCCAAGCCTAATTGGTATTGTTTGAAACAGAAATAAAATTCTGGGTAAAATATTCATCTTAATTGTTGAAATTCTCCCTATTAATGACAATTGCAAGTTTTCCCATTTCTTCAAATCTGTAGCTATCTATTGTTTGAGTTTAATATAATTATTCTCTTTTAATTTGCTACATCTTGCTGTCAAATATATCCCCAGATACTTAACCTTATTCGTAACTTGGATTTTCAACAGGTCTGCCAGTTCTTCTCTTTGTCTCAGTAGCATGTTCTTTGTCAAAATCTTTGTTTTATCTTTATTTATTTTCAAACCAGCCATCTCACTATATGTCTCTATCTTTTCCAATAATTTTGGAGCTGTTTCTAGTGGATCTTCCAGAATAAAAGCTAAGTCATCAGCAAAAGCTTGTAGTTTGAATTGTTCCTTTTTAATTTTCATTTCTTTTATGCTTTTATCATCCCTAGTATTTCTATTCAACACTTCCAAAGTCAACACAAATAGCAAAGGAGATAGGGGACATCCTTGTCTTGTGCCTTTTCTTATATTAATAAAGTCTGTAAGTTCTCCCTCCATCATTACCTTTGCTGTCTGTTTATTGTATATGGCTTCTATTGCTTGAAGAAATTTTCTGGCAAAATCCATCTGTTCCAATAGTAATAACATAAATCTCCAGTTCATATTATCAAATGCTTTTTGAGCATCTAGGAATATCAAAGCCATTTGCTTTTCAGGATGAGCTTCATAGTATTCCAAAGTATCCAAGATTACTCTCATATTGTCTCTTTGGCAGAAATCCATTTTGATCTGGGTGGATAAAATTATTTAAATATTTTTTAAGTCTTTCTGTTAAAACTGAAGCAAAAATTTTATAATCTGCATTCAATAAAGAAATAGGTCTATAGTTCTTAATTTGCAGTGGATCAGCCTCTTCTTTTGGAATAAGTGTAATATAAGCCTCTGACCATGTTTTGGGTATCATCTTCTTTGACTTCTAACTTCTAACAATGGGATGCTCAATGATTCTTGAAATGTTTTATAGAATTCTGCCGGAAGCCCATCTGGACCCGGTGCTTTCCCATTATTTTGTTTCTTAAGTGCTTCATTTAATTCCATCATTGTTATATTGCTTTCTAGCATTTCTTCAGTCTCTTTAGGTATCTTCAGTAAGTTAGCATTTTGTAGATACCGTTTGACTTTTTCCTCCTCAATATTCTCTTGTTTATATAGTTGCCCATAGAAATCTCGAATAATTTCCTTTTTCTCCTTATTACCATAACAAACTTGGCCTTGATCATCTATTAGCTTCAATATTTTTCTTGATTCCTTCTCCTTTCTCAATTTATATGCTAGCCATCTACCTGGTTTATTTGCATCTTCAAAGTAATTCTGTTTAGAATTTCTAATTTTCTGTGCCAATTCTTTTTTCTCTATTAATTCCATTTTATGTTTAATTACATCCAGCTTCAATTTAATATCTTTTTTCTGTGGAATTTTCTGTAATTCTTTTTCAAGTCTTTTATACTCATCTTCCAAGGCCTTAGTGGCTTGCATTTTCCTAATATTCTTTTTTCTTATATATTCTATTATCAAACCTCTAGCATATGCCTTCATTGTATCCCAAACATTCTGTATTGAAGTATCTTCTTTTTTATTTTCTCTAAAAAAAAAAAGCCAGTTCCTTCTCCATCCGTTGTATAAAATCTTTTTCCTTTAAGATAATATTGTTTAATGTCCATCTCGATCTTTTTTTTTGTCCCTTCCATTTAATTGTCATTGGGCTATGATCTGCCCAAGTACTTGTTTCAATATTTGTTTCTTGAATATTAGATATTAAATCTGTTGAGATCCAAATCATATCTAATCTGGACGATAAATGTCTACTTGAATAAAAAGTATATTGTTTAGTTTTAACATTTCTTTCTCTCCAAATATCTTTTAAAGTTAATTCGTCTGTCATTTTAAAAAAAGATTTAGGGAGAGTCTTTCTATTTTGCTTTGTTGTTGTTGCTATATAGTCCAGTTTATTGTCCACAATTCCATTAAAGTCTCCCATCATAATTATAGTCCAGTCCAATTATTTTCATGTATAGTTTTTTATAAAACTCTTCTTTTTTTTTTTTGGTAAAAGTTTTATTGATTTTAACGACAGACAAAAACCATGTAAGACATAAAAAGATCATTCTTCATAAATTTACAGTGTATCGGTTGGTTTACCACTCTCTTTTGTGCATCCATTTCATAGTCATCAAAATAATTATATTACATAATAACTCACATTATCAATCATCAATAAAATATCCCAATATCATTATTAAACAATCATTTGACTATAATTTTACTAATTCATACTTAAGTGAGATAACTATAATTAAGTTAAATTATTTTATAACAAATCATAGAATCATACCAAATCTATCTTAATAAAATATTCTTAAAAATTATCAAAACCAAGAAAAAAATTATATATTCATTATTTCCTAAATTTCCAAATATTCTATTATTATATTGTATTTTCTAACCATTGATTAAAAAAGATCCCAAACTTCTTAAAATTGTTTATCTTCTTGTTCTCAAATTTCAAATGTCAATCTAATCATTTCAGCACATTCCAATATTTTCTTGATAATTTCTTCCTCTAATAGTATTTTCTCACTCTTCCAATGTTTAGCAAATACAATTCTAGCTGCTGTTAATACATTTACAATCAAATACTTTAAATTTTTATTATATATATCAGGTACGATTCCCAATAAAAAATCTATGTCTTGTTTCAAATCTATGTGTTTCTTTGTCATTTTTTCCAGCCATATGCGAATTCTAGTCCAATATTTCCTGGCTTCCTCACAAGTCCACCACATATGGTAATATGAGCCAGGTATCTGATGACATTTCCAGCACTTTTCAGATTTATTCTTGAACATTCTTGCTATTCTTGCCGGGGGAAAGTGCCACCTGTAAAACATCTTATACAAATTTTCTTTATATGCTGTTGACATTGTCATTTTATAATTTTGTGACCACAATTTTTGCCATTTCTCTAAATCAATTCCATATCCAAAATTCTTCCCCAAAGCAATCATTGTTTCTTTAACTTGTTCTTCCTCTAATTTAATTTCCAACAAATAACTATATAGTTTTTTAATCACTTTTTTATCAGTACCTGTCAAAATCCTATCTAAATCAGTCAATTTATCATAAAATCCTTCTATTTTAGAATCTTTGAGATACCTTGCATGTATTTGCGTATATGAAAACCAATTCATCTTTATACCTTGTTCTTCTAAATTTTGCATCATTTTAAGTTCACCCTTTTCATCCAATATTTCCCCATATCTAACTGTTTGTTCCTTCTTATAAGTTATAGGATACGAAAAAGCTTCAATAGTTGATAACCAAACTGGGTTTCCGGTTTTGCGTGGCTTCGGGGAAGCAGGAATTCGTGACTGCTCGCGATTCCTGCTGTGCTAGCCGCCGAGGTACCCCCGATCCAGATGGGTCAGGGGGATATGGCTGCCCTGTAGGGACAGCTGAAGAGAGAGGGGAGTTGGACAGGGGGTTGGGGGTGTTGCAGACCCCCTCCTCCTCCGGAAAAACCCCTTTTTCCCAAGGCGGTGGAGCGGCGGTCAGCAATGGCCGCCACAAAGAAGCCAGCAACCAGGTAAGATTGCACTGGAGGAAGTAAGAAGAGTGAAAGTGCTGTCTGAGCCGGGTCAAGTAACATCTTTCAAATTTATTGGAACTGAGCTGTTTGAGTTGCTGGAGGATACATTGTATCCCTAAGGAGATCGAAAGCGGCGGAGAAGCTGTTAAAGGGAACTTTTTTTTTTTTCTTCACTCTCCCACCCCATGGAAAAAGCAGATATGTTTGGACATATTGGACATTGAAAGTGAATTATTCTGAAAGTTGAAGCTAAGGGACAAAAGGGTTTCTGGACATTGAAAAACTTAAGAAATTGGAAAACCCTTATTAGAGGTATGGATTTCTGATTATTTAAAATTGATATTGCAAGTGGGAAGGGAGAGAAAAAAAAAATTGGAGCAGAAGCTGAAAAAGGAGGAGATTGCCTAGAATCCCAAAGAAAGGTATATGGTAATTGCACCTCTTTGATTAAACATTAACCCCAGAAAGAGAAAGAGAAGAAGGAAGAAAAGTATTAATTTTTGGAATTTTTTTTGAATTTTTTTTTATTAAAAATATTTGTGGTTGTTTTGGGAAAAGTTTCTTTTTTCATGATGGCATCGCTTGTGGATGAACTAAAGACTGAATATCAAAAATATAAAAAGGAAGATACTTTGGGCACTTTGTTTCAATTCTTAGTAATGGCGTTATGTACTTATGAAAAGTTGACTACGCAGCAGAAGGACTGGGACAAAGAAGAAGAGGAAGAAGAAGCCATCTTTGATGAACAATGGGTTCTTTCCGGGGAGGAGGAGAAAAAGGATAAGAAAAAGGGGATTTTAAGAATTATAAAAACAACCAAAGAAGAGAAAAATGAGCGGAAAGGTGGAGGCAAGGTTAGAAAGCAAAGGAAAGGGAGTAAGGAAAGGGAGGAGGAAAGACAAAGGGATAAAAAGGGCAAGGAGAAGAATAAACAAGAGAGAAAGGGGGGAAGGAGAAGCCTCAATGGGGGGAAGCAAGATCTAAAGAAAAAAAGTTTATTTAGAGACAATGGGTGAATTTAATTTAGGATAAAAGAGGGATTCTGGAGGGTACATAAGATTGTGTTTTTTATATGTGTATTTAGAGTATAAAATTCATTGTGTAATTTTAGAATCTATTAAACAGAATCCCAAGAAAAATTGTTATATGAAGTACTTTTAAGTTAGGGTAATGAGTTACAGACGTTACACCAATTGGTGTATAGGAGAAGTATAATAAAAGAAAAAAGGTGAATGGATAGTTGGAAATAGAACAGACAAAGAATATTATTGAAAATGGCAATAAGATATGAAAGGATATATAAAGGTTTTGTTATGTTTTTTTTTTGGATTTTGTATATTGAAAAAAGGCAAAAAAAATTTAATTAATAAGAAATAATTTGGATGAAAAGGAGAAGTTAGGATAAGATATGAAGTTAAATAGATAAAGTATTGATACTATAATTTGGAATTGTTATGTTCTATTGGTTTTCTTCTTTTATTATTTTTTCTTAGAAAAGAACTTATAAGCTGTTATGCCTTGTGCATTGTTTATATAAAACTGATAAAAATGGTTTACATATATATTAAAAAAAGAAAATGATAATAAGATATGGAAGGATATATAAAGTGAATATGGTGTTTGAATTTGTGTCTGTGTGAAGAGTTTCAACCCGGGATCAGACAACCTTCAGAAAAGATCTTTTAGTTTTGTTTGTTTTACTGTGTTTTCTGTAAAATTAATAAAATTTGTTTAAAAAAAAAAAGAAAATGGTAATAAGATATGGAAGGATATATAAAGGTTTTGTTATGGGTTTTTTTTTGTATATTGATAAAAGGCAATAAAATTTTAATTAACAAGAAATAATTTGGATGAAAAGGAGAAGCTGGAATAAGATAGGAAGTTAAATAGATAAAGTAAATATTGATATTATAATTTGGAATCATTATGTTCTATTGGTTTTCTTCTTTAATTATTATTATTATTATTTTTAGAAAAGAATTTATAAGCTGTTAGGCCTTAATTGTTTGTGCACTGTTTTTGTAAAATTGATAAAATTGGTTTATAAAAAAAAAAAAAAAGAAAATGATGATAAGATATGGAAGGATATATAAAGTGAATATGATGTTTGAATTTGTGTCTGTGTGAAGAGTTTCAACCCAGGATCAGGCAGCCTTCAGAAAAGATGTTTTAGTTTTGTTTATGTTTTGTGTTTTGTATGTTTATGAAAGGCAATAAAATTTAAGAAGCAAGAAATATAATTTGGATAAAAGGAGAAGTCTGGATAAGATATGAAGTTAAATAGATAATGTAAATATTGATATTACAATTTGGAGTTATTTTATATGTTCTATTGGCTTTCTTCTTTAATTATTTTTTTTTTTTAGAAAAGATTTTTCAACTTGTTATGCCTGGATTGTGTATTGTCTTTTGTAAAATTAATAAAATTTGTTTAAAAAAAAAATAGTTGATAACCAAACTGGAATTTTCAAATAACATTGTTTCTTAATTTTCTCCCAATTCAACCATAACGATTCCCATATATAATGCCTTCTAAAATAACCCTGTGATTTAGTTCCCTTATACCATAAAAAAGCATGCCCACCCAATAATAAATCATGACCTTCTAATGTCAACAATCTAGTCTTTCTTAACGTTATCCATTCTTTAACCCACATTAAGTTTTCAGCTTGATAATACAACTCCCAATTAGGAAGGCCAAATCCTCCTCTAATTCTAGCATCCTGTAAAAGTTTTAATTTTATTCTCGCTTTCTTGCCTTGCCATATATACTTCAACACAATTTTATTTAATTCTTCGAAGTAATCCTTACTTAACCTAATTGGTATTGTTTGGAACAAATATAAAATTCTGGGTAAAATATTCATCTTGATTGTTGAAATTCTACCTATCAATGACAATTGTAGGTTTTCCCATTTTTTCAGGTCAGATGCTATCTGCTGTTTAAGCTTAATATAGTTATTCTCTTTCAATGTAGTACATCTTAACGTCAAATATATCCCCAAATATTTAACTTTGTTCGTAACTTGAATTTTCAATAAATCTGCCAGCTCTTCTCTTTGTCTTAATAACATGTTCTTTGTCAGAATCTTTGTTTTGTCTTTATTTATTTTTAAACCAGCCATCTCACCATACGTCTCTATCTTTTCCAATAGTTTTAAAGCTGCCTCTAAAGGGTCTTCCAAAATAAAGACCAAGTCATCCGCAAAGGCTTGCAATTTGAATTCCTCCTTTTTGACTTTCATTCCTGTTATATTTATATCCTCTCGAATATTTCTATTTAAGACTTCCAAGGTCAATACAAATAACAAAGGAGATAATGGGCATCCTTGTCTTGTACCTTTTTTAATATTGATAGAGTCTGTGAATTCTCCATCTATCATTACTTTTGCCGTTTGCTTATAATATACGGCTTCTATTGCTTGGATAAATTTTCTAGCAAAGCCCATCTGTTCCAATAATAATAACATAAATCTCCAGTTCACATTATCAAATGCCTTTTGGGCATCTAAGAATATCAAAGCCATTTGTTTTTCCGGGTGTGCCTCATAATATTCCAATGTGTCCAGGATTTCCCTCATATTGTCTTTAATCTGTCTCTTTGGTAAAAATCCATTCTGATCAGAGTGAATAAAGTTATTTAGGTATTTTTTAAGCCTTTCTGCCAAGATTGAAGCAAAGATTTTATAGTCTGCATTCAATAAGGAAATAGGTCTATGGTTCTTAATTTGTAATGGGTCAACCCCTTCTTTTGGAATAAGTGAAATATAAGCTTCTGACCATGTTTCAGGTATTTTCTTATTTATCATAACTTCATTCATAACAGTGGGATGCTCAACGATTCTTGTAATGTTTTATAAAATTCTGCCGGGAAGCAATCTGGTCCTGGTGCTTTTCCATTGTTCTGTCTGTTGAGTGTTTCAGTTAATTCCATCATTGTTATAGCACTTTCTAACATTTTCCGAGTTTCATCAGGTATCTTAGGTAGGTTAGCATTTTGTAAATACTGTTTAATTTTTTCCTCATCAAGATCCTCTTGTTTATATAATTGTCCATAAAAATCTCGAATGATTGCCTTTTTCTCCTTATTACCATAACAAATTTGACCATGATCATCTATTAACTGTGATATTTTCCTTGACTCTTTCTCTTTTCTCAACTTATATGCTAATCATCTACCTGGCCTATTTGCATCTTCAAAATAGTTCTGTTTAGCACTTCTAATTTTTTGTGCCAGTTCTTCTTTCTCTGCTTGATCCATTTTATGTTTAATTATGTCCATTTTAAGTTTGATATCTTTTTTCTGTAGCATCTTCTGTAATTCTTTTTCCAGTTTTTTATGGTCATCTTCTAGAGCTTTAATCATTTGCCTCTTCCTAATGTTCTTTTTCTTTATATAGTCAATTATTAATCCTCTTGCATATGCCTTCATTGTATCCCAAACATTCTGTATTGAAGTATCTTCTTTTTTGTTTTCATTGAAAAAGAAGGCCAATTCTTTTTCCATCCATTGTGTAAAATCTTTTTCCTTCAGAATAGTATTGTTTAATGTCCATCTAGATCTTCTTTTTTGTCCTTTCCATTTAATTGTCATTGGATTATGGTCTGCCCATGTACTTGTTTCAATATTTATTTCTTGAATATTAGATAATAATTCTGTTGATGTCCAAATCATATCTATTCTGGACCATGATAAATGCCTGTTTGAATAAAAAGTATATTGTTGAGTTTTAGCATTTTTTTCTCTCCATATATCTTTTAAATTTAGTTCATCTGTCATTTTAAAAAAGGATTTAGAGAGAGTTTTCCTATTTTGTCATGTTGTTTTTACTGTATAGTCCAGTTTATTGTCTACAATTCCATTAAAGTCCCCCGTCATAAGTATGTTAACATAGTCCAGTTCAATTATTTTCATATGTAATTTTTTATAAAATTCTTGTTTATCATTTGGGGCATAAATTGCAACTAAGAGTGTTTTTATATTATTATCCACTATTTCAACTATTAATACTCTTCCGTCTTCATCCGTATAAATCAGTTTGGCTGGAGTGGTTTCTTTAACGTACAAAACCACTCCTCTTTTCTTACAATGAGTCAGAGAAGTAAATATTTTCCCTAACTTTGGTTGTATCAATAATTGTTCATGTTGTTTTTTAATGTGTACTTCTTGTAAGCAAATTATATCAAATTTTAGCTTCTCTAATTTATAAAAAGTTTTCCTTCTTTTGATAGCTGAGTTCAGTCCATTTATATTCATGGAAATCAGTTTTTTTTCCCCCATAATTATACTTTATATTTAGGTCTAACAGCTCTCGTGGATCTTATTTCAAGTTCTTTGATCTCCATTTGTCCACCTATTGCGCCTTCGTTTCGGCGATACAGCTGCAATCTCGGGGCTCTGAGATCGCAGCTGATATTTTTGCCCCTGGTTGGTCCCAACGGACCTAAACCATCCTGTAGAGACAGTGATCGTGAAGGGCATCATCCCAGGATCCCAGGGATATCGCAAAACCCCTGGTTTGATCTGGGAAAAGTCCTTTTGCTGGCGGCGGAGAGGCAGCCTCCATAGCTGCTGAAGTCGGGACAGCTCTGGAAAGGAAGTGGCTGGAAGTGAAAGTGTGTCGGCTGGGTGAGAAACTTCTTTTTTGTTGTAAATTCACTGAGATTTGAAAGAGCACCCTGAATAGAGAAGAAACCTGTGAGATTTTTTTTTTTTTTTTTGACAAAAACTGTATGAGCGGCGTTTTTTAAAGTGATGTCAAATTGAGGCTTGGATTTTTTTTTTTTTCTTAGTTTTTTTTCTTGGGACTTTGGTGTAACCGGACTGAATTTTCTCATATATTTTTATGCTCCTTCTGATTTTTTAATTTTCTTTTAGTATAGAGGCTCCCTTTGGCTATTTTTTCTTTTTATAAATTATTTTTTTTTCTGGCTGGGGGGGAAAGAGTATTAAGAAACTTTGTAACACTGCCAACTAGAGGCTTGAAAATATTTTATTTGAATTGGAAAGAATTGTAAGAAGACTCCTTCTCAAGGACATTTCAATGTGATAAGATAGAGGGAGAGCACAGCAAAATATTATTACAGGTGTTCTCCTGGACTCTTATCTATATTTTAACACTTGAGGCTTGGCTTTGAAGCTATTGGAGGAGAGAGTCATAATAAGAGCCTTGGAAAACTAAATAAAGTGCAGTGTGCTTTCTCATTTTTTTTTTCTTTTACTTGTGATACTCCTACTCACCAGCCTCTTTGTAAATTTTAATTCTAGTAATATTCTTATTTTTGCTTTTTATTTCAAAGGGAAAGCCTCAGAGCTTTTTTTTATTTTTCTTTTTTTCTCCTTTACTGAGATCCTTTTGCTTTTTCTATCCATGTTTTTGGACCACTCTGTTTTTCTTTTTTATTATTGAGACTTCCCAATTGGATTAAGGTGTGAAGAACCTGAAGGAATTTCTTCTTTTTTTCTTTATTTTTTTTCTTTTTTTCTTAATCAATATTATTATTTTTTGGGGGGGGTTCTTTCTATTTTTCATTTTTTATGGTGGACTACTTCGTAATTGGATTAGGGTCTAGAAGAACCTGAAGATTTTTCTTCTTCCTTTTCTTCTTTTTCTCCTTTTTCTTCTTTGGTTTTGGGCTTTTTGCTATTGGATCTTTCCATTTTGGATTATAATTGGCTATTCTACCAGTTTGATTAAAAGCTAAAAAGAATTTGAAGCTTTTGAAGCATTAAAATGAGCAGGAAACCAATATCATCCGGCATTTCTACTTCTACCTCTGCCTCCCCACCAGCTAGAGGACAACGTTTAATTCAGACAATGTTGAAGCAAGATAAAGAACAAGAAAAAGTGACTTTACAGATGATTATGCAAGGAATTCAAGATCTCAAGATAAAAATAGACACTATTGAACAAAGAATAGAGGAGACTGATGAAAAAGTGGAAAATATTAAACAAATGATGGTGAAGTATGAGGAGAGATTCCAAAAAATTGAGGAAGAAGGTAAACAAAGAGAGGAGAAGATTGGAAATATTGACAGTAGATTATCAGTGGTTGAACAAGATAAAAGTGGGATGTTGAGGTGGGAGATGGAAAGGTAAGAATTTTATCTCAGATTTCAAAATATAGAAGAAGAAAAAGGACAAAATTTGGCTGCAGTAATGATAGAAATTTTGGCGGATGCTTTGGAAATTACAGAGGAAAAGATGATGGATGGAGTAGATGAGGTATATCGAGTTTATACAAGATATGCGATGAAAAATAAATTACCAAGGGAAGTCCATATTAGATTTACCAAAAAATCTATTAAAACACAAATTGCTAAGTGGTAAGAGAGAAAACATTGAAATACAAAGGCAAAGAGATTGTGGTTTTAAAACAAATACCCAGAAGAATGAGAGAGATGAGAAGAGAATATCGATTTCTGACCAAAACGCTATTGGAAATGAAGTGAATTATAGATGGCTGATTCCAGAAGGATTAATGTTTATGTGGCAAGAGCAGAGACATAGAATTGATTCAATTGAGAAAGCAGAACTTTTCCATGCAGAATTTTTTGGAAGGAGAGAAGAGGAGGCAGAGAAAGAGGTCTCATTAATTGAGTTTCAAGAGGAACAACTGGAGACTGAAAAAGAGAAAGGTGCAGTAGGTGGACAGGTGGATAGTAAAGAACAGCATGAAGTGAGATATACTTATGTTTATTCTTATTTCTGTTATATTGTAAGCGTTTGACAAATCAAATCAATAAATAAAATAAAGATAAATGATGGAATGTTCTTAAAATAGAGTGTCTGCAGAATACATTGGCATGTATCGAATGAGCAGCAGTTGTGTTTGGAGTCCATGGTACCCCATAAATAAATAGTAGATCCAGGATCTTAATTCAGTTTCATGTTTGCTTTTAAACTTTCTTTCACTAGTGTCACATTTCCTCACTCCACCTAGCTAATAAAATCTCAAAAAACTAGAAGGGCTTGAGCTGGGTAACCACCTCTCCATATAATAACCACTGGTAATGTTTCAATTAAGAGTAAAAGCTGTGGAAAGGAAAAGCAAATTATATTGTGTAAGATTCAGGATTTCCAACAGTAAAAGTCTACTCATGGGACATCCTGAAAATATTACATTATATAAACTGTACCTTTCACAGATTCCAAGTTATTAATTTCTAGGGATTTGGTTAGCCTATAATCTGTTTTTCTACCTTACACATTTTATAACATTCTTTGAGCAGAATTGGGGTAGAAGAAACTCCACTACATAAAGTATTGGCCTCTCTCAGCAAAATTCAGAGAATTAAATGCCCATTAAGGTTTCAAGAATTTTTAATCCTATTAATACAATTTCTCTTCAGATCTCAGTTTTGGCATTTCATTTAAACAGAGATAACAATCTTTTTCTCTAGGAATGTTATATCAGTTTAAGAGAGTTCATTTAGGAAGATTTGCTGGCTGCTGAAGTCCTATTTCCACATCAGAGGAAGACACAAAGTGCTACTCTCAGCTGTGTGAATTTGGCCAGGATCCAAGGCAGCTAAGGCTGACTTAGATCTCTGTGGGTGGTGACCATTATGCATTTGGGAAAAGCTGTTCAAACCTGGCAGGAGAACGCACTGCAACATAGAGAAGGGTAGAGTACAGTTACTACAGTCATCTAGTGTCATCAGCCTTCCCTGCTGTGGGTTAGTATATCAAAATTGGATTCTAAGAAGGAATTGCTGTGCATGAGGATATCAAACAAAGCAAATTGGAGGTAATAGGTTGCTGTTAACATCAGAGAAACCACAGAAAGTACAGGCAAGAAGGGATTATGAAGGACTTCCGCTGAGAACAAGCATTTGGTTAAACAACAATATAGTGCCTTCTCTCCCTCTCCCTCCCTCTCCTTCCCTCCCTCCCTCTCACTCTCCCTCTCTCTCTCTCTCCCTCCCTCCCTCCCCCCTTCTCTCTCTCTTTCTCTCTGTCTCCCTCCCTCCCTCCCTTTGACTTTTACAAGGATAAAGAATCATGAATATTTTGATGAACAATGAAAAGCTAGTAGCATTTTATCCCATAAAAAACTTGAAACTATAGTTAAAAACACATTTCTTTAAAGAGGCAAAATAAAATTTAAAGCACTAGGAAACAAACTGGATATTGAAATTCAGAGGATACCTGAAGTCATCTTCTAACTGCCAGCAACAAAGAAAGGTGGGCAGACACTGTTGTCATGAATCATAAGCGAATCCTAAACTCAACTTGCATCAAGTTTATGGTTCTTGGTCCTACCTGAATTCATTACCAGATGCCCCCCCTCCCCAAAACAGTGACGTTGGTCTTATACCAATTTTTGCTTTCCAAGAAGTGAAGCACTAAACAATAGAGACCTTTGTAAAATTGTCAGCAATTGCAGTATATAAACATGTCTCACAAAAGGAAGAGTAGATTATATAGTTACTTAAACAATTTTAAAGGCACAAATATGAGAGCATTTTCCATCTGACTATTATTTCAAGGTGCCCCCTTTCTAAAAATAATAATAGCCTAGCTTTATAAAGAACTGAATTGGCAAACATGGGGCCAAAATGGGAGTCTTCATACTTAGATGGAACTAGAGAAGAGTTTCCGCTGATGCTGAAGCAAAGAGTAAAATAGACCAGAGCAATCAGACTTAATTCTGACTGGCATAGAACATAAAATAATATATTTGGAAGTGACCTTGGAGGTCTTCTAATCTAATCCACTTCTCAAGGAGGACACCCTATATCAGTGTTGGTAAACCTTTTTGACACTGAGTGCCAAAACGAGAGTGTACACACATAGGGAACACCAGAAACCGGAAGAGCAGCTGAGTTTCCAGCACGTGCATGCACCCTGGCCACCTGGTTTTCTGGTTTCTGGTGTGCATGTGTGAACAAAGACCAGCTGGCCGATGCGCATGTATGAGCTAGGGAGCTGCTCTTCTGGTTTCTAGCTCTTCTCCCACCCATGCAAAGACCAGCTGGCCAACACACATGCACGTGCCGGAACCCAGAAGAGCAATGGGGGATGACTGGCATGCCCAGAGCAATGGCTTTGTGTGCCACTTTCGGCATATATGCTATAGGTTTGCCATCACAGCCCTATATCATTCAGGACAGATGGCTGTCCAGTTTTTTCTTGAAACCCTTCAGAGATGGAACACCCACAGCTTCATCAACCATTCCATTGATGAACTATTCTCCCTATTTCTATTCTCTCTATTTCTATTCTCCAAGAAATTTGTTCTTAATTCTAGGTCAAATCTCTCTTTAATGATACTTTTTGCCCTGCCCACTGGTGCTTTGGAAAGTAAGTAAACCCCCTCTTCTCTGTGACAGACTCTCAAGTACTGGAAGACTGTTATCCATTTCAAGCAACGGGAAACAAACCAGATATTTAAATCCAAAGAATACCTAAAGCAGCAAAGAAAGGTGGCTAAGGACAGACATCATTGTTACAAATCTTATGCAAATCTTAAACTCAAGTTAATTCTTCTATATCCCTATTTCTTCTCATTGCTAAACTAGACATACCTAGTTGCCTCAATTGTTCCTTGTATGGTTTAGCCTCCTCCTTATCATCTTTGTTGCTCTCTTTCTCTTTGTTGCTCTTCTTCTCATAAATGTAAACTTTCAGCTGAATAAAGAGAATATAATGCTGACAATTGACAAAAATAAAGCACATTACCACAGTGTAAAAATTTAAAAATTATTGGCAATTGGCAGTGACAATGTAAAGTCAATATATTTATTATGTCAATATACAAAAAAAACAGTCTAACAAGTAGCACAGAAAACTAGAGAGGATAAGTGAACATCAAAACTGATCCAGAGGTTGGCATATTGAAAATGAATTGCTATCATGACTTCAATTGTAAAATTAAACTTAACTTCTACAATCAGTCTCAAGTGAAGCCACTAGCAAAATTCAAATGGCATATAAGAACTGATATCATTTAGGAGTATGTGAACTATTGGGAAAGAAAATTTCATCTTTGGTTTAGGTTGAAGAGCTGCCTGGAAATGGTCAAATTAATATATAATAGGTTCCTAGAATAGAATGGAAAAGATATTGTTAAAGAATTTGATGAGGTGTTTAATGAGATTGAATACATTATAGATACAATGCATCATGTAATATAGATTCAAATATGCTGGCAAAAATGCATGTGCTGTGTAAGCCTCATTAGCAATTGGGAGGAGGGATCAAAATCAACTGAAAGCTAAAATTACATGTCGCTGAAAAACTTCCCTCTCTAGTTTATTTATTTAATCTTCTTCAGGGAGAAACAATTATATTTAATTAATGCTTTCAACTCTTGAATGTCAAATAAGAAAATTGTGGAACTTTCCTTCTCATCATAAAGGAAAATTTCAGGTTCTGTCACCCATAAGGATGAAAATACTACTGTGCAGTGTTGGTGAATAGAAAGGTGCTGCTATACATTCCATTTATCTCATTTGAGGTATTTCAACTTAATATCCCATTTCATATGATACACACAAAAGGTAGATGTTTTGAAGTTGTCTCCAAAAACACCTTAGATAATGTTACATTGTATTTTTCTTAAATAGCAACCAATTTTTGTCAAATATAGAAGCGATGGAAAGGGACAAAATTATACCATAAGGGTGGCATAGACCTGCCAAGATTCTGAAAAGCACAGAAGACATTCCACCACAAAATGATACCATAATCTAAAGTAGGATTTAAGGAAGATTAATTCCATATAGTAAGGCCCAACATCTGAAAATGTAATCACCATCCCATGCTGAAATCCAGAAGCAGACATCAACCAAAGTAGTGACTGCAGAAGCACACACTATGCATGTACATCAATTGTATGGATAATGTGTTCCACATAGCAAGCCACAGGTAGCAGCTAGGGGTTACAGCCTCTCACTCTACTTTCTGTCCTAGGGCTCCACCCAGAGGAGATAAAAGGAACTATCATATTTAACTAAATGCAAAAATTGTCCTCAATGCTGTTTAACCCTACAAAACTTTGATTCCTATTACTTTTAGGACCCATCTTTATAAAATAGATACCATTTTTAAAATCTGTCCCAGTAGAACTTTTTCCCATCTTTACACCATGTGGTGGCAAAGGAGCTGATATTTTAAAAGTTAGTTATGTCTAACAGAAGTTCTACTATGTTCACTCTGATTTATCACCATTAAAGCCTATGTGCATTAATGTTAATATTAGTAATGTTAGTTCCATTTAATGAAACATGAGTAAATGAATTCAAGATGGCTATTAGGAATAATTGGCCTGGAACACTTCAACACACATAAAGGTTGCGGACGACTATGAAGAAATCAGAAAGAAGTGATCTGTAATAAATACTGTAACATTTGTTTTGTTTTAGTTTTCTATTCGATTAAAATAAATCTCTACCATGTGAGCACTGGAAGAAAAACATTTAGATCAGCCGAAATGTTTGTTTGTTTTGCAATATTTGGAGGCATGGCAGAGAGGTAAGAGTGCTAAAAATCCTTCTGCAAAACTTAGTGCAAAACCACTGCCTGCTTAATTCTTGCCATTTTTTGTAAAGCTATAGGAAACTGACTTTGGCATACAGAAGACTTTCAGATAATAAATTCCTCTTCTAAAAGTAACTTTGGTCTCCAAAACTAAAATCTATCTCTACATCAGAGAGAAACTACAGGAAACTATGACTCTTTTGATTGATAAAAATACAAACCATATATCTATAATTTTAGCAGAAGAATAACTATTATGTCCAAGAACTAAGTATGAATGTAAATGAAGAGAAGTTGGATTCTGAGTTTCTCTTCTGCAAAGTACATGGATTTTTCCCTTATATGGAAGTGGTTTTTGTCAATTTGTTTCTCTATGTGGTGCCTAATATCATGAAAATGATCCTTTACTACTGAATTCAAGTTTTGAAAGATATAGGCTTTTAACATCATGTGATCATAACTGACAAATTTGATTTGATTCAGACAGAATGTGCAGAATTAAAAGCAATACAAATTGTTTTTAATCTGAGATTTCTGGAAAGCCACCATGGAACAGAAGACACACAAGACAAGAGCCACACGGTGTACATTGCAAAAGAAATGGCATAATTATTCATACAATAAGCCCATCAAACTCCTTTAACTCCTTTGGTTTTACCACAGTGCTATGCAAATTCATACAGAGTACTCAGTGTGCAACTGGATGATCCCTTTTTTGTATATTTAAAACTCTACATTAAAATAAATTCTAAATTTGTTTCACTGTGTGTTGCCCTACTATTCTTCTTAGCCAAAAAGTGTTTTCAATAAATCCTTGGAAACATGTTATGAGTGCAATTACAGAACCTGAGACAGTTTTAGCTTATCACGGTCTTATATTTCTTCAGATTGTCCAAAAGGTGCTATTTCAAAAGACAATTGGACTTTGTTTTTCCTTGAAAACATTTTACTTCTCATCCAAGAAGCTTCTTCATTCCTTCACCTTCTTGGATGAGAAGTGAAACGTCTTCAAGGAAAAATGAAGTCCAGTTGCCTTTTGAAAAATCACCTTTGAGACAACCATGACTTGAATGACTAAGAATCTCCATAGACATTTCTTCAGATGACAATTATTAAGAAAACAGTGTTACTTTCTTGACTTGTAGGTAAGGCAAATGAATAAAATCTACAATTATTTGTTTCTACTGAAACATACAGTATATTAAATTACAATAATAATACCTTGTATTATTTCATTTTTATACTCTGTACCTTGATTTTCATAGCTAGATTAGTCAGAAAACAAAATGTATTAAATAACATATATTCCATAAATGCTATGAGTCATTTCTGTTGCCAAAGACCAGCAAGGGTATGGATCCCTGTTCTGAAGTGCCAAGTATATGCAAGTGGTATATCCCTCTTACCTTCCCTACATGATATTTAAATACTACTTGAACAAATTATGCTTATTTTTTATGGTTGCCCGTGCAACTTGGCACATTGCACCTTTATGGATCTTCCAAAGAAGATGCAATGGCCAAAAATTTATGATTATTATATTTCTTTATGTTTTGTTTAGTTCATTCTTTTTAAATTAAAAGCATAAACATTCTGTTTAAAAATCTGTTCTCTACATCCAAACGACACAGAGCAAAATGCTTTTGGCACTGTTTATACACTGTGCAAAGTGTGTGTTTGTATGTGTTGCTACAGTTGCATCCATAATATATATTAAAACTCTTTGTTTTACTACCTATAGTAAAATTATAAAATGTGAAGTCCCTGTAATTACATTGCCCTTTGCCGTCTGTCTAAAAAAAAAGACTGCATTCAAATTTTCCCCCTGTTTTATTTGCACCCTATTAACAACTGTTACTGGAGCTTTAATTATGCCCCTGTGATTGCAGAGATGCGGCTGACTTGTGTCATTTTCTCCCAGGGGATGCTTTATAATTACCAGCATCCATCGTGGCTGCCTGTAAGCTGATGCTTTTTTATTACCAGTTCAATAATCACTGAATCCTTGTGAACATCTGCTCTGCAAGCCATGCATCGGAGGTCCCTGCGCCTGTCACTCGATGCTCCCTTGCTGTGGTGACCCTTTTGCCCTCACCTTCAATTTATATCTAATTTGCTTAGCAGAAGCTCAGTCCAGATTGCCACGCAGGAATGCAATTAATGCTTTGCATTTGCAAACAAAGAAATGTTTTTTTGTGCATATTGCTTCCTCTTTTTTTTCCTTCCCCTTTTTGTTTTATTATCATTGTCAAGCCCCATAACTCACATTCACAGCAGGATCGATCAAATCCTGAGGAGAAGAAAAATTATTTTGTCAGGGTTTTAGACAAATAATGAAAAATATGCAGGCTTGGCTGAGAGGGAGGAGAGATGTGGGAGTGGCTTTTGTCTGAAAATGCATAAATTTAAATTAATACTTATGCATGCAAATTTATTTAAAATGTGGCGATTCCATGTTTGTTTGCTAACCTGCATACATGTACTAACAAAAATATTAGCTGCTACTAGCAAAGAGCCATCTATTCCATTCTCCAGAAGATCTTGGGCTCAACTACTTTCTAATCAGGCAAGCTCCATGCTGCCACAATGCTAACTCAAGCTTTTTTGGTGGGTTACTGTGGCTAGCTTCTGATTTTACAAATTACCATAGCATGGCCATAAAGTCATGCCCTGCATCAATATGATTTAAAATTAACAGCATGCTGGAGATTGTCTGGTGCTATTAATTCATCCCAGACTTGCAAAAGGAAGAAAATGCTTGTTTGCCCTCTCTGTCCATGGAATTAATTTTCTCCAGCTTACGTCAGCACTTCCACAGTGGGAGAAACAAACTTCCCAAATGTAGTCTATTGATATGGTGGATGGAGGCAGTTATCACAGGTAGCAGAAGCTGGGAGGGGCCAGTGAAATAATAGAAAAAAACAGTGGTGGGTCTAGAACTGTCTCGAATAACCTGCTGCTTTGCTACAGTGAGGAAAGTTATTTTATTATCAATGTTTAAGAGACATAATCTAGCTGGCATCTATAAACAGAATATGACAAACCATATCTTTATGCTTCCAGGTACAATCCAATGCTTGTTGGGTTGTCTTTAATTAAAGGTAAGTACAGTTGTATCCAACTCTAGGGGGCAGTGTCTTGCCATTTCTTAGACAAGGAAGCCAGGATTGTTTAAACCTTGGTCATGTGGCCAGTATGACTGTAGGCTGAGGCACAGGGAATGCTGTGACCTTCCCACCAAAGTGATACCTACTTGCATTTTCATGATTTGGAACTGCTAGTGGGCAGGAGCTGGAGCAAGCAATGGGAGGTCACCCCATCACATGGCATTTGGATCTGAGCTGTCAGTTTTCCAGCTAAAGCTCAACATCTTTAACCCCCAGGTCATCTCACCCCTTTAATTATTCTAATACAAATAATGTGATAATGAAAATGAAATTTCATATGAAAAATCTGAAAAAAAAGATTTGAGGTTTTTGGTCCATGATTTAATTCATGAATATTGGACTGTTGCCAGGCAGATGTACACAGATGGTTTAATTATATTAACACCTTGCCCTCAGAAGTTGTGGGAGTGTCATTACTTGAGACTTTCAAGAAGAGATTGGACTGCCATTTGTCAGAAATGGTGTAGGGTCTCCGGCTTGGGTGGGGGTTTTGGACTAGATGACCTACAAGGTCCCTTCCAACTCTTGATTATCTGTTATATAAAAATGTGCAATATGATTTATCAAATGAGTAGGCAAGGCAAGAAGTCATTTCTTTATATATAGCAGAAGACTGGCCAGTCTAATACCACGGCTTGGCTTGTTGAGTAACAACCTGGGATTGGTATGCAAAACAATATTTAACTTATTTAATTTAAGATAACTATTATGATGATTGCTTCTATAGGTGTAATGTCCCCTCTAATACGTGAAATACAATTTTTCAGCAACACAGAGGTATTCTGAGAGTTGTTCAGAGTATAAATCAGATTTGTATTAAGGGTGAAATGGGAATTAACTGACATTCCAATCTGACATTCCAATCTGCAAATCTGTTATTTCCAAGCTATCTGTTAGCAACATCAGCAAAGAGCTAATATTGAAACATTCATATTTATTAAACTAATCTCTAAAAATATCAGAAGGGTACCAGGATTTAGTTTCATCTTCATCATGCTCAGGACACAAAATTTTTTGCTTGTCTACAATTTATCAGTTGAGATTAATCTTTCTGACAGACAATAATAAAAATATTTTGGAGTCTATTGTTAAGCTTCTCTTCTGTGGTTTGGATGATAAGTAGGAGAAAGTACACATTTTCATGTATATAGAATACTGTTCTTTTTTCAGTATTGCATCAAGTTCAATCATAAAGATATTCAAGGCACTTTTCTGAACTGGGCTACACTGACTGGTCAGTTGAAACTTTATGACTTTTGGGTTAAATAA
Organism: Hydrophis major; assembly: GCA_033807585.1. NCBI lineage: Eukaryota > Metazoa > Chordata > Lepidosauria > Squamata > Elapidae > Hydrophis > Hydrophis major. Next base: position 73,362,412 of record CM066328.1, on the reverse strand, counting down.
AGCACGTGGGAGAAAATATACACAACTCAATCAGGGCAAAGCAATATATACAATCTACATAGACTTCTGTAAAGCCTTTGATTCAGTGGTATATGACAAACTACTCCTAAAACTAAAATCTTACAGTATCTCTGGACACCTGCATACCTGGTGGATAGAAGCAGCATTCCAGACAACAAATGGTAAAAACTGGGAGAGTCCTATCAAATTCTGTACCTGTCAACAGTGGTGTCCCCCCAAGGCAGTGTTCTAGGACCAACTCTTTTCATACTCTACATACTCGACCTCTGTGATCATATCAAGAGCAACTGTGTTCTCTTCGCTGATGATGTAAAGCTATTCAACACCGCAGACAATACTGCTACTGTTCTGTCCTCATTTACATACTCGAAATCCCCGCGCTTTGATTGGCCAAAGCGCGGGGCTTTCTAATTGGTCAGGCGAGCCGCGCCGATTGGCTCGTTAAGAATCTCCCGCGATTGGCTCGTTCAGAGCGTGGGAGAGTCGAAGCGCTGCCATTGGCCGCGGCCGCCGCGGCGAAAGGAATAAAAGCTGCGGGCTTTTTTCCTTTCGCCGGTTCGGTTCCAGTTTTCCAAATAAAGAACATTGCATGAAATCACCGACTCCTGGCGTCATTTCGCGGACACGACACTGGCGACGAGGGTGGGATCCAGACCCTGAACCGAACCCCGTGTCCGACGGAAACCAAACAAAGCACCGAGATGGCGAAAATCGCACCGCCCGCCCCCTTCAACCCTGCCACCGAAGACTGGGAATCGTTCTCCGACCGTTTCCGCATGTACCTCGAGTGCACCGGCATGAAGGACGCCTCGGGCCCGCTAAAACGCGCCGTCTTCCTCACTCACTGCGGAACCGAAGTTTTCCAGATGGCCAAAGCGTTGGCCAAGCCCGCCGACGCAACCGCCATGCACTGGGACGTCCTTGAACCTATCCTTCGGCGACATTACGCTCCCGAGGTCCCCATCCTGATCCGGCGCAACGAATTCTACCGGCGAGACCAGAGAGCGGGTGAGAAATTGAGCGACTTCGTCGCCGAGCTGCGGCGCCTAGGGGGGCTGTGCGAATTTGATAACCTAAACAACATCCTGAGAGACCAAATCGTGCTCGGCCTGTGGGACCCCGCGCTCCAGAGCCGGCTGATGGCTAAGGGCAACATCAGTTTAGCAGACGCCCTCACCGCAGTCGCAGCCGCAGAAGCAACCCGTACTTCCGCCGATAGCATGCGCAGACCTGACACGAAGGACCGCGGCGGAAACAACAACCCGGCGAGGTCGACCGAACAAAAAACCGAGACAACTACACACCAGGGCGATTTCCACTCTACATCCAGCACGTCCGAAGACGAAGAAGACATACATTGACTTCAGACTGGGCGCGACCAACGGAACCGGAGAGGTCGTAAGTCAAGGACCAACTGTGCCGGTTGCGGCGGCAACCACCCCAGGTCAGAATGCTGGTTTTTCGATTCCATCTGCCGGCATTGCGACAAAAAGGGGCACATCACCCGGGTTTGCCGCCTGAAGAAAAACCGCAGTCCAACTCGATGGGACCAGAACGACCGGAGAAGGGAAAGCTCACCGCCCCGGCCCAGAGATCGCCACTCGGACAGCCGATGGGACCGGACTGGATGATCCTCGCGAGGCGACGACAACCGGCGGAGCGAGGAGACCCACCAGACGGTCACCATCGGCCACGCCATCACCAACGACACCCGGAAAATCCATGTCGAGGTACTCATCGAGGGCCAGCCGTGCAAAATGGAGGTAGACTCCGGGTCCTACCTCTCCATGATTGCATGGCACGAGATTAAGCGGTTGGTGCCTACCCTCCAAAGGAGGAACGTAGACAGCCAAAGACTTATTGTAAAGGACTACCAGGGAAACCGCATCCCGGTAGTCGGCACCAAAAACTTTAACGTAACATATAAGGGGCGCACCAAACAACTCCCCCTAACGATCGTCGACTGCGACCGCCCAAGCCTACTGGGACTGCAATGGTTCGCCCCGCTCGACATCACTCTCACGGGAGTCAACCATGTCGCCGACGATGGTTGGGAACAGCGACTAGCCCAGGAGTTCCAAGAAGTCTTCGACGGAAGCCTGGGCAAGTACCAGGGGCCCCTTATCTCGTTCGACCTAGACCCTAACGTCCCCCCCAAATGACTGAAACCTAGGCGGGTGCCATTCGCCCTAAAACCCAAAACAGACAAGCAAATTGATAAGCTCGTCAAACAGGGGGTATTGCAGCCAATAGACCACGCCCGGTGGGAGACCCCCATAGTCACCCCGATCAAGCCGGACGGGTCGGTGAGAATCTGTGGGGACTATAAGGCCACCCTAAATGGCGCGCTGCAACAAAGCGCCTACCCCGTCCCAATAGTGCAACACCTACTGCACTCACTGGGAGGGGGCAGGGTTTTCGCCAAGCTCGATCTCGCCCAGGCATACCAACAGTTGCCGGTCGACGAGCAAACGGCAGAAGCCCAGACCATCGTCACCCACCGGGGAGCTTTCAAATGCAACTGACTCCAATTCGGAGTCAGCGTGGCACCAGGTATATTTCAGAGCCTGATGGAAAGGTTGTTGCAAGGTATCAAGGGGGTGGTACCTTATTTCGATGATGTTCTAATGTCGGCGCCCAACCAAGCCGAACTAGAAAGCCGACTAAGAGAGGTCCTAACTAAATTTAGAGAAACGGGACTTAAAGTAAAAAGGGAGAAATGCCAACTGTGCATGGAACGAGTGGAATTCTTGGGCTACCTCCTAGACCGGCACGGCATTCACCCCACAAGTAAAAAAATCAAGGCCATCAAAGAGGCCCCCACCCCTAAATCAAAAACTGAACTACAAGCATTCTTGGGGTTACTGAACTTTTACAATGTTTTCCTACCCCAAAAGGCGACGGCGGCGGAGCCCTTGTATAGGCTCCTGGACAAGGCGGCGACCTGGACTTGGGGGAAACGGGAGCAAGCCACCTTCCAAAAAACTAAAGACCTCCTCACCTCTGACGCCGTCCTCATACAGTTCAACGAAACCCTGCCTCTGGCCGTCACTTGCGATGCATCACCTTTCGGCGTCGGCGCCGTCCTCAGCCATACCCTTCCTGACAGAAAAGAAGCACCCATCGCGTTCTTTTCAAGGACCCTCACCAAACCAGAGTGGAACTATAGCCAACTGGACAAAGAGGCTCTGGCTATAGTTGCCGCCATAAAACGGTTCCACGAATATCTCTACGGCCGGCCCTTCACCATTATAACGGACCACAAGCCATTGCTGGGCATCCTTGCAGGAAACCGGGCCACCCCGAACATTCTGTCTCCCCGAATGACAAGGTGGTCCGAGTTCCTGGCGGCCTACAACTACGAACTCATACACAGACCGGGTAAGACGATCTCACATGCGGACGCATTAAGCCGCTCGCCGCTACCGGAATCCGACTCTGACCCAGCACCAACGACGACCACCCTCAGCATCGAGACCCTACCCAACCTACCCATAACTGCGTCAGACATTGCCCGGGAAACTAATAAAGACAGGCGTCTGGCGCGGGTTTTGCATTGGGTAGAAAGAGGGTGGCCGGAAAAAGACAACGACGTGTCCATCAAGACGTTTCAGAACCGCCAAACAGAACTCTCGTTGTTAAAAGGCTGCATCTTATGGGGTGACAGGGTGGTCATTCCGGACAAACTACAGGGGAAGGTTTTGGAAATGTTGCACGAGGGGCACCCTGGCATCGTAAGAACTAAAGCCCTGGCCAGAAGTTATGCTTGGTGGCCAGGGATGGACAAGCAGATAGAGGCCTGGGTAGCTAGGTGCCAGCGATGCCAGGAGACTAGGCCCAGCCCACCCACAGCACCCGTCCTAGAGTGGGAAACCCCAAGGGGACCCTGGTCCAGAATCCATATAGACTTTGCTGGGCCCACAAATGGGCACACCTTCCTCATAACGGTTGACGCTTACTCCAACTGGCTGGAGGTAAGCAACATGAAGACAACAACCACGGAGGCTGTGACCAAAGAACTTTGCAAACTCTTTGCAACACACGGCCTCCCAGACGTCGTCGTCTCCGACAACGGGCCCCAGTTTACCTCCCTGGAGTTCGAGAAATTCCTGGCGGAAAGGGGCATCCGCCACGCACTAACAGCACCGGCGCATCCGGCGGCGAACGGTAGGGCGGAACGGATGGTCCAATTTACCAAAAAGACCATCCGGAAAATGGACCACGGGGAGATCCAAAAAAAAATCAACAGACTTCTCTTTACACAACACATAACCCCGAATACCACTACCAACAAAAGCCCAGCCGAACTGCTAATGGGTAGAAAGCTGAGGTCCCCATTCGACAGGTTACACCCTACGTATAACCCGGAGCGGCCCCCAGACTCAAGCACGAAATACCGAACGTTCGCACCCGGGGACCTCGTATATGCGAAAAACCTGACAGGAGACCCCCTAAGGATCCCAGCCGTCATCACCCAAGCAACAAGCCCACGCTCATACCGGCTACAAACGGCAGACGGACGAGCGTGGAAACGACACATCGACCAACTTAGGTCTAGGACAGCAAATGAACCCACCTCCCAAAACGCAAACCAAGGGGGGAGGGAATACCCGGGTGACCGATTACAAGAAAAAATAAACCAGCAGTACTTACCGAGACGCAGCCATCGCGACCCCTCGCCAGAAAAGAACAGCCAAGCCAGCTCGACCGACCCGGAAAGACCGAGCGGGAGCGGCGAAACCCGTAGCTCAACCAACCCGGAAGGCCTAGGTGGGAGCCACGGAGAAAGAACCAGCCCGATCAACCAGCCGGTTCGCACAGAAGCAAGAGCAACCAAAAACCCGACCGAACCGGCCGGGATCCCGCTTACGACTGAGTTGCGCAGGTCAAGTAGGACCAGATGGAGCCCCGCCTACCTACGTGACTACGCAACGTAAGGACTGAACCAAGAGGGGAGGGGTGTTCTGTCCTCATTTACATACTCGAAATCCCCGCGCTTTGATTGGCCAAAGCGCGGGGCTTTCTAATTGGTCAGGCGAGCCGCGCCGATTGGCTCGTTAAGAATCTCCCGCAATTGGCTCGTTCAGAGCGCGGGAGATTTGAAGCGTTGCCATTGGCCGCGGCCGCCGCGGCGAAAGGAATAAAAGCCGCGGGCTTTTTTCCTTTCACCGGTTCGGTTCCAGTTTTCCAAATAAAGAGCATTGCATGAAATCACCGACTCCTGGCGTCATTTCGCGGACACGACAGCTACCCTTCAAAAAGACCTTGACTATGTATCAGAATGGTCAAACAAATGGCAACTTCAAATCTCAACAAATAAATGCTCTGTCCTACATATTGGCAAAAAAAATCAGAAAATAAAATACAGGCTGAATAGTCAAGACCTTGTTGATGATCCAAACTTTGTCAAGGATCTTGGAGTACTAATCTCTAATGACCTAAGTGCTAGAGCCCACTGTAACTACATAGCCAAAAAGGCGTTAAGAGTTGTTAACCTAATCTTACATAGCTTTTTCTCTGGTAATATTACACTACTAACTCGAGCATACAAAACATGAAAATAATGTAATAATTTTAGCATTATGGATAATAATAATAATAACAAAAACAATTACTACTACTACTATTACCACCACCACCACCATCAACCTTGGATAGTCCTAACAACCTTTGGGAATCAGTATAGATGAGATTCTTCCATCAACTGGATAAAGATAATTGTCAAAACAAAGGAATATTTGCTCTGAAATAGAAATAAATGAGTAAATATTGGGACTAACCTGGGAGATGATAAACTCTGCCTTTAATAATTTAAAGAGGCAGCACTCTATCAAGCTTAATAAAGTTTATCATCATGTCCAGCCTCTAGCAACATCTCATAGCTCTTCAAAGGAATGCCTTTAATCTTGCCAATCCACTTTAGGTATTGTCTTCTTCTTTAGTTTCTTAAAGCTTGGCAGGTATAATCTTTTTTCTATGCCATCACTGCATACATCCTCAAGCACACACAAAAAATGAGTTTCTGCTGCTTCTTAAGGGAGCGGTCAGTTTTTATTTTGTCTATGACTGACTGGTTATTCTTGCTGTGCATAGTAGTTTTAGTAACCATCAGACAACCTGTAATCTGAAGGCAGCTATCTTGCTTCTGTCACTTTTTCTCTCTATGTCTAGCTTTCAAAGCTGTACATTACCACTGGAAAGATCATTGTGTTATTTATTATATCTGTATTGTCATTGAAGTGTTCTTATCCTTCATGGCGTTGTCTACATTTCTCACTCTTTACAACCTAAGATTAATATCTTCTTTGTTTCCCAAGCACTCTGCTCATCTTTATCTCTATTTGAGGCCAAAAAACCCAAACTACCCACCACTTCCACTCTGCTGCTCCATTTTCATTTTGTATTAAATGTATAGTGTGAATGACTTTTGGGCTAAATCGGGGCTAAAAAGTTATGCTCTGGTGTGTTTATGTGACCCACCCACATTCTATATGTGGTGGTTTGGATGCTTTACTTCCTTTTGAAAATCCAGAAGAATTGAAACCTTTGAAAAAACAGTTTTATTTCCCCCCTTTTTATAACGGTTAAGCTAACAATTAAATATTATTAAGAATGAAAAAAACTTTACAAAAATATCTTTGAACTACATACAGGAAATGTGGAATGGAGAATTGGAGTATCCTATTTTTAAAAAAAGTGGTCCCAGGTGTTAATGAACATCACATTTATTTCCTTTGATGTGAAAACTAGGTTAATGTAACAAGAAATCGATTTCAAATTTATTGGAGTTCTCAAAAGATGTTTAATAAGAGTTGATTATTAGTCTTTCTCTGTTGGAGATATAATGTAAAGACACTTTACATTTGGTTTTGTGCACTGTAGTTCCTTTTTAGTCATTAAAACTTTGGTGGGCCAAGTTCTTGGAAGAAAATTAAGAATTAACAATGCTAATATTTTGTTAAATTACATCCTGAAACATGAAATTTATATATAAAAGTTGGCTTTATCAATATAAAAGTTGGGCTTATTAAATTTGTGTGTATGAAAGTTGTCTTAATTTAATTTATAAACTTTTAGCCTTTGAATTGACTTTATAGTGAAGGAAAGGAAAAATTGATCAATATGGTTCCATATGGTCTAGATTTAACTTGTTTAAAAATTTAGTTCTATTGCCTTGTATTAATACAGTAATATAGTATATTTTTACCAGTGTATTATGTTATTTTCCTAATTTTATTTTTTTAATTAGTAAAATTACTAATTTTATTAATTTGTCTATTTAACATTTTCCTCTTTTTTAATTTTTTGGAGAACAAAGGAGGTTTTAGGAATAAAATGAACACTTTAAATCTTGTAGGTAAAGTTTAACTATAGTTTTCAATGTGCTGGACAAAACATACTGTAGGTATGTTTACTCTGAGCAGAATTATGCAACTCTGCTTTAAATAATGGGAATGGGAAATAATGGGAATGAAGACTTTTAACACTGAACCACCACCCCACATCCACTGACCCTCCATTATTTAAGCTGGCAATATTTCTGAGATATTTCTCTTAACTTTTCAATCAATATCCAACATTTTTGAACTTTATGAGAAAAGGATGAAATGAGATAGAATGGGGAAAGACTTTGTACATGAATTCCTCCCTGTAAAATAAATATTTGTAATCTTAATTCTGAAGCATAAATATGATAGCATAATAGCAATAGCACTTAGACTTCTATACCACTTCATAGTGCTTTACAGCCCTCTTTAAGAGGTTTACAGAGTCACATATTGCCCCCAACAATCTTGGTCCTCATTTTTCTGAAAGGATAGAAGGCTAGTCAACCTTGAGCCTGATGAGATTCGAATTACCAAATTTCAGTCAGCTGGCAGTCAGCAGAAGTAGCCTGCAGTACTTCATTCTAACCACTGTGCTACCATGGCTCTTCAGAATTAGCCTTTTGAACAGCTAAACAACATCTGTTCAACAGGATCAGCTGTTCAAAAATGAAATCACAAAGCAAAAGTTACAATAATATGCACAGAATGATCACAGAAGAAATTGATAAACAAATAGATGGGAATAGGGTTGCTTCAGAATGCTTTATATTATATAAGGCAAGTTGACTTATCACTGCTTCTAGTTGATCACTGTGAGGGAAGTAGTTGAACATTTGGTCCAATCTGGCAACTATATTATATTGTTACACACAAACAAAATAGATTAGGCAGCTACTAATCTATTTGGCTGGCTTCACAAAATATGCTGAACTACAAAGAACAATAAGTGTAATATGAGTACTTAGAGAAGTGACTTAATGTGTCATATGGACTCAGACAATTTTGATTTATTGAATATGCCATAGATAAACAAGTAATGATTTCATATGTTGTGTGAATCCAGTATTTATAAAGCCATATCCACCTATCATTTATAGCAGTACTCATTAAATCACAGTCTTTTGATTCAGCTGCTATATTGGAGTCACTAAACCAATGTCATGACACAACAGCAGAGCTCACATGTTAAACCAGAATAAAATAAATGGCATTATGGCTTAGTATAACATAATAAATCTAGCCATAGTACGATTGGCATTACAATTAAGCCATTATGTTACTTGGATTCTCACACTGAAATGTTTGCTGTATGGCCTGTTCATTCTGCTCCTAACTGAACATTCAAGCTGATAGTTTAAATAATAAAAAAAATCAAAATGATGATTTTTTTATAATCCAGAGAGAATATGAAAATCTTCCAATATGTGCATCAGCAACAGTTCTACACATCATCACCTTTACTCTCCACTATAGAGATCCATTCCCGGAGGAGAATTTCAGTGGATATTGAAAGCCAAATCATATAGATTAACTTTTTATCAGAAAGAGTATTAGCAGTAAAAATGTATATTACAGCAACTAAAGAATGGTCTTCATTCTAACACCATAGCAGGAGACTTGTGAGATGAAATGTAGTTCCTCTATACCAAAGTGGAGGGGAGAGAGGTGGAGATCTACATACAGTAGGTAAGAGAAAGGTTTGATATGCCAGCTTTTATATGCAAAGTTGAGGAGGAAGCAGAAAGGGTAAATCTTCATCCATGATCAGAAATGTTTCAGATCAAACACAAATGTGCCCATCTGAATCCAAATCAAGCTTTAATTGTATCAATTATTTATAAATCACTGTATTAGATACACAAGGACTATGTGTGCTATTACATTCAGGGGAACTAGACTTACATGGCACTGAAATCAAGGGGATTTGCTTGCACATAACGTAGATTATAATATATTAGACTTTGCAGTGCCCTGCTCAGTGGTAGAAAAGGAAAGGGGGATCAAGGGCTAGGTCTGCAATGACTTTTCTCTGCTGGATATCTGAACCCCAAATAACAGATTGAAGACTAGCTCCTATAAGCTGCTGCTCGGTGCTTTGCTTCCTATGATTAAGGCTCCATACGGATTGTAAGATCAAGAGATAGCTACATTTATGGAGGAAGGCTGCTGAAATGTTACCTTTAGGAAATCCCATTTGAAGAGAATGAAACTGTTTCAAAGCAATTTCTAAAACAGAAGGACAATTGTTAACTTCACGCAGATTTCTTTTTTTAAAAAAAAGTACAATGATGGTTTAAAAACAGATGGCAAACAAATAATTCTGAGATTTCTAAAATGAACTAATTCTGCTAATAGTTTTAACAGTCTTCAGCCTTAGTGTCCTGGACAAATTCCAATTTGAATTGACATATATACTGCTTAATAACTTTTCCTTGCAATTCTGGCTTTCTTTCCTCTTCCTTTTCCTTCTCTGACCTATTGAACAGTGTATAGTTTGCATTCATCAAGTTGGTCCATCAAAGAGGTGCTGGGTTAATTCAACAACAAAAATGTCTACAGTTCAGGGGCAGGTGAAATAATTTTGGTTTGTAACTTGGAACTTTGGGATAAAAGAAAAGAAAAACCCTGTATCAGCTGCAGTTCCACTACAATGAATTTTACATTTATTCCTGCTTTAAAAAAAAATTTTTTCTACCTATTTCAAGAAGAAGTTATTTAGGCTACAAACTAAAGTCGGGAAATGTCAGATTTATAGTAGCTCTCACAACCTGAATTCCTGCTTCCCTGCATGTCCTTCCTGTGCACAGAACAGAGAAGATGTCCCATAAAAGACCTAATGCAGCCTGTGTCATGATCTCCTTTGGGATAACATTAATTATAGTGTTTCCTAAATTTTGCAAACTTCATTTCCCTCTAGCATGTCCTCCTATTATGCAGCTATATATATATCCTTCATCCTGTGATGTTTATAAGATAGGTATTGTATAAGCAAATTCAAAGGGAAATGATTTTGGTGGAATTACATTGCATCACATGAGTAACCAAGCAGCTTTTTAAACTCGATAGCCATTTCAGGGCTGCATTCAGACAAAAACCCCGAATGCTCTTTTTTATGCAAGGAAACAATAGTGCCTCTAGAGTACATTATCTCAAAGTTTGCATATAGACTGCATCCTGCAGTGTCCAAAGCAGGCCTGATACATGATGAAGCTTTTTCAGTCACACTTTGGGCCGAACCAACAACATTCTCCTCTTCTTTCAAAAATCATCTATAATACACTGTGTCAGATTCCACAGCCTATATAATTGCCCCTCCTCTCTCACCCAGCCAGATTGTTTAGATTAAACAGATGGATTGTATGGCTTTTGGAGAGGGACAGGAAAGGAACAGGAAGCCAACAACATTTTTATTTTCTCTCTGTGGATTTTTTTTTTCTTTTGCAAATTACTTGCTGTTCAAGCACACAATCTCACCTTGCTTAGATAGTAATGGGAACAATCTGTGGAAGGAAGAGCTAGATTTTATAGATTGGTTAGATTCAGGGTCAGTTTCTAAATTTTTTTGGCATCTGTTCAAGAGCTCAAAACAACATATAGGGATAAGGAATCAGAAAGGAAGCAATGATACAGATTATCTCCAAAGCAATTGCTTTTCAATTTCTTGCAACTTGGACCAGAGAGTGCTAAAAAAATCATATGTGAAGAATCTAAACCATGTTGCCTTATCAAAAGAACAAACCATAGTCTAGTTTGAGTCTGGTTTAATATTATGGTTATATGTCATCATCAATCATTAATATTGATAAAAAGAAGACTACACCAAACTAAGCAGAACATTAAATTGTGTCCATCCTATGCAAACAAGTTAGCTGATTTCAGTCATGTCTTCAACCTCCATCCTTCCATGGTTGCTGAACAACCTGCTTAGATGCTATCATAGACATTCATTCCTACCCACAATGACAAAAGTAATGAAACATGTGTTGTAGCAAACCCTAACCCTTTCATATTTGTGTCACAATGTCCTATACAAGTATGCAAGGACCAGAGTTTTCAGTGTAAGTTGATATTAACTGCCAATCCACTGAAGAAATTAACTCCATAGGAAGGCCATAACTAATTTTACCAAGATTGGCTATTATAATGGATTCTGCTGTGTGCTATTTTGCTAGCTGCTACTCAATCACCTCAATCCAGGCAGGATTTTCTTAAATCATCTTTGAGTCAGCGTAGTATGAACCCTTAAAATCAGCTTAGTTTTAAAATGCAGAGAGGTTACAGTATATCCTAAGAAAAAGAAATGCAGAACTACCATTTCTGGTTACAGAACTAAGTTCTAAGGTCTACTGTGTATAAAATAATATAAGAAGATGTAAAAAGAGTTCTGCAGGATCTGATCAAAGGCCCATCTAACTGAGGATATGATTTATATTCTGGACACTTAAGTGCCACTGGGAAATATCACTTTAAGCTCCCATTCCAGTATCACCTTTTCACTCCTATGCTCCAGGATGGTCATCAAAGAATATTTTTTCAGGATCAATCTGGATAGGTGACTGGAAACAAAGATTTAGTCTTCTGAACTTTCAGACTCATGCTGGACAGGGAATAGGCTCCATCACAAGCCCCAAAACTCAGAAGATAAAACTCTGGTCCCAGTGACCAACTCAGATTGGATCCTGCAACATTATTCTGGGATATGTATATTGACCTTCATTCATAAGAATGTTTTCCACAATCTTTCTCAGCTTTTAAGAACACATGGAGATAAATTTGCTCATGTGAAAATGGTTCATAGGCTGCCATTCTTTCTATTCAGCTGTTTTAATATATTACAGAGGGAAAAAGAACAGAATGGAATGCTAATTTCTAGGCTGTATTTTGTTATAAACCACACAAAAGCTTTCTATTTACACTTAAGCAGTAAAGCATTGTTTGTGGCCAAGAGACTGTGGGGAATTTTAAAGAAATCCTTCCATTACCTTACATTTCAGTTCTCCTAATATGGCAAACACATTTTGCAAACTATAGCCATATTTTTGGATCAAAAGAAAAATCATCTATGCCACCACACTGAAAAAGGGATTAAATAATAAAGCCCATCCAGAGACATCTCTCATTTTTATGCATTTCAGTATTTTCTGCCTTTGTTAATAGGAAACAGATGAGCTTCTCTTTGCAAGAGTGTTATTGACATGGCTTGTATCAAGAACTATGAAGTTTTCAGTCCTATTTCCAGCTTAAAGTGGGATGGTTGCATTTCATAAGCAACAAAACATGTGTTTGTCTGAATTAAAATGAACTTATGAACCTTCAAATTCACCAGCTATTCCTAATCATAGCAAAGTATGTCCAACATCTGCTTTTTCATCTTGGGCAAGTTATACTGAAAATCCTAGAATCTCATCATCCTGGTTTCAGGGAGAAGGAAAATGGCAGAATGGGAACAGGATACGCAAAGCTCTCTGCAACTTATTATCTGATCTACAATAACCTCACTCAGTAAAAAAAAAAAAAAGTGCTTCTAGTCTACAGTAGGGCTCTGGCATGTTGATGATCTAAGTATGCAGGTCAGATGAATGGGTCTGCAAATACAAAGCCATCAAATGCTATACCTTTTGTTATCATACCATTATTTTCATAAGAATACGCTAAAACTATTTGATGTCAAATAAATTCCAGAGAAAGACCCCTCTGGCACAATGTAACCTTTCCTAACTAGATTCCTTCTATGTATTTTGGATTGCAATGTCATGAGCAAATGGTTAGGGAAGAAGGGTTATTCCTTTGTTCATGTTTTTGTTCATATCTACACTTGTTATCTTGTACATGTTTGAGAAACAAATAAAATAAAATAAAGTTTAGGTGCTCACTAGTGATTCTCCAAAATGAATAAAGAAAAATGTAACACATGTACACATTATCCATTATGTACAGAGGCAACTTTACAGAGGCAAACATGAAGAAACATAAGTTTGAATTTAAGGCAATGCCTAGCAATATGACTGTTTTCACAGGAAAAAAGTTATGAACAAACCAAAATTCAATATATTCCCAGTTTCCTTTCTTTGCTAACTAATTAACTAGAATTGCCAACTTTGGGGTATTCTCGCCTCTCCCACATAAAACCCATGGGCATGTCATCCTCTTGTATATTGATATAAGTATATGCATTAGCCAAAGGCCATATTCCATAAGCAAAAAAGTAAAGACCAACAGGAAAAAAATTGAATTAAGGATTTCTGATTTAAAATAATGTAAACTAAAGCAATAGTTTATTCTTGATCTATACAGATATGCACAACTTCATGTACCTACAAATACCCAGAGAAAGAGAGAGCATTGCTTGTGGGAATGTCAGATCAAGCAGCACATATGTACTTGTTTACTTTGTATCAAGTCCCATTGAGTTCAGTGCCCTTTATCTGTAATGAAGCATGCATGATTTTCCATATGAAATAAACTTGTTTTAACCAAACTAGGATGGAAACTAGGGAAGAGAACCTCAGAGAATTTGGTTTTCTTCCTTTCCTCTTTTTTGGGGGGGAAAAAAGAGGAAACTGGTCGATAGAGTTCTTTATGCTGGGTTACAATATAAGGAAATCTATGTATACTAATTCTGTAATGGATGCCATTGAGTCCTCTTCAATCAACATATTAGCCTCATTCTTCTCTTGTTCCCTCCCTAAGAAGAGGACAAGTGCCTACAATGTGGACCACTTCATCCACAAGGGCTGTTAACCGACTGAAGAGCCTGTTTTTCCTTCTCCTCATCCATATGGAATGCCTCATGGATAGAAGAGGCTCTCTCCTTCAGAGCCTCCCACTCACTTTAAATATTATAGAAAAGGAAGTTAAACTTCCCTTGTTTGTTTGTTTCCTCCTTGAAGCGACAGCAGTGACTTCTTCCCCTCTTTTGTCTCCATTTAACCTTCTCTTGTCCACTGTTTTCAACAGTAAATTAAGGTACTGTTGCCTTCTTGGCTAGTAAGTGTCTCATCACTCCCTTGAAGAGGGACAGCAGCTTCTTCACTCTCTTGTTTCTTTGTGAGTACTGGTTCTTCGTCTTCACTTAATTTCAACCCTTGCTCTCTTCATCTGCTCTCACTTTTAACAGAGTATTTCTTCAAAATATTACCTGCTTCTCTCCAGGATTCACAGAGAGGGAAATGAACATCCTCCTTTTGGGCAAATACAGTCATTTCTAGGGGTAAAATCCTCTAATGTTAGATTGGGCTAACAAAAGCTGTTGCTATAAAATATTTTTTTCTTTAAATTTGTAAACATATGAATATATAGAAAAAGTTCCCAAGCCTCCTAAGTGCATATTTAAAGACCACTTAAAGGAGGAGAGTAAGGGAAATTTGTTTTCATTGCATATAGGCTTCATTCTTTAATTTAAATAGAAATATAGCAACCATAATAAAGTGTGATCACATGACCCTGTCAACTCCAATGGCATACATTATTGTGCTGTTTCAAAGCCCCTATTCTTATTCTTGAATATTTTTTTCTTATTTTTAAATTGGACTTGAACTGCTCAACTAGGAGAAATATTTGAAAAGAGGGCACTCCTTTGGGAAATGATCACTTAGCTCAGATGTTATTCTTCTTCCAGCTATCTACCTGCTGTAAATTAGAAACTTGTCTACTTGTGGTATTGGAAGAACCTACCGTATTACAATCCATCTTATATTCAATCCTAATATATGATTTTATTTATCTAAGGATGCTCATGCAATATATTGATATCCAAATATATCAACCTCCAAGACTGCATTCAGTTTTGGTCACCATGATGTAAAAAAGATGTTGAGACTCTGGAAAGAGTTCAGAGAAGAACAACAAAGATGATTAGGGGACTGGAGGCTAAAGCACATAAAGAACGGTTGCTGGAATTGGGTATATCTAGTTTAATGAAAAGAAGTCACTTCTTTTAATGAAAAAAAGTGACATGATAGCAGGGTTCCAATACCTCAGGGATTGTCACAAAGAAGAGGGAGTCAAGCTATTCTCCAAAGCACCTGAGGACAGGACAAGAAGCAATGGATGGAACCTAATCAAGGAAAGAAGCAACTTAGAACTAAGAAGAAATTTCCTGGCAGTTTGCATAATTAATCAGGGGAACAACTTGCCTCCAGAAGTTGTGAATGCTCCAACACTGGAAAATTTTAAGAAGAGATTGGATAATCATTTGTCTGAAATGGTATAGGGTTTCCTGCCTGAGCAGGGGATAGAACAGAAGACCTCCAGGGTCTCTTCCAAGTCTGTTATTCTATTCTATTCTATTCTATTCTATTCTATTCTATTCTATTCTATTCTATTTTCTTCTGTCCTGTTCTAACCTCCATTTTTTAAAAAATGGAGTTGAGATTGTTGACAGAACAATTTATTTGTCATCTTCACCTTTTCCCACCCAGTAGGATTCGAGGATTTTGATGCTGATTTTTAGTCTTGCATTTCAGGCCATATTGCCTTTGCTTCACTTTGAACTATGGGATTCGGGTTTGTTTGTTTGTTTGGCTTTTACCTCTCTCCTGCATTTTCAGAAATGGAAACCAATTGGAAAATCTGTATTTAGGACCTAAGAGCACTGCAGAAAAATTTAAAAATTAAATAAAAAAGTAGGGAATCCTCATCTGAATCTCCTTTCTGTTTTTTGATACTATTTCAATTTCTTTAATTTACTAAATTGACTATCAGGGGGTCCATAGGGTCCTTATGAAACTCTAGAATGCCTGTTATTGAGCTAGAATCTAATTGAGGGTGGTAAGGAAGTCTTATATGAAGTAAACTGTAACTCTGGAGCTTATTCTGAGCACAAACTATCATTCATTTGGTATTGGTTGCAAGTTATGTAAGCTTAGCAGGAAAGTGGGTCCTGATATACACCTGAACAATAATATTTGCTGCCCTATTCTGAAACCTGTGGACTGAAACTCCTACTCCCTATATTTTTTGGTCACAAGGAATATTCAAAAATTTTAAACACTAGACATTTCGACTATGTTCCTGCTCTCTTTCTAACAGAACAAGAGATAGGTAATTGTGCAATCAAGAGAGACAGATGTCTTCTAGAGACATCTGGTGAATCTGGCTGAATCATCAATTTAAACTTCACTAGGATCCCTTTTCAAAGTCGCTTCACCAACAGATGTAAAAACATAATCTTTGGGAGAAGGCAGAGCTTTGTTTCGGTGATACAGCTGCAATCTCAGGGCTCTGAGATCGCAGCTGATATTTTCGCCCCTGCTCGGTCCCAACGGACCTAAACCATCCTGTAGAGATGGTGACCGTGAAGGGCACACTCTCTGGATCTCAGGGACATCGCAAAGTCCCTGGTTTGATCCGGGAGAAGTCCTTTTGCTGGCGGCGAAGAGGCAGCCTCCATGGCTGCTGAAGTCGGGACAGCTCCGAAAAGGAAGAGGCTGGAAGTGAAAGTGTGTCGGCTGGGTGAGAAAGTCTTCTTTTTTTTGTAAATTCGCTGAGATTTGAAAGGACACTCTGAATATGAGAAGAAACCTGTGAGATTATTTTTTTTTGACAAATCTGTATGAGCGGCGTATTTTAAAGGGATGTCAAATTGAGGCTTGGGTCTTTTTTTTCTTTCTATTACTTTTTCTTTGGATTTTAGCGTGATTTTGTAGTTAACTGGACTGAATTTTCCCTTATATATATTCTTATGCTCCTTTTTGATTTTTTAATTTTCTTTTAGTACAGAGGCTCCCTTTGGCTATTTTCTCTTTTTATATATATACATGTAAATACGTTTTCTTTTTTCTTAACTCAAACTAAGTTTTTCTGGCTGGGGGGGGAGTGCATTAAGAAACTTTGTAACACTGTCAACTAGAGGCTTGAAAATATTTTATTTGAATTGGAGAGAACTGTGAAAAGACTCCTTCTCAAGGACATTTCAACTTGATAAGATAGAGGAAAGAGCGCAGCAGAATATTATTATAGGTGCTTTCCTGGACTCTTATCAACATTTCAACACTTGAGGCTTGGCTTTGAAGCTTGTGGAGAAGAGAGTCATAATAAGAGCCTTGGACAATTAAACAAAGTGCAGTGTTTTCTTATTTTTTTTTTCAGTTGTGGTACCCCTCCTTACCAGCCTCTCAGTAAATTTTAATTTTAGTAATATTCTTATTTTTGCTTTTTATTTCAAAGGGAAAGCCTCAGAATTTTTTCTTTATTTTTCTTTTCTTCTTCTTCTTTTTACTGGGATTTTTTTTGCTTTTTCCATCCATGTTTTTGGACCATTCTGCCTTTTCCTTTTTATTATTGAGATTTCCCAATTGGATTAAGGTGTGGAGAACCTGAAGGAATTTTTTCTTTTTTCTTTTTCTTTTTGTTCCTCTTCTTCTTAATTATTATTATCATTATTGGGCTTTTTTCTTCTTTTTATTTTTCATTTTTTATTGTGGATTACTTCATAATTGGATTAGGGTTTAGAAGAACCTGAAGATTTTTCTTCTTCTCTTTTTTTCTTTTTCTTTTTTGTCATTGGGCCTTTTACTATTGGATTTTCCCATTTTGGATTATAATTGGCTGCTTTACCAGTTGGATTAAAAGTTAAAAAGAATTTGAAGATTTTGAAGCATTTAAAATGAGCAGGAAACCCATATCTTCTGGCGTTTCTACTTCTACCTCTGCCTCCCCACCAGCTGGAGGACAACGTTTAATTCAGACAATGTTGAAGCAAAACAAAGAACAAGAAAAAGTGACTTTACAGATGATTATGCAAGAAATCCAAGATCTCAAGATAAAAACAGATACTATTGAACAAAGAACAGAGAAGACTGATGAAAAAGTAGAAAATAGTCAACAAATGATGGTGAAGTATGATGAGAGATTCCAAAAAATTGAGGAAGAAGGTAAACAAAGAGAGGAGAAGATTGGAAATATTGACAGTAGATTATCAGTGGTTGAACAAGATAAAAGTGGGATGTTGAGATGAGAGATGGAGAGGTCAGAATTCTATCTAAGATTTCAAAATATAGAAGAAGAAAAAGGACAAAACTTGGCTGCAATAATGATAGAATTGTTGGTGGATGCTTTGGAAATTACAGAGGAAAAGATGATGGATGGAGTAGATGAGGTATATCGAGTTTATACAAGATATGCGATGAGAAATAGCTTACCAAGGGAAGTCCATATCAGATTTACCAAAAATTTACCATCAAATTTACCAGATTTACCATCAAAACACAAATATTGCAAGCTGTAAGAGAGAAGACATTGAAATACAAAGGCAAAGAGATTGTGGTTTTAAAATAAATACCCAGAAGAGTGAGAGAGATGAGAAGAGAATATCAATTTTTGACCAAAATGTTATTGAAAAAGGAAGTGAATTATAGATGGCTGTTCCCAGAAGAATTAATGTTTTTGTGGCAAGAACAGAGACATAGAATTGATTCAATTGAGAAAGCAGAACTTTTCCACGCAGAATTTTTTGGAAGGAGAGAAGAAGAGGCAGAGAAAGAGGTTTCATTAATTGAGTTTCAAGAGGAACAACTGGAGATTGAAAAAGAGGAAGGCGCAGTAGGTGGACAGGTGCATAGTAAAGAACAATGTGAAGTAAGATCTATGAGAGCTGTTAGGCCTAAATATAAAGCATAATCATGGGGGGGAAAAGTTGATTACAATGAATATAAATGGACTCAATTCAGCTGTTAAAAGAAGGAAAATCTTTCATAAATTAGAGAAACTAAAATTTGATATAATTTGTCTGCAAGAAGTACATATTAAAAAACAACATGAACAATTGTTAGTACAGCCAAAATTAGGGAAAATATTTACTTCTTTGACTCAGTGTAAGAAAAGAGGAGTGGTTCTATACATTAAAGAGGCCATCCCAGCAAAATTGATTTATACTGATGAAGATGGAAGAGTATTAATGGTGGAAATAATGGACAACAATATAAAAATACTTTTGATTGCAATTTACACTCCGAATGATAAACAAGAAGAATTCTATAAAAAATTACATATGAAAATAACTGGACTGGACTGGACTGGACTATGTTAATATAATTATGATGGGAGACTTCAATGGAATTGTGAACAATAAACTAGACTATATAGCAACAACAACAAAACAAAATAGAAAGACTCTCCCTAAAGCTTTTTTTAAAATGACAGATGAATTAACTTTAAAAGACATTTGAAGAGAAAGAAATGTTAAAACTAAACAATACACTTTCTACTCAAATAGACATTTATCATGGTCCATATTGGATATGATTTGGATCTCAACAGAATTAATATCTAATATTCAAGAAACAAATATTGAAATAAGTACTTGGGTAGACCATAGTCCAATGACAATTAAATGGAAGGGACAAAAAAAAAAGATCGAGATGGACATTAAACAATATTATTTTAAAGGAAAAAGATTTTACACAATGGAAGGAGAAAGAATTGGCTTTTTTCTTCAGAGAAAATAAAAAAGAAGATACTTCAATACAGAATGTTTGGGATACAATGAAGGCATATGCTAGAGGTTTGATAATAGAATATATAAGAAAAAAGAATATTAGGAAAATGCAAGCCACTAAGGCCTTGGAAGATGAGTATAAAAGACTTGAAAAAGAATTATAAAAAACGCCACAGAAAAAGGATATTAAATTGAAGTTGGATATAACTAAACATAAAATGGAATTAATAGGAAAAGAAGAATTGGCACAGAAAATTAGAAATGTTAAACAGAATTATTTTGAAGATGCAAATAAACCAGGCAGATGGCTAGCATATAAATTGAGAAAGGAGAAAGAATCAAGAAAAATACTGAAGTTAATGGATGACCAAGGCCAAGTTTGTTATGGTAATAAGGAGAAAAAAGAAATTATTCGAGATTTCTATGGGCAATTACATAAACAAGAGAATATCGATGAGGAAAAAGTCAAACAATATCTACAGAATGCTAATCTACCGAAGATACCTAAAAAGACTGAAGAAATGCTAGAAAGCAATATAACAATGATGGAATTAACTGAAGCAACAAAATAATGAGAAATTATGGTTATTCCATTGCTATAAGTTATGAATGAAGTTATGTTAAAGAAGATGATACCCAAAACATGGTCAGAGGCTTATATTACACTTATTCCAAAAGAAGAGGCTGACCCACTGCAAATTAAGAACTGCAGACCTATCTCTTTATTAAATGCAGACTATAAAATCTTTGCTTCAATTTTAGTAGAAAGACTTAAAAAATACTTAAATAATTTCATTCACCCAGATCAAAATGGATTTCTGTCAAGGAGACAAATTAGAGACAATATGAGAGTAATTTTGGATACTTTGGAATATTATGAGGCACACCCTGAAAAGCAAATGGCTTTGATATTCCTAGATGCTCAAAAAGCATTCGACAATGTGAATTGGAGATTTATGTTATTATTATTGGAACAGATGGGTTTTGCCAGAAAATTTATCCAAGCAATAGAAGCCATATACAATAAGTAGACAGCAAAGGTAATGATGGAGGGAGAACTTACAGACTTTATTAATATAAGAAAAGGCACAAGACAAGGATGTCCCCTATCTCCTCTGCTATTTGTATTGACTTTGGAAGTGTTGAATAGAAATATTAGAGATGATAAAAGCATAAAAGGAATGAAAATTAAAAAGGAAGAATTTAAACTGCAAGCCTTTGCTGATGACTTAGCCTTTATTTTGGAAGTTCCGTTAGAAACAGCTCCAAAGTTATTGGAAAAGATAGAGATATATGGTGAGGTGGCTGGTTTGAAAATAAATAAAGACAAAACAAAGATTTTGACAAAGAACATGCTACTGAGACAGAGAGAAGAACTGGCAGATCTGTTGAAAATTCAAGTTACGAATAAGGTCAAGTATCTGGGGATATACTTGACAGCAAGATGTAGCACATTAAAAGAGAATAACTATACTAAACTTAAACAACAGATAGCTTTAGATCTGAAGAAATGGGAAAACTTACAATTGTCATTAATAGGGAGAATTTCAACAATAAAGATGAATATTTTACCCAGAATTTTATTTTTGTTTCAAACAATACCAATTAGGTTTGGAAAAGACTATTTTGAAGATTTAAATAAAATTATGCTGAAGTATATATGGCAAGGTAAGAAAGCGAGAATAAAGTTAAAGCTTTTGCAAGACGCTAGAATTAGAGGAGGTTTTGGCCTACCCGATTAGGAATTGTACTACCCAGCTGCAAATTTGATGTGGGTCAAGGAATGGATAACATTAAGAAAGACTAGATTGTTAACTCTAGAAGGTCATGATTTGCTGTTGGGTTGGCATGCTTTTTTATGGTATAAGGGAACTAAAACACAGGGTTATTTTAGAAGACATTATATACAGGAGTCTTTGTGGTTAAATTGGGAGATGAGAAAAAGACAATGTTATTTGAAAATTCCAGTTTGGTTATCGACTATTGAAGCATTTTCCTATCCTATAATTTATAAGAAGGAACAAACAGTTAGATATGGGGAACTATTGGATGAATAGGGTGGACTTAAATCGATACAAAATTTGGAGGAACAAGGTATAAAGATGAATTGGTTTTCATATGTGCAAATACATTCAAGGAGTGATGAAGATTCTAAAACAGAGGGATTTTATGATAAACAGACTGATCTAGATAAGATCTTGATGGGTACTGATGAGAAGGTGATTAAAAAATTATATGGTTATCTGCTGGGAATTAAGCTAGAGGAAGAACAAGTTAAAGAAACTATGATTGTTTGGGGGAAGAATTTTGGATATGGGATTGATTTAGAGAAATGGCAAAAATTGTGGTCTCAAAATTATAAAATGACAATGTCAACAGCATATAAAGAAAATTTGTATAAGATGTTTTACAGGTGGCACTTTCACCCGACAAGAATAGCAAGAATGTTCAAGAATGAATCTGAAAAATGCTGGAAATGTCATCAGATACCTGGCTCATATTACCGTATGTGGTGGACTTGTGAGAACGCTAGAAAATATTGGACTAAAACTCGCATGTGGTTGATAAAAATGATAAAGAAACATATAGATTTGAAACCAGAGTTCTATCTATTGGGAATCTTACCAGATACATACAGTAAAGACTTGAAATTTCTGATTGTTAATGTATTAACAGCGGCTAGGATTGTATTTGCTAAAAATTGGAAGAATGAGAAAATACCATTACAGGAAGAAATTATTAAGAAAATATTGGAATGTGCTGAGATGAGTAGATTGACATTTGAAATTAGAGAGCAAGAGGATAAACAATTTTATGAAATTTGGGATCTTTTCTATCAATGGTTAGATGACAAAATACAATAATAGAATATCTAGAGTGTTAGATAGCAAGGAATATCTTTATTTTTTCTTTTTCTTTTGTTATTTGATATTATATCTATGAAGGGTTTGTAGGATAAATCTGGTATGATTATATGATTTGTTATAGAATAAACTGTTTAAAGTATTGTTATCTCATAAAGCATGAATGATTAAAATTATAGTTGTTATGTTTTGAGCATGGGCGAGAAAGAATGGAGACAAGCCTCTGAACGGTGAACTTCAGCTCTTTATTTACATCGTGACTTCTCACTCTAACAGCAGTTGAACCCGCCTTATATAGGCAAACCCTGTCACTTTTAACCAATAACGAGCTAGGAACGCTAGCTCTTAGAACCAATAGGAACTCTCTGTTAAGGGCCAATCGGATTCCCCAGAACGGGCCAATCCGGTCCGGCCGCTTAACAGCCAATCAGATGTGCAGGGCCAGAACCCTGCACTTACTCCAAGCTCACACTTTATTAATCTTTATGCATACACAACACCCGTTCCCCCTGGCTTCTTATTTGCATGGCGCAGTTACATAGTCCCTTAGGTAGGACGGTTGTCTTATTAGTCTCTTTGATTTCCGTTGTATCGGCTGGCTGCAATCACGCTGGGGTAGATCGTTGTTTGGCAGTGGGGCTGTTTCTGGTTCAGAGTTCACTTCTACGTCGTTGCCCACATTCTCTGCAATTCCCTGAGGTGCAACCGTTTCTCCCTCCGGTTCCGCTTCCTGAGTTTCTATTAAACCGTCATTTCCTTCGAACGGGTTTCCTAGGAATTCATCTTCTTCCGTACCTCCCCCCCTCTCAGTTTGGTCATAGGGGAGCTGCGGACTGGCCGCTGGAAGCCGCGATCGTAACTGATCAATATGCCGTTTCCAAAGTTTATCGTCAAGGCATTGTACAAGGTAGGATTTGGGGCCGGTTACACGTACTACTGTTGCTTCTACCCACAACGGGTCGCCCGATAGGTTTTTAGCATAAACCAGGTCTCCTACCTGGAAGGTACAACAGCGGCCGCTGGATCCTAATGGTTTCTCCGGTTCGTAAGCTGGGTGAAACTGGTAGAGGTGGGAGCGGAGCTTTCATCCCATTAGCAGTTTGGCGGGAGTTTTGTTGGTGACGCTATGTGGGGTGATGTGTTGCAAGAAGAGGATTTGATTGACCTTGTCGTCAATGTTGTCGTAGTCTACCTTTTGCAAGGTTTTCTTCACAAATTGGACCATGCGTTCTGCTTTGCCATTGGTCGCAGGGTGCGCAGGCGAGGTGAGCGCATGGCGGATGCCGCGGTCAGCGAGGTACTGCTCGAACGCTAGTGCGGTAAATTGAGGGCCGTTATCGGATACCAGGATGTCTGGTAATCCGTGGGTTGCAAAGAGTCTGTTTAAGATTTTGATAACCACCTCGTAGGTTGTAGTCGTCATGCGATGGATTTCAAGCCAATTCGAGTAGGCATCAACGGTAAGCAGGAAGGTGTGGCCTTTGGTTGGCCCCGCAAAATCCAGGTGAATTTGGGACGAGGGTCCACGTGGTGTCTCCCATTCAGTAGGCATGGTTTTTGGTGGGGCATTGCTGACTTCTTGGCATTTGAGACAAGCTTTAACCCATTGTTCGATTTGCTTGTCAATGCCTGGCCACCATGCATAGCTGCGCGCAAGGGCTTTCATTCACACGATGCCGGGGTGGCCATCGTGCAAGGTTCTCAGCAGCGCTTTCTGGAGTCGTTCTGGGATAACGACTCTATCGCCCCAGATGACACAGCCCTTCTGGGAGAAAAGCTCGGTTTGTCGAGCCTTGAATGGTGTGAAATCATCTGATAGCTGGTCCAATGGCCATCCGCGTTCTACCCAGCCTAGGACTCGTGCTAGGGTGTGGTAGCATTTGGTTTCTCTCGTGATATCTCGGGCAGTTAGTAGCGGCGAGTTGAGTGCCTCGATTTGTAACATGGTTACCGTTGGTGCAGGATCGTTGAGAGTCTCTGGAAGCGGTGCTCGGCTCAATGCATCAGCGTGGGGAATGGCTTTCCCCGGGTGGTATTGCAGCCGATAGTTGTAAGCAGCTAAGAATTCTGACCATCGGGTCATCCTAGGGGATAATATGTAGGGAGTCAGCTTATCTCCGGCTATTATCCCCAATAAAGGTTTGTGGTCAGTCACAATAGTAAAAACCCGGCCATAGACGTATTCGTGGAATCTTTTCACAGCTGAGATAATTGCAAGGGCTTCTTTATCAATTTGTCCATAGTTTCGCTCAGTCTTTGAAAGAGTCTTTGAAAAATATGCAACAGGGGCTTCGTTCCCATTAGGCAGTACGTGGCTCAAAATGGCGCCCACCTCAAAAGGCGATGCATCACAGGTTATAACTAACGGCAAAGTCTCGTTATACTGCATGAGTACAGAGTCAGAAATGAGCAGTTTTTTAACATTTCGGAACACCTGTTCTTCACGGTAACCCCATGGCCAATTTGCTTTTTTATCTAACAACCGGTGTAACGGTTCAGCGACAGTTGCTTCGTGCGGCAAAAATACATTATAAAAATTGATGAGGCCTAGGAACTCCTGGAGATCGGCCTTGTTTCATGGCCTGGGAGCATTTTTGATCGCTTTTAATTTACTTTTGGTAGGGTGAATGCCCTGGCTATCAATCAGGTACCCTAAAAACTCAGCACTGTCAGTACATAATTTACATTTGTTTTTTTTAACCTTAAGACCGGCCTCTTGGGATTTTTTTAGGACTAATTTTAACCGGTCCTGTAAGATTTTTTTTGTAGGGGCTGCAATTAATACATCATCAAAATAGGGGACCATGCCCTTAATTCCTTGCAATAACCTTTCCATAAGGCTCTGAAAAATCCCCGGGGCTACACTAACTCTGAATTGCAGCCGGGTACATTTAAAGGCACCTCGGTGCATCACAATAATTTGGGCCTGTGCTGTTTTTTCATCTACTGGTAATTGCTGATATGCCTGAGCTAAATCTAATTTAGCGAAAACTTTTCCGCCCCCCCAGGGAATAGAGGAGGTGCTACACCACTGGAACTGGATACGCGTTCTGCTGTAGGGCGTGGTTCAAAGTGGCCCGGTAGTCCCCACAAATTCGGATTGACCCGTCTGGGGATTCCCAAGGGGAGTGATCCCCTAGGGGAATAGGGGATTCCCAAGGGGAGTGATCGATGGGCTCTAACACCCCCTGAGCAATCAGTTTGTTGAGTTGTTCGTCAATTTTCGATTTTAAGGCAAACGGAACTCGATGGGGCTTTAGGCGAATGGGCGCTACCTTTGGATCTAGGCTGAATGAAATTGGGGTCCCCTTGTACTCGCCTAAGCTGTCCACGAAGACGTCTCTGAACTCATAGACAAGGTCTTCCTCCCAGTCACAGCCACTGACTCGGTTTACGCCGGCCACTTCAATGCCGAGTGGCGCGAACCATTGGAGGCCTAGTAGGTTAGGCCTATCTCTATCGATGACCGTTAAAGGTAAGTACGCTGTGTGCTTCTTGAAGGAGACTCGGACTCGGCAGGACCTGATGACGGGGATTCGATTCCCTTGGTAGTCCTTGAGGATGAGGCGTTGGAAGCGGAGATCTTGGCGTTGAATTGTGGGGATGAGTTGCTTGAGTGTCTTCCAGGACACCATCGAGAGGGACGATTCCGAGTCGACCTCCATGTGGCAAGGCTGGTTCTCGATGGCTACCGTGACTCGGATTTTCTTAGTGTCCAAGGCTGAGGCGTGACCGATAGTGATAGTATGGTGAGACTCTTCTCTCTGCAAAGCTCGATTTCTGTAGGAGTGGTTTACTGGCTCTCACCGTACAGGATGGTTTCCTGTCGATTGGTGATAGTTAGCCCCTTTTGA
Organism: Hydrophis major; assembly: GCA_033807585.1. Taxonomy (NCBI): domain Eukaryota; kingdom Metazoa; phylum Chordata; class Lepidosauria; order Squamata; family Elapidae; genus Hydrophis; species Hydrophis major. The sequence goes on along the minus strand of CM066328.1, from coordinate 73,335,909 downwards.
GGCCTGGCTGGGTCCTGGCAAGCTGCGGCAGACCCGTCCAATGTGGCCTCGTTTCCCGCACTCATGGCAGAGTGCGTTGCAGAATTTGCATTCGGACCTGGCATGGTTGGCTCCACAGCCAGCGCAAGGGTGTAAGGGCTTCGGGTGGTGGTCCCGGTCAGACTGCAGTCGATGGACCCCTTCTTTGTCGCTGTCTGACGACGAAGAGAGTTCCTGGTGGTGCGTTGTCACAAGCTGCCCTTCTGAACTAGGTGAGATTTCGCTGGTCGGTGGTGGTACCGGAGCACGGTTTCGGCGTAGTTGTGCAGCCGACTTCCTGGTTGCTTCTGCTGCAGTAGCATCGGCGATGGCGTCGGCAAGGCTGATGTTGCCTTTCGCCATCAGCTTGCTTTGGACGCCTGGTGCATCTAATCCCAGAACTATGCGATCTCTTAGTGCCTCTTCTAAATTGGTGAATCCGCAGAGGCCTCCCAAATTTCGGAGGTCTGCTATGAAGTCGGCCACACTTTCTCCCTTTCGCTGGCTTCTCTGATAAAACTCATGGCATCTCACGAGCGTAGGCACGGTTGGGGCGTAGTGGTCCCGTAGAATAGGTTCGAGGTTGTCTCAATCCATGGCCTTCACTTCTCAGGGTTTGGGTAGTGCTTTAGCCATCTTAAATACGGTTGGACCACAATGCATTAGGAACACCGCCCGTTTCTTCCCGGCTGTGGCATCCTTTAAGTTGTTCATCTCTAGGAACATTTGGAAACGATCCATGTAAGACTCCCAGTCTTCCTGTGTTGGATCGAACGGAGCGGGTGGTACGATGTCGCCGGACATGGTTCCGTTGTTGGCGTCGTCTGTCACGTGCTCAGTGTTTTTCGAAGTTTCATTGGTTCAGCTTTCTCCAAATCCCACCTTCGTCGCCAGTGTTATGTTTTGAGCATGGGTGAGAAAGAATGGAGACAAGCCTCTGAATGGTGAACTTCAGCTCTTTATTTACATCGTGACTTCTCACTCTAACAGCAGTTGAACCCGCCTTATATAGGCAAACCCTGTCACTTTTAACCAATAGCGAGCTAGGAACGCTAGCTCTTAGAACCAATAGGAACTCTCTGTTAAGGGCCAATCGGATTCCCCGGAATGGGCCAATCCGGTCCGGCCGCTTAACAGCCAATCAGATGTGCAGGGCCAGAACCCTGCACTTACTCCAAGCTCACACTTTATTAATCTTTATGCATACACAACAATAGTCAAATGATTTTTTAATAGCGATATTAGGATATATAAGTTTGGATTGACAATATGAGTTGTTATGTAATATAACTGAAATTGAGACTACGGAATGAATGCACAAAACTGATGAAACAACCGACACACTGTATGTACATAAGAGAGTTGATGTTTTTATGTCTTGTTTGTTTTTGTTTGTAGAAAATCAATAAAATTGTTTTAAAAAAAAACACATAATCTTTGATCGTAAAAAAGATCAAACTAAAATTGAAAAAAAAACATTTTATATAAATGTGATACAAGGTGCTACAGATTTTTAGGATGTAAATCACATAACTGATCATTTGGACCAAAGTGTTTTAGTACTTCTAAAACATATCTTAACAATATTGCACTAATCGTATTAGTTGTTGCTGTGATTAAATAATGTAATAGTTTCTGATTGTAAAATATCAGAAAGCGAAATCACTATTTATTTTATTCAACTTTGGGAGGGGAGGGAACATAAAGTGGGAAGTTGCCTGTGTGAACCCCCCCCCCCCAAATATTGCTAACATCCCAAAATAAAACAAACCAAACAAGCATTGGAGAAAATTGTTTGAAATGAGCAAAATGTTGATCTGCCTTTTATTAATTTAATTTTATCTTCTTATATTCAGATGTTTGACAGCTATGACATTCATGTGCAATGCATTTGAAAAAGAAGACATAAATATTCAGAGACTTATTAGAATGCTGTTCAATGTAAGCACCTGTCTACTTAGTATTGACAGAAAATCATTTACTTTGCTTTATGTGCCTTCTCTCTGGAGACCAGTAAGGTCCAATTTTATTGAAAGAGCTGGTCTCAATACCAATACTGCTTCTTGAACAGATAGATAGATAGGTAGGTAGGTAGGTAGAAAGATAGATAGATAGATAGATAGATAGATAGATAGATAGATAGATAGATAGATAGATAGATAGATACACACACACAATAACCTTTGAACAGTTTTGTCTTTTCCTTGCTTCAAAATTGAATTTCCAAAAGGCATATGGCTTCAGGAGGTCTTTATTTAAAATATCACAGCAAAACCAATAAAATTTACTACAGCTCTCTAGCATAGATACCTAAGAGTACAGGTACAGGTAATCCTTGACTTACAATCAATCATTTGAAGTTATAACTTCACTGAAGAAAGTGACTTATGGCACTCCTCATGCTTACAAACCATGAAGTCATGCAGCATCCCAATGACCACGTGATCAACATTTGGATCCATGGCAACTAGCATGTATTTATGATGATTGCAGAGTCCCGGAGTCATGTGATCACTATTGGGACCTTCCAACAAGCAAATTCAGTGGAAGAAGCTGAATTCGCTTTGATGGGTGCATGATTCACTTAATAACTGCAATGATTTGCGTTAACCTCATGGCAAAAAAGGTTGTAAAATAGGATATACAATTAACTTAACAACTGCCTTGTTTAGCAATGGAAATTCTGGTCCCAATTGTGGTTGTAAGTTGATGCCTATCTGTAATAAACATTTATTTACTCATAGAATAAGGTTACTCCCCTTATTTAGAATATTTAGAAGTCACTGTTTAATCCTAAAGATGCTACATTTATTCAACATACGTGAAATGATTTCTTACCCTAAATGATCAAAAGAACAATTTATTTCCAAAGCATTCAAAATTTGTTCATTTCCGTTGGAAAATTCATACTGCACCAAATATATTTCTGCATTAAGAGATTTTGCCAAAGTGAAAAATTAATCTGAATGGGCAAATAGATATTGCATATAGGATTAAATATTAAGGCTTTTGCACCAGGTTCTTCAGCTCATCTAGAGCAGTGGCCAGACAGCACTGCGCTAGTCAATAGTGTTAGTTTTATGGAGTACAAAACCACAGTGACGTAGCTAATAAAGGCAGGAGAGGAGAACGATTCAGTTTAAGGCAGTTTTTCAGCTCTGACAATTTTCAGATGTGTTGACTTCATCTCCCAGAATTTTCCCAGAATTTCTCAGCTAGCATGGCTGAAGCTGAAATCTATATATCTTAAACATCGTTAAACACTAGTTTAAAGCCTTCTGCCTATCACTGACAGTGAGTTTGCATAGTTTTTGATAGATAGTTTGTTTTCCTTTAAATTTACCATGCTAGAACACTCCAAATACACAATCTCCCATTGAGATCATCCACAAAGTTTAATGTTGCTTCAGATATTGCCCTTTCAAAAGTTGAGGGGGAGGTAGGAAAACCCCCTTCTGGTGGCAGCTTTTGCTGACCTTTACAAAGCTGAGGCAAGCCATATTTAGGCATAGTCAATACTTAGCTGGAGTTTCTCCAGGCATACTATACTGTAAGTGTTTTAATAGTCATTGGTAAGAAAATAATAACAAATCAGTTTGTAGTAAGGTGAAGCACTCAAGAAGTCCTATAGTTTCATCACTGTCCTGCCTCACCTGCAGACTCAATTAAAGATCATGGCTTTTCAGTAGAAAAGGTGAGTTTTAGTAATATAAGAATCTGCCACCAAAGGATGGTGTGGGTGAGTGTGATTTCTAGAGCCATTCCACCTTAGCTGTATTGTCCATACTTTGATTTCTCCTGGTGTGGTTTCCATGTCTGTTTTGAAGATTATTTTCTGCATTCACCCTTTGGAAGTGAGTCTGACATTTACCAGAGATTGCGGTTTTTTTTAAGACTTGTCTCTAAAATTTAAAAGTACAGGTGCAGAAGAAAACTAACATGTGGATTTCAGATATTTAAATACATGGATTTTTGCCTTCTTACAAGGATTGAGAAAATGACTGGCCCATAGTCACCCAGCCAGATATCATGGCTATATGGTGGGAATAGTGTCGTGTACGTCGCGGTAAAGAGACCTAGAGTCAGTGACTTGGTTTTCAGCTCTTTTATTGGTCCCCGGACCCGGTCTGGTCTCGAGGGAAAAACAGCGGCTTTTTATTCTCAAGCCACTGGGCTGCGGCCAATGGCACCGCTTTGAATTTCCCGCGATTCGTTTCCACCAATCACGGGAGATTCTCAGCAGGCCAATCAGCGCGGCTCGCTAGACCAATCGGATCACCCCGCGCTTTGGCCAATCAAAGTGCGGGGTTTCAAGAATGCAAATGACCGTACAGAACACCCCTCCCCTCTTGGTTTGGTCCTACGTGACGTAGTCCCATAAGTAGGCGGGGCTCCGTACTTGCCTACTGGACCTGCGCAGGTCAGTAGTTCGTTGGCTCCCAGCTGGTTCGGTCGAGTTCTCTGTTTCTCTTGGTCTCGTCAATGGAACCGCCTGGAAGGCCCTGGCGGGCCGCTTGTTACTGTTCCCTCCCAGTCTACCCGGGCTGGTTGAGCTGCGGTTTTCGCAACTCCCGCCTGGTCTTTCCGGGCTGGTTGAGCTGGCCTGGCTGCTTCTCCCTGGTGACATTTTGGGCTGGCTGCTTGCCGGTGAGTATGGCTGGTTTCTTTCTCTTAGGTTTGGTTCTTGGGGTATTCCCTCCCCTCTTGGTTTGTATGAATGGGTTTGTATGTGTCTGGTTGCGTGTCGGTTGTGTTTCTTGTGGCCGTTCTTGATCTTATTTGGTCGATGTGGTGTTTCCACGCTCGTCCGTCGGTTGTTTGCAGCCGGTATGAGCGGGGGCCTGTCAGTTGGGTTATGGTCGCTGGTACCCATAGTGGGTCTCCGGTTAGGTTCTTTGCGTAGACGACGTCGCCTGGCGCAAAGGACCGGTGCTTGCTGGAGGAGTTTGGGGTTTTTTTCTGGGTTGTATGTGGGGTGCAGTCTGTCGAGTGGGGACCTTAATTTTCTCCCCATTAGCAGCTCTGCCGGGCTTTTGTTTGTTGTCATGTTTGGGGTTATATGTTGTATAAAAAGCATTTTATTTATTTTGTCTTGGATTTCCCCGTGTTCGATTTTCTGGATGGTTTTTTTCGTGAATTGAACCATCCGTTCCGCACTTCTGTTCGCTGCCAGATGTGCCGGAGCTGTCAGTGCTGTCATATGCCCCGTTCCACTAGGAATTTTTCAAATTCTAGTGAGGTGAATTGGGGCCCGTTGTCCGACACGATGATATCCGGGAGGCCGTGGCTTGCGAATAGTTTGCTAAGTTCTTTGGTCACGACCTCTGTGGTGGTGGTTTTCATGTTGCTTACCTCCAACTAGTTGGAGTAAGCATCTATGGTTACTAGGAATGTATGTCCCTTGGCGGGCCCGGCAAAGTCTATGTGGACCCTAGACCAAGGTCCCCTGGGGGTTTCCCATTCCTGGATCGGTGCCACGGGAGGGTTCAGTCTGGTTTCTTGGCAGCGTTGATTCCTTGCCACCCAGACCTCGAATTGCTTATCCATCCCTGGCCACCAAGCGTAACTTCTGGCCAGGGCTTTCGTTCTAATTATGCCCGGGTGCCCGTCGTGTAAAAAATCCAATACCTTCCCTTGCAGTTTTTCCAGGATAACAACCCTATTCCCCCATAGTACACACCCTTTTTGTAGCGAGAGTTCCGTTTGCCAGTTCCAGAATGTTTTGAATGCTTCGTCGTTATCCTTTTCCAGCCACCCTTTCTCTACCCAATGTAACACTGCGCCAGACGTTTGTCTTTATTGTTTTCTTGGGCAATGTCTGACGCGGTTATGGGTAGATCGGGCAGAGTCTCTATGCTGAGGGTGCTCGTTGTGGGTGCTGGGTTGGTGTCTAGGTCGGGTAATGGCAAGCTGCTCAAAGCGTCTGCATGTGTGATAGTCTTACCGGGTCGGTGTGTGAGCCGGTAACTGTTGGCAAGGAATTCAGACCATGTTGTCATTCTGGGAGATAAGATGTTTGGGGTGGCCCGGTTCCCTGCCAGGATGTCCAGCAACAGCTTGTGGTCTGTGATGATTGTGAACGTGCATCCGTAGAGGTACTCGTGGAACCTCTTTACTGCTGTGACGATGGCTAGGGCCTTCTTGTCCAGCTGGCTATAGTTCCTCTCTGGTTTGGTGAGTGTCCTCGAGAAGAAAGCAGTGGGTGCTTCTCTTCCATCTGGGAGTGTGTGGCTGAGGACAGCGCCAACGCCGAAGGGTGAGGCGTTGCATGTGACGGCGAGTGGTAGGGTCTCATTATATTGGATGAGGATGGCATCTGAGGTGAACAGGTCCTTGGTTTTCCTGAAAGCGGCTTCCTCACATTTTCCCCAAGTCCAGGTGTCCGCCTTATCCAAGATCCTATGCAAAGGCTCCGCCATGGTTGCATTTTGGGGCAAGAAAACATTGTAAAAATTAAGCAGTCCCAGAAATGCCTGAAGTTCCGTTTTAGTCCTGGGCATGGGGGCCTCCTTAATGGCTCTGATTTTGTTTGCAGTTGGGTGGATGCTGTGCCGGTCTAGGAGGTACCCCAGGAACTCGACCCGCCCTGTGTAAAGCTGGCATTTTTCTCTCTTCACTTTTAGCCCGGTTTCCTTGAATTTTGTTAGCACCTCCCTTAGCCGACCCTCTAGTTCTAGCTGGTTGGTTGCCGACACCAGCACGTCATCGAAGTAGGGCACCACCCCCTTAATGCCTTGCAAGAGTCTCTCCATAAAGCTCTGGAATATTCCAGGCACCACGCTGACTCCAAACTGGAGTCAGTTACATCGGAAAGCTCCCCGGTGGGTGACTATGGTTTGCGCCTCAACAGTTTCTGTGTCGACCGGCAGCTGTTGGTATGCTTGGGCCAGGTCGAGTTTCGCAAAAACCTTGCCTCCCCCCAGTGAGTGTAGAAGGTGCTGCACTACTGGGACGGGGTAGGCGCTTTGTTGTAAGGCGCAATTTAGGGTGGCCTTATAGTCCCCGCAGATTCTCACTGACCCATCAGGCTTGACTGGGGTGACTATTGGGGTCTCCCACCGGGTGTGGTCAATTGGTTGTAGGACCCCTTGTTTGACGAGCTTGTCAATTTGCTCGTCAATTTTTGGCCTGAGTGCAAAAGGTACCCACCTTGGTTTTAGGCGACTTGGGGGGATGTTAGGGTCTAGGCTGAAGGAGATAGGGGGCCCTCGGTACTTGCCTAGGGTGCCATCGAACACTTCCTGGAAGTCCCGTGCCGTTGCTGTTCCCACTCGGTCTCAGCGATGTGGTTGATGCCTGTGACTTCGATGCCGAGCTGTGCAAACCATTGCAGCCCCAAGAGGCTGGGTCGGTCTCGGTCCACGATCATCAGGGGAAGCCTTGCAGTGCGGCCCTTGAATGTCACTTTGAATTGTCCGGTTCCGACTACTGGGATGCGGTTTTCCTGATAGTCTTTGATGATTAGACTCTGGTTCTCCAGTCCCTTCTTGTGGATGGTAGGCACCAAGCGTTTGATCTCTTGCCAGGCGACCATGGAGAGGTAGGACCCAGCGTCCACCTCCATTTTGCATGGCTCGCCTTCAATGCCTACCTCCACATAGACTTTTTGGGCATCAGTGGTTGATGCGTGGCCGATGGTGACCGTCTGGTGGGTTTCCTCCTTCCGCCGGTTTTTGCCTTGTCGGTTCCACCTGCTCTGGTCCCATCGGCTGTCGGCTGGGCGATCTCTGGGTCTGGGGGGTGTGCTGTCCCGTCTCCGCTCGCTGTGGTCCCGCTGTCTGGGGCTGTAGGTCTTCCTCAATCGGCAGGCACGGGCGATGTGACCCTTTTTGTCGCAGTGCCGGCAGACTGCATCGAAGAAACAGCACTCGGATCGAGGGTGGTTGCCTCCGCACCCGGCACATGCGTTCCCTGACTTATGACCCCACCGATTTCACTGGTCAAATCCCGCCTGGAGCCAGTGGATTTCCTCCTCCTCGTCCGTGGTGTCGGAGGCGGAGTGGAACTCACCATGGTGGGTGGTGGTCTCACGGTGACTTGCTTCCGGTTGGGCCTCGATCACCCATCCTGGGTTGGTGGTCACAGTGCGGTCTCCGGCGTCCAGTCTTCACATGCGGTTTGCTGATTTCTGCGTTGCCTCGGCTGCGGTGGCTTCAGCGATGGCGTCGGCGAGGGCAATGTTGCCTTTGGCCATCAGCCAACTCTGTAGGACTGGGTCCCGAAGTCCGAGCACGACACGGTCCCGTAGGGCCTCGTCCATGTCGTTGAAACCGCACATGCCCCCTAGGTTCCGCAGCTCCACCACAAAATCGCTGAGGCTTTCCCCAGGTCTCTGGTACCTCTGGTAGAAATCGTGCTGCCTGATGAGGGTGGGCATGGCGGGGACGTAGTGGTTGCGGAGCAATGGTTCGAGGTCGGCCCAGTCCATCTCTTTGACGTCAGCGGGTTTCGCAAGGGCTTTCACCATCTTGAACACTGCGGGCCCGCAGTGTGTCAGGAAGACGGCTGATTTCTTCGGCCCGATGGCATCCTTCAGGTTGCTGCATTCGAGGAACATGAGGAATCTGTCCGTGTATGATTCCCAGTCCTCGCTAGCGGGATTAAAGGGCGCGGGCGGAGCGATGCTGGCCATCTCATCGGTCTTGCTTCCTTCGGACACGTGCTTGATGGGGTTCAGCCTTAGGATCCCATCCTCATCGCCAGTGTCGTGTCTGTCGCGGTAAAGAGACCTGGAGTCAGTGACTTGGTTTTCAGCTCTTTTATTGGTCCCTGGACCTGGTCTGGTCTCGAGGGAAAAACAGCGGCTTTTTATTCTCAAGCCACTGCGGCTGCAGCCAATGGCACCGCTTTGAATTTCCCGCGATTCGTTTCCACCAATCGCGGGAGATTCTCAGCGGGCCAATCAGCGCAGCTTGCTGGACCAATCGGATCACCCCGCACTTTGGCCAATCAAAGCGCGGGGTTTCAAGAATGCAAATGACCATACAGAACAAATAGAACGCCTTATCTCCTGGTCTCTAGCCTACCAAACTGTCTTTGTTCAAGTTTAAGAAATGATTGTACTCCGTTGACAATAATGTGACATTACAGCTGCCAGTTTCTTCCCAAAAACCTAGGATATAATAATGTATTGCGTTCCTATTTGTGCAGATCCTTGCAGTGCAAACCTTTGGAATTGATGGATGGAAATGTTGTCAATGCACATATTTTCTAAGTTTCTTCTAAGGTTTTTGAATATGGCACCTAATGTGCTGATAACTGTGGCCAGTTTATGCCATAATTTTTCCGTTTTGATTTTAAGATTTGATGCTTTGTTATCTTTTTGGAGAAGATGTTCAAGCGAATCATTTTGGTGACTGTGTTATATTGTTCTTTATAATCATTTTGTGTGATCTTCTTCCAAAAGCTGAATATATGATCTACCATTTCTTCTGCTTCTTTGCACAATCTGCACTGAATCATTTGATGAATTGTCAATTCTGGCTTCTATTACATTAGTTCAATCAGCAAAAATCAGGCCTTCAGAGTTTTTTTTTTGTTTTTTTTTTTTGTATGTTCCAATTATAAATCATTGCACAGTTTCATCTTTATTCATTGTCCATTCAATATTTTGTAGAAGTTGATTAAATTTTTTCCTTACCAGAATTCTGTTTCTGTTTTTTATTATATTATTTTGATGTTGCCTTTTGGTCTCCTGTACATTTAGTAAGTTCTGATTTTTAACCTGCATCAATGTTTGTTCTTGGCTGTCTTCTGCATAATCAGCAGTGCATGCTTTTCTTCTTCGATAGTTTTTTTGATCTGAAGTAAACTTCTGTCTCCATTTTTGTACAATTGTCAATATCACTAGGTTGTTGCAATGCAATAGTCATGAATCACAATAGTCAATAATCATGCATTTTCTTGTTTCCTGGGCCAAACTATACAGTTCAGCTTCAGTCCCTTGAGAGTACAGGTAGTTCCTTATTTATGGCTGCTTACTTAGCATCCAATCAAAATTACTGTGGACTCTCCCAAAAGATATATGACCCGATTCCAAAGTTCTGATAGTTGTTTTCCCCCCAATATAATCAACTGACTACATTTTAGGTATTCAGCAACTGGCCTGCATTTACAGCTATTTGCATTGTTATGTGATTACAATTTAGTTTTTGCCAAAAAAAACCATTTATTTCTAATGCTCAGAAAAAAAAACCATAGTGAACAATGGCTTTGATTAATAACCACCACAAAAATGGTCATAAAATTGAGTCAGTTATATAGGTGACTATCACAACCTATGACTATAATGTGCAGATTACCATGCAATCAAGAACTACATGTATTCTTTACTAATCACATTTTAAACTTCTCCATTCTTGATATTATCCAAATGTAAAATTCCAAGATATTTATAGGCTTCATCTTGATGGCTGCTGCTAATTTAGCCATTCAGCCATTTCATTTCCATTGCTGTTTGTGATTTTACCCTGCTTTGTTAGAGAAAGACTGGGCAAGCAAGGGGAAGGAGTTAAATGGGTAATTAGTTTGTGATCCCTACATAAGCACAAGAGGTCAAAGTCTTGTTCCCCCCACCCCCTTGAGTGCAGTGAATTTTATCTAATCTTATCAGGTGCAAACAGTCATTGAGGAGATTCCTGTGTATAGGCTTGAGTCTAAGCATAGCTAATTGAATTATTTGTGTGAAGATCTGGCTGTTGGCACCTGATAGATTTTTTCTATTGTAGCACATTTCTCTAGGACACATTCCATTACTAAATCTGTACTAAAATTCTTATAATATTTATAACTGTTTTCAGTTTTTGATTTTCCGTAAAGCTTCAGATCATTCACATAAAGCAAATGTGAGATATTTATTAACATTTTTTGCTAATTGATAGCAAAAGAAAAAAACATTTTTAATTCATACTCACTGAAAGTAGGTTTGTGGCAATAATGATTATTAAAGGGGATAATTTGTCATCCTGAAGATGCCTCTCTTAATATTGGCTACTTATCATTTGCATGTGGATTACTATTAGACCTTTTAATGTTTATTATTAATATGGATGGTCACACAATTAGCCAGATGTTTAGACTGGATTTGGCATTTTGATCCAGATACCGAGTCCTTTTCAAGGATCTGGGATAGGCAGATGTTTTTGTTTGATGTTGTTAAAGGTTTTGTTGCAGGAATACCCTTCCAAGTTAAGCTTACAAACTGCAATTGACTGGTGGTGATTTTGTCAATGTTAATGGTGTTCAAGTGATGCTCCAAATGTTTTGGTATTGCACCCAAGGCATTTATCACTATTGGTACTATCTTTACTTTCTTTTGCCAAAGTCACGCTGCTTCTATTTGCAGGTTGCATTTTGTGATTTTCTTCTCGTTTCTTTTTTCTTTTCTTCTCTTCCCTTCTCTTCTCTTCTCATTTCCTCTCCTCCCATCCCTTCCTTTCTCCCTTCCCTTTCCTCTCCTCACATATGTGAACATGTTTTAAACTTTGACTTAAAGAAAAATATATTTTCTCTACATTTCAGACATTGACAAAATTTATTGACAGGAAGTTCCATCCTCAGGCACTACACCAAAAAGAGTCTGCCCCTTGCAATCAACTTTAGATCACTCTTCCACATTATTTGACATTCTTCCCATACTTTTCAATTGTTGCAATTGCAGCTGCCAGAATTACTAGCCAAACATTATGAAAGGCTGCTTTAAACAAGGGCAATATTCAGACAAGCTATGTAGCATTGCAGCTCAAATTAAAGACAACATAAATGAATTTGAGGTGAGGTAAGGGGTATATTTTAATGCCTCTTGTGCTATTTTGCAAATATGTAATGATATTAGCTAAATCTGGTGATATAGCAGCAAGAAGGAGAGACTTGTAGAGGTGCAGAAAATTATTTGATTTCAACTGCAATGGTGCCACCTGTAGGTTTATATTTATAATCACAGCAGCGCATAATTCAGCTTTCCATTTTTCAGGGCAAGAAACACAAACCATAGTTGATAAGAGTTGATATCACAAATGCAGGTGGCTTGCTTACAAACAGTTAATTCACCAGGTGAAATGAAGCAGTTTCCCTTTCAGTCTTGTGAATTTGATGCCCTTCTGTAATTTAATTAAGACCGTGAAGGAGCAAGCAGGCAGCCTGTAGAAATTATGAGCTGTGTGATTCCATATCACACATGGACCCCTTTGTTCAAGTAAACAATCTTTTTATAGAACAATGCCTATATCCTTTGCATACCTACTGCTTCTTTCTCTAACTTCCTTGTTCATCCAGAGCACTCCTGTGGCATTCCAGTGCATGGTTTTAGGAGAATAAAATTAAATGTATGGTACCAGCACTGAGATCCAAATGATCATTTTAAAAAAAATGATACCTACACAGCTAATTAATGTAGATTCTAAAAATCATTATATGAGGAACACCACAATATGAATGGGAAATACATGCAAACCCCTCTATTCCCAAAACTACCTTTTCAGCCTCAGACCAAGAAGAATTTTATAGAAAAATCATGCCTAACATAGGCAAAAAAATGGTTAACTTATGAAAATTTGGAAGTACGCTAAAATTGGAACCATAAGATGAAACCAAGAGAACAATTGACTGCAGACGATTTTAGTTTCAATGATTCTCATATGTACAATTAAGAGAAAGATTTGATGTAGATAAAAAAGTACCAGAAATAGAATATGATAAAACAGAATTTGAAAATGTGTTATTCATAAATTATGAGTTTGTGATTGCTCAAATGTATAAACTTTTATTGAAATTTGAAGAACAAGTTAAAGAACGTATGGTAAAAATTGACCTAGAATTTGGGTTATAATATTCAAATAGATCAATGTATGAGAGAATCTGGTTGAAAGGTCTAAAATTCACATCTTACCTTTTTTAAAAGAAAAGTTTTAAAAGTGATATACCATTGGTGAATGACTCTAGATTAATTATCTTAAGAGTACAAAGATACTTCTAATCATAGTTTTAAAAGTGAAAAACACATAGGAACATTTGATCACACATGGTGGACTTGTGAAAAAGCAAAAAGAACTGGACACAAATACTCATGGTGATACAAAATGTTTTAAAAATTAACATTCAGATGAAACTGGATTTTTTCTTATTAGACTTATTGACACTCAACTAGAAAAGCCTCATGAATGATTGGTTTTTATATATAGTAACTGCAGCAACACAATTATATGCACAAAAGATGGAAGACTACAGAAATACCAATAATGAATGAATGGATTGTAAGATGGCTGAGGTTGCAGAAATGGCTTAAATTGACTTGTTTGATTAAGGAGGGAACTACAACTACTTTGTAAAAGACTGGAAACTCTTTATAGTTCTTTTGCTGAAAATGGATAAAAATGTACTGATGATTCTGGGATTTATTGATTAAAAGGCTTTGTTTATGGGAAGAAGGGAACAATTATTTGCAATATGGGAGGATAAAGATGCTAATTTCTATGTTTCCAAAGAAGATAAGAAGTTGCTTCTTTATATGTATTTCTTTTTCTTGCTTTGTTGTTATTCTTCATTATTTCTTTTACCCTTTATAATTTTTTCTTTTAATAAATATTATTCATCAAAAAAGAAAAAGGAAGGCTATTTAGATAAACATAGGACAGGTGGATTTCTCTTTCCAAAAGACATTATCACTTGAAATAATTCAACCTTGAGCTTGGTAGGATTCAAACTGCCAAATTTCAGGTCGCCGGCAATCCGTAGAAGTAAACTGCAGTACCGCGTTCTAAACAACACGCCACCACGTCTCTAAATCTAACATTTAATTAAATAGATTAAATTAATAGCATATAATTGATTACTGTTGTATTATTAAGAACTTTCCCTTCTTTTACATTTATATTACATTTGCATTTTTGTATTTCTATTCTCATTCCCTAAGATTTTTTTTTTAATTATGCCTTTCCATTCATATACTGTTCTTGCAGCTACAGCTATCCATGTAAGTAAATGTGCTCATCATGCAATTCCCCAAACCTTGGGGATAGACTTGACTGCCCCTAATTATTTATGTGGCAAAAGAAAAAACAAATTGCTGAGTATGTTGAAACTAATCTTTACTCAACATTTAAATAGACATCTTTTTTTTTTCTTGTCTGAAGCCATCCTGTTTTTGTTCTATCTCTGCCTATGTTTTTGATCATTCAAAAAGCAAGCGTGGCCCCCTATATATTTGACTGATAAGTTCTAATCTTAAAGCTGATTCATGATCACTTCAGAGGTCTATTGGCTATGGAAGAAATGACAGCCTCCATTGATCTCCTCTTGCTCTCAAGAGGCTCCAAGCTAACGATATAGATCTGTTAAATCGTACTTCACTCAACCCTCACTCTCTGAACCATATTTAGGGCCACTGGATCATAGAAGGTAATCACGAAATTCAGGACTTGAAAATGACTACTCAGGACCAACTTCATTGAGAGCTAGAAGTGTACAGGGATGAATGTTGATTTGGATTTTTTTGCTGGCTGCCATAAGTATTTTTAAATGAGGACCTCACTATGCTTCAGATCATCCATACGCTCAAATCATCAATATCTACACCCTCTCTACGGCCAACATAAGTTCAGCAGAGATTCATATCCAGGAGAAGCTTCTTTAGGTTAATGGAAAACTTTGAAGAATTTGAAAGCAGAATGGATCTATGAAAAGCTACAAAGAACCAACATTGAATGGAACCAGTGAAGGAGTTGGCAGCTGAGTCTGAGGAAAGCTGGGAAGTATGGAAATCATTAAATGGACTGTGCACAGGTACAACAAGACCCAGAGATCCTCTGAACAAATTGGCTTCTATTTTTTGTGCCTATGGTGACATGTAGACTACAACATATATGTATACCTGCCCTCTGTGTCTCAATCAGTGTACACCTGAGGACCTAATGGCATGACAGATTGCAATTGATATTGCTAATTTCTGGGTAAGATCTGTTTAATTTGTACATATTTTACTCTTGTATTTTATATTTTATATCATATAGTATGCCTTATTTTAAGTGTGATGTTTCTGAACATAAATAAACAAACACACCTTATTTTAAACACAAAGACATGAGCATGAAGGGGCACTAGAGTACCATATTGTGTTGTGTTTGCCTTTCCAGTTTATTATTTTCTCTAAGTTTCTAAAGACGGGATTAATAGAAAGAACCCAATACATTCTTTCTTTTTAACATAATGTAGTTGGAGTAATTTACAGTAATTTTCTACAATCTAGTACCAGCCAGATATGTTGAACCACAACAATGAGAATGTCCAGCATTTTGGCCAATGGTAGCTTTACAAGACTGTCATCTTTTACCTATAATGTAGATAAATCATGATTTTAAAACTGGATCTTTCTAAGTATCCATGTGCCAAGTTGTTAGAAATAATGAAGTGGTTAATTTTTTCTTGTATTTATCTCCTGCTTTTTCAAAGAGTAACAAGTCTTTTAAATACCAATTAGATTTAGCTGTAATAAGCATACCAATGTAAATACAATAGCACAATCCTAAGGGGAATGCAATTTTAAATTTTTTTTTCCATATTTACTACAATAAATGTTCTGCCAAGAATTTTTATTGCTAACAGAAACACAGAATATGCTATATCCAAAGCTAGAAAACAGTTCCAGTACAATGCATGTTTAATATATAGCTTCCCAAATATACAGTCTATCTCTAGAAAAGTTGTAAATTATGGTTGCAAATCAGACTACAAACAAAAATTTTGCTCAAGGCATGAATCATAAATTCAAACAATAATCATCTCATATGTGAGGCTCTGCTACTTTGTTTACTTATGATGCCCTGTTTCTAAACATATAGATGAAAGTAGGTCAAATAGATTTAGCATCTTTTTCTCATGAAACATGTTATGATATTGGGTGGCATTGCCTAATTTACAATTACACAAATCCTTTGAATATTAAATTGTGTTTTCACTGTGCTATGTCATTATCCATATTGACATTTTACCTCACAATGATATAGTATCACAGAAAGCTGAGGAAACACACATTTATCAAAATAGCAGCCTGCAGCATAAAATATGGAGGAAGGAGAAACAGATAGTAAAATATTATTAAATGGGCAAATAATCTTTTTCATGTTGAAATCATAAATATAAGGAGGTGATGATGACTATTATATTTGGTATTGTGTTGTGACACCCCTGTGAAAATGTATCTATGAACCTACAATAAACAGAACTTGAAATCCACAATTGAAACTGCTGCAACGGAACAATAAAGTTTCTCCAGAACTAATCCTGCTCTAGTCCAAAAGCAGCAAAGGAAATGTGAATTTTAGGTAATAAGCACAACTACAACATGAGAGAAAACTTCAAGCTCTGTTCCCTGTACATCACATCAGTATGATATGACAGAAGACTCTGATGGGCCATGTAAATCTTGAAAGTATCCTAAGGTTGAATGGGCAGCAGCGAATGGCGGCAAACAGGTGGCAACAAATGGGCCATGGCGGTGGCAAATGGGTGGCAGTGAATGGGCAGTGACAATCCCTGCCATCTAGAACAGCTGATTGGTGGTATTCCGGAAGGCAAATCCAATTACCAATCAGCTGCTTGGCAGTGAAAGCTCCAGAGTTCCCTGGCTGAAGCTGGTCATGATGTTTTCTGTTTGCTGCAAAGACGCTAGCCAGATGAATATCGGATGGATGCTAGGAGACAGAGGCAAACTTTTTTCTTATTTTTCTCCTCTAAAACTAATGTGTGCCTTCGACTTCCGGTTTGCAAGGCTTTGGCAGTGGCAGGGATTCACAATTCCACATGATCCCTGCTGCCCTCGCTGCCGAGGTTCCTCCGATCCGTTTGGATTTGGAGGATATAGCTGCCCTGTAGAGGCAGCTGAAGATAGGGGGGACCCGGACAGGGGTTTGGGGGTGTCGCAGACCCCCTCCCCAGCTGGCAAAACCCCCTTTTCCCAAGGCGGTGGAGCGGCGGTCAGTAAGGGCTGCCCCAAAGAAGCCTGCAGCTGGACAAGATTGCGCAGGAGGAAGAAGGTGAAAGTTTTTTTTCTGGCTGAACAGGGACAAAGAGGAGCCTTTAAAACCTGGAAATTTGCCTTTTCTATTGCTACATTGTTTCCCAGAAAGACTGTGCAAGCAGCGAGAAAGTTGTGAAAGGGAAAGTTATTTCTTCTCACTCTCCTTCCCTATGGAATAGCAGACGGAATCTGGAAAACCTGCTTGGGCAAAGAAGGTAAATAAACCTAAAAATTAAAGCCAAGGGGATAAAAGATTTTGGAACACTGGAACTAAAAATTAAAAGTTTATTGCTATAAGTGGGAAGGAAGAGGAAAAAATATTATTTTAAGACTCTATTGAAGAAGACTGCTTGAAGTTTTTAAGATTAGAATTAATGACAATAAGGCTTCTAAAAAATCATTTTGAAACTATCTAATTGAATCTCACCCCAGGAGGAGGAAAAAAAAGAAGAAGAAGAAGAAAGTGTCAATGGAACAGTTTGTTCTGATTTGGATTGCTTTGTGACTTTCTGACTTTGGGATTTTGGGGGGACTATTCCTTGAAGGACTAAAAACATTTGGGTTGCTCTATAAAAATAAAATAATAATAATAATAATAAATGGCATTATCTGTGCAAGAATTACAAATGGAATTTTAAAAGCTACAACAAGAGAAACAAGAAGGTAAGGGCTCTCTTGGGTTTATCTTTCGTTTTCTGGAAATGGCGATTTTTACATACCAAGAAATACAAGAACAAGAGGACCGGGATGAAGAAGGAGAAGCCATCTTTAATGGACAAAAAAATCATAGCTGAAAAGAACAAGGGGGGAAAGAAAATGGAGAATTTAGAACTTAAAAAAGCAACCAAGAAAGGGAAAAATAAGATGAAAAATCGATACAATGCCAGAAAGCAACAGAAAAGAGAAACACAACAGAGAGGGAAGATTCAAAAAGTGGAATTTGGGACATGGGGGGGCAAAAAAATCAAAAAGATCAGAATTGATAAGAAAGGAAGGGAAAAAGGAAAGAGAAGCCATAAAGGTTTAAAACAAGATGAAAAAAAGGGCTTTTTTTCAGAGACAAAGGGTAAAATTTAAATTAAAAAATATATGATTCTGCAAAAATACATAAGATTGTATTGTAGATATTAGTATTTGAAATTGAGTTAGAAAATTGAAATATTATATGAGTTAATAATGTATTAAAGGGAATATATAAAATGTTTAAGAGTAAATAATAGAGTTTAATTTTCTGTGGAATGCTGTTCTGATCATGTTATAAAACTCAAGCCCTTTTTTATTTTTGTTTTATTATTTCACTTTGCGCTAAGCAGAATCAGTATGGAAAGTATGTATTATTTCAAGTATCAAATCTAGGAGAAAGATAAAAGTTGTCATGCTTCAACCAGTGATTACAGGAGAAATATTGTATTGGAAAGAAAAGATAAATAGATAATTGAAGAAAACAGACAAAAGATACAAGTATAATGATTTAAAATGAGATGAAATAAATATAAAAGAATTATGAGAGTGAATAGAGGAGAGAAAATATATAGAAAATACAGAATGTTAATTAAGATATGAGGTAGTATATTGAGTGAGTATGAACTTGATTTATGTCTATATAAAAAGAGGTAACCCGGGGTAAGCTGCTTTCCAAAAAGAAGTTTTAGGTATTTATGTTTTGTGTTTTGGATTTGTGTTGTATACTAAAAATGGACTGCTCGAAATCCCTGCGCCTTGATTGGCTAAGGCGCGGGGATTTCTAATTGGCCAGGCGAGCCGCGCCGATTGGCCCGATTGAAGTCTCCCGCGATTGGCTGAAACCATGAGCGGGAGACTTGAATCGCTGCCATTGGCCGCGGCCGCCGCGGCAAAAGAGTATAAAAGCCGGAGGCTTTTTCTCTTTTGCGGTTCGGTTCACGTCTTCAATAAAAAGAGCTGTTACTGATAGTCACTGCCTCAGAGCCTTCCTTTCGGACCCGACACTGGCGACGAAGGTGGGATCTCGCCCCTGAACCGAACCCCGTGTCCACAGACGAACTTGCGACAACGAAATGGCGAAAATAGCACCGCCCGCCCCCTTCAACCCCGCCGCCGAGGACTGGGAGTCCTACTCAGACAGATTCCGGATGTATTTAGAGTGTGCCGGCATGAAGGACGCCCCGGGCCCGCTAAAACGCGCCGTGTTCCTGACGCATTGTGGACCAGAGGTTTTCCAGATGGCCAAGGCATTGGCCAAACCGGCAGACGCGACTGCCATGGATTGGGACGTCCTCGAACCCATACTAAAGCGCCATTATGCTCCCGAGGTCCCCATCCTAATTCGGCGGAACGAATTCTACCGGAGATGTCAAAAACCGGACGAGAAACTGAGCGACTTTGTCGCTGAATTAAGGCGCCTAGGCGGGCTCTGTGAGTTTGAGGGATTGAACAGTCTCATAAGAGACCGTTTCGTGCTAGGACTTTGGGATCCGACACTCCAGAGCCGACTTATGGCCAAAGGCGACATCAGCCTCGCCGATGCCATCACCGCAGCCGCGGCCGCAGAAGCAACCCGCACGTCAGCAGACACCATGCGGAGAGCCGAGGCAAAAGGCGCAAACAACAACAACCCCGCAAGGTCGGCCGATGCAAGAATCGAAGCGGCCGCACACTACGGCGGTTACCAGTCAGCCTCCAGCATTTCAGACGATGAGGAGGACACACATCGTATGCAGGCGGGTCGCGGAAACCAGCGAAGCCAAAACAGTCGTAGGTCGAGGACCAACTGCGCAGGGTGCGGCGGCGACCACCCCAGGTCCGAATGCCGTTTCTTTGACGCGGTCTGCAGGCATTGTGACCGAAGGGGCCACATCGCCCGAGTTTGCCGCCAAAAGAAGACACGCAGCCCGCCAAAATGGGAGCAGCAGGATAGAAGGAGAGAGAGCCCGCCAAGAACCAGAGAGCGCCAGCCAGCAGGCAGATGGGACCAGAAGCAAAGATCCCAGAGAAGCGGCGACGGTCGGCGGAAAGAAGAAACCCACCAGACGGTGACAATCGGCCATGCCATCTCCGACGGCGCCAGAAAGATATACGTTGAAGTCTACATCGAAGGTCGGCCTTGCAAGATGGAAGTGGACTCCGGGTCCTACCTTTCCATGATTGCATGGCGCGAAATAAAAAAACTAGTGCCCACCCTGCAGAAGGAAAATGTACCCGCCCAGAAAATCATCATAAGGGACTATCAGGGTAATCGCGTGCCAGTGGTGGGCACCAAAAACTTTAGCGTAACCTACAAAGGCCGAACCGAACAGCTTCCACTCACGATAGTCGATCGTGACCGCCCGAGCTTGCTTGGCCTGCAATGGTTCGCCCCACTGAACATCGCATTGACAGGTGTCAACCAAGTCTCCATGGAAGCCTGGGAACAGCGGTTAGTCCAGGAGTTCCAGGAGGTCTTCGATGGAGGATTGGGCAAGTATAAGGGGCCCCCTATTTCCTTTGACTTAGACCCATGGGTTTCCCCCAAGCGACTTAAATCTAGGAGGGTACCCTTTGCGTTGAAACCAAAAATTGACGAACAAATCAACAAACTCGTCAAGCAAGGGGTATTAACACCTATAGATCACGCCAGATGGGAGACCCCTATAGTGACCCCAGTAAAGCCAGACGGGTCCGTGAGGATTTGCGGGGACTATAAGGCCACCCTAAATAGCGCGCTACAGCAAAGCGCCTACCCAGTGCCCATAGTGCAACACTTACTGCACTCATTGGGAGGGGGAAAAATTTTTGCCAAGCTTGACCTCGCCCAGGCATACCAGCAACTGCCTGTGGACGAAGAAACGGCAGAAGCCCAAACAATCGTGACACACCGGGGGGCCTTCAAGTGCAACAGACTCCAATTCGGAGTCAGCGTGGCACCAGGCATTTTTCAAAGTCTAATGGAACGTTTACTACAGGGCATCAAGGGGGTGGTGCCCTATTTCGATGACGTGTTAATCGCGGCGCCAAACGAAGCCGAATTAGAGAACCGTTTAAGACAAGTCTTGACAAAATTTAAAGAGACAGGACTTAAGGTCAAACGCGAAAAATGCCAACTGTGTACGCAGCAAATAGAATTTCTGGGTTACCTCCTAGACAGACAGGGCATCCACCCTACAGCTAAAAAGGTTAAAGCCATCAAGGAAGCCCCCACCCCGAGGTCCAAAACAGAACTACAAGCATTCCTAGGTTTACTAAATTTTTATAATGTCTTCCTACCTCAGAAGGCAACGGTGGCGGAGCCTTTGCATAGACTCCTAGACAAGAGGGCAGCATGGACTTGGGGGAAACGAGAACAGGCCGCCTTTCAGGGAACCAAAGACCTCCTCACCTCCGACGCCGTTCTAATACAGTTCAGTGAGACTTTACCCCTAGCTGTCACTTGCGACGCATCGCCCTACGGCGTCGGCGCTGTCCTCAGCCATACCCTCCCAGACCAGAGAGAAGCGCCTATTGCATTTTTTTCCAGAACGCTAACAAAACCGGAACGGAACTATAGCCAGCTGGACAAAGAAGCTTTGGCTATAGTTGCCGCCGTCAAGCGTTTCCATGAGTACTTGTACGGCCGCCCATTCAAGATAGTCACCGACCATAAGCCACTGCTGGGCATCCTCGCTGGGGATCGGGCCACACCAAACATCTTGTCACCACGCATGACTAGGTGGTCTGAATTCCTGGCAGCCTACAACTACGAACTGTTCCACAAGCCAGGAAAGAAAATTTCACACGCGGACGCTTTGAGCCGCTCGCCCTTGCCGGACTCGGAAC
This sequence comes from Hydrophis major, assembly GCA_033807585.1. Classification (NCBI taxonomy): domain Eukaryota; kingdom Metazoa; phylum Chordata; class Lepidosauria; order Squamata; family Elapidae; genus Hydrophis; species Hydrophis major. Next base: position 73,314,110 of record CM066328.1, on the reverse strand, counting down.
CTGACCCCGCTCCTACAACTAACACCCTGAGCATAGAAAGCCTGCCCATAACCGCATCCGATATTGCCAGGGAAACCAGTAGGGATAGACAATTGGCGAAAGTCTTGCATTGGTTAGAGAAAGGTTGGCCGGAAAAGGACATTGACGAGACTTTTAAGAAATTCCGGCAGCGCCAGACTGAACTGTCTCTGTTAAGGGGTTGCATCCTGTGGGGAGATCGGGTGGTAATTCCGTGCAAATTACAAAGCAGAGTTTTGGAAATGTTACATGAGGGGCATCCTGGCATCGTCAGGACAAAAGCCCTGGCCAGGAGTTACGCTTGGTGGCCAGGGATGGATAAGCAAATTGAAACATGGGTTGCAAGGTGCCACCGGTGCCAAGAAACCAGGTCCAGCCCACCCGCAGCACCCACCCGGGACTGGGAAATACCACGGGGACCCTGGTCCAGAATCCATTTAGATTTTGCTGGCCCCACAAATGGACACACTTTTTTGATCACAGTAGATGCATACTCGAACTGGTTAGAGGTGGCTGACATGAAATCCACCACCACGGAGGCTGTCATTAAAGAACTTTGTAAACTATTCTCGACACATGGCCTCCCAGACGTAGTTGTCTCAGACAACGGGCCCCAATTCACCTCACTCGAATTTGAACGCTTCCTGGCTGAGAGAGGTATCCGCCACGCATTGACAGCACCGGCGCATCCGGCGGCGAACGGTAGGGCGGAACGGATGGTCCAATTTACAAAAACGACCCTCCGGAAAATGGACCACGGGGAGATCAACGAAAAAATTAATAAACTGCTTTTCATACAACACATCACACCTAACACCACAACAAACAAAAGCCCTGCAGAGCTCCTGATGGGCAGAAAGCTGCGGTCACCACTCGATCGTCTACACCCCACATATAACCCGGAGCGACCCCCGGACTCAAGCTCCAGGTACCGGACTTTTCAACCAGGCGACTGGGTTTACGCTAAAAATATGACAGGGGAGCCCCTATGGATCCCAGCCGTCATAACACAAACTACAGGCCCACGGTCGTACCGGCTCCAAACCGTCGATGGGCGAGCCTGGAAGCGACACATCGACCAACTCCGGTCACGGGCAATGACTAACCTCAACCCCCAAGACACGAACCAAGGGGGGAGGGAAGACCCGACAAAAGAAACGCAGAAAAAAAGTAAAGACTCACCAGATCGCTGCCTCCGCGAATCCCATCCGGAGAGGAGCCGTCCAGCCAACTCTACCGACTCGGAAAAGCCAAGCGGGAGCGGCAAAATCCGTGACTCAACCGACCCGGTAGGCCCAGGCGGGAGCCACGGCGAGAGCACCGGCCCGACCATCCAGCCGGTACCCACAGAGCCAGAAGCAGCCAAAAAGATGACCGCTCCGGCCGAGCTACAACAGAAGAATGAGCTGCGCAGGTCAACTAGGACCCGACGTAGCCCCGCCTACCTGCGTGATTACACCACGTGAAAGACCCTACCAAGAGGGGAGGGGTGTTGTATACTAAAAATGGACTGCTCGAAATCCCTGCGCCTTGATTGGCTAAGGCGCGGGGATTTCTAATTGGCCAGGCGAGCCGCGCCGATTGGCCCGATTGAAGTCTCCCGCGATTGGCTGAAACCATGAGCGGGAGACTTGAATCGCTGCCATTGGCCGCGGCCGCCGCGGCAAAAGAGTATAAAAGCCGGAGGCTTTTTCTCTTTTGCGGTTCGGTTCACGTCTTCAATAAAAAGAGCTGTTACTGATAGTCACTGCCTCAGAGCCTTCCTTTCGGACCCGACAGTTTCTGTATGTCCATGTTTGAATTAGTAAAATCTTAGAAGAATGTAAGAAGAATGTGGGAAGAGAATAATGAAATTGTAAATAAGACAGATGGATATAAAGAATGTATACAATCTAAAGTACCGTATATACTCGAGTATAAGCCGAGTTTTTCAGCACATTTTTTGTGCTGAAAAAAAACCCCTCGGCTTATACTCGAGTCAGATTCCCCTCTGGAAAAAAATGGTGTGGAGCTCCGAAGCTGGGCAGCCGCTTCCCTGCTTCCGTGTTTCCTTTGCAACTTTTAAGCATGGGAGGGGGAGGCTTTTCTGAGCTCTAGGCTGAAAAAGCAACGCGAGCCTAGGTTGCTCCACTCAGTTTCATTTCCTCAGCTCCAGCTGCTTTCAGTCCACTCGGGAGGAGGGGGAGGAGGGGGAGGAGGAGGGGGAGGCTTTTCTGAGCTCTAGGCTGAAAAAGCAACGCGACCCTCGCTCCACTCAGTTTCATTTCCTCAGCTCCAGCTGCTTTCAGTCCACTCGGGAGGAGGGGGAGGAGGAGGGGGAGGCTTTTCTGAGCTCTAGGCTGAAAAAGCAACGCGAGCCTAGGTCGCTCCACTCAGTTTCATTTCCTCAGCTCCAGCTGCTTTCAGTCCACTCGGGAGGAGGGGGAGGAGGGGGAGGAGGAGGGGGAGGAGGGGGAGGAGGAGGGGGAGGCTTTTCTGAGCTCTAGGCTGAAAAAGCAACGCGACCCTCGCTCCACTCAGTTTCATTTCCTCAGCTCCAGCTGCTTTCAGTCCACTCGGGGGGAGGAGGGGAGGAGGAGGGGGAGGCTTTTCTGAGCTCTAGGCTGAAAAAGCAATGCGAGCCTAGGTCGCTCCACTCAGTTTCATTTCCTCAGCTCCAGCTGCTTTCAGTCCACTCGGGAGGAGGGGGAGGAGGAGGGGGAGGCTTTTCTGAGCTCTAGGCTGAGAAAGCAACGCGAGCTGAGGTCGCTCCACTCAGCTTCATTTCCTCAGCTCCAGCTGCTTTCAGTCCACTTGGGAGGAGGGGGAGGCGGAGGGGGAGGCTTTTCTGAGCTCTAGGCTGAGAAAGCAACGCGAGCTGAGGTCGCTCCACTCAGTTTCATTTCCTCAGCTCCAGCTGCTTTCAGTCCACTCGGGAGGAGGGGGAGGAGGAGGGGGAGGCTTTTCTGAGCTCTAGGCTGAGAAAGCAACGCGAGCTGAGGTCGCTCCACTCAGCTTCATTTCCTCAGCTCCAGCTGCTTTCAGTCCACTCGGGAGGAGGGGGAGGAGTGGGAGAGAGAGAGAGAGAGATATCATAAGAATGGCTCTTGGTTTTTTCTTGCAAGGGAGAGAGTGACTCCTGCCTACCACTGTCATCATCATCATCTTTTGGGTTAGTGAATCAATCAAACCTTTCATGATAGTGAGATCGTTTCCCAAATTTCCCTTAAATCAGGGAAGAAATCAGAAACAAACCTTTGGACTGAGAATAAGCTTGTTCCTATGATGCCATTTTTGTTCACTTCAGTGTGAAAAGTGTGAAAAAACACACTTCTTTTTCTTCATCTTCTTGTTCCCCTATTTACTGGTCTCTTTCAAAGAGGAAATTGTGAACATCAAACTTATTCTCAACTGTCCTAGTGAAAGTTTTTATTGGCATCTATTTTTATTTTTGAAATTTACCAGTAGCTGCTGCATTTCCCACCCTCGACTTATACTCGAGTCAATAAGTTTTCCCAGTTTTTTGTGGTTAAATTAGGTGCCTCGGCTTATATTCGGGTCGACTTATACTCGAGTATATACGGTAAAAGAAATATAATTTTAATAATAGAAGAAAAGGGAGAAACAAAGAGAAGCTGGGATAAGATATGAAGTTGAACAGATAAGATAAATATATATATTAAATTGTGCTCGTATGGAAATGTGATAATGTGGAATTATTCTGTCTTTAAATAAGATGTTTTATTGATCGCTTCAGAAAAGATCTCTTATGTTATTACATTCTATGCTTTGTTTGTTTGTGTATTGTTTTGTAAAAACTAATAAAATTTGTTTAAAAAAATAAAAATAAAACTAATGCACGCCTTAAGTCTGGAGCATCTTATAGTCCAAAAAATATGGTACTTTCCTAAATATATATCCATTGGGGTTTTTTTTCTTCCATTAAGAATATGTAGCACTGTCTTCATCCATGTAAATCAATTTTGCTGGGATAGCCTCTTTAATGTATATAAGAGTATTAATGGTGGAAATAATGGACAATAATATAAAAATACTCTTGATTGCAATTTATGCTCCGAATGATAAACAAGAAGAGTTTTATAAAAAGTTACACATGAAAATAATTGGGCTGGACTATGTTAATATAATTATGATGGGAGATTTTAATGGAATTGTGGACAATAAATTGGACTATATAGCAACAACAACAAAGCAAAATAGAAAGGCTCTCCCAAGGTCTTTTTTTAAAATGACAGATGAATTAACTTTAAAAGATATTTGGAGAGAAAGAAATGTTAAAGCTAAACAATATACTTTTTATTCAAATAGACATCTATCATGGTCCAGATTAGATATGATTTGGATCTCAACAGAATTAATATCCAATATTCAAGAAACAAATATTGAAACAAGTACTTGGGCAGATCATAGCCCAATGACAATTAAATGGAAGGGACAAAAAAAAAGATCGAGATGGACATTAAATAATACTATTTTAAAGGAGAAAGATTTTATACAATGGATGGAGAAGGAATTGGCTTTTTTCTTCAGAGAAAATAAAAAAGAAGATACTTCAACGCAGAATGTGTGGGATACAATGAAGGCATACGCTAGAGGTTTGATAATAGATTATATAAGAAAAAAGAATATTAGAAAAAGGCAAGCTTCTAAGGCCTTGGAAGATGAGTATAAAATTCTTGAAAAAGAATGACAGAAAATGCCACAGAAAAAGGATATTAAATTGAAGCTGGATGTAATTAAACATAAAATGGAATTAATAGAGAAAGAAGAACTGGCACAGAAAATTAGAAACTCTAAACAGAATTATTTTGAAGATGCAAATAAACCAGGTAGATGGCTAGCATATAAATTGAGAAAAGAGAAGGAATCAAGAAAAATATTGAAGTTAATAGATGAACAAGGCCAAGTTTGTTATGGGAATAAGGAGAAAAAAGAAATTATTCGAGATTTTTATGGGCAACTATATAAACAAGAGAATATTGATGAGGAAAAAGTCAAACAGTATTTACAGGAAGCTAATTTACCGAAGATACCTAAAGAGACTGAAGAAATGCTAGAAAGCAATATAACAATGATGGAACTAAATGAAGCATTTAAGAGACAAAATAATGGGAAAGCACCGGGTCCAGATGGGCTTCCAGCAGAATTCTATAAAATATTTCAAGAATTTTTGAGCACCTCATTGTTAGAAGTTATGAATGAAGTTATGTTAAAAAAGATGATACCCAAAACATGGTCAGAGGCTTATATTACACTTATATCGAAGGAAGAGACTGACCCACTGCAAATTAAGAATTATAGACCTATTTCTTTATTGAATGCAGATTATAAAATCTTTGCTTCAATCTTAGCAGAAAGACTTAAAAAATATTTAAATAATTTTATTCACCCAGATCAAAATGGATTTCTGCCAAAGAGACAAATCAGAGACAATATGAGAGTAATCTTGGACACTTTGGAATACCATGAGGCTCATCCTGAAAAGCAAATGGCTTTGATATTCCTAGATGCTCAAAAAGCATTTGACAACGTGAACTGGAGATTTATGTTATTATTACTGGAGCAGATGGGTTTTGCTAAAAATTTATTCAAGCAATAGAAGCCATATATAATAAACAGACAGCAAGGGTAATGATGGAGGGGGAACTTACAGATTTTATTAATATAAGGAAAGGCACAAGGATTCCCCCTATCTCCTTTGCTATTTGTGTTGACCTTGGAAGTGTTGAATAGAAATATTAGAGATGATAAAAGCATAAAAGGAATAAAAATTAAGAAGGAAGAATTTAAGCTACAAGCTTTTGCTGATGATTTAGCTTTTATTTTGGAAGACCCGCTAGAAACAGCTCCAAAGTTATTGAAAAGGATAGAGACATATGGAGAGGTGGCTGGTTTGAAAATAAATAAAGATAAAACAAAGATTTTGACAAAGAACATGCTATTGAGACAGAGAGAAGAACTGGCAGATCTTTTGAAAATTCAAGTTACAAATAAGGTTAAGTATCTGGGGATATATTTGACAACAAGATGTAGCACATTAAAGGAGAATAATTATATTAAATTTAAACAACAGATAACTACAGATTTGAAGAAGTAGGAAAACTTGCAATTGTCATTAATAGGGAGAATTTCAACAATTAAGATGAATATTTTACCCAGAATTTTATTTTTGTTTCAAACAATACCAATTAGGCTTGGAAAAGACTATTTTGAAGATTTAAATAAAATTATGTTGAAGTTTATATGGCAAGGTAAAAAAGCGAGAATAAAGCTAAAGCTTTTGCAAGATGCTAGAATTAGAGGAGGTTTTGGCCTGCCTAATTGGGAATTGTACTATCAAGCTGCAAGTTTGATGTGGGTCAAAGAATGGATAACATTAAGGAAACATAGGTTGTTGACATTAGAAGGGCATGACTTGCTGTTGGGCTGGCATGCTTTTTTATGGTATAAGGGAACTAAAACACAGGGTTATTTTAGAAGACATTATGTACGGGAGTCTTTGTGGTTAAATTGGAAGAAGATAAAAAGACAATGTTATTTGAAAATTCCAGTTTGGTTATCGACTATTGAAGCATTTTCCTATCCTATAATTTATAAGAAGGAACAAACAGTTAGATATGGGGAACTTTTGGATGAAAAGGATGAACTTAAATCGATCCAAAACTTAGAGGAACAAGGTATAAGGATGATGTTCTGTCCTTAATTAACATACTCGAGATCCCCGCGCTTTGATTGGCCAAAGCGCGGGGCTCTCCGATTGGTCAGGCGAGCCGCGCCGATTGGCTCGCTAAGAATCTCCCGCGATTGGTCCATTCAGATCGCGGGAGATTCAAAGTGGTGTCATTGGCCGCGACCGCCGCGGCGAAAGTAATAAAAGCCGCAGGCTTTTTTCCTTTCGCCAGTTCGGTTCCAACTTCCAAATAAAGAGTTTTGCACGAAAGTCACCGACTCCTGGCATCATTTTGCGGACACAACAGATGAATTGGTTTTCATATGCACAAATACATTCAAGGTATGATGAAGATTCCAAAACGGAGGGATTTTATGATAAGCAGACAGATTTAGATAAGATCTTGATGGGTACTGATGAGAAGGAGATTAAAAAATTATATGGTTATTTACTGGAAATGAAATTAGAGGAAGAACAAGTCAAAGAAACTATGATTGTTTGGGGGAAGAATTTTGGATATGGGATTGATTTAAAGAAATGGCAGAAATTGTGGTCTCAAAATTATAAAATGACAATGTCAACAGCATATAAAGAAAACTTGTATAAGATGTTTTACAGGTGGCACTTTCCTCCTACAAGAACAGCAAGAATGTTTAAGAACAAATCTGAAAAATGCTGGAAATGTCATCAGATACCCGGCTCGTATTACCATATGTGGTGGACTTGTGAGGATGCTAGAAAATATTGGACTATAATTCGCATGTGACTGGAAAAAATGACAAAGAAACATATAGACTTGAAACCAGAGATCTTCTTATTGGGAATTTTACCTGATATATATAGTAAAGATTTGAAATACCTGATTGTAAATGTAGTAACAGCGGCCAGGATTGTATTTGCTAAAAATTGGAAGAATGAGAAAATACCATTACAGGAAGAAATTATTAAGAAAATATTGGAATGTGCTGAGATGTGCAGATTGACATTTGAAATTAGAGAGCAAGAGGATAAACAATTTTATGAAATTTGGGATCTTTTTTATAAATGGCTAGATGATAAAATACGATAATAGAATATTTTAGATAGTAAGAAATTTCTTTATCTTGCTATTTTGCTATTATTTTGTTACTTGATATTATATTTATAAAGAGTTTTTTTAGGATTGATTTGGTATGTTTATATGATTTGTTGAATAATCTGCTTAAAGTATTGTTAGCTCATAAAGCATGAATGATTAAAAGTATAGTCAAAAATTTTTTTTTTATTTTTTATTTAGTGATTATAGGATATATAAGTTTGGATTGATAATATGAGTTGTTATGTAACATAATTGTAACTGGGACTACAGAATGAATGCACAAAAATGATGAACCAACTGACACACTGGATGTACATACGAGAGTTGAATGTTTTAATGTTTTGTTTGTCTTGTTTGTTTGTAGAAAATTAATGAAATTTTCTTTAAAAAAAAAAAGAATATGTAGCACTGGCACATACCAAGAATTATTTTGTCTGGTAATTTCTAGTTTATGGTTAGCATCCAGTATTTTAACTTTTCAACACAGATGGCCCCCAGCCTGCCACCACATAGTATTTTTATAGCCAACAGTTTATAGTTCAACTGCATGATTTTAATCTCACTTTTAATGCATATTGTTCCTTAATAACTGTTTAATATCCTGTTCATTCTCATGTCTTTTTTATTGACTATACCTTATCCATTTCCTGCGCCTTGTGTTTGTCTATGATCATAATAGTTAGATTTGATTTGACTGCTCGATTTGATTTAGCACAAGTTCCAGGATTTTCCCATTTGGAAATAAATTCTGAAGCTAAATTATGGCAAGTCTAATCTTAAAGGAAATACATATGTCTGTGACTGTAAAGACCGGGGTGGGATTCAAAAATTTTAACAACCGCTTTTGTAGGTGTGGCTTAGTTGGTGGGCATAGCTTGGTGGCTGGGCGTGGCCAACTCAATATCACTCACATCGAGGCACACATCTCCTCGCCTGGCCTCTCATGACTGTGGGGATGCTGCAACAGTCATAAGTGTGAAAAATGGTCATAAGTCACTTTTTTCAGTGCCATTGTAACTTCGAATGGTCACTCCACACAAGCAAAGTACCAGCAAAGGAGGGGAAAAAAAACTCCAGAAAAGTTCCAGAGACAGAAAGTCTTGTTCTGCCAAGAATGTAATAAGGGTTAACGGAGAGGCAGCTTCTGTAAGCAACACCAGAATGTTTCCTTCCTGCCTTCCTTACAGGATCTGGCCAGTAATTTCTTCAAATAACCAGTTCTCCAAACTGCTTAGAATGTTAACAACCAGTTCTAGTGAATAAGTGCAAACTGGTAGAATCCCACCCCTGGTAAAGACTGTCTGTCCAGCATTAGACTTCAGCTGAACCTCTATCTATAAAACATAGACTCCAAAACTGTTATGGACTAAGCCAACGCAGCAGTAACAACCCTAAATAGCTTTACTTTGCAGCAGGCTCGTAATCCTGCACTCCTCATTGGCCCGCGAATAGCGAGTCGTGATTGGTCGTTTCTGGCCAGTCTGATTGGCCGTTAACGGGCCCCTCTAATTGGACGCTTGTGAAAGCGGTAAACTCAAATCATTAGTTGTTTTGACAGCAGCCAGCTCTATAAAAGAGCTGCTGCTGCCCAAGTATTTGCTCTGTTCTTATTTCACAATAAAGAGTAGAAGTCACCGTTCGATGTCTCATCTCCATTCCTTGCACCCATGCTCAGGACTTCACACTGGCGACAAGGATGGGATACGGAGATGATAGAGCTGACTAAGTACGCATCAAACAAGACAGAGCATGTGGCTGAAGAGCGCATGCAACAAACGGCAAGATGATCAGCGGCACCATACCACCCAATCCATTCGACCCAGCAACCGAAGACTGGGACTTGTATATAGATCGCTTCGAGATGTTCCTAGAGACCAACAATTTAAAAGATGCTACACCTGGCAAGAAATAAGCAGTGTTCCTGACTCATTGCGGCCCTGCCGTTTTCAAAATGGCTAAAGCACTTGCCAAACAGGTGGAAGTAAAGACCATGGATTGGGATACCCTCGCCCCAATCCTCTGGGCCCATTACGCACCCGCAATAACTACACTGATACAAAGACACAAGTTTTACCAGATGGACCAAGAAAAGAATGAGAGCGTTGGGGATTTCGTAGCCGACCTCCAGAACCTAGGAGGCCTTTGTGGTTTAGCGAACCTCAAGGAAGCCCTGAGAGACCGCATAGTTCTGGGATTAGATGCACCAAGCATGCAGAGTAAACTCATTGTGAAAGGAGACATCAGCCTTGCAGATGTCATCACCGACACTACTGCCGCAGAAGCAACCAGGAAGTCAGCCACTCGAATGCGCCGAGCAAACACACCACTTCGCCAACTCGCTAATGATAGCCCACTCGCTGCTGAGAAGCACGCTATCACCACCCACCACAAAGACCTCGAGTCATCCTCAGACAGTGAGGAAGAGGAGGTCAACCAGCTCCGCTTGGAATGAGAACAACGGAACCAGAGACGTCTGCGCCAATGTGCTGGTTGCGGGGCAAACCACCCACGATCGGACTGCAAATTCCTCAATGCACTCTGGCATACCTGCGGGAAAAGAAGCCACATTGCGAAGGTCTGCAGAAGCAAGCGAGAGTCCAGTCCCAGCCGAAGGGAGAACAACCTCCACCGGGAGACAGGCAAACCTCCTGAGAATCGGGACCGCCTGAACCACCAATGGAACAACCACTGCTACTACAGAAATTGAGCACCTGCCTCTTCAACGAGATGAGAAGAGGCCCACCAAACCATTATTATTGGCCACGCTTGATTGTTCGATGCAAGAAAGATCCGCGTAAGGGTTACTATTGAGAATCGACCATGCGTGATGGAAGTCGATTCGGGATCATCCCTATTGATGGTATCCTGGAAAACCCTCAAACAGCTGATCTCTGCCATCTGCCACCAGGACCTCAGCACTCAACGAATCATCCTAAAAGACTACCAGGGAAACAGAATTCCAGTTGTCAGTTCCAGCCACATCCAAGTATCCTTCAAGACCGCACCGCGATGCTTCCCCTGACTGTCATCGATCATGACTGCCCAGTTTGTTAGGGTTACAGTGGTTCGCCCCACTCGGGATTGAACTAGCCGGCATATACCAAACCAGAAGTGATGACTGGGAAGAGGCCCTCATCCAGGAATTCCAGGACGTGTTCACAGGAACATTAGGCAAGTACAAGGGGACCCCTATATCATTTAATCTCAGCCCTGACGTAGCTCCCATTCAGCTTAAGCCTCATCGGGTGCCTTTTGCCCTCAAGCCAAAGATCGACAAGCAGCTAGATAAACTGATAGCCCAGGGCTTGTTGGAACTGATTGACCATGCCCGCTGGGAAACTCCAATAGTAATGCCCATGAAGCCAGATGGTTCGTTAAGAATTTGTGAGGATTACCAGGCCACCCTAAATTATGCTCTTCAACAGAGCACTTACCCAGTACTGGTGGTCCAACACCTTCTTCATTCCCTGGGTGGCGGAAAAATATTTGCGAAATTGGACTTAGCTCAGGCATACCAGCAACTACCTGTAGATGAGACAACTGCAGAAGCCCAGACAATAGTTACACATAGAGGCGCCTTCAAGTGCAATAGACTCCAATTTGGAGTAAGCGTGGTGCCTGGCATTTTCCAAAGTTTGATGGAGAGACTATTGGCATAAAAGGCGTCGTGCCTGACGACGTCCTAATAGCTGCACCCACTAAAGAGTTATTAGTACAACGACTCAAAAAAGTTCTTCAGAAATTTAAAGACACTGGTCTGAAAGTAAAAAGGGACAAGTGTCAACTTTGTACGGAGAGAGTGGAGTTCCTGTGATACCTTCTCGACAGACAGGGAATCCATCCCACCGAAAAAAAACTAACCGCAATCAAAAATGCCCCGAGACCTAGGAATAAGACAGACCTCCAAGCCTTCCTGGGACTCATTAACTTTTATAACATCTTCTTGCCCCAGAAGGCGACCGTAGCCAAGCCCCTACATAGACTTCTTGACAAAAAGGCTTCCTGGGTCTGGGGACGGGTGAAGAAAGGGCATTCCAACAAGTAAAAGACCTCTTAACCTCCGATGTTGTATTGATGCAATACAATGAGACGCTACCCTTGACGGTTACCTGTCACGCCTCACCATCAGAGTGGGAGCCATTTTAAGCCATGTCCTACCAAATGGGAATGAGGCACCTATTGCGTTCTTTTCGAGAACCTTGTCTAAGACCGAAAGGAACTATTGTCAACTTGATAAAGAGGCTCTCGCTATTGTATCCACAATTAAATGTTTCCATGAATATGTGTATGGGAGACCCTTTGCCATAATTACAGACCACAAGCCGCTACTTGGTATTTTGGCAGGAAACATACCAACTCCCCATATCTTATCACCAAGAATGACACGTTGGTCAGAATTTTTAGCCGCCTACGATTACCGATTGCAACACCGCCTGGGGAAAACCATTCCCCACGCTGACGCTTTGAGCCGCTCTCCACTACCAGACATCATAGAGGACCCGGCTCCAACCTTAGCCGTATTGCAAATTGAAACCCTCAAATTGCTGCCACTGACCACTCGAGACATCGCCTCAGAAAAAAAAAGGACCCTGTTTTGGCACGAGTCCTCAGCTGGGTGGAACCGGGTTGGCCAGTCAGCGCACCCAATGACACTTTCAAGCCATTCAGGAATCGACAGACAGAACTATTCTCCCAAAAGGGCTGCATCTTGTGGGGAGACAGAGTTGTAATCCCGGAGAAATTGCAACATAAGGTATTAAAAATGTTGCACGATGGATATCCAGGCATCGTGCGGATGAAGGCATTGGCCAGGAGTTATGCATGGTGGCCTGGGTTAGACAAACAGATAGAGACCTGGGTAGCAAAGTGCAGCAAATGCCAGGAGACTTGTTCTACTGCTCCAAAAACTCCCCCAACTCAGTGGGAAACGCCTCGAGGCCCTTGGTCCTGTATCCACATCGATTTTGCGGGACCCATAAGAGGACACACTTTCCTCCTAACAGTGGATGCCTATTCAAACTGGCTTGAGGTCCGCAAGATGAAAAGCACCACCACAGAGACGGTCACTAAAAAACTGAATAAGCTATTCGCTACCCACGGATTTCCGGATGTCCTGGTCTCCGATAATGGCCCCAAATTCACTACCCTGCCATTCAAACAGTACCTGGCAGATCGGGGCATCCGCCATGCCTTAACATCACCAGCTCACCCTGCGGCCAATGGTAGGTCTGAGCGAATGGTTCAATTTGTAAAGAAGACTTTGCACAAAATGGACCACGGCAACATTGACGACAAAATAAACCGGATGCTTCTCCTCCAGCACATAACCCCAAACAGTACCACGAACAAAACCCCAGCTGAACTCCTGATGGGCCGGAAACTTCGCTCGCATCTCGATTGCCTCCACCCAAACTACATGCCTAAACAAACCCCAGGGTCCATCAGCAAGTGTCGGGCATTCCAGGAAGGTGACCTCGTGTTCGCGAAAAACTTCTCGGGCGACCCATTGTGGGTCCCCGCTACCATAACGCAACTTATGGGACCCCGATCCTATCGCCTACAAACTGCAGATTGTAAGATGTGGAAGCGCCACATAGACCAACTCCGTTCCAGACTAGCACCTAGTCCTATCTCAGCCCCTGAATCTTAACTGGGGGGGGAGGAACATCGAGGAGGCCAAACAAGAAATAACAATCGAAACCCAACAGTCTACACAACCAACCAGGGGATACTCATCGTCAGAAGGAGAACTGAGCCAGGGAGTGGCCTCGCCGCGTGACAGCACTGCAATGGAAACAGATCCAGGGAACCCAGAAGACAGCACTGGCGTAAGCAGGGAAAGCAGCCCAGAGCCATTCGAAGGAACAGCGGGACCGGTTTCACCATCCAGCCCAGCTAGCAGCCCACTGGAACCAGAGCCAGGACAGAAACTGGTGGAACAGTGCAGGTCAAGCAGACAGGTGAAGTGACCTGCCTATTTACGAGAATACATCACCCCACCCCTCAGAGGGAACCTAGGGGGGAGGGGTGTTATGGACTAAGCCAACGCAGCAGTAACAACCCTAAATAGCTTTACTTTGCAGCAGGCTCGTAATCCTGCACTCCTCATTGGCCCGTGAATAGCAAGTCGTGATTGGTTGTTTCTGGCCAGTCTGATTGGCTGTTAACGGGCCCCTCTAATTGGACGCTTGTGAAAGCGGTAAACTCAAATCATTGGTTGTTTTGACAGCAGCCAGCTCTATAAAAGAGCTGCTGCTGTCCAAGTATTTGCTCTGTTCTTATTTCACAATAAAGAGTTGAAGTCACCGTTCGATGTCTCGTCTCCGTTCCTTGCGCCCATGCTCAGGACTTAACAAAAACTATCTCCATTTACCAATCTCCATTCACGATAGACAATCAAGCTATTACTTTCTCACTCTATTATATTCTTGCTTATAATATGTCAGTGTGACAAGGAGTTTCATTCTAACTAGGTTCTATTATGATACCATTTGATTATGACAATACTATCTTTATGTTTGAAATATCATACAATATTTTGCTCCTTGGCTGAGACTTTGTCTTCAGAATTTCACCCTGAAGCCATTTTCCCTCTCTCTACAGACAATAATAACCCCTGAAAATAGAGAGTTATAATAGAAAACACAAGTTTTGTTATTGTTAAAAAAAAAGAAACCAAACGATTTTTCTCAGCTTGATCAGGTGAACCACAAACCACGTATGAGAAATGTAACCATATGTTTATCTTGTTTACAACTGTAAATGTGCCAAACGGTACAAAAATGAAAATGAGAAAAAGAGTTAGTTTTCTTCAGGCTAATACACGCTCTCAATTATAGAAATAAATTGTAAGCATAATAACTCATATATGGCTTATTGTTTACACAATTGCTCATCTTTCTAGTTATCCATCAGCTAGGAAATCACTGCTTTAATTCTCCTGTTCTCCTTCAGTTCAGTTAAACCGGCAGAGACCCACGTATTTTCCCACCCAGAAAATATACATAGGAATACTGTCTTGTAAATTAGACAAGTGTGGAAGCTTTCTATGATTTCTATGAGTTTGTACTATAATTCAGAAGAGTCACTCCTGTGGTTTTATAGGTAGGTTATAAAAAATGGCATGCTTTAAAGATTTTGTGACTCACTTGCTGTATTTCATCCTAAAATATCAGTCAAAACAGCAGTAAATGCATTCTCTTTATCAAGTACCTTTGTTCTTCACATTAATGGTGCAGAGGCAAAAACATGTGGAAACCAACTAACCTACGTTCCTTCCTTCCTTTCTTCCCATCAAGCTACCACAGGGACTGTTTATTCTTATTAGTGCCTGGACTAATCACATGCAGAAGTCTTTTTTAAAGCAGTCTACTGGTTACACACGCTTGCTATGCAAGCAAAGTTTTTCTGGTGTCTTTTGTTTTTTGATCAAAAGATCTGCAAGAATAGGAGACAAAGACACAAGAATCACAAGAATCTAAGTCTGGTTTTTCTGCTGCAGAGTAATTGTTTCTTAATTGTATTGTGCCAGAATCATTAAAATGGAAAATACTTTGACATTTTTATTAAATTGACATGGTTATACATACAGTTTGAGTACGATGAGAGTGAAAAATGGTATGCTAGTAACACTACCCATTGATATGAATTTAGATGGAACAAGATATTTTGTAAAACATGAAAAGGATGGCAGGATTCCAAGCAGAGTAGGAAGATCTAGTGAAAGGACCAAGGCACAAATGTTTAAAAAATGGTGGACTAATTCAATATTTTTGATACAATAAACAGAAGGGGGAAGTAAAACTAATCAAGAGGAAGCTACAATATCTTACATAAGAAAAATTACTGAGACACATGCTGAATTGAAATAGTTTCCACAAGGTGTTTTTAATTATTAGGAGATTTTGAAAACCACGTAGAGAATGAATACAATGAAGAAGAATTCTTCAAGCACAATATAGATGAATAAAGCTATTTTTCAAGATATTCACAGTAACCCCATAGTTTGCAAATGTGGAAGTACAGATTTCTCAACCCTGCAATTCTATTTGTTATTCCAATGAAAGTGGAAGTGGAAGATCCTGAGATGGTCACTTCACAAACTTTAAATACAAATTAATAATCTAGTAATATTTCATCTTATTATTGTTCTTTAAGCATCAGTTACTAATAGAATTTCACTTCATGAAATTATCATCTTAAGTAATTGTAAATATCTCGGTCCCAAATGGTTATTAAAGTTTTTATCAAAAGATGCAATTCCATGTGGCAACCTAACATTTTTGTCTAGTTCAACTTCAATAATCTAAATTATTGTTATTCCAGTGAAGCCACCAGATGGTTGTTTGAAAAGTATTTGAGATTCCATGCTTTTTAAATTCATAGGGAATATTTAAAACCAGGAATGGTGAGATATTCACTGGTTTCTTACATGTCTCACAACATTTTATAAGCATTTCTTATCTTAGGGCCTGGATCTATTTGGCCGGGGGGGGGGGACAGGATCTGAGGAGAATTTTCCCACTCTTTTCATGTATCATTCCCCCCTCTTTTCCCTCTCCCAAATTTCTTTTCTTTTCTTTCTAAATCCTTCTGTTTTCAAAGTGATCCAAGGAAGAAATGTTGACTAGAACTAGAAGTTAAGGCAACTAACAGTCTTTCCATTCATTCCTCTGAAGGGTCTGGCAATCCTTTCTTTTAATTGCATTTGCCTTAACTGAATTAAGTCTGCTGTTTCTACCAATGGATAAAGAACTGAAAATTTTTAATAGGGTGTCTGTGATTTGTTGAAATCTTTATATACTGTCTGGCATTCTCAGTCCACCGAAACAAGGAAACATTAGTGTTAAATATCTTGCCAATAAAATTTCCCCTTGGCTTTTGAATACTGTATGCTAGAATAGAAGACAAATAGTGCCTGAGTCATAATTGCCAAAAGGAGCAAGGAAGTTGGAAGATATATGTTTTAGTATGGAAACTGCTCCTAGTTCCATTAGGTTAACTGGAAAGAATCATTGCTGGTTTCATTTCAATGTTGCTTTGAAAAGGACTGGTATATGCCACTAGCTAGGAGAACTTGCCAATTGTTTTAAACATGCTAAATAGCTAAGCAACCAAAAGCTACTTTAAATGAGAGACCTTTCCGTTTTCCACTGACATTTTGGACAATTCATTCCTGCAGTTTACATTTGACTAATCAAACCCGGATTGGCTATCAAATGATCTGTATGTTTAATTCTTATTGGGCTATGCATTTTTCCTGCACACATCTAATGCACTATACAGGAGAGTACAGAGACACTGAACAGTATACAGAATAAATGTTAAGAATAGAATATTATATAATCATCTCCAGAGTCATTAAGCCACCAGTATGCTCAGTGACTTGGTGGCTTAATGACTCTGGAGATGGTCTTTGCTTCAACGGTTTTGAGTCCTAGCTTGTGTGGTAGGATAAACTTCTGTCACTCACCTAAAGCTTCTGCCCACCTAGCAGTTCAAAAGTTTGTTATATGTGAATAGATAAATAAATAGGTACCACTCTAGTGGAAGATGAGGCAATGCTTTGTTCAGACAGTTAGAACCCTGCTGGCACTAGACCTTCCCAATTGCTATGCCTGTTTGCAAGGCAGCTCCAGTGGAGAAAGAGGGCTGCAGGAAGCTCATCTTTCTTTCTGGTGTAGAGCTAGCTTACCCCTTGTGATACACATTGGGAAGTGTGCAAGCATAAACCAAGCAGGGCTAGCAATCTTAGGCAGCTGAACTACTACTCTGCATTAGCATTGTATTGTCCTGGTTGAAGTAACATCACCATGCAAATAAATAAACTTTTATATAAAATCTGATCCCTGCAATATGGTGTACTGGATTAGAACTATGGAGACCCAAGCAAATGCTCATTCAGCCATGAACCACAGTAGATGATATTGGCCAAACTTTCCTCTTGTCTTTTACCACAGAATTAAATTACAGAAATTAGTTTATATATGTTTTCTTGTTTTCCTGAAACAAAAGCAAAAGTAATCTTCCTCAAGTTGAGTTTGTCTCCTGATGGACACATCTCTGCTGTTTCCTTGGTAACAATACAGAAATAGTTTGCTATTGACTTCTTATTTTTCTTATTTTTTTATATTTTTTCAACTTCTCAATCTAGTTTACACTCCTGAAAATTCTTAATCATTTTTCATCTAAGAAATCTATTATCATAAAAGGATATAATCCAAATAAATTGTCCAGCTGTAATATTTATGTATTGAAGTGGGGTTCTTTTTTATTGCCAGCTGGTTTTAACAGCATCAGTTTTGTCATGACCTTAACATTATAGGTCATTAAATAGGTTCACAAATTCTGGAATTCCCAAAATAAAATTGTGACTATTATCTAATCAATATATTTTACAAAATAATAGGTGAACCTAATGTATGTAAGGTATTCAATACCATACAGTTGGCAATTTTGGGAGATGAATGAAGGCAAATATACAAGTTCCAGGATAATGTTGCAGGATCCAATCTAGATCAGTTATTGACACCAGAGGTTTAGTCTTCCAAGCTTTCAGACTTGTGCTAGAGCCCATGCTCAGGAAACTTCTCTTTCATCAGAATTTGTGCTTTGACCTATTCTATGTGTAGTATTTATGTGGTGCCTGGTTATATGTAGCTTTTTAATTGTTGACTGGGGTGCTGATAGCTAGTTTTTAAGTCATTGACTGTTGTTTCCTTAAGCTGTCAAGTCCTCAGCTCCTAAGCACCTGATAAGCTGGTGGTAAATCAGCACTCCTGTTGACTGATAAGGGGCCTACAGAGGTTGCTTGCTTGGGATGAGCAGAAAATTATCTTCTACCAGGCAAACTATCAACCCCAACTCCATGGGCCACTCCAACATCTGATGAGATATATCCTGGTGTCATCCTCTGGCTAGGTCAGAGATTCAGGAAAAAATGCAGAGAAGAGCAACAGAAATTATTGTTAGGGGGGAGAGTAAAACATAGGAAGAATGATAACAGAATTGGATATGTCTAATCTAATGAAAAGAAGGACAGGGATGATATGATCGCACTTTTCCAATACTTGAGGGGCTCCTTACAAAGTCAAGGGAGTCAAACTATTTTCCAAAGCACCAAAAGGTAAGACAAGAAACACTAGAAAGGAGAAAGCAAGCTTGAAGAAATTTCCTAACAGTGAGAGCAATCAACCAATAGAATAGTTTGCCTTCAGAAACCGTGGGTGCTCCATCACTGGACACTTTCAAAAAGAAACTGGAGAACTATTTGGTATAGGTTTTCCTGCTTGAGCAGAAGTTGGACTAGAAGACCTCTGAAATCTCTTCCAAATCTATTATTCTATGTTCTTTGCCTAATTTGATGAATCCCCATGGGAAGTTTTCCTCAAAAAAGGTCCTTCCTTTGGCTTCCATCACAGAACAGCCTGAAATTATGTCTCAGAAAATAAGCAAGAAATTATGTCTACACTTGCCCTAGGTTTTGTCATATATATTATAGTGTAAACTAAATCATTGTAAGAGCAAACAATATCTCAAACCTTAGAAAGGACAAAAAAAAATTCAGTCCACCTAGTGTGCACTTTTCAAAAAAAATCCCCACCAATATGTTTATTATTGTTATTTGCAATATTACAATATTTTTCTTTTCAATATTTTTGAATTTATATCTTCAGAGATACTGGTGAAACAACATCATTTTTATTACTATCAGGTTAGCGTAGAATACCAGCTAAGCTTTTGTCTCTAAAACACACACACAAAATATATGGCCCTTCAACACTTTTCAGCAACCCCATTCAGTTATGTTGGATGTTGGATGGTGAAATATGGTGAGAATTACAGCTCTGCAGTCTTTGGAAAGAGCATTATTTGGTCACCCTTACTTAAAATCATGGCAGGTAAGTTTACTACTACATATACATACATTTATGTCTATATACGTACTTATCATTAATTTTCTTCAAGCCTCCTATCTCTGTTTACAATATATTAGCCCCTCGTAAAAACAAAGCAAAACCAGACCAAAGCCATCAGAAGCAAGCCTTGACAAAATCTGGTTTTATAAACTCTTGAGAAACACTGACGTAGACTGCAGACCAATTCACAATGTCTTCCTCTTTGTAAATGATTTGCTTCCCTTCTCTTCCTGTGTAAATAAACAGAAACGTGTCTGTATATTTGGTGTTTCTCTGTCTCCCCCCACTTTTGGTCATGATAATCAAGGACTATTACAGCAATAGATCTTATCTGCAGAACAGCAGTCCCTCTGCACCTTCAGTTCAGATTTTTGTTTATGCTTGGTTGCAATTGTGGCTGTTTTTGATAGTTTTAGGTCAGCCATGACAGACTATGGGTGACACTAAATAAACAAGCTTGGAGACTGGGACCAGTCAGGAAGGAGTGAAACTGGTGCTCACAGTCTGAAGTTCTTTCATTAATCAACATTTTTTAAAACATATTTATTTAAAGTGTGCTAAAAGACCTGGATAAGTATGTTGTACTTAGAATAAGTTGTAACTATCTCAGAATCTTTTGTAGTAGATAAGATATAGGGACTAGTCTGACAAATAGTGATATGTCTTTTTTTACTGATCAAACAAAAGACTATAGTCAAAAATAGGTTTTTCATTGTTTGCTTTAATAAACTATCTGGAAGAATTAACATCTGTAAGCCTGCAAGAATTACTATATATATGGAGGTAACTAAGTAGTATTTATTAAATCATAGCCATGCTTAATGTTCTAATAAAAGTAATAACCTAATACAACATAGCTCAGTATAACCAAGATATAAACTTGGTTTATATCTTCTTATAAATTTAAGAGTTGTAGTAGCTTTTCAGCTCACCCACAAAAAGAAATCTCTAAATATCTGATAGTGAAGAAGACTGCAAATTAATCACCCTTTTGGACACAACTTGCCTCATCTGTTTCACTTGAATACTTTTTGTCGTGTCCGTCGGTAAAGAGACCAGGAGGCAGTGACTAGGTTTCAGCTCTTTATTGGTCCCTGGAACCGATCTGGCTCCAAGGGAAAAGCAGCGGCTTTTTATTCTCAAGCCATGGCAGCTGCGGCCAATGACACCGCTTTGAATCTCCCGCGATTCATATCCACCAATCGCGGGAGATTCTTAGCGGGCCAATCAGCACGGCTCACTAAACCAATCAGATTGCCCCACGCTTTGGCCAATCAAAGCGCGGGGTTTCAAGAATGCTAATGAAGGTACAGAACACCCCTCCCCTCTTGGTTTGGTCCTACGTAACGTAGTCATGTAGGTAGGCGGGGCTCCGTACTTGCCTACTGGACATGCGCAGGTCAGTCGTGGGTTGGCTCCCGGCCGGTTCGGTCAGGTTCTCTGTATCTCTCGGACTCGTCGGTGGAACCGCCTGGTATGTCTTGCCGGGCCAATCGTCGCAGCTCCCTCCCGGTCTACCCGGGCTGGTTGAGCTGCGGTTTTCACCGCTCCCACCTGGTCTTGCCGGGCTGGTCGAGCTGGCCTGGCTGCTTCTTCCTGGTGAGGTTCCGAGCTGGCTTCTTGCTGGTGAGTATGGCTGGTTCCTTTCTTCTGGGATCTGGTTTCCGAGGTATTCCCTCCCTTCTTGGTTTGTGTTAAGGGGATTGGTTTTGTCTGGTTGCATGTTGGTTATGTTTCTTGTGGCTGTCCTCGATCTTAATTGATCGATGTGGCGTTTCCATGCTCGTCCGTTGGTTGTTTGTAGCCGGTATGAGTGGGGACCTGTCAGTTGGGTTATGGTTGCTGGTACCCATAGTGGGTCTCCGGTTAGGTTCTTTGCGGCATCGCCTGGTGCAAAGGATCGGTACTTGCTGGAGGAGTTTGGGGGTTTCTCTGGATTGTATGTGGGGGGCAGTCTATTGAGTGGGGATCTTATTTTCCTCCCCATTAGTAGCTCTGCCGGGCTTTTGTTTGTTGTAGTGTTCGGGGTTATATGCTGTATGAAAAGCATTTTATTTATTTTGTCTTGGATCTTCCCATGGTCTATTTTCTGGATGGTTTTTTTTTTGTAAATTGAACCATCCGTTCCGCCCTTCCGTTCGCCGCCGGATGCACGGGGCTGTCAGTGTGTGTCGTATGCCCCGTTCCGCTAGGAATTTTTCAAATTCCAGCGAGGTGAATTGGGGCCCGTTGTCTGACACGATGACATCTGGGAGGCTGTGTGTTGCAAAGAGTTTGCAAAGTTCCTTGGTCACGGTCTCTGTGGTGGTGATTTTCATGTTGCTTACCTCCAACCAGTTGGAGTAAGCGTCTACAGTTATTTGGAATGTATGTCCCTTTGTGGGCCTGGTGAAGTCTATGTGGATCCTAGACCAAGGTCCCCTGGGGGTTTCCCATTCTAGGATCAGTGCCATGGGCGGGCTTGGTCTGGTTTCTTGGCAGCATTGACACCTTGCTACCCAAGCCTTGATTTGTTTGTCCATCCCTGGCCACCAAGCGTAACTCCTGGCCAGGGCTTTTGTTCTAACTATGCCCGGGTGCCCCTCATGTAACAACTCCAGTACCTTCCCTTGCAGTTTTTCCAGGATAACCACCCTATCCCCCCACAGTACACACGCTTTTTGTAGTGAGAGTTCTGTTTGCCGGTTCCGGAATGTTCTGAATGTCTCGTCATTGTCCTTTTCCGGCCACCCTTTCTCTACCCAATGTAACACTCGCACCAGACGTTTGTCTTTATTAGTTTCTCGGGCAATGTCTGACGCGGTTATGAGTAGATCGGGTAGAGTCTCTTTGCTGAGGGTGGTCGTCGTGGGTGCTGGGTCGGTGTCTCGCTCGGGTAGCAGTGAGCAGCTTAAAGCGTCTGCATGTGTGATTGTCTTACCGGGTCAGTGTGTGAGCCGGTAGCTGTAGGCGGCAAGGAATTCAGACCACCTTGTCATTCTAGGAGATAGAATGTTCAGGGTGGCCCTGTTCCCTGTGAGGATTCCCAGCAGCGGCTTGTGGTCGGTGATAATGGTGAACATCCAGCCGTTGAGGTACTCATGAAACCTCTTCACTGCGGCGACGATAGCCAGGGCCACTTTTGTCCAGCTGACTGGAGTTTCTCTCTGGTTTGGTGAGGGTCCTTGAAAAGAAGGTGATGGGTGCTTCTTTTCCATTGGGAGAGTGTGGCTGAGGACGGCGCCGACGCCGAAAGGTGATGCATCGCATGTGACGGCTAGTGGTAGGGTCTCGTTGTATTGGATGAGGACGGCATCCGAGGTGAGCAGGTCCTTGGTTTTCCTGAAGGCAGCTTCCTCGCGTTTCCCCCAAGTCCAGGTAGCCACCTTGTCCAAGAGTCTATGCAAAGGCTCCGCCGCGGTCGCCTTTTGGGGCAGGAAGACATTGTAAAAATTAAGTAGTCCCAGAAATGCCTGCAGTTCCATTTTAGACCTGGGTGTGGGGGCCTCTTTGATGGCTTTAATTTTGGTGTCGGTTGGGTGGATGCCATGCCGGTCTAGGAGGTACCCCAGGAATTTGACTCCCTCTGTGTAAAATTGGCACTTTTCCCTCTTCACCTTTAGCCCGGTTTCCTTGAATTTGGTTAGCACCTCCCTTAGTTGACCCTCTAGTTCTGGCTGGTTGGCTGCCGATACCAGCACATTGTCGAAATAGGGCACCACCCCCTTGATGCCTTGTAAGAATCTCTCCATGAGGCTCTGGAAAATTCCAGGCGCCACGCTGACTCCGAACTGGTTACATCAGAACGCCCCCCGGTGGGTGACTATGGTTTGCGCCTCTGTGGTTTCTTCGTCAACCGGCAGCTGCTGGTATGCTTGGGCCAGGTCAAGTTTCGTGAAAACCTTGCCTCCCCCCAGTGAGTGTAGAAGATGCTGCACTACTGGGACGGGGTAGGCGCTTTGTTGCAAGGCGCAGTTTAGGGTGGCCTTATAGTCCCCACAGATTCTCACCGACCCATCAGGCTTGACTGGGGTGACTATTGGGGTCTCCCACCAGGCGTGGTCTATTGGTTGTAGGACCCCTTGCTTGACGAGCTTGTCAATTTTCTCGTCAATTTTTAGCCTGAGTGCGAAAGGTACCCACCTTGGTTTTAGGCGACTCGGGGGGACGTTCGCGTCTAGGCTGAACGAGATAGGGGGCCCTCGGTACTTGCCTAGGGTGCCGGCGAACACTTCTTGGAAGTCCCGTGCCAGTTGTTGCTCCCAATCGGTCTCGACGATGTGGTTGATGCCCGTGACTTCGATGCCGAGTGGTGCGAACCATTGCAGTCCCAAAAGGCTGGGTCGGTCTCGGTCCACAATTGTTAGGGGAAGCTTTGCAGTGTGTCCCTTAAATGTTACTCTGAATTGTCCAGTTCCGACTACCGGGATGCGGTTTCCCTGGTAGTCTTTAATGATTAGTCTCTGGTTCTCCAGTCCCTTCTTTTGGATGGTAGGCACCAAGCATTTGATTTCTTGCCAGGCGACCATGGAGAGGTAGGATCCAGAGTCCACCTCCATCTTGCATGGCTCGCCTTCGATGCCTACCTCCACATAGACTTTTCAGGTGTCGGTGGTTGATGCGTGGCTGATGATGACTGTCTGGTGGGTTTCCTCCTTCCGCCGGGGCTTGCCACCTCGTCGGGCTCGCCCGCTCCGGTCCCATCGGCTGTCGACTGGACGATCTCTGGTTCTGGGGGGTGTGCTGTCCCATCTCCGCTCGCTGTGGTCCCGCCGTCTGGGGCTGTAGGCGTTCTTTAATCGGCATACGCGGACGATGTGACCCTTTTTGTCACAGTTCCGGCAGACTGCGTCGAAGAACCGGCACTCAGATCTAGGGTGGTCGCCTCCGCAACCGGCACATGCGGTCCCTGACTTACGACCCTGCTGACTGCGCTGGTCAGGTCCTGCCTGGAGCCGGTGGATTTCCTCCTCCTCGTCCGAAGTGTCAGAGGCGGAGTGGAATTCACCATGGTGGGTGGTAGTTTTGCGGTGACTTGCTTCTGGTTGGGCCTCGGTCGCCCGTCCAGGGTTGTTGTTCGCGGTGCGGTCCCCGGCGTCCGGTCTCCGCATGCGGTTTGCTGACTGCCTGGTGGCCTCGGCTGCGGTAGCTTCAGCGATGGCATCGGCGAGGGCGATGTCGCCTTTGGCCATCAGCTGACTCTGTAGGACTGGGTTCCGAAGCCCGAGCATGACTCATCCATGTCAGAGAACCCGCATAGTCCTCCTAGGTTCCGTAGCTCCGCAACAAAGTCGCTGAGGCTTTTGCCTGACCTCTGGTCCTGCCGATAAAACTCGTGCCATCTGATGAGGGTGGGCATGGCTGGAGCATAGTGTTTTCGGAGTAAAGGTTCGAGGTCGGCCCAGTCCATCCCGGTGACGTCAGCGGGTTTCGCTAGGGCTTTCGCCATCTTGAACACTGCGGGCCCACTGTGTGTCAGGAAGACGGCTCGTTTCTTCGGCCCGGTGGCGTCCTTCATGTCACTGCATTCAAGGAACATGCAGAATCTGTCCGTGTAGGATTTCCAGTCCTCGCTAGCGGGGTTGAAGGGCGCGGGCGGAGCGATGCTGGCCATCTCGTCGGTCTTGCTTCCGTTGGACACGTGCTTGCTGGGGTTCAGAATCGGGATCCCATCCTCATCGCCAGTGTCGTGTCTGTCGGTAAAGAGACCAGGAGGCGGTGACTAGGTTTCAGCTCTTTATTGGTCCCCAGAACCGATCTGGCTCCAAGGGAAAAACAGTGGCTTTTTATTCTCAAGCCGCGGCGGCCACAGCCAATGGCACCACTTTGAATCTCCCGCAATTCGTATCCACCAATCACAGGAGATTCTTAGCGGGCCAATCATCACGGCTCGCTAAACCAATCAGATTGCCCCACGCTTTGGCCAATCAAAGCGCAGGGTTTCAAGAATGCTAATGAAGGTACAGAACACTTTTTATTCAATTTAGTTTGATTATTAGGTAAGATCTAAGAACAATATAACTATAGCAATAGCACTTAGACTTGTATACCACTTCACAGTGCTCTACAGCCCTATCTAAGCAGCTTACAGAATCAGCAAATTGTTCTCAACAATCTGGATCCTTGTGTTACAGATCTTGGAAGGATGGAAGGCTGAGTCAACCTTGAGCTGGTAAGATTTGAACTGCCAAATCGCAGTCAGCCAGCAGTCAGCAGAAGTAGCCTGAAGAACTGTATTCTAACCACTGTGCCTGTTCTGTCGCCAGGACAAAAGAGACTCGAAGACCAGAGTTGAATTCAGCTCTTTATTAGTAACCAGTAACTTCAACTAAAGTCGAGCCGCGGCAGCCCTTTTTATAGCAGCTGCTCGTGGCTCACAACCAATGGCATTTATTTAAACTTCCCGCCGCTTAGGCGGCCAATCCGAAACTGTCGTTATTAACTAATCGTTATGTTGCATTAACTAACCAATAGGAATGTAGTCTTAGAAGTCTCTATTTGAATACACTGGGTTTGGGGTTATTTTGAGAGACTACAGGTCATCACAATGTGCCATACATGTGCCATGCCATATGGTAAAGACTCATAAACCAGTGTTACTAAGAAGTGTGAGATACAATAAGTGAGCACTATTTCTTATGTCACCATTTTCTTTGCTTCTGTGAAGGCTTGTTCATTGTTTTATGTCTATGGCCATCTTCTCCCATCTTGAGGTAAAACATTCAAAGGATGGAGTATGGTATCTGCATTTAATAATTAATGAATTTTAAAATGAACATAGATTTGACACATCTTAGGACCCTGAGGCATTTACAACTTCTTGATTATTTTTTGCACAGTTATGTAGGCCTGGTGTAACAAAGGGATGGCTGCAGTATGTAATGCTAGGTTTAAAAAGGTCAAATTTGTTGCCTCATGCTAACCCATCAATATTGTCTTGAGGTTTCGTAAATGCATTTAACTATTTTCTCCAGAGGTCATGATGTAATCATTAGGAATCTGGACAACTTCACAGCTTCCTGACAATGTGCTGAGATTTTGCCCCCCAAATCTGTTTGTTATAACAATAAAACCCTGTGGGAATGTTTATGATGAGAAACACCTTAGAATTATCCATCTGTAAATAAAACTATTGGTAGGACTATTTTGATGAAATGAACTCCAGCGAGATTAAAATGCGCTTAATTCTGGGTAAAATTGTTTTTTATAACTCATATAAAACATTGGAAGAAAAGTAGCCATAAAATCATCATAGATTCTGCTGTTCTTTCTTTTTAGCTATTGAAACCACAGGTATGATCAGCATTTGAAAAAAAATCCCCCAACTTCCATCCAATTCAGTTAGTTTCCACACATATTGACAGGAGTGTGACATTTCCTCCCAACACAATGTTTGCATTGGAAGTTTTTTGCTTCTGATGTGAGCCATGTATTGTTGGTCTTATTTTTATTTATTTATCAACTAAGGAAATTTCATTTTTATTATATAGATGCAGGTTTGCTGGAAAAATCTAACCTGTTTCATGATCATGTTTTTATCCATAGCACTTAGTACCACACTCCTTTCAAAGTCATGGCTTGTTTATCTTTAACAAATGGTTCACTTTCCTGAGTGACAAGTTCTCTGAATAGGTTCCCCTTTATAGCGTGTTCTGCAAGTTTATCCTTTAAATATGCATTAAATTGGCCTGCCGCAATGGTAGTGCTGTTCACTTTGGCCTATTCTTTTCCTCCTGACTGTTTTAATGAATCTCTAGCAGACATTTCTATGTAAATACAGCCATTTTAAATTCTGTTTTAAATTTGTTTCTTTAAATCTTTTTTCATTCTTTTCTTTCAGAATTCCAAAGTTAACTGATCCTCAACATGCCATTTAACCCTTTACTAAATTTGCAAGCCTTTAAGTTCAATTCTGCATGCTGCAATGGATTTTCCCTCTTTCTGTTTGCATGAATGAAACTTGAAACACTCTGTAATCAGCAAAGGTTTAGGTATCAACTGTCCTTTTATTAATTTATTATTAAAGCTAACTTATGTAGGGTTTTGTTGGGCAATTGAGCTTCTTAATAGCTATATGTGCTGTCACCCAACCCTTAGTAAAATAAACATTTTTTTCAACAACTATCTTATGTGACTCAAAACAGCCTACAGTTCTGTCTTTCCATAATGTGCAGTTATGTGTGGCACACTTAAACACATTTATCTTGCCAGGAAAGCCAACTGTCCTACTATGCCTTTTCCATTTGTTTTTACATATTGCAATGTTATTATTTTGTTCTTTTACCACCCTTCCTCTTGCTGTAGCTTGAGAAGTTTTTTCCCCCTACTTTGTCACTTCTACTGTGCCTTTTCTACCCATCTAATAAGAATCGTCAAGAAGCTTTTTTTTTCTATTTGTTTTAACTAAAACTTCTGGAAGAAAACTTCTTTTCTTTTTATTTGTTTTAACTAAAACTTCTGAAATTTTTTTTAACTTCATTAAATCTTGCAAAAATTGCCACATATACTGTACAAATGACCCAAGATAATCAAGTGATTGATTCCACATCATGACGTGCTTAATCAACCAATAATGATACATTATTTTATATTCTTGAAAAGAAGATATCTTTTCTATAACATTTTCTCTTTTTTTAATAGAAATCCAAATAAATAGCTCAATCTGTCCTCTTGATCATGAACACTATATCTTCTGTAGTCTGCAAAACTTTCTTACTGCCCCTAGCTATTTTATTTCTTATTTCTTTCTCTGGCCCTTATTTCATTCTTTTTTTGTCTCCTGCAGCTATACTAATTGTTAAAAAATATTTCTCATATCTGCACAACTTGAATCCAGGAAGTGAGGGATGGGGTAGAAACACAGAAAGCAAGTAAAATTGCACAGTTTCTCCAATGTTTTAAAAAAGTAATATTTTCCTCATACATTCATTGTGTTCCTTTTACTTTCCTCTTTATCATGGCTATCCTGAGAGGTGTTCTGTACAATATAGAAGGCAACATTGAATGGCATCAGATCTCTAGGAAGATCTGAATCATTGTTATTGATTGGTTGATCACCTATCACTAAAGTCCCTAGGTGGTATATACAAAACAATCCTGCAGCAATTGTATGTGGAGTTGATCGGACTATGTTGCACCTAGTGAATAATATATAGATAGTCTGATCTAACTTAAAAAGAACTATTAGCATAACTCTATTCTATTATCAGAAAAAATATTTTTTTGAAAATGTTCATATCTCCTTGGAAACCAAGAGCCAATGCAACCAAACCCTAGCCACCATGGCTGACACAGCTAGAGTTTAATTAGTTTCACATTTGCTTCTTCTCCAGGTCCAATAAATATGCATGCCTTGGCACAGCTGTATCTCAGTATGTGCCTTGAAATTGAAAATGTTTCCTCTGAGGCTCTTGCAGTTTTGCCACCATTTCCTTTTGCCAGAAGCTGTATTAGTTAACAAATTGCTTGTTCATAATCACAGTATATGCTTGCTAGTTACGTGAAAATGTGAGGAAGGGCAAAAAAGTTTCTCAGTCACATACTGAGTAGCAATAAAGCAGCTTTCTCAAATAGTTCAGTGCAGACTTATACAACATGGTACCTTCAGATATGAAAGGGATCCGTTCACTCAGGCTTCAGCCACTATGTGCAGTGAAGCTGAAACTGAACACATCTGGAGAACATCAGGTTCAGAAAGCTATGATAGACTTACACATATGGGTATATCACAGTTCCTTTGAATGAGCAACAGGCAAATATACCATATGAATATATTTTTTCCATTGCCTAGCTCACAAAAACAAATAGGCCACTCCAACTTCTTTTTTAAGTCATATGAAACAGCACTGTACAGCACTCTTTTCTTTCTGTTTTGCTTAAATTCCAAACATTTCGTTCCCAGAAAATTACTCTTTGCTTTTTTTTCAGTATGTTTCAGCTTAAATTGCAAGGCTAAAACAATCACTCTCTTCCAGTCAACAGGGTATGACTTAGATAGGCCCATAGTTTGATGCTATAAAGTGGGGGAAGAAACCCACTAAGTATAAATCTGATTTTGCAACATAAAAGAAACTATTTTGCTGTAGATCCTCATTAGGATCTAATGGTTCCAAAACTGTATTGCTGCCTAAAATGTGTCGCATCAAACTACCTCTTTCAAAACTTAAACTATGTTCAGAATTGGTATAAAGTGTGTTTGAATTACAGCTTTCTTAATTTGAGCAATCAACTTCCTTGGTCTGTCTGCCTGACTGACCATCTGTCACACTAGTCCACACTAGCATGAGTGCCTGGCAAATGTAAAACAAATCACCTGTACAGTTACAACAATCCAGTCAGCACTTATCCCTATCAGAAAACAATAATCAGCTTCAATATTAGCTGACAGGTGTTGACTTTTGTTCTGTATAGCTTCATTAACATTCTTGTAAACTCCGTGCCCTGATTGGTCAGGGCGCACAGCAACCGGATTGGCTGAGCGAGCCGCACTGATTGGCCCGCCGCGAATCCCCGCAATTGGTAAGAATCAATCGCGGGAGATTCAAAGTGGTGCCATTGGCCGCGGCTCGTGCGGCCAACTGAATATAAGCCGGGGCCGATCTGGTTCAAGCCAGGCCGGTCCAGGAACCTAATAAAAGAGCTGAACTGATCACTGTCTCCTGAGTTTTCTTCAAGCTGGTGACATAACAACTTTCTCAATGACAAAGTTGCTGGCCTTTTCAGAATGGCCATCGAACTCTAACCTGACACAAACCCTGTCTCTAATGTAAGAAGATGGCATATGGAATGATTACTATGGAGAACTTTGTGTGTAGTTATCTGTAACACCCACAGAAAAAGCTTTTTCCTCATAGGTTATAATTAACGTTCCATCCATCACTGTTCAATGCATGCATTTTAAACACAGTTTCTTTGGACACGTTGGTGAAGACATTAATTAACTTATTTTGGTCAAAAGGCTTATTCTAGAAGAAAAGTTAGAAAGGATCTGAACTTAGTAAACAATTCATAAAAAAATTCACCCTCCCATTCCCAATAACCTACCCTAGTTCAGTTCATAAATTACTCTAGAAGAAATAATCAGCTATTTTTTTGTTAGAATGTATTAAGTCCCAATGTGAACAGCTATTCTATTATTATTGAACTTGCCAAAGGCTGAGTAGAAAAAAGCAGAAGCAATTTGCACTATGCAAGAAAGAAATCTTCAGTATTATTATATATTTGATTTCATTTATATCTTGCCTTTCCATTCTAGATTCAAATGCCAACGCACAATAAAGCTTATGATAGAAATAACATCAAAATTCAGGGCAATACTTCAGGAAGCAGAAAGTTAACCCTCATAGAGTGAAATACTGGAAGACTCTTGCTAAAACTGTTCCATACTAGCAGGCTTGTAGGCCTGCATTCCTATTGGTCTGGAAAAGTCGGGCCATGATTGGACAAAACTAAGCGTTCTGATTGGTTCTTATTCAGCTACCGCGATTGGGTAAAACCAAGCGCAGCAAGCTCAAATGCATAGGCTGCCTAGCCACAGCCAGCTCTATAAAAGGAGCTGCCTCGGCTAGGAGTCTTGTCTCAGTATCTGGTTTCCTTAATAAAGAGCTGTTGTCACTACTTTGAGTCTCGTCTCTCCTTGGGACCCACCACCCAGATGTAACAAAAACCCTCTAGAATAACCTACCTTTGGCCCCACATTTCTGGCATGGCATAGCTGCTTCCACACCAGTAGTTTCGTTGCCACTAATAAGTGCTTAAATGATGCCCTTAATTGATCCATAGTGGGTAGGATCTGCTATGTTTGCACTACACCAGATTAGAAACTGAGAGTTCATGAAGGTCCAAGCCACCTGGTTGACTTTAGGTCAACCATTTTCTCTCAATCCTAGAAAGGAGGTAATGAAAAGCTTGTCAACAAAAATGCAGGGACTAGTCCAGTCACTTGGAATCAACACAGATTTGAAGGCACAAGCCTACCGACCTTCAGCCACTGCAGTTATCAAAGGCAATATGCAGTCCAGTATACCCTGACAAAGCATTCTTTTAACCCTATTCTTGGATTCAATGGTTACCTGCAAGTCAATTTCTTGTGGGACTCCAATTTAATCAGAAGCTGGAAGAGGTCTGTTTCTTTTTCACTACTGAACTGTCTAAACAGTGTACAAACCACAGAAGTGCCATAAATTGTACCAAGTGCTTATAGAGACATTGTGGGATTGGAAGTGAGATCTAGTATTTTAAAAAGATAATGAGTTAGGAGTGAGATATCAGTTATCATCAATATGCTGGTGATAACCAATTACATAGCTCAACCCAAGCTGGTCAAATGACACTGTTGAAGTCCTGGCCTGGTGCTTTGAGTCTTGCAGTTCTATATGAGAAGAAACCAAATCAGATCGGTCCTGAAGAGACTAAGGAGTTCTGTTTGGTGATTCCTGTTCTGAAGACATTCCAACTTTAGTCTTCAGTGAGACTAGTATGACATCTTGGAGTGTTCCTTGGCATAAAGCTTCTATGGCAGGTGGCTGCTGTGGCCTGGAGAGTCTTTATTTAGACCTATTCTTGAACTAGTGGTCTGTGTTCTCTTATGATTAGATCACAATAATGGATTCCACCTAAGGCTGCCCTTAAAGACACTTGGAAGCCAGTGCTGATCCAGAATGCAGAATATGTGGAATATCAAAATCTATACATTTGTACCCACTGCTTCACAATGCCCTAGTTAACAATTGTCTTCTGGATGCAATTTTAGGTACAGCATATCTCCTGCAAAGCCCTCCTTGGCAAAGGCTTGGCTATTGAAGGATCATTTGTCTATATATATATTTAATGCCCATTGGGCAGTAGTGTTAGCAAATTCTGAGTCCCATTAAATATCTTCAACTACCCAAAAAGTATGCCTTCTTGTTGATGGTCTCTGGCCTCTAAAATGACAATCCTCCAGTGATCTGTACTGTATCCTCTTATTAAATGTTTCCAAATTATTAAAAAAATCTGGTTATTCTCTCAGGTCTATAGACAGGTTCATGGTCATGTCCCTTTACGTTCTGGTTTATTTATGTTGTTTTCTATTAAAAATTGCCCAAAATCATTGAAGAGGCAGGCAGCCAAAACTGAATGAGATAGACAGATGATTGACAGACAGACATTTTGATGATACCTAAGAGCATCACTCCTACATTTAACTCAAATTGCCTTCCCATATCACAGTAAGATTATTAGGCAGAAAATTCTACCTCAGTTACTATTAACTTAGAGAATCTAAGATAAATCACCCATTTAAAAATTAAATTAATTTAGAGGGAAGGGGAACTGTTCTTTCTGCTAGATAATATAGTATTGATAGTATAAGAGAACTTACCATTATTTTAGTAAAAGTTATGTGAACTTCTTATGTGGGAAGACTGCAGATAGAGAGTAAATCAAGCTGAAATCTTGCAGACAAGTTCTTGTTAGGAGTCCAGTCATACAATAACTACAGTCTGGACATATATGTGTCTCTGTCTATGGCATGTTTTTCTTCAATCAAGTTCATTTTTTTGTTTCTAAAATAGAATGTAATAAAATAAATTGTCAACAGATTTCATCAACAGATTTTCAGAGTGTTTTATACTGAACTGACATCATTGATATTACCATTCATTCTGAAATAATTAGCCATTTTAAAGCTATATACTGATACAAGTCTGATACTGACTTGTCAATTAGAAAGCTGCCACTTGTCAATTAGAAAGCTGCCGTGATGGTTCCAGATCTGAGCACCCGTGATGGGTCAGCTCCTGTTACTTGTTCCAGCTCTGCCCCACCTAGCAGTTTGAAAGCACGCAAATGTAAGTAGATAAAAAATAGATACCACTTTGGTGGGAAGCTAACAGCATTCCATGCACCTCAGTCAATGGTGGGATTCAGCCAGTTCGTACTACTTCAGGAGAACCAGTTGTTAGGTTTCTGAGCAGTTTTGTGAACTGGTTGTTGAAAAAAATCATTAAGGTAGAGAACCAGTTGTTAAATTGTTTGAATTCCACGAATGACCTCAGCATATAGTCATGCTGGTCACATGACCAGAGAAGTATCTTCAGACAACACTGGTTCCCTCAGTTAAGAAATGGAGATGAATAGCATCCCCTAAAGTTGCACATGACTGGACAGGGGAAACCTTTACCAGCCTTTTAATCAGGAAAAGATGAATGAAGATGCTTTTACTGCCCTTTGCTCCTGTTCAAGTTTAATTAGCCCAAGTTGACCTAAATAGTTTGATGCAATAGTGCATTCCAGAAATGACTGAGAAAAGATCAAAGTGGGAAACTTTCCAAGCAAAGGTATTGTATTTTCTCTATCTTAATAACAGGGCTATGAGGATTTAAAATGCTTTTTCACAAAGTATTCGTGTAATTGCTAATATCACCTAGGGATTGAAAAGCTTTGGTTTAATTGATGCCAAAGTGTATCACTTTGACAAGGTCAATTTTGCAAGTGGAGCTGTGTACTGAAGTTTTGATTCCTTCCAAATTAACTCTGATCTCTAAAGATTATCAATAAAGAATAATATCTCTGTCATCAAACATTAATATACTTATGATTGGAATATTATCCTTTTAATGTACATAAAAATTGTGGGTGGAAAGGATTTATTCTGGAAAGCCTGTTATGCAAATTACTTTAACCGAGAATGTGATAGATGCAGCAGAAAGGAAGGATTGTCAGTGGAAGCTCAAAAAAAAAAAAATCACTTCTATGTGAAACTATACATTTTGGTAAGGAATAGGAAAGTGGCAGTCACTGATAGCAGAAACTCAGGGTAATTATAGTGCTGTGTTCAAAGACTAGCAGCAGTCCTCCCTCCGGTCCGCCACCAGCGTGGGAGCGCCAATCACTCCCATTGGCTGATGCCGTTTGACAGCCGGCTATAAAAGGGAGCTGTCAAATGGCATCAGCTTTCACCGCCAGTTGGCTGTCAGATAGCCTTGGCAGCCGCGGCGACCCTTTATTCGCAAAGAATAAAGCTTGTTAAATTCAGCCTGGCTCCGTCTCTCTCTGTGACCACCGCTCCACAACACTGGCGACGAGGGTGGGATACAGCAAAGACGACCAGGCAGGAAATTGAGCCGAAGTCATAATAAGAAAGAGCCGAAGTCACAATAACAAAGAGCTGAAGCCGCTACGAGCCAATCGAAGTCACCACTGCTGACACTCTCTAAAGAGCACGAAGTTTAAAGCCCTCTCAGCTGAGGAGCCGAACGCCGCTGATAGGCGCTGCCAGAAATGCTTTTCTAAAAGCAAAAACTGGAACTTCCACAGTTGAGGAAACCAACGCTGCGAATCTAATGGCCTCAAATCCAGCATTTCCTCACTTCCAACCGGGGGCAGAAACATGGGAATCATATATGAATAGATTTGAATGTTTTTTAAATGCCATTGATCTGACTGAAGCTACGGACCAGAGGAAAAGGTCCTATTTTTTAAGCTTCTGTGGTGCTACAGTTTTTGACACAGCCTCTGCGCTGGTGTCCCCACGTTCCATAAAGGCCTGGGATGAGTTGAGGGAAATCTTGTCAAACCACTATTCCCCCAGACCCTCTTAGGTAGCTAGGAGACTAGCTTTTAGGAGGAGAATTGAAGCTGAAGGGGAAACTGTGAGTCAGTACATGGCAGCATTAAGATCAGCTGCCATACACTGTGGATTTAGGGATTACCTTGAGGACATGCTGCTTGACCAAATTGTGGGAGGAGTTAGGGACCTAAAGCTTCAGAGGCGGCTATTGGCTAAAAAAGATTTAACCCTAGCCTATTGAGGAAGCTCAGGCTGCTGAATTACTAGAATTTTCAGCAGCTGAAATTCAAGGAAACACCTCTAAGGAAGGGCAGGCTACAATCCACTATGATGAGGTCTCCCAAGAAGAAGTAGAAGAACCTCTTGAGGTAAACCACCTCACACGTCCAAGACACCCCCCCCAAGGCCTCCTAGGAAAAACAACAGCCAGACAACCAAACAGCAAACCCCTTATATGAGCTGTGGGGGTAACCACCATAGATCAACTTGCAGGTTCAGAAACGTTATCTGTCTGAACTGCCAGAAGAGAGGGCACATAGCCAGGGTTTGCCAAGCCGAACAGGCCTCCACACAAAGACCTCAAGTTTCTGCCTCCTACCAAAGGCAAGTGGAACATTGCTACACTTGTTATCATGCAAACAATATCACCCCTAGGTCTAACAAAATAAGCATTTCTCTTTTTATAGAAGGTAAGCCATGCCGGATGAAGGTAGACACCAGGTCAGCTCTCTCCATCATTTCATGGGCCACCCTGAAGAAGTTGCTGCCTTTGCTCTCAAAGAAGAAGCTGACCAACTGCCACCTGACTCTTTGAGACTACCAGGGGAAGACCATTCCAGTCCTGGGTAAGGGAAAATTCTTCATTCAATTCCAAAACTTTAGAGGTCACTTGCCACTGGTGGTTATAGATGGTGCCCTTCCTAGCTTGCTAGGACTAGATTGGTTCCCTGTCCTAGGCCTCAACATTACTGGGATTCACTCTGTGGCAAGTTCTGAGTTAGATGCCCTTTTTAGGGACTGCTCTGATGTTTTCAGCAGTGAACTAGGCTGTTATTCAGGCATCCCCATATCCTTCGATGTAGGCCCACAAGCCACCCCAATTCGTTTAAAACCTCGGAGGGTACCTTTCGCCATTCAGCCTAAATTGGATGCTGAGCTAGACAAACTTATTAAACAGGGAGTGCTAGAACAGGTAGACTTCGCCAAGTGGGAAACGCCCATAGTCACACCTTTAAAAAAGGATGGCAGAGTGAGAATTTGTGCTGACTATAAGACGTCCCTCAACCGTTTCCTCCAAATTAGTACATATCCAGTACCTGTAATCCAACACCTGCTCCACTCTTTTGAGCCAGGTATAATTTTTGCAAAGTTAGACATGTCCCAGGCATACCAGCAATTTCCCGTGGACCAACACACTGCTGACCTACAAACTATAGTTACTCACAGGGGAGCTTTTCGATGTAATCATTTACAATTTGGAGTTAGCATTGCCCCAGGCATTTTTCAATCACTCATAGAAAGAATCCTCCAGGGCCTACCAGGGGTGGTTCCATACTTCGATGACATTTTGGTCTCTGCCACCAACAAAACACAATTGCTACTCAGAGTGAGGTCTGTCCTGGACAGGTTTAGGCAAAATGGGCTTAAATTGAAAAAAGATAAATGCACCATTGCCACCAAACAAGTGGACTTCCTTGGTTATTGAATTGATGCCTCAGGAATTCACCCCATAGAAAGTAAGGTTAGAGCCATTCACGAGGCACCCACACCCTCTAACAAAACTGAGTTGCATTTTTGGGACTCCTTAATTTTTATGCAGCGTTCCTGCCTCACAAGGCCTCTGTCGCTGAGCCCCTTCATAGGCTCTTAGATAATAAGACCCCCTGGCACTGGGGACAGAAAGAAGCCAATGCTTTCCATGCAGTCAAGTCTCTTCTAACTTCAAACACTGTGTTAATCCAATTTAACCCAAAACTGCCCCTGGTTTTAGCCTCTGATGCCTCGTCCTTTGGCATAAGAGCAGTGTTGAGCCATAGGCTCCCTAATGGTTCTGAGGCACCCATTGCTTATTTTTCAAGGACATTCTCTCCTGCAGAGAGGAACTATAGTCAGATCGATAAGGAGGCCTTATCAGCTATGGCTGCTGTAAAAAAATTCCAGGAGTTTCTTTATGGCCATTGTTTTGAACTTGTAATGGATCACAAACCTCTATTGGGACTGTTAGCTGGTGATAAGCAAACCCACAGGTGTTATCCCCGAGGATGACCAGATGGACACTGTTTCTGGCCGCTTACTCTTACACACTGGTACATTGCCTGGGGAAGAACCTGAGCCACACAGACGCCCTCAACAGATGCCCCCTGCCAACTCCAGTCGAGGACCCAGCTCCCATCCATGCAATCTTTGACTGCAATGAACTGGACCTGCCAGTCTCAGCTGTGGACATTGCTGCACACTCCAAGAAAGACCAGGTGATCTTCCAAGTCCTGGACTGGATAGGGAGGGGTGGCCTGACATTCAGTTCACCCCTGAATTCATGCCATTTAAGACCCGCAGGCAGGAGCTGTCTTCACTACAAGGTTGCCTGTTATGGGGAACAAGGGTGGTCATACCACCCACCTTGCAAGAACCAGTTTTAAGGGCACTGCATCGTAAGGATGAAGGCCTTGACCCGCAGCTACGTCTGGTGGCCAGGGTTGGATGCCCGGATTGCCAACTGGGTAAACTCATGCCACCCCTGCCAGGCAACAAGAGCAGCCCCACCAACAGCTGCCCCAACCAAATGGGAAGATTCAGGGGCCCCGTGGGCCAGGCTGCATATTGACCTGGCTGGTCCCATGCAGGGGAGGACATTTTTGGTTGTTGTAGACTCATTCTCCAAATGGACTGAAGTGGACTTGTTACACTCCACCACAACACTGGCTGTCACAAAGGCCTTGACCAGACTGTTTGTTACACACGGACTGCCTGACATATTAGTTTCAGATAATGGCCCCCAATTCAGTTCTAATGAGTTCGCCATCTTCGCAGCTAACCTGGGCATCAGACATGCTCTCACAGTTCCCTTTCACCCTGCAAGCAATGGAATGGCAGAAAGGCTGTCAGGTCTGCCAAGGAAGTTTTGGCCAAGCCGGGCCAGGCAGACTGGCACTCTAAACTGTCCACCTACCTACTTACGCAACACGCCACTCCGTGCCCTTCCACCAACAAGTCCCCTGCTGAACTCTTAATGGGCAGACGCCTCAGGACCACCCTGGACAGGTTGCACCCCCACTATGCTCCCAGCACACCACTGGCCTCTGACAGCCATGCCAGGGAATTTGCCTTGCAAGACCTGGTGTATGCCAGGAACTATGCAGGGCACCCCTTGTGGCTGCCAGGGCAGATAGTTTTTGTTGCAGGACCCAGGTCATACAGAATCCTCCTGGAAGATGGTCGAATCTGGAGAAGGCACGTGGACCAGCTGAGGAGGCACTGGGGCAAGCCTGCCACCGAAATCCCGGTCTACCCACCGCCGGACGACCCGGTCTACTCACCGCCTACCACAGCCGACCCGTCGAAGGACCTGGTCTACCCGCCACCCGACAACGCGACCAAGCAACCGCTGCGAGAAGACTCAGCCGAGCAGCAGCTGGACAGCAGCCCAAGGACGACCGATGACCCTCTGCAGGTTCCTGTCGCCGCCCGTGAGGAACAGGATTCGCTAGCCACTGACAAGCCTCAGGAACTACGAAGATCAGGCCACGAGCGAAAGCGGCCGTCCCGGCTGCAGGACTACACATGCTCGTGGCCAGGGGGAAGGAGTACTGTGTTCAAAGACTAGCAGCAGTCCTCCCTCCGGTCCGCCGCCAGCGCAGGAGTGCCAATTGCTCCCATTGGCTGATGCCGTTTGACAGCTGGCTATAAAAGGGAGCTGTCAAATGGCATCAGCTGTCACTGCCAGCTGGCTGTCAGATAGCCTTGGCAGCTGCGGCGACCCTTTATTCGCAAAGAATAAAGCTTGTTAAATTCAGCCTGGCTCCGTCTCTCTCTGTGACCGCTGCTCCACAACATATAGATGTTGTAGGAAGGTTCTTTATGTGAGTTATTGTGAAGGTTTGTAAATAATATTTATTAAAGTGTTTTGTCTTGATATAAAATACAAATGTAAATAAAGCCAATGGGAAACAAAAGAAGGGGAGAAGAGAAGGAAAGTAGAGTGAAGGAAACAGAAAGGAAAATAAAAGCAGTGTTCTAACTTTTTCTGGTCAGGTAAATTAATTAATAAAATTATAATCTCAACTTTTTACTTATATAGATTTAGTAAATATTAGCTATTTTTATAGCAACCTGTTTAATCATCAAAACCCCAAATCAGAATTTTATTTTTGAGCAGGAAGTCTAGAAATGACTTCCAAGTGGAAACAAATTTGAGTATGCAACAAAACATTGCAACAGTTTTAATCTACACTGATTTGGTACTGCTTGCCTTGAGCTCTCAGAAGGAAAAAAATGTGAATCAGTTTGTTGAAAAGAATCAATGGAATAGCATAGGTAAGGAGCTATAGTTATTGAATTAATACAATTTTCTGAGTCAGGAAGTGCCATAAGAATGACTTTTCCATGGCTTCATATAATGACACTTAACTTTTGCATCCCTCTACTGAACAATCTTAACATGCCTTGGATTTGCCTTGGTAGTTCTACAAAGATGTCAAGGCATATTTGCTTGCTCTGAATATATGATTTTACCTTGCTACAATTTCTGATTCCTCAGCATACAGGTAGTCCTCAGCTTAGAAACACAATTGAGACTGGAGCTTCTTTCACTAAGTAATGTGGTCATTAAATAATAACTCACCATTTTACAATGTCTTTTTCAACAGTCATTAAATAAATCCAGCTTCCCCGCCCCCTCATTATCTGTGCTTAATGAAAGCAACTGGAAAAACCACAAATGGTGAACATGTGATTCTGGGACTCTGCAATTCTTGCAAATACATCCCAATTGTCAGGAACCTGAATTCTGATCCCATGATCATGGGAAAGTTTGAAAGGTAGTTCAAGAAATTGTTGTAGGACTACTTGTATTGTGACACTATCTGCACCCTGGCCAAAATAACTAAGAACTAGCATATGATTAGTGCAAGATAATGTTTTTTATTTTTATTTTTTTCCTTACATAATGAGGCATTGGACCTAACCACAGTAAAAATTCAGCAGAAGTTTGTGAATTATAAAAAATATAGTTTGAATTTGTACATTGTGTAAAACTGAATGTTCAATAAAGGATTTTTTTAAAGGAAGTACATATGCTCCCATATAGCAAAACAAAAAAAGATAAAAGAAAACAGGTCCTGAAATGAACTACTTCTTCCTCTCTTTATGCAATCTATCTAAAACAGAAAGTGGGCGTTTGTAACACTTCAATATACTCATTCTTTTACACATTAAGCCAAAAGGGCACTACTATTTTTGTAACTCTAAGATACGAAAGCTCTGACTTTTCTAATGAGTACAAATTATACACAATATACATCCTCACTTACTTTTAGCTTCATTTTTTTCACATGTTTATGAAAAAACATGTTTTCTCATATGCAGATATATCAGCTTCGATTATGATCAAGCAAAACCAACTAGCTCAAATGCCTTCCAAAAAAATTCCTTCTCTCCCTGAATTTTTTACATGGGTAATAAAAGGACTATTATTTAACCTGAACTGGAAATTAAATTTGCTTCTTCTTTTTCTTTTCTCTTCAACATTCCTTGGCCTTCAGCCAATTTATGTATAATTTTAAGTCTACTATATTATAAGCTTAGAGGAAGGGCCAGACTTCTTGAGTGTACATTAAACTTTCTAGGAGTTTTAATATATTATTGTTATAGTAGGTGACGTGGTGGAGAAACAGACGTTAATTTTTTACATAGATTGGCAAATACATGAATGAATATTGAAGACAATTGCTTGATTCCAGTGAAGCCCCTATTCCTGAACTCTCAGTTCTGTATCCAGGAAAAGTCTATGGCTGCATCTGATTTCCTTAATACTTTCCAGTGGTGGGATTCAAATGTTTTTACTACTGCTTCTGTGGGTATGGTTTGCTGGGTGTGATGTGGCTTGGTGGGCCTAGCAGGGGAAGGATACTGTAAAATCCCCATTCCCACCCAACTCCAGTGGAAGGTTACTGAAAACTCCCATTCCCTCCCCACCCACTAATCTGCTTTCCAGCTCCATTCTCCTGTGTAGGGCAACAAAAGAAGACCCAGCCAATCAGCTGGGACTCAGGAAACAGAGAATAGATGGGGGTGGGGCCAGTTAGAGGTGGTATTTGCTGGTTCTCTGAACTACTCAAAATTTCTGCTACCAGTTCTCCAGAACTGGTCAGAACCTGCTGAATATCACCTTTGATGCTTTCCCCAAATTAGATAATGAAAAAGGTTTCCAACTGCCTATGATTGTCTAATCAGATACCCCCAGAAGATATTTAATATAGATGGTAATATAAAGTCTCTCATATCTTCTGGTGGCTTT
The DNA here is from genome assembly GCA_033807585.1 of Hydrophis major. Lineage (NCBI taxonomy): Eukaryota > Metazoa > Chordata > Lepidosauria > Squamata > Elapidae > Hydrophis > Hydrophis major. Next base: position 73,272,383 of record CM066328.1, on the reverse strand, counting down.
ATGGAGGCATTCACCCAGTTGTCTTGGTGAATATATGAAAAGAGTTTGTTCTTGTTCTCTTCCAACATATTTTTCAATTTCCCAGTGTAGCCTATAGCATTATACCCTATAAGAGTCCTCATCTGAGTACTAACCAGACCCAATTCTGTTTAACCTTTAAATGCTGACAAGGTCAGCCAGGTAGATTAGCCTTCCTTTAAACCTTTCCTATCCTGCTGTACTCAAAATGAGACTTGTGAGGAGACAGATGTTTCCCACCGTTCAATGCTTATTTAATTCAGTTCAGTGACTGTGAATATAGTTTCTTGAATTAATGAAACATGACATCTATGGAATGATCTTGGTATGTGATGCAAGCCTTTTCTATTAATATATTGTACAAATAATTATTTTTCCTTGGGAGTCTACATATTTTGGTTAATATTTTCTCTTTACATCACTTAAATTATAAACCAGCTAAACAGGAATAGTTGGATTGGAGCTAATAAAACATGGTAGAAATTAATGGTACAGAACTGACTTATTTGTGCCTTACTTTATCTGTTGTATCCTTCTTAAATGCAGAACATATTGAAATGGAGATTCAAGAATAAAAACATTGCTAATTTTATTTTAAATGTTTAATGCTATTATTTTTCTCTGTTTTTATATAATATTAGTATAATATTATACTAGAATGTTAAATATTTAATAGATAATAAATGTGTTTATTAAATAAACAATAGCAATAAGACTTATATACCACTTTATAGTGCTTTACGGCCCTCTCTAAATGGTTTACAGAGTCAGCCTATTGCCTCCAACAATCTGGCTCCTCATTTTACCCACCTCAGAAGGATGGAAGGCTGAGTTAACTTTGAGCCTGGTGGGATTCAATCTGCCAAATTGCAGGCAGCTGTCAGCAGAAGTAGTTTGCAGTACTGCACTCTAACCACTGCACCACTGAGGCTATTCATATACATCATCTATTCCCTCTACATTTAGATAGATACTCCTTCTATACACACCTCTGTATCTATAGATATATAATAAATATGTAGGTACATATATTCTATAAATACATGTATTTGGTATGAATCTGTGTCAAACATTTTCAGAGTAACTGAAGTCAATTTAAAATATTTTAACAAGCAAACAGCAAGAACTGAATGAAAATATTTCCTGAGAGATGTATTGTGAAACTGGTTCCCAATTTTGTTAGAGTATCTTAAGGAGGGTTAAAGTTCATTGCTAAATAAAACTATGAGGCAGAGGACCAAAATCCTGTTTCCATTTTAAGGTGCCTCTTGTTTATGTTTTTCCTCCTAAAGGAAAGAGATTGAAACAATTCCACTGGAGGAGAGGCCAGAAAGAGGCTGGTCACTGCAGCTGGAAGGAAAAGCATTTTGTTTCATGATATCGAGGTGAATGTTAGTTCACCCAATGGAAAGACAGTTACAAAAAGCAGAGGAAGGAGGACAGGCTTTGAGAGTAATCTGAACAGAAATACTCCACAAATAAATTTCACAGAAGTACCAGAATATATTTTTGACCATTTGCTAACTATCTTTGCAGGTTGGATTAGGAGGAGTATTTCAAATGAAGTTCCTTGCAATGATATGTGTGTGTGTGTGAGAGAGAGAGAGAGAGAGAGAGAGAAAGAGAAAGAGAGGGGGGAGGGAGGGAGGGAGAGAAAGAGAGAGGGGGAGTCATTATATCAGCCTTTTTCCTTGGACTCTTCTCCATTGTTCTTGTTCTTTTTCTTTTTACCTAAAGTAGTTGCCTAGGCTGCAGTCTCTAACGAGGGATGGATATAGGAAAGAGGATAGCAACCCTGCCTTCAGGAAATTTGCCTCCACAAGCTGCTATTTCTCCATGGGGAGACAGGCATTGTTTCTTTTAATCCTATGGTGATCAAGTGATGGACATGAAAGACTTAAAATACTTCTTTCACTTTCTCCAAAAGGTGCAGTTTGGAAAGCTACCCCAATAGCTTTAATCAATTATCTTGTAAACACAGGAGTCCCAATTTGGATTATTATTCTCCTTTCATCATTGCTGCATCCCTGTGAAGAAAGGGAAATGGCACAATTGTATGTTAATAAAATTTATTTAGGCATTAGAAAGAGGGTATTCTAAATTAATTACCTAACATCATTCCACTGGTGGGGTGAAAACATTAAATGCTTGCTTACTAAAGATCTTCTCACTTCAACACCCTCCTAATATATCTTTTCTAAGAATATATCAGGATGAACTACATCTTCAAATATATTTAAAATTTTCAAATATCTGAGAACCAGACTTATTGGAGGAATGGATTTCTTTTCCATTGTTTCAGAACTCATGGATTAAAATTATAAGAGGCAGAGTTCAGGTGATATAACATGAAGAGCTATCTGATCATACAACTATCAAAAAGTGAAACAGCTGCCAGATGATAGGGTGAGTTGTCCTTCATTTGGGATCTTCAAACAAGAAAAAATGGTCATTAATCAGAAATGGTCTACTAGATTCACTGCACAGTGCCAAACTAGATGATCTCTTTCAACTCTACAGTTCTATGAAATCCCTCTGCAGATTATTTGTGTTTTGTACAGTTTTGATCCTTTCCCTACTGCTGATAATATCTAATCTAAGGTAGACCTGTTCCATTCATAGGTTATGGAAAGTATGAGAGTATGGTTGGAAGTCCTCTGTGCCCAAGACAGGTATCCTAAAGCTGCCCCAGACAAATGGTTGGCCAATCTTTGTTCTGAAAATCTACAGGAATGCAGCCCCCATGACTTTTAGGAAGCAAAGTTTGTAAGTGAAGAAAGGTCCTACTAAGCAAAAATCATCACAAGTTTTTCTACCATTTCTAGAACCTTGAGGTAAAGTATAAAACTGCAAGGGAAATAGCCAAAAGAAAGAGATATAAATTATTGAAAACAATATTGATTCTTTTTCTGGCATCATGAATAGTCTTAAATAGAATTTAGACTTTCATTCATTCATTTCTTTCATTAGAAGTTCATTCAGGAATCCTCCAGATCCAATACATTTTTCTCTTCCTCAGTATAATACCTCACATGTAGATTTTCCTTCATTTTCTTCTAGCAACTTCATAAAGTAGGTTGAGAGGGTTTTTTTTTTTTTCAGAATTATCCAATTAATTTCCATGGATCAGAATGGCTTTGAACCTAGATCTTGGGCATACCCAGTGGTGGGATTCAACCAGTGTTGACTACCAGTTCAGTGATTATATTTTGCGTACACATGTAATATATCTAAAGCTGTTCCGCCCAGACAGCTGATAAGCACTGCGCATGGATGTGCGGTGTTTGAAAAAGCACTTTTTTTTACTGCTTTTTCAATTTCAGCTGTGCTGCGCAAAGCAGCGGAGGTTGAAAAAGCAGGAAATAAAGGTCAGGTAACAGCCCGGACAGGCGGCTGGGACAAACAGCAGGACTGGTTCTGTGTCTGCTGCTCTTCGGAGCTACCGGTTCTATAGAACCGGGCAGAACCGATAGTATCCTACCCCTGGGCATAACCACTACATCACAACGGAATACTCCACTGATTCTTTTCTTGGATCTAACTTTGGAATTAACACAATCTTTTCTAGGTTTGCCAGAACAAAAATCTTTTTATCACTCCAAATAACTTTAACTTCTTTTTCCCGTTCTACGTAAAACTTATCTGGACAATGTCACACTTATTTGGTTTTTTATATATAAAAGTGCCCTATTTAAATAATGCTCTAAACCTGAAAGAGCTAACAATTAAAACGAAGAAGAATAATTGAAGTTACTACAGGGAAAGTAAGCACTTCTATTAACATTCCTAAATGTCCTTTAACTATGTACTCCTACTTACTTTCATAATGATTGCATGTTTTCCCTTTGGGCCCACTAAAGTATTTAATTGCAATTACACTCATTTACATAGCAGATGAGGCTAATTGCTGGTATTAGTTACCAAATGTATGCTTGCATTGTGAGGGTAAAAAAATGCCCTACAGAAAAGAAAAAGACGATGCCTCTAATTAAGGAGCTATGAGTCAAAGTGAGCTTGTTCAGAGATGTAAATATAGAATCAAGTGAGTTGTTTTTTTCTCAGAACTCCCTGGTGCAGTTGACTGCACCCCAGTATTTTCCATTTCCCATAAATAAGATGTGGAATACAATATGCTTGTTATAGGATAGCACTATAATATTTTATTCATGTAGAGCATTTGTGGTTAAGTTTGGCTGGTTGCTGAACTGAGCTTTAATTGGCTGGATGCAGAATCTTTACAGATGGATTTTGAATAATGTTGTGTCCGCGAAATGATGCCAGGAGTCGGTGACTTCAAATCATGCTCTTTTATTAAAGTAGGAACCGAACTGGCTCTTCGCAAAAGGTTCGCGGCTTTTATTCTTTCAGCCGCGGCGGCCGCGGCCAATGGCACCGCTTTGAATCTCCCGCGATTCGAATGGACCAATCGCGGGAGATTCTTAGCGAGCCAATCGGCACGGCTCGCCTGACCAATCAGAGTGCCCCGCACTTTGGCCAATCAAAGCGCGGGGATCTCAAGAATGCTAATTAGGGACAGAACACCCCTCCCCTCTTGGTTCAGTCCTTACGTCGCGTAGTCACGCAGGTAGGCGGGGCTCCATCTGAGCCTACTGGACCTGCGCAGCTCAGTCGTAGGTAGGATCCCGGCCAGTTAGGTTGGGATCTCTGTTGCTCCTGATGCCATTGTGGGAACCGGCTGGTCGGTCAGGCCGGGTCGCTCTCCGTAGCTCCCTCCTGGGCCTCCCGGGTTGGTTGAGCTACGGGTTTCGACGCTCCCGCTCGGTCTTTCCGGGCCGGTCGAGCTGGCCTGGCTGTCTCTTCCTGGTGAGGGGTCATGATGGCTGCTTTCCGGTAAGTATGGCTGGTTTATTCTTCTTTGGTTTTGGTCCCCTGGGTATTCCCTCCCCCCTTGGTTTGTGTTGTGGGGGTTGGTTTCGCCTATTTGTGCGTCGGTGGTCTCTTGGTTGGCAGTCCTCGACCTTAATTGGTCGATGTGGCATTTCCACGCTCATCCGTCTGCTGTTTGTAGCCGGTACGAGTGTGGGCCTGTTATTTGTGTGATGACGGCCGGTATCCATAGTGGGTCTCCTGTCAGGTTTCTTGCGTATACGGGGTCGCCTGGTGCGAAAGTTCAGTGCTTGCTGTTTGAGTCTGGGGGCTTCTCCGGGTTATACGTGGGGTGTAACCTGTCGAGTGGGGACCTTAATTTCCTCCCCACTAATAGTTCGGCTGGACTCTTATTCGTTGTGGTATTTGGGGTTATGTGTTGGGTGAAGAGTAGTTTGTTTATTTTCTCCTGGATCTCCCCGTGGTCTATTTTCCGGATGATTTTCTGAGTAAATTGCACCATCCGTTCTGCCCTACCGTTTGCCGCCGGGTGCGCCGGTGCTGTCAGCGTGTGGCGGATGCCCCTTTCCGCTAGGAATTTTTTGAATTCCAGCGAGGTGAATTGGGGCCCGTTGTCGGAAACGACGACGTCTGGGAGGCCGTACGTTGCAAAGAGTTTGCAGAGTTCCTTGATCACGGCCTCCATAGTTGTTGTCTTCATGTTGCTTACCTCCAGCCAGTTGGAGTAAGCGTCTACTGTTATAAGGAAAGTGTGTCCTTTTGTGGGCCCGGCGAAGTCTATGTGAATCCTAGACCAAGGTCCCCTTGGGGTTTCCCACTCAAGGACGGATGCTGTGGGTGGGCTTGGCCTATTTCCTGGCATCGTTGGCACCTTGCTACCCAGGTCTCAATTTGTTTGTCCATCCCTGGCCACCAAGCATAACTTCTGGCCAGGGCTTTAGTCCTAACGATGCCAGGGTGCCCCTCGTGTAGCAGTTCCAGAACTTTCCCTTGTAGCTTTTCTGGAATGACCACCCTATCCCCCCATAGTATGCACCCTTTTAATAATGAGAGTTCCGTTTGGCGGTTTCGGAATGTTTTGACGGACTCGTCGTTGTCCCTTTCCGGCCACCCTTTCTCTACCCAATGCAACACCCGCGCCAGACGTTTGTCTTTATTAGTCTCTCGGGCAATGTCTGACGCAGTTATGGGCAGGTTGGGTAGAGTCTCTATGCTGAGGGTGGTCGTCGTGGGTGCTGGGTCGGTGTCAGGTTCTGGTAGCAGCGAGCGGCTTAAGGCGTCTGCATGGGAGATCGTCTTACCCGGTTTGTGTATGAGTCCGTAGTTATAGGCTGCCAGGAACTCGGACCACCTTGTCATTCGGGGAGACAGAATGTTCGGGGTGGCCTGGTTTCCTGCAAGGATTCCCAGCAGCGGCTTGTGGTCAGTTATGATGGTGAATGTCCGGCCATAGAGATACTCGTGGAATCTTTTTATGGTGGCAACAATAGCCAGAGCCTCTTTGTCCAGCTGGCTATAGTTCCGCTCCGGTTTGGTGAGGGTCCTTGAAAAGAACGCAATGGGCGCTTCTTTTCCGTCGGGGAGGGTATGGCTGAGGACAGCGCCGACGCCGAAGGGTGATGCGTCGCATGTGACGGCCAGAGGTAGGGTCTCGTTATACTGTATAAGGACAGCGTCCGAAGTGAGGAGGTCCTTTGTTCTTTGGAAGGCGGCTTGCTCGCGTTTCCCCCAAGTCCAGGTCACCGCCTTGTCCAGGAGCCTATGCAAGGGCTCCGCCACCGTCGCCTTTTGGGGCAGGAAAACATTGTAAAAGTTAAGTAGCCCCAGGAATGCCTGTAGTTCCGTCTTCGACTTGGGTGTGGGGGCTTCTTTGATGGCCTTGATTTTTTGGTTTGTGGGGTGAATGCCGTGATGGTCTAGGAGGTATCCTAGGAATTCTACCTGTTCCGTGTATAATTGGCATTTCTCACTCTTGACTTTGAGCCCGGTCTCTTTGAATTTGGTTAGGACCTCCCTTAGGCGACCCTCTAGTTCGGCTTGGTTGGTTGCCAATACTAGGACGTCGTCGAAGTAAGGTACCACCCCCTTGATGCCTTGCAATAGTCTTTCCATTAGGCTTTGGAATATTCCCGGTGCCACGCTGACTCCGAATTGGAGTCGGTTGCATTTAAATGCTCCCCGGTGGGTGACTATGGTTTGCGCTTCTGCCGTTTGATCGTCGACTGGCAACTGTTGGTATGCCTGGGTGAGGTCGAGCTTGGCGAAAACCTTGCCCCCTCCCAGTGAGTGCAGTAGGTGTTGCACTACTGGGACGGGGTAGGCGCTTTGTTGTAGCGCGCCATTTAGGGTGGCCTTATAGTCCCCACAGATCCTCACCGACCCATCGGGCTTGATTGGGGTGACTATGGGGGTCTCCCACCGGGCGTGGTTTATGGGCTGTAGGACCCCTTGCTTGACGAGCTTGTCAATTTGCTCGTCTATCTTGGGTTTAAGTGCAAATGGCACCCGCCTTGGTTTCAAGCGTTTTGGGGGGACGTTTGGGTCTAGGCTGAATGATATAAGGGGCCCTCGGTACTTGCCTAGGTTTCCGTCGAAGACCTCTTGGAATTCCCGGGCCAGTTGCTGCTCCCAGCTGTCGTCGGTGACGTGGTCGACTCCCGTGACTGCGATGCCGAGCGGGGCGAACCATTGCAGTCCCAGTAGGCTTGGGCGGTCGCGGTCGACGATTGTCAGGGGAAGCCTTTCGGTGTACCCTTTATATGTGATGTTGAAGTGTTTGGTTCCGACTACCAGGATGCGGTTTCCCTGGTAGTCCTTTACGATGAGTCTCTGGCTGTCTAGGTTCCTCTTTTGGATGGTAGGCACCAAGCGCTTTATTTCATGCCATGCTATCATGGAGAGGTAGGACCCGGAGTCCACCTCCATTTTGCATGGCTCGCCCTCGATGCCTACCTCCACGTGGACCTTCCGGGCATCATTGGTTATGGCGTGGCCGATGGTGACCGTCTGATGGGTCTCCTCTCTTCGCCGGTTATCGCCGCCTCGCAGGGATCGTCCGTTCCGGTCCCATCTGTTGTCCGAGGGGCGATCTCTGGTCCAGGGTGGTGTGTTCTTTCTCCTCCGGTCGCTCTGGTCCCATCGTGCCGGGCTGCGGTTCTTTTTTAGGCAGCAGACATGGGCGATGTGTCCCTTCTTGTCGCAATGCCGGCAGATTGATTTGAAAAACTGGCATTCTGACCTGGGGTGGTCGCCGCCGCAACCGGCACAGTTGGTCCTCGACTTACGACCCCGCCGGTTCCGTGGGTCGCAGCCTGTCTGGAGGCGATGGATGTCCTCCTCATCATCAGAAGTGCCCGATGCCGAGTGGAAGTCGCCCTGGTGGGTGGTCGTCTCAGGTTGGGCCTCGGCCGACCTCACAGGGTTGTTGTTTCCGCTGCGGTCCCCAGTGTTCGGTCTGCGCATGCGGTCAGCGGATGTTCGGGTTGCTTCGGCGGCTGCGGCTGCGGTAAGGGTGTCTGCTAGGCTGATGTTGCCCTTGGCCATCAGCCGGCTCTGGAGGACGGGGTCCCACAAACCAAGCACGATTCTGTCTCGCAGGGCATCATTCAGGTTGTTGAATTCGTAGAGCCCCCCTAGGCGCCGTAGCTCGGCAACGAAGTCGCTGAAGCTCTCACCCGACCGTTGGTCCTGACGGTAAAATTCGTTTCGTCGGATCAGGATGGGTACCTCTGGAGCGTAGTGCCGCCGAAGTATTGGCTCGAGGACGTCCCAGTCCATCGCGGTCGCATCGGCGGGTTTGGCAAGCGCCCTGGCCATCTTGAAGACCTCGGTCCCGCAGTGGGTCAGGAAGACGGCGCGCTTCATGGGGCCGGTGGCGTCCTTCAGGTCGCTACACTCGAGGAACATGCGGAATCGGTCGGAGTACGATTCCCAGTCCTCGGTGGCGGGGTTGAAGGGTGCGGGGGGTGCGATTTTCACCATCGTGGTGGTTCGTCTGGCTTCTGTCGGACACGTGGTTCGGTTCAGGGTCTGGATCCCATCCTCGTCGCCAGTGTTGTGTCCGCGAAATGATGCCAGGAGTCGGTGACTTCAAATCATGCTCTTTTATTAAAGTAGGAACCGAACTGGCTCTTCGCAAAAGGTTCGCGGCTTTTATTCTTTCAGCCGCGGCGGCCGCGGCCAATGGCACCACTTTGAATCTCCCGCGATTGGAATTCACCAATCGCGGGAGATTCTTAGCGAGCCAATCGGCACGGCTCGCCTGACCAATCAGAGTGCCCCGCGCTTTGGCCAATCAAAGCGCGGGGATCTCAAGAATGCTAATTAGGGACAGAACAAATAATGTCTTCAATTTGTTTTCTTTTTGCATTTTATTTATTTTATCAATTTGGTAAGTTGCTTTGAGCAACAAACTTTGGTGAGAAATCAAAAGGTAAAGTCAAATAGTTTGTACCTTTATTTCAGTAATAATTATTGACTTTTGTTTTAGGAAGAGTTCTTTTTGGATTTTGCTATAGTAAGCTCTGGAAGTCAAGGAAACCCTACTCCTATCAACAGACTTTTGACAATTGATTATAAATGATTACACAAAACTACTTTCTTGGGAAATCCTAAAGAAGTTTTGGCTGTACAATTCTCCTCCTCTTCCTGCTCCCTCTGCTATTCTAGGTATACTTTTCTGTACTCCTAGTTTCAACACACTCATTGTTTGGGCTTTCACTATGGAATTTATTTCTATAGGCTATCAGCCATACCAAATAGACTATACAAGAAGCAAGATCTGATCAGCTAATTGTGTTTTATTTTAAGACTACCTTAACAGAATCTTACAAGTCTGGAAGTACAAATCATCTCCTTTACAGAGAAAAAAACTAGGAAGGTTTCCTTCTGAGTGTCTTGCTTTACCCACAATCCAATGATGGGCTATGCGCTCTCTTGTTTGATCCTTCTGCCATTGGCAGTATCTTTCCATACATATTTTTCCATACCATTACACCATATTATGCTGACCACAATACTACATATAGGTCCAACTGGCCACATCTCTCAATATTTTTCTCCTTTCCCATCTTATTCTGTCATTTGAAGATTCCTTGTATGTTACCATGTCTAGGTTGAAAATTCCAGTTGATCACTAGATGGCCATGAAGGGGCAGGGAAAATTAAAATTCACTGTCTGAAGCAAATTTGAATATATATGTATGTATGTATGTATATGTATACACACACACACACACACACACACACACAAGATACTTTAGCAAGACAGTAAAAAACATTTCCCATTTATATTTGATAGAAATATGTAAGTCAGCTTTGATTGAAGGTATTGAGAACAGTTTGTTAGTGGAATTCATTGTTCTGATTTGATTTGTAAAATTAATTTAGTTCACACATTTAACTAAATCAATTTTATTTCATTATTACAGGGATAGGTCTTTAAAGTTAAAACTGCCATAATGAAAGTGTTTAGTCAGGGAATATGACAAATATTTGGAATTGTTACTTCTACTACGGTAAAAGAATTACATGATTGTCTTTGAATTCTGGAAAATATGTGATTGTGTTGTTCTTATGAAAAGCAGATTGTACAATTCCCGTATCATTTTTGATTGTTTGTTCAGTTCAATTCTTTAGTAGATTTCATCCGCATAACCATACCAAGTTGAACATGTTATAATATGGGAGGAGGTAGAATTCTCTATCTTCTCCCTGGGTTTTGGGGAAAGAGATCAGTTTTAAAAATTGGAAAGAAAGAAAGAAAGAAAGAAAGAAAGAAAGAAAGAAAGAAAGAAAGAAAGAAAGAAAGAAAGAAAGAAAGAAAGAAAGAAAGAAAGGAGGGAGGGAGGGAGGGAGGGAGGGAGGGAAACAAAGAAATCTTCGAGAATGCTCTTGAATTTTTTCCCCCTACATATAGATGATGATAAATCAATTATTGTCCTTGGAGTATATTAAGGATGGAGGATTCAGAAATTACATGTTATCCTTGAGCCTCTGGTACTCTTTCCCCAGCAAAAAATATCACCTGCTATATTGATCGATGTAAATGGCATGTATGTAAAATGTTTTTTTATGGATGCTAACCATCTCATAATTATTAAACCATAATCCCTTGACTTTGATCTCCAGCAGTTATTAAACAAGAAACCTTTAATTGGCTTCCCTGCATTTTCATTTATTTATACCCCATTTTTATTATTTCCACAAACAACTCAAAGCAACAAACGTATGCACCTTCCTCCTCCTATTTTACCCAAGGCAACAATCCTGTGAAGTGAATTAGGGTATGAAAGAGTGACTGGCCCAAGGTCACCCAACTGGCTTTCATGGCTAAGGTGGGACTTTAACTCATAGTCTCCAGCTTTCTAACCTGGTGCCTTAACCACTAGACCAAACTGACTGTCATACATCAATAAATGAAATTGACATTGGCTAAAGTTTATTCAGTATCTATTTTCTTTCTTTAAAAAGAACAGTTAGAAACTTCAAGGCACTTCAACCAGAAAAAAATATTTTCATATATCACTACGCCTCCTCCATCTATGTGAAACGCCTTTAAAATATATACCCTTGAAAATGAGTTCTCAAGCTTGCGATGACAGAGGTCATACAAGTGTCATTCTCCAAATTTGTGTGAAAATCCCTTTCAAGTATTCTGCTCCCCTTTGTTTCGGCTCACTTCTTGAGAACTCATGGAGTGTAATTACTTAGTTATAGCACAAAAAGTAAACAGGACATCCTTTCAGATATGAGATCCCAGCATGTCGTAAAATAAATGTTGTAGTTCTTACGCTGTTCTGGAAACAGCCCGGAGCCAAGAGCTTTACAAAAGAAGATGCAGTAGCTGGAAAGTTCTCTTGCTATTGTTGTATATTGTTGCACTGTGCAACCTTTCTGTTTTCTTTCTTAAAAAGGAAGAACAAGTCCTGAGTTAGGACTTGTGGTTACAGCCATAAGCCTTATCCTTATGTCACAGCAACCCCTGCAGGCTAAAGATCGTTCTAATTTCTATTGGACAAGAGTTTATTAATATAAGCTAAAAGATAATAAAGGGAGCATTTTAAGCACCACATGCTGTTAGCTTTACAGCCTGGTGATTCTCTGGTCCTTTTTGCATGTTTTCAACTGAACTTTCCACAGCTTTCTCAGTAGTGGTCCCCACTTCATGGAATTAATGATCTGAGAAGGGCAAAGTTGGAGAGTATTGGATAACAAGCTGAAGTGACTAGCTTTCTGCTTTCCAAACAAGGGCAAGTTATATTATTTAGCTAGTCATCCATGGAATCCTGGAGAGTAATTAATATCATGGAACCAATGAAATGTACACAGAAGAACATGGATCCTTATACAGGATGGGTCTCCAGCACATGCTGATCAGCCACAGTAGTTCACCTTTGCTGCAATCTCAAATTATTCAAGAACATCTTCCAAACCTTGAGTGCAGATGTTTGAAGGGTTCGTGTCTTGCAGCAGTAATGGTATATTGGTAAAAAAAATTGCTTTTACACAAATAACATAGAATTCTAAAATATACCAAGTCATCCATTGTTTCCCTGATATACAAATATATCAATTTTCCAGGTAAATCGTTTTTCACCACCAGATCCAGCAAAGCTGAAATGTATGCATTTATCAAAAAGCACATGTCCTTTTTAAAACATAAAAATGTAGGGAAATCACCATTTGTGGATTTGTTTTTAGTCCACAAAAATTGATTGGATGGAAAACACAATATTAAAGTATTAATATTACAATACCTAGTCTACCTCCTCCTTCATATATTTTTGAACTGTTACATTTCAGATCTTAATAAATGTAAACTGAGATTTCAATTAACTGATAGTAATCAGCAAAACATCTTCCACAGAATAGAGTCAGACAGGAAAGCTTCTTCAGGCCTGGCAGAGAAAGTGCTACATACCCACCCTTTTCATGCCATGCCATGAAGATAGCTAATTAAGTATAAATAAAATATGCAAATGTGCCTTATCCTTCTGGCACATGGTACATTTTCTGAGGCTCTAAATGCTGACAAACATAGAACAACAAATGTGCTTGCCTTGCAGCAAAGATTTGATTTTTTTCTGATTGAAGATAAAATTATTGATCTCTTATTATGAGTCAAGCATGTCTTAGATCCCAATAGTATGCTTGCTGGCATAATAGCAATATAGTGTAGGATTTGGTTGTTGATATGGGAATACTTTATTTCCATACCATATCACTTTTGCATATCTTTACTTAGTATTTCATTTGGTTTCTATTCTTAATATTCATCTAAATTTGTATTTCTTCTCAATTTTATGTATGTAAAGATGCCTCTTCCTCATCATCTTATTGCAAATTGTTCTTAGAAAAATATTCAAGGAAAAATATATTTAAACTTAAAGTGATTCATTAGAGACTTGTCATGATTAATATATTCTGGAATATAGCATTGTATTTACCTTTAATCAAAGGTAAATAGATGGCATCTTATCTTATTCCTGGAGGTACTGTGCTTCCATATTGCAAGGAAAAGTTTGTACTTTCCAAAACAGGCAACCTGGTTTTGTCCCAAATGTTTCTTCTGAAACCCTTTTCTGAGATGTCATGTCATTTGTTCTACTTGGAACATTATTAGTTTAGACATCCAATTATACAACTCCTTCAATAATTGTGATTTAGTGATAGGTAAATACACCATTTGAATGGGATGATAGGTAATTAAAAGGTCTATTTTATTATTGACCTAAGGAAATATAGCTATGCAATAAAAAGGATTCACTCTTACTAGGACTGATTTTCATAGATCTAACAAGCCATTTTTCATATAAGGAGAGAAATTGTTGGAACTCACTGGTGTGCAATGTACCTTTATATGGGCATCCAAAAGCAGAGGTCTTTGATATGCTATAAGAATTAATGTTTAATACTTTATATAGATGCAGGTTCTTATACTGAAAAAAGATTTTAAATCATTTTTAAAAATGACTTTTATGTTTCATTATATCCAGCAGGGACTTGAAATAAATAATGAAGTTATATTCCTCCAGTTTAAAGCACAAACATTTAGATATGAATGGTTTCTTAACCTTCGATTGCATAAACACATAGAGAAAGTATTTGAAAATATCATTCCTCTCAGCTTTCCTATGGAGAGATTTGAGGCACCCCATCCTGTAGAATAGGAAAGAGGAACTATGGCCCTTTTATGACTTGTGGACTTCAACTCCCAGAATTCCTGAGCCAGCTGGCTCAGGAATTCTGGGAGTTGAAATCCACAAGTCATAAAAGGGCCATAATTCCCCACCTTTGCTGCAGGACATCATTTCCCCCCAACCATCACAGGTATGATTGTCCTATTTGACATCCTTCTGGCAGTCCTTAAAACATGGTTGTGTCAACAGGCTCAGGGATATCAAGGAGGTGGTGAATTAATGAGATGGATATATTGCTTATCACAAGAATTGTCTCTGCTACTCTGTGATTAGTAATCCTGACTGGTGTTCTTAATAGATTTTTTTACTGTTAGCATTTTATGATTTGTTTTTCATTGTAAATTGCATATACTACAAAATCACCCATGGTTAATTTGGGAAAGAATGTTTTTATGTACATCACAACACTGTTGTGTTTTACGGCTGATAAACCACACATTTTTGTGGTTCTGGTCAGAATGCATCTCTAGACTCAGAATATCCTGAAGCATTCCTTTAGATCAATTTAATTCTGTCAAAATTCAGCAGCTTAGCAAAGCAACAAGACTAGCTTTTTCAATTACCATTTTAAAATATGTTTTGGCAGGGTCATAAAGACACAATCATAGATCAGGTGTAAGGTTTTTGTATATAGTCTGATCTTTCCAGGAAACCTTTCTTTGAAACCCTGGAAAGTCATTCTCAGTAGAATGAGAGCACAGCAGGATTCTTCGAGATACTTGCAACTAGTCTTGTAGTGGTCTCCAAAGCACCTTTAAAAATGGTCAGCAAATAACAAATATAAAGGTGACTAAAGGAAGCAACACATGGACAGTAGTCATATCAATTATTCTGAATTCATTTAAATGAATCCAAAATCAGTTATTGATCTAATCCACCTACTTTTTGCAGTATGCACCTCAATGAGCCACTCAAGGAGCAGGTTTGGTGCTTGGCCCAAAAGAAACCACACAACTATTATGTGAACTGTATTTATTGAGATGTAATTGATCAATATATTGGGTGAAAATAAAGCAGCTTCTTTGATTTAGAAAGAGGGCTATAAGTTATTTTGCATACTGAAGGCTGGAGTTCAAGGGCAAGCTGGCAAAGGCCCTTATGGGTAAGCCAGGAATGCAACATCCATAATTTAGCCAAAAGGAACAATGCTGTTATTGGTGTAAAGTTCCAACACAGGACTTAACTGAAGTAAATGAGCAAGATGATTGATTGTTTGTTTAATCCACTACTCTCATTATTTTTGTTTCATTTTTTTGAAGATCTTCACATAAGATAACTGTCAAATCTTTAGCAAGGGAAGGTTCTGGCATGTCTTTTTAAAATCATTTGTATTCAATGGATTTTGATGAATCATATGCAGAAGAATTTGAGCATTTCTAACACTTTTCTGTAGTAACTCCATTTAAAGTAGGGCTACTGTATAAAATTATATTAGCAGCAGAGAAAAAAGAATTGGCCTAAGAGCACATTGGCAAAAGCTTATGTAGCTTATCTTACTCCCTCCAGATCGTCTCTGGTGATACAAAGGTGCACAATACAGTATCATTTGTCACATTGCCTTCAAACAACACCAGCCAATGAAGTAATGACAAAGAAACTATATATTTTGTACATGCAGAAGATATTTACAGAATAACAGTTCACAATTAGAAATGTCCTGTCTTTTTTCATGTATGGTTATGACTTATGACTCAATCAAAACCACATCATTCTGCTTGCAATTGCATTGGTATATTCCAATCTTTTACTGATAATTGTGGATATGAACATTGACATTAAAATATGTCTTTGCAACCTTTAATTTGCACCATCTTATATAAACATACAACAAAAGAGTTATTCCTTTAGAGATGATATTGTTCTTTTGCTCAAAGATTATATTCCAGTCCAATCCTTAGGCAGGAGATAGGGCTGAACCCAACAGTACGGAACTATCTCACAAGATACCCTCAATCAGTATCTGATCCTTATACTATCTAGGGCTACAGTACTTTTGCAGGTAAAATTTTGAGTTTTCTAAACTGTTATTTGCCTCCTTCATCAGATTTAATAGAAATATGGATGGAGGAGAGGAAATAGGAAATCACACTATGTAAAAAACATCTGTCGTTTTTGATAAGAAAATAACACCACAGTCAGAAGAGAGATTTCTGATATATCAAAATTTAGGCCTTCTGTGAGAAATGGTCTTTGTTGTTACTATCATCAGATCTAAATGTGGTATTTTACTAAATGTGATATAGTCACATTTTCTTCTTCTGCTATCCTTCATTTTTATTGCAATTATTTGAAATTGAACTGTTAATATCTCTGTTGTTATGGACTCCCACTTGAGTTCCTTTTCATTTTAGCACTTCCTGCTGTGGGATCCTATTCAACAATATTCTGAGTTCTGAGTTTATTAAAATCCAGGGATTTATTTATTTTTTTTGAAGGCCAAGATACAGTATGTGTTTGAGGATACTCAGATTTCATTTCCCTTAAAATCAAGAACTTCAGCACTGCATTGCCACATTTTCCCAACATTCCTGCTACTTTCCTACTGATTTCCTTTCCTATTGAAAACATCTTATTTCAGAAAAATCAGAAATTTTCTGGAAAGACTATGCTTGGTGAAATGTCCAATAATCATATTATTTTCAATTTATTTTAGAAGTCATTTATGAGTTCATTTATTTTGATTTGTCAGTTGGAATGGGTGTTTTCAGCACATAGTGCCTTGCCTTTCTATTTTGCAGTCTGTCACTGAACTGCAAAATTCATCTTTGCTTTTTATGATCTTCAATCATAAGCTAGATAGATGGATAAAAGGATCACCCGATCTTTCAGAATCTTGTGCTTTCTTCCAAATTCTATCCACTTGGTGATAGGATTGTAACTTTTGTTTGGATTACATTTCTGCTTATATTTACTATAGGAACAGACTGTAATCATTAAACTTGATAAGCCTTGCAAGTTGTTCTGTCCTTAATCTTTCTTGACCAATAACATGAAATTGACCATTCCATCCAACAAATTTGTTTTAATTGTTCATAATGGTTAATTTCCAATGCCAACTTTCAAACCTCTTCTCTTTGTCTTCTTATAAGGCACAGAACCATCTTCTTCACCTCCAGAGACCCATTGTCTTGTCTTCCACTCTTCAGTGTCTTTTCTTTCTCCTAATGCTCAGAACAAGTTTCAATTGTAAGAATCTGAATTTTTTTTTGAGTTTCAATAATGTTGAATATTTTCTATATATCTTTTCTCCAGTTGTTATTTTTATCCACTAGACTTGTTCCTCTATTTATTTTCTTTATGAAAGTTGTCTTCATTGTCTATTTCTGAATGCTGAACCTCCTTTCTTTGAGCTGCTAAATTCTCATCTTTTGACATCAACTGATGTATGACCACTAATCCTAATCTTTAAACTACCTATTAAACTCAGCATAGAAATTTATATTAGCTCTCCTTGTTAGCTCACTCAATGAGTTTGCTCCCTGGAATTAGCTACCTTATATTCTTCTTACAGTCTCTGTTTACTCAGCAGGAAGCATTCACCTAGTCACCCATAATTGATAATAAGTAGGTTTCAAGACCATTTCCTTGCAATCACTGCTTTCCAGGAAATTGCTTTCCAGACCTCTCAGCAAAGCATACATTCCTTCATAACACATAGCTTCTCTAATCACTCTTCACTTTTTCAATTGTTTAATTTCTCATATAGGCTCATCTTAGCCACCCCAGCTCACTTGCTCAGTACAAATCATACTCCCATAAAGTGACTCCTTAGATTTTGCTATAAGAGTACAGTTGGTTCCTTTAAAGACTTCTTGTTGTTGTTATAGTTCGTTGCCTTGAGGATTTAACAATCTTATGCATCTATCTTATGCCCTATGGCAAAGCTGTCAGTGCAGATAGATTTCTAACCCCAAATACATCGTTTATTTTTTTCCAGTAGGCAAACATGATTGGTAAAACCTTGTTTCCTATTTTAACAAATTGTTGTAAAATCTTTGGTTTAAATATAAAAGGACTCACATCTTGTAGAAAGACTAAAACTGATTTTATTGGCATTTAATTGAAGAATGACATCTTTCAAAGACTTTCATATACTTTTAAAACAGCCTGTTTGGCAATAAAATGACTTTTATGGGCACTCATTAGTAATACACTTTTATCTTAGAAGCTGATATATAAGTTGGGGACATGAAGTGTTGATTCAGCTATCAAGAAAATTTAATCAGCTACTATTAATCTTGAGAATATTTGCTTAACTTTTCTCGCCTTTTGTGGACTAGGTTGTAGGCCTTTCAGTGCCCTGAACAGGAGTGTATTTAAGGCATGGCCACATTTTATTTTTATAATTTGGTTGTAGTTTCCATTGACTTTCTTGGCCCTTTCTAAGAGACAGATGAAATTATGGACATGATCTGCTATAGCTGTCTGTATGGTGTCTCTGCATCTATATGCTAAAATGTCATCTGATATGACACTTATCCCTGTGAGAGCTGCCAACTCATCCCGTTGGCGGCATTCATACTGTGCCACTGGTTTTATTCCAAAAGGCTTCCTCAGCCATCTGTAACTGCCTTCTGGGATCCACAAAGGAGTAAAATAGTTGCCTTCTTTATCTACTAAGACTTGTCAATATCCATCTTTTGGATCCAGCACAGGAAATATTATTTTCCTAGGCAAGATCAAAACTTGTTTTTCCCCTCCTTCTCTGGCTTCATCTCTAATGGGAAATAACGAGTACTTACAATCGCTTACTTTATCTAGGGGGACTTTCTTTCCCTTTACTTTCTTTCTTTTCTTTTTTTCCCCTTTGAGTTAATGTTGACTCCTGGTGATTGCTTGAACAATTTCCTGCAATTTTTCTTGGCGAAATATTTCACAAATGGTTTGCCATTGCCTCATTCCTAGGGCTGAGATAGAATCTCTGGCCCGAAGTCATCCAACTGACTTTTTTTTGCCTAAACTAGAACTCCCAGTCTTCCAGTTTCTAGTCTGGCATCTTAAACACTACACCAGACTGGCTAGGCAGGTCTATCAAATGCAAAATACATGAAATTCTACTAATATCTTTATTTATAGATTCTTTTGCTCTGACAATGTTATTTTGACCTTTCCTTATTTTGATAAACTTTTCTTTTCATGCAATGCCAATCTTATGGATTATATATTGTAGTGAATAATGGATTATTTCTGCTGCTAGGAAATTCAGTATGGAGAAGTCCTTAGACAACGTTTTTGTGACTTCTGAGAGGCTGTTTTTTAGAGTTCTATTTTGCAACTTCTCAAGCTTGTGGTTTTGGAACACCAATTTCTTGCTAGCTGGGAATTCTAGAAATTATAGATCCAACAATCAGCAAGTCATTAGCCTAAGAAAAGCTACCATATTATATTACTCTGTAAACAAGATTTCAGTTAGTTTCTATACTGATGGTATGAACGGCTTGTGATAAATCAAATGTTTCATAAAATGACGACATTAGAATAGAAGAGATATCTCTTCTTGCAGCTTATAATTTGAAACTTATGATTCCCTTTTCTTTGATATTCTGTTAACTTCTACTCACAAGAAAGAAAAAGATAATGAGATTATAACAAAATTAGTTTTATTTAAGTATAATGATATTGTTCCACCTGACATAGTACCAAGAAAGTCCAGTAACCCATTATGTTTACAGATGTATCAGAGCATATTTGGCATTCAGATAGTTGCATGAGCCAGGCATTCAAACTACACTGCTCAAAAAATAAAGGGAACACAAAAATAAGACATCCTAGATCTGAATGAATGAAATATTCTTATTAAATGCTTTGTTCATTACATAGCTGAATGTGCTGACAACAAAATCACACAAAAATTATCAATGGAAATCAAATTTAGCAACACATGGAGGTCTGGATTTGGAGTTACACTCAAAATTAAAGTGAAAAACAACACTAGAGGCTGATCCAACTTTAATGTAATTCCTTAAAACAAGTCAAAATGAGGCTCAGTAGTGTGTGTGGCCTCCACATGCCTGTATGACCTCCCTACATGCCTGGGCATGCTCCTGATGAGGCGGTGGATGGTCTCCTGAGGGATCTCCTCCCAAACCTGGATGAAAGTATCCCCCAACTCCTGGACAGTCTGTGGTGCAACGTGGCATTGGTGGATGGAGCGAGACATGATGTCCCAGATGTGCTCAATTGGATTCAGGTCTGGGGAACGGGCGGGCCAGTCCATAGCATCAATGCCTTCGTCTTGCAGGAACTGCTGACACATTCCAGCCACATGAGATCTAGCATTGTTTTGCATTAGGAGGAACCCAGGGCCAACTGCACCAGATATGGTCTCACAAGGGGTCTGAGGAGCTCATCTCGGTATCTAATGGCAGTCAGGCTACCTCTGGCAAACACATGGAGGGCTGTGCAGCCTCCTAAAGAAATGCCACCCCACACCATTACTGACCCACTGCCAAACCGGTCATGCTAGAGAATGTTGCAAGCAGCAGAACGTTCTCCACGGTGTCTCCAGACCCTGTCACGTCTGTCACATGTACTCAGTGTGAACCTGCTTTCATCTGTGAAGATGACAGGGCGCCAATGGCGAATTTGCCAATCTTAGTGTTCTTGGGCAAATGCCAAACGTCCTGCATAGTGTTGGGCTGTAAGCACAACCACCACCTGTGGATGACGGGCCCTCATACCACCCTCATGGAGTCTGTTTCTGACCATTTGAGCAGCCACATGCACATTTGTGGCCTGCTGGAGGTCATTTTGCAGGGCTCTGGCAGTGTTCCTCCTGGCCCTCCTTGAACAAAGGCGGAGCTAGTGGTCCTGATGCTGGGTTGTTGCCCTCCTACAGCCTCCTCCACATCTCCTGATGTACTGGCCTGTCTCCTGGTAGAGCCTCCATGCTCTGGACACTATGCTGACAGACACAGCAAACCTTCTTGCCTCAGCTCACATTGATGTGCCATCCTAGATGAGCTGCACTACCTGAGTCACTTGTGTGGGTTGTAGACTCCATCTCATGCTACCACTAGAGTGAAAGCACCACCAGCATTCAAAAGTGACCAATCCATCAGCCAGAAAGCATAAGAACTGAGAAGTGGTCTGTGGTCATGATCTGCAGAACCACTCCTTTATTGGGGATGTCTTGCTAACTGCCTATGCTTTCCACCTGTTGTCTATTCCATTTGTACAACAGCATGTGAAATTAATTGTCAATCAGTGTTGCTACCTAAATGGACAGTTTGATTTCACAGAAGTGTGATTGACTTGGAGTTGCATTGTGTTGTTTAAGTGTTCCCTTTATTTTTTTGAGCAGTGAAAATTTACAAAGTCCAAAAAGAGGCTTAACCAGTCAGCCTGTTATCTTAGCAAGCGTCTATTTTGGTATAATTACATGAACTGTTGTAAAGATCACCAGAGTTAGTATTTACCTGTGTGAGTTTCCTTTGATGCATGTATGGACATTTCTAGCATAATTATCCCTCATTTTGTGGCCTTTACATGTGATGTCAAGCATCCTGAATTATGTTTATTATTATCATTATTATTTCCATAACTCTTATTATTTTGAGGCTTGCTAATCTCATTACTATACTTAGATGGGATTTATGGATTTTATTTGGGTGACTTTATTTTATCTACTTTTATTTATATACATATTTTCCGATAACCCTATTGAACTTCTTTTTACTTCAATCCAATTTATTTTAATTACTGAAGCATAATATTTCTCCTTTAATTAAGGTGAGTTATCAGAGAGTGAAGAAGAGAAGGAAAAGAATCTGCCATAAGCAAAATTCTGTTTAGATTGCAAATGCTAATTAATTTGAAACATAATATTCATAATCAATTTAAAAATTGGTATAAATGTGTTTAATTTCTGAACATATAAACCATATCAAATTAAAATATACTGAAAATTAACACCCACTCAGTGTTTTCTTCAGTGTGGGATACACATTTTAAAGATATGACAATTTTGACGAAAATTCATGTATCTTATGCAGATTTATATTTGGCTTAATTCTGAAACCAAGAGAATGCCCATAATATAATGTCTAAAAAGGGGTTCTGTGTGGCAGTGAAAGCTGATAAATGCAATCCACAATATTAGGTCCTGGAAAGACAATGAAAATTCAGCCCTTTCTCTTGCCACTTTAACAAGTTACTAAGACTTACAGGTGTGCCAATAATTAGTACTTAGCAATAACACTTAGACTTATATGCCACTTCATAATGCTTTAGAGCCCTCTCTAAGCTGTTTATAGAGTCAGCATATTTCCCCCAACAATCCTCGGAAGGATGGAAACATTAACCTCGGAAGGATGGAAAGTTAAGTCAACCTTAAGCTGGTCAGGATCGAACTGCTGCTGTCAGCAGAGTAAGACTGCAATACTACATTTTAACTACTACACCACCATGAATCTAATTGTCATAAGGCTTTATTTATTCAGTGAGCTTTATATTAATCTTCCACCACTTCTGTTTTACTTTGCTTGGTTGGTTTTCTTGTTTATTTGTTTGCTTTAGTTATGTAACTTATCTTTATATCTTCTGCTTCTGAAGATTTTTTGTGTAGTTCTTTCTTTTGGGTTGGATATTTATTGCAAAAAAACCCACAAATATCCCATTGATTTATTGTTTATTTATTCTTTGCACACTTATATTTTTTAAATTTTGGAATTCTTAAATGGATGCCACTTTATTCATTTTAATAAGATTGTAACACAATCTTTATACTATTAACACTTTACCCATTTACCTCTCCTTATTTTATCTCAGCAAAATCCATTCCGCTCCAACTAATTCTTCTCTTCTGATGCATGTGCATGCACACAAAACACATAATTACCTAAATAGAATATAGTTTACATATAAATAGAATTTATTTATCAAGAGCCAGTTGCAAGATTTATACCAAAATCAATTCCATCAATTAGAGAGGGATTTTCTTTGGCTAAACATGAACTGTTTGCATTATTCCTAAAGCAGAAAACAACTGAAGGATGCCTTTGTCTTTTTCTCTTTTTAATAGGGCATCATACATATTTAGGGCTACTTGCCACAATTTCACCTAAAAAGTATTGACTTTGTGTTTTGTGATAGATATCCATGATTCAAAGAAAAAGAATTTACTAAAATTATGTAAAAATATAAGATACTCAGGAAAATAAATAATGGGAAGAACATCACCTGGTTGATAGAAATAATGAAAAGAGGCCCAAGAAATGATAATTTGAGACAATGCACAAAGTTAAAATGCATTGTTGAGGATCTCTCTCAGGTATGTTACCTATAGAGATTACACTTCATGAACATACACACATACAACACAAGAGACAAGCCTTTATGTTTTGTTCCAGTCATCATATTTTTGTCCCAGTTTTTCCATCTTTAGAGTTAGCTAGTTCCTGAAAGTATTTATATTATTTATTTATAGACCTGCTAGTTCAGGACCCTCAATCCCATTAATTATGTTTCTGCCTTCTGCCATCTGTTGTAAATGAACAAACCAGCCTGCAAGTTTCTCAAGTATCTGCATTTGCTATTATGTAGATTAATGTAAAAGGAGAAGAAAAAAATAAATCTATCGAGTGTGCTGCCTATATGCCTAATGAACCTGCCTCAAAATTCATCACTTAGCATGCAGTAAATGAAAATAAGTCTCCAGTAATGCAAGGAAAGCATCAACCTATCGTTTACTAACAACTGTATCAATTTGTTAACCTAATTAGCTGCCAAAAACTGGGTTTATTAACTGACTCACAATATCGCTTGCAATCATAAAAATGAGTTTTAGAATTTTAATTCAGATACATAACCATGTCATTTTGGAGTAATAATACAATAGTTGTTCTTTAAATTTTGTAACACTCTGTGATTAATTTGAAGAGCTGCATTGTTAGGTATGTTAAATCTCAGATTTCATGTTTCTATAGTAGCCTACTTAAATTCCATCTTGCTAGTGAAGAACTTGCCCTTGAAGATTGGTTCAAAGCCTCATCTAATGTAGCATTTTGCTTCTATAAGGACTAGTTAAATGTGTCTGGAAATCTTGCAAAGGACATGACAGATAGAGACACTGCTGGTATTTGTTCTTAGAATCTGATCATCTTGTGCCTCTTAACTTAAAGGTTCCATCTTGTGATGACATTGTGATAGCAAATAGCTTTCGGTATACTATTTGCAAATGTAACAGATTCTTTAAAAGAGCAATTAATTATGCTACATTCTGTGAATCAATAGTTATGCTACATTTAGAGTCTACAATAGTTATGCTACATTCTGAGTGCCAATACAATATGACTAGGTGATCTTGAACCGGTTACTTTCTCTCAGTCCTAGGAAGGAGGCAATGAAAAAAATGTTGCCAAGTAAACTGCGGGGACACAATTGAACAAAAGAAAACCCTGGTGGCACCATTGTTTCTGACTTTCTGATCTGGCAATTTATAAAGGGGGTTGAAAGTGTCAAGGATTATTATTTCTGTTGTGTGTATGGAGATACTCAATCATCCAGGTCAGGATTGTCCCAAAAGTGTTTTGTTCTTCAGAACAAAACTGAAGAAGTTTCTTGAATGAGAAGAGAAATGTTTGCATAGAAAACACAAAGAAGTTCAGTTGCTTTTTGGAAAATACTTCTGTAATAATATCTGAATTATCATTGTAACTATTTTGATTCTTTATTGTACGATGCCATGCATCCATATAAAATTGATATTACATAAAAGAAATCAATAAATACTAATGCAGAAATCCATTAACAAAGTAATAATGCACATATATGAATTATTATGGGACAGGTTTTTTTAAAAAAGCTATCTGATGAACAACAGGATGGGAAAAAATATTTTGCTGTTTTGCTTGAGAAAAGCAAAACAGAAAACTAATAAAAGGAAACATGGACAAAGTCATATGTCCTTTGTACCTAAGCTGCACTGATCTGCTCTAATTTCTGCAGTTTTAACAAAGGAAACCAGTAGGTTCCAGAAGGTTGGTAGAACAGGATTTGTGCATTTTTAAATCAAAATATATGAACATCCTCATAAATCACTAAAATGTTGATCAAGGTACAAGTTACATGCTTCCTCTTTGGTTCCGAATTAAAGATTCAATTAAAAGTGCTTTTCTAGATTCATGCACTGTTCATTGTTTAAGCATGGCTTGTTGAAAAAGCCACACCATTCAGGTTCACAAACAATACTATCAACCAGGAGCTGAGCTCAGTGACTGATTTTCATTTACAGTAGTGTTAATGATTGAAACAAAACTAATCAAATCACGATGAAATGTAATGCATGAAGTCAGCAACTCTTACCAGATATAGAGCTTAAAATATGAAGAAAAAAGTAAAGATACTTTCAGTGAAATCCAGAAACCCTTTCCCCTGATTCTCTCCCTTTCTTATTTATGTTTTGCTCCCATAGTAACCAAGCTAACATCAGCCTTGCTAAGACTGACCTTTCTTAATTACCTATAGATTGAATTGCCTCTATAGATCTTATAAGTAACTGCACAGATAAATTAGAAGTTGTCTTTACTATTGAAGCTTCACATCAAAATATATATATTAAAACACTTCACAGCCTGTTTGGATTTCCTCGCTATAATATAAAGCTGGTATAAATAGGACAGCTAACTTTCTTCAAAAAGGCAAATAAACACTGACAGCGGAGAGACAGATTTGGAGATTAGTAAACCATTACAGAAATAGGCATCACACACAAACACACACATACACACACACACACACACACACACACATCACAGAACCTTTTATGTACTTCAGATTCTACTTATGTCTATCATTTTTGATAAGCAGCTTTCCTCACTAACAAAACTGTATGATGATAATGTCATTCAGACTCTCACCCACCCTTTCCTGCTATTTGTCCAGGACAGGAAGCTATGAGTTTTCTTGTCGTGTGGAGAAAGAGGAAATATCTAGCAAGCAAAAATTGATCATTGCATGCAAACAGGTCCATATCCTTTTTCCGCTTAACAACTTCCTGCTTGCCTGCTAGGAACAAATTTACTCTTTATTTTTCCGCTGTCCTGTATGTGAGCTTCTTAGGGGGAAAAAGGGGGAGGAGGTCTCAGTGGTAAACTATAGTGAAAAACTGAATGACCATGCAACCATTATTATAAAAGAAGTTTGTTTAGCTTATAAATCAACATAGTTGAATCATTAATGTATCCTCATCCGAAAATGAATATATGTTCTTTTTATTATATATTCTCCATTATTGGGAGGAATTTTGCATTTAGCTGACACTGATTGGCAGTGTTTTTCCTAAGTTACAGCATGATTTTGTAAAGCCCTATTTAAGATTATTGGAGTTTGAAACATGTTGCTGCTTTAATGGTATTCAGGAATGACTTTGGGAGGCAGGAGTGAGACCACAGCCAGGGCAATGATTGGATAAGAGGTAGCTCAGCTCACAGCAGGAATGTGGACATAGTGAACATATCAGAAGGGACCCTCCTGTAAAGGCAGGGGTGGGATTCAACCAGTTCTGTCCACTTCAGTAGAACTGGTTGCTCTGAAAAGCAGCAAACAGAGAGTATCCATAGAATCGGTTCTATATCTGCTGCTGTTTGGTCCACCCGCCCACCTGGGCTCTTACCTGACCTTTATTTCCTGCGTTTTCAACCGCAGCTGCTTTGAACAACACAGCTGCAGTTGAAAGAGCAGGAAAAAGGTGCTTTTTCAACTGCTGCAAACCCGCGTGCAATGCTGCTCAGCTGTCCAGGCAGCTAGATGACGAGGATATACATGCGTGTGCAGCAAAATGTAAAATCACCAAACCGGTAGTTACAGTGGTCAGATCCCAGCCCTGTGTAAAGGCAATGGGTGGGGGAATTTACTTTCAGAATTGTAAGATTCTGTTAATACAATAAAGTAGGCTTAGTTCATCTCAGTGTGCTTCTTGTTTGAATTACCTTGCAAGACTGACTAGTGCTGATATTCCCTTGCTAAATGTTCAAATGAATTTCAATATACTTTCTGATAAAATAAAATTATGTAACCATTCTTATTCTAATCCATCTGGTTTTAGAAACAGTTGACAACCTAGCACCAATCTGGTATCATTGAAAAATAGACTTGCTATGTTACTATAAAAATATATTCTTGAGATAGGACTCCATCTTCTGTTTTAACAGCCTAATGGCCCTTTCTCAAATATCAGTATTTTTCACCAAATCTTTTCCTTTTTATTTTTTTTAAAGTCTTTTCACTATACTAAAATAGAATATCTAACCCCTGTCACCAGTTCTGTACCAGCTTTAAATAGTCTGTGCATTTGCACAGATAATTCTTCCACCTTGATGACTATACTCTCCATGATATTATTTATACTTTGCAGCTATTTTCAAATTTTCCTAAATTATTTCCTGAAATGGGAAACAGCATTTTTCTTTACTGTACCATGCATGGAAACAGGCTTATCCCTTTGCTCTGGAAGCACTATTGGCAATGCCATTGTTGAGTCCATCACAGAATTTTGTGTCAAAAATTATAGCATTCCATATATACATGTGAACATTTCAGAGAAATCTAGATGGGGATTACTCAATCTATAAAAAAGAGGAGATAGATTTACAGGAAATGAATTTAAGAGATAAGTAAAGCTTAGGGCCTAAATAAATATTGTATATGCCAACAGAAGAGTTAAAGGCATGAGCCTTTAAGAGTTAAAGGCATGAGTTAAAGACATGTGTCTAGGATGAAAGGCAGAAATAGTAACTTTAACAATCTCTAACAGAGTGTAGGCAGTGATACACAAACAGGGGTCACACAGAAATTGTCCTATAGGTCTTGAGGTGCTAATGAGCTAAAGCAGGGGTGTCAAACTTGTGTCGTCACAGTGGCCTTATATGACATTTTGGGACTTTGTCCCCCCCTTCCTTTGCTAAATTGGGTGGGGGCAGGGCTAACATGTGACACATCCAGGCCACGGGCCACGAGTTTGACCCCCTGAGTTTGACCCCCTGAGCTAGGATCTTGGCATTCCTGTCTGCAGCTTTAATCAATTTGTGACTTTCCTGTTGGTATGTCATCATCACTATCGCTAAAATAGTCCAAGAAGGTGGGTTACAGGAATTGTAATCCAGTAAACTTTCTTCTCATCTTCCACCTTCTTCTATATAATAAAGCAGAAAAAATCTGCAGTTCTGATTCCTATGGCTTGTTATGTAATACTAAATCCTAGCTTGCAGTTGCAACTGAAAGATCTCTCAAGTTGTCCCTTTACCCTTCCTGATTTAATAGTATTTAATGTAATTAGTAACTTCCTGAAACAAGGTTTATAATCCTGATTCTGATGCTGCATGCAAAATTATACTTCTGCCAATCTGGATGCACAGTGAGTTTCCCACAAAACAGGAAATATCTTTCAAAGCAAAATACATAAAGTAGAGTATATGAATAAAACAGCCTTCATCTTAACTTACTTATCCGTTCCAAAAGCTCCACTTTTAATGTTTGTTACTAATATGAACACTGGAAAATATATATTTTGTAGAAAGGCAATAAAGACTTTGGCTGATAAATGAACGGCTAAATGAAGTCATTTGGTCTTGATAAAAGATAATCATAGTTAGAAAACTTTGAAGATCTCAGCTTTTAATTGTTTTAAGATCATTCACATGTTGCTTGTTCCTTTTGTGTTGTTTTTATCTGTATCATAATGTGTCATGAGTTTCAAGCAATGTGCCAACTCAGTATAAGAGATAATGCACATGTTTCTCGCTCACTCATACACACACACATACACAAAAGGCACTGTGACAATGGGAAAGAATTCTACATAATATGCATTCATTAGCTGAAATCCAATGTTGTGTTGCCAGTAGGATGTCCCTTCATATTCACCTGATTTTCCCTCCCTTCAGAAACTGCTCTGGGGATTTAGAAATAGATTTTGAGGGAATAGGCTGGGCTGCAGGGAAAGGAAATCTACTTCCCCCATTTCAGGAATGGAAATTACTTCTGTTCATTGAAATTTATCTTTGGATTCTGACAGTTGTGTAGCATAATTAAGCAAACTGCATGTGCATTCTTTACAGTGCGTTTTTTGCATGTTTAATTAGAAATAATTTCCACTGTGTTTAATGAGGCTTACTGTTATGAACTAATAAAGGCGTTTAATAAAGTTTTAACAACCTCAAGTAAAAAGCAGGGTTCTAATCCTGCACTTATGATTGGCTGTTAACAGGCCAACTCTCATTGGTTCAAGGTTTTAACACTTCCATGTTTTCATTGGCTAATAGGACAGCAGCCAACCCTATAAAAGGGCTGCTGCTGCCATAGGTGGTGGCTCTGTTCAGTATGCTTAATAAAGAGTTGAAGTTCACTCGTCTCTGCTCCTTGCACCCATGCGCAGAACTTAACACTTACTTTGAGAGAAGTGAACTTCAGCAACAAGTTTAACAAATTGATAAAACATTGTATTTTCCCTTTACATTGTACACAGCCAGGCTCTTTAAAGACTATTAATATCATCAGTCAGCGTATCTATTCAGTGCTAAAGATCAAAGTATACCAAGATTTTATCCATTACATAAGCTTTCATCATATGAGTGTTGCTAATAATTTCAGAGCTATGTATCCATCTGTATTGATTTCCATTTCTAGCTTACATGCTCAGGAATACTTGCATCAATTACATAAGAAAGTAAATTCTCCTAATGGAATTTTTCATTAAATATTTTAGTTTTCTTAAATAAATTCCCCGCTTTCGCTTCCCAAATCTCTCAATGGGACAAAAAAGATAGTATATCATTATAGAATGAGAACATAGAGCAAAAGGCTGCACTGGTATTATTTTATTGTGATTTGTGTATTTCTTGTGGATGTAGGTTGAATTCTATCATAAACTTTTCTTTATGAGTTTTCTTATGGAGAATACTTTTTTTTCTTATGGGGAATATTTTGGGTGGATGTTGGTAAGCCAAATGGTATTTTGCATCTACCAAAGGGCAAAATTAGCAAATGGAGAATGTGTCAGTCACATAGTTGCTTTTTATTGTTGTTGGGACAGTGAATCAAGTTGGACAAGTTCAAGCTGTCAAGTAAACCATTATTCTTGAAGGAAAGGTCACAAATCTCTTTGCACTTATTTCCTTCTGCTCTGTGAGAATCCTTCTTGAAAATTGTGTTTACTTAGGATAGGAGGACATTGTTTTAAAGCACTTGTTTCTTATTTTGAATTGGTGCAAAGCAGTTGTGAAAAGTGGATTTTATTTGTCCAGTGAACACAAACCCCAAATACCTGCTCCAGACATTTCAGTTGTTAAAAAAAGTTCTTCAATTGGAAAAAAAAAAAAAAAGGACATTATTAGGAAACAAGGACTAAGTATTAAATGTTTAATATGTCTTAAGCATCATGGAGGAGGTTTGGTGATGAGCAACAAGGTTCATCAAACAACAGATTTGCCATAGCTCCTTTAGTTACTAAAGTCTGCTGAATCTTTTCTGGAAAATTTTATGGGGGTGAGTAACACTTAGGAATCCAGAACATTTCCTAACAAAACAGAGAAAGAGATAGCCGGTATGATTCTTCAAGAAGGAATTCTCCAGTTTCTTGTAGGAGCTTAGGTATATCCCAAACAATGAAGAAGTGAAGAGTGAAAGCCCAGTACACAGATTATTGGCAAAAGATATAAATTCCTTTCTAAAAATCTAACTCGGTCTTCCTGAAAGATTCCGGGAGTTCCGTCCCAATTCATCTGGGAATTTACAATAACGGAAAGCCTGACCTTTATTGAAGTAATCTTTGAAGATATTTCTGTTGGGACCACAATAAATGGAAAAGGGAAGCTTAACCCCTTTCTTACCATTCCCATTCCATCTACACAAATCTTGTTGGGATTTGCTCAGTACTTTACATTGTACAGGCCTTTGGAGGAGGATTATGTTATGTTATGTTATGTTATGTTATGTTATGTTATGTTATGTTATGTTATGTTATGTTATGTTATGTTATGTGTTCTGTACCTTCATTTGCATTCTTGAAACCCCGCATTTTGATTGGTCAAAGCGCGGGGTGATCTGATTGGTTTAGCGAGCCGCGCTGATTGGCCCGCTGAGAATCTCCTGCAATTGGCGGATACGAATCGCGGGAGATTCAAAGCGGTGCCATTGGCCGCGGCTGCCGCGGCTTGAGAATAAAAAGCCGCAAGTTTCCCTTGGAGCCAGATCGGTTCCGGGGGCCTAATAAAGAGCTGAAACCACAGTCACTGCCTCCTTGTCTCCTTGCCGAACGGACACGACACTGGCGACGAGGATGGGATCCCAAGGCTGAACCCCATCGAGCACGTGTCCGCCGGAAGCAAGACCGACGAGATGGCCAGCATCGCTCTGCCCGCACCCTTCAACCCCGCTAGCGAGGACTGGGAATCCTACATGGACAGATTCCTCGTGTCACCCCAGTCAAGCCCGATGGGTCGGTGAGAATCTGCACGGACTATAAGGCCACCCTAAATTGCGCCTTGCAACAAAGCGCCTACCCCGTCCCAGTAGTGCAGCACCTTCTACACTCACTGGGGGGAGGCAAGGTTTTTGCAAGGCTCGACCTGGCCCAAGCATACCAACAGCTGCCGGTTGACACAGAAACCGTGGAGGTGCAAACCACAGTCACCCACCGGGGAGTTTTCCGATGTAACCAACTCCAGTTTGGAGTCAGCGTGGTGCCTGGAATTTTCCAGAGCCTCATGGAGAGACTCTTGCAGGGCATCAAGGGGGTGGTGCCCTACTTCGATGATGTGCTGGTGTCGGCAACCAACCAGCGAGAACTAGAGGGTCGGCTAAGGGAGGTGTTAACCAAATTCAAGGAAACCAGGCTAAAAGTGAAGATGGAAAAGTGCCAACTTTACACAGAGCGGGTCAAGTTCCTGGGTTACCTCCTAGACCGGCACGGCATCCACCCCACCGAAACTAAAATCAGAGCCATTAAGGAGGCTCCCACACCCAGGACTAAAACGGAACTGCAGGCGTTTCTGGGACTGCTTAATTTTTACAATGTTTTCCTGCCCCAGAAGGCGACCGCAGTGGAGCCTTTGCATAGGCTCTTGGACAAGGCGGCTACCTGGACTTGGGGGAAACACGAGAAAGCCGCCTTCAGGAGAACCAAGGACCTGCTCACCTCGGATGCCATCCTCATCCAATACAATGAGACCCTACCACTCACCGTCACATGCGACGCCTCACCCTTCGGCATCGGCGCCGTCCTCAGCCACACAATCCCGGATGGAAGAGAAGCGCCCATCGCCTTCTTCT
Organism: Hydrophis major; assembly: GCA_033807585.1. Lineage (NCBI taxonomy): Eukaryota > Metazoa > Chordata > Lepidosauria > Squamata > Elapidae > Hydrophis > Hydrophis major. The sequence goes on along the minus strand of CM066328.1, from coordinate 73,240,050 downwards.
CCAGGACACTCACCAAACCGGAGCGGAACTATAGCCAGCTGGACAAGGAGGCCCTAGCCATCGTCGCAGCAGTGAAGAGGTTCCATGAGTACCTCTACGGACGCACTTTCACAATCCTCATGGACCACAAGCCATTGCTGGGCATCCTGGCAGGAAACCAGGCCACCCCGAACATTTTATCTCCCAGGATGACAAGGTGGTCCGAATTCCTTGCCGCCTACAGCTACCGGCTCACACACCGACCCGGTAAGACTGTTACACATGCAGACACTTTGAGCCTCTCACTGCTACCCAACCTAGACACCGACCCAGCACCCACAACGAGCACCCTCAGCATAGAGACTCTGCCTGATCTACCCATAACTGCATCAGACATTGCCTGAGAAACCAATAAAGACAAACGTCTGGCGTGGGTGTTACATTGGGTAGAGAAAGGGTGGCCGGAAAAGGACAACGACGAAGCATTCAAAACATTCCGGAAACGGCAAACAGAACTTTCGCTGCAAAAAGGGTGTGTACTGTGGGGGGATAGGGTGGTTATCCCGGAAAAACTGCAAGGGAAGGTATTGGGGTTGTTACACGAGGGGCACCCGGGCATAGTTAGAATGAAAGCCCTGGCCAGAAGTTATGCTTGGTGGCCAGGGATGGATAAGCAAATCGAGGCCTGGGTGGCAAGGTGTCAACGCTGCCAAGAAACCAGACTGAGCCCTCCTGTGGCACCGATCCTGGAATGGGAAACCCCCAGGGGATCCTGGTCTAGGGTCCACATAGACTTTGCCGGGCCCACCAAGGGAACATACATTCCTAGTAACCGTAGATGCTTACTCCAACTGGCTGGACATAAGCAACATGAAATCCACCACCACAGAGGCCGTAACCAAGGAACTTTGCAAACTATTCGCAACCCAAGGCCTCCCGGATGTCATTGTGTCAGACAACGGGCCCCAATTCACCTCGCTGGAATTTGAAAAATTCCTAGTGGAACGGGGCATACGACACGCACTGACAGCTCCGGCACATCCGGTGGCGAACAGAAGGGCAGAACGGATGGTTCAATTCATGAAAAAAACCACCATTTCACCAAAAACCATCCAGAAAATCGAACATGGGGAAATCCAAGACAAAATAAATAAAATGCTTTTTATCCAACATATAACCCTGAACACAACAATGAACAAAAGCCCGGCAGAGCTACTGATGGGGAGGAAAATAAGGTCCCCACTCGACAGACTACACCCCACATACAACCAGGAAAAAACCCCAAACTCCTCCAGCAAGCACCGGTCTTTTGCGCCAGGCGATGCCATCTACACAAAAAACCTAACCGGAAACCCACTATGGGTACCAGCAACCATAACCCAACTGACAGGTCCCCACTCGTACCGGCTGCAAACAACGGACGAGCGTGGAAACGCCACATTGATCAAATAAGATCGAGAACGGCCACAAGAAACACAACCGACACGCAACCAGACACAGAAAATCCCCTTAACACAAGCCAAGAGGGGAGGGAATACCCCAGGAACCAAAACCCAGAAAAAAACCAACCATACTCACCAGCAAACAGCCAGCTCGAAGCCTCACCAGAGAGAAGCAGCCAGGCCAGCTTGACCAGCCCAGAAAGACCGGGCGGGAGCGGCGAGAACCACAGCTCAACCAGCCCGGGTAGACCAGGAGGGAGCTGCAACAAGCGGCCCGGCAAGGCCTACCAGGCGGTTCCATCGACAAGGCCGAGAGACACAGAGAACCCAACCGAACCGGCCAGGAGCCAACCAACGACTGACCTGTGCAGGTCCAGTAGGCAAGTGCGGAGCCCCGCCTCCTTACAGGACTACGTTACGTAGGACCAAACCAAGAGGGGAGGGGTGTTCTGTACCTTCATTTGCATTCTTGAAACCCCGTGTTTTGATTGGTCAAAGCGCGGGGTGATCTGATTGGTTTAGCGAGCCGCGCTGATTGGCCCGCTGAGAATCTTCCGCGATTGGCGGATACGAATCACGGGAGATTCAAAGCGGTGCCATTGGCCACGGCCGCTGCGGCTTGAGAATAAAAAGCCGCAAGTTTCCCTTGGAGCCAGATCGGTTCCGAGGCCTAATAAAGAGCTGAAACCACAGTCACTGCCTCCTGGTCTCCTTGCCGAATGGACACAACATTATGTTATGTCATGAATGCATTTTAATAGAGTTGTAAGGGATCTTGTAGGTTATCTAGTCCAAGGCCCCGCCTGAGCAGGAGACCCTACACCCGTGATAGTGAACCTATGGCACATGTACCACAGGTGGCATGCAAAGCTATTTGTGCCAGCAGGCAAGCTGCAGGCAAACTTACCTCACTGCGCATGCATGCGTCTCACAGCTGGTTTTCGGTGGGTTTGAAGCCTTTTGAAGACTCCCAAAGGCTTGAGAAAGGCTTCTGCAGGCTTTGCAGGCTGAAAACTAGCTCTGTTTCATCACTTTCTGTTTTTCTGTTTTTCCAAAAATACCAGAAGTAATGAAACAGGGCTAGTCTTTCACCTGCAAAGCCTGCAGAAGCCTGCAGAAGTCTCTGGGAGGCCAAAAAATTGGCCGAAAATCAGCTGTGAGGCACAGTGCAGGTAAGGGGGTAGCGGATTGCGCATACATGCATAGGGGGCACGCATTGCCTTTGGGGTGGTGGCATGCAAGCGCAAGCGTGCAAACACACACACAATTTTCAGCACAGGAGCCACCCCACGCCATTTCTGGCAGATGGCAGCCCAATCTCTTCTTGAAAGCTTCCAGTGGTGAAGCACCCATAACCTCTGAAGGCAAGCTGTTCCATTGGTTGATTGTTCTCACTGTCAAAAAAATTATCATTATTTCTAGGCTGAATATCTCATTGATCAGTTCCCATTCATAACTCCTTGTCTGGCCTTCAAGTGCTTTGGAAAATAGGTTGACCCCCTTCTCTCTGTCACAGGCCTTCAATTATTTGAACACTACTATCATATCTCCTCCGGTCCTTCTCTTCATTAGATTAGTTCCTGTAACTGTTCTTGACATGTTTTAGCCTCCAGTCCCCTAATCACCTTTGTTGCTCTTCTCTGCACTATTTCTAGACATCTTTTTTATAGTGTTGTGACCAAATTGGATGAAGTATTCAAAATATAAATATAAAGAACAGTATATGAATTCTAGAATTAAGGCCATCAGATTTATAGAAATGAATTCTAGAGCTTTAATAAATGTAGTGGTTAATGTATGAAAGCCAAAGGATTTGTTGTTATTTAAAAAAAAACATATAAATAACTAATTCAGATTTCATTCTGATCTCCATTGTCCACTGATATCTGATTTAATGTTAAAAAACATACCCGCATTTATTGTCTTGGCTTATTGAGTCTAACATGTAAAACTTCCTTCTCCAAAATAACATTACAGTAGTAGTGGGTGGGATGAGGATGAGGATGGGGAAAATGATGATGATACTGTGCAAAAGCCTCTCAAGTCTTAACTAAAATTATTTGGGAGAAGGAAAGGAAGACAAAGAAAGCAGCTGAAGTTGTTTCAGTGAGTAATGACACATTGAAAAGGGGGGTGTCAATGTTCCAACTAACAAATTCCAAACCAACAAACTCCAAGACAAGCGTTTCCTCAAAGTTCATTTTTATTAGAGTTGTCATATTGGCACATCTGGGAAAACCTGAATTTGAGAGTTCCGGGTTTTTCCTTCCAAAGAGAAAATCAAAGACTCACCACCCTGCAGCCATCAGTCCATCACATGGCCCAATCAAAACATCGTCCCAGCTGGAGACATTCCTCCAGGCACTCCTCTCCAGGTGCAGGGTAACATGTCCTTGATTTTTTGAGAAAGAATGTTGTTGAGTCTAATCTTCTACCTCTCTATGAAATTCCCCCTCCTAAATTCCCAAGCAATAAATGTGGCAGCCTCAAAGCTTCAAAGTAAAATATGGCTTCCAAGGCTGAGAGGGGACATAGCAGTATGACTAGCATTATGGGAAGATGAGTGTTAATTGTGCTACAAATGACTGGATATTGAGACACTTAAACAATTTTTAGAGACAAATGATATAGCTGCCAAAAAACAGGTCCATTTTGCTAAATGTTACAGGGAGCAAATGTGCAGTTCATGGAAAAGCTTTTGCTCTGCAAAATGCTCCCAATTTGGGTTTGCAGAAGCAGTTAAAATAGTGCTGGAAGATTTGACACCCAGATAATTATTGACTGTAGAACATGTCAGATTTCATATAAACAAGATGGACAGTCCATTGTGATGTATGAGTTGAGCTTAAAAAGTCCTCTGAACACTGCAAGTTTGGTAAAGCAATTCATCAAGTGATCAGCTAGTCTATGGAATTCTGAAAGAAAGGATTGAAATGAGATTCTTAATCAAGACAAATGTAACATTTAAGAAAAAGGTGAAATCACTGTCTCCATGGAAACTGCTGTTAAAGATACAATAGAGCGAGTTAGGAGTTTAAAGTAAATGTGAATAAGCTTCCAATACCATGCAAACAAAGACTAATAGGTAAAAAATGAACTGTACTATTGTTGTGGCACAGATTCATACCTATCAGTTTAATGCATATTAAAAGGGAACCCTACAAAAATGGAGTAAAATGGAAAATATTCAGAGAACTATGTCAGGGAAAAGCATAGTTTACTAAAGGTAAGCAAGAAAGCAAGAAGGAATGCAAGGTGCGTGCCACAGCAGAAAAACGTGATAGTGAAAATGAAACAGGTATAACTAATCTGGGAAATCTGTATAATAAAAGGTGAAGGGACACCAGCACTATTTGACAAAGGTAGCATGACTTCTACTCTGTAGAGGAAACTGTAGTGTCATGCACTGGTCATTTGAACCATTGGAAAGATCAGCAAGTTTGTGAACAAGGTGATGCCTGGTGACAAATTCAACTCTAGCATAATGACACACATTGCTGCTGTGACTGCTCCAGAGAAAAAAAGAGGGATCTTATTCTTTGTTTTTTCCTTGCCCAGTTACCTTTTGAAAAAGGCCAGGCTGTAATAAAGCAGACAATGCTTAGAGTACCTTTTCTAGCTCCTTCTTCATGCTTCAGAGGTGAAGGATTCCTACAGTAGGCTGTTCAGTCACCCACATACTGTAAATATTGGGTTTTACTGCTACTCTAGTCCCGTGATGGCAAAGCTATGGCACGTGTCCCAGAAGTGGCATGCAGAGCCATTTATGCCGGCACATGAGCCGTTGCCTGGGATAGATGCACTGCACTTACATGTGCACTTCTGACAGCTAGCTGATTGTCGGATATCTGCTGCGCATGTGCAGGGGACGGGGCACATGTGCAAGGCACGTGTGCATGTGCAGAGCCACACAGTGCACAGGGACGCCATGCGTGCATGCACAGAGGCACATGGAGTGCACAGGGTCATGCGTGTGTTGCATTATGGGTGCAGGCATGCGTGTGCACATGCATGCATGCACTTTCGGCACACAACAATGGAAATGTTAGGCATCACTGCTCCAGTCAATGAAAAATAAAACCCTTAGATCTGAGCCATAGATTCATAAGAACAGCTCCTAGTATATCCACACCATAGTAAACATATATGTCATTATCAAATAAATGAAATACATAGCAAAAATCTGATTTCATGGACTTTTATCAGCACTATGATGAACTTATACCATTCCCCTTACACATAAGAGAGTTACCACAGCAACAAAATTTGTAAATAAAACAGGCAGGGATGGGATTCAAATTTTTTAACAACCGGTTCTGTGGGTATGGCTTAGGTACTGGGCGTGGCTTGGTGGTCATGTGACTGGGTGGACATGCCTTGGTGGTCATGTTATTGGCTGGGCGTGGCCAACTCAGTATCACTCACATCGAGGCACGCATCTCCTCGCCTGGCCTCTCATGACTGTGGGGATGCTGCAACAGTCGTAAGTGTGAAAAATGGTCATAAGTCACTTTTTTCAGTGCCATTGTAACTTTGAATGGTCACTCCACACAAATAAAGTACCAGCAAAGGAGGGGGAAAAACTCCAGTGAAGTTCCAGAGGCAGGAATTCTAATCCTGCCAAGAATGTAATAAGGGTTAACAGAGAGGCAGTTTCGTTAAGCAACACCAGAATGTTTCCTTCCTGCCTTCTTTACAGGATTAGGCCAGTAATTTCTTCCAACAACTGGTTCTCCAAACTGCTTAGAATGTTAACAACCGGTTCTAGCAAATAGGTACAAACTGGTAGAATCCCACCCCTGAAAACAGGGGTTTGTATGTCAGCAGGATGGACTATAGAAATTGTGGTTGCAGTTGCTCTTGATAGATCAGGTTTGCCTGAGACCTTGGATTATCCATTGCTTTCAACTGCTTGTATATATCTGAACTATCAGGCTCCCTGGAATTTTATTCTTTTCTGAATTTCAGTAAAAGCAAACAGCAAGTGGCAGTGGAATCTACTCTTGATACCAGTACCTTCATGAGTAAGGCACAAAAGTCATAGCAGAAAAGTCTAAAAGGCCATGCCAACCTAATCATCACTAAGATTCAGAGGCCCAAGATGAACCAGAAGACTGGGCTTATCAAATGCATTTTCCATGGATGTTGCAAGATAGGCTACATTATCAACAGAGAACCAATCTGAGCTTTTCATCTTTGGCATCTGTAATTGTTTTAGTTTAAGGATTTCTGCCTCAGCATTATAGTTTGCTGAAGGCCTATTGATCATTAATAAAGTGATCATTAAATATATCCAAGTTGGTAAGAGTATGTATCTCAGCAATAAAAGTGATTTCTTCTTTTTTTATATGTACAGCCCTTTGAGATTTAACAATTGTGAAGAGCTGTATGGGCTAATTTTATAATGATCCATAAACATCTTTTATTACTTTTAAATGAAAAGAAAATGAAGACTGGAATTCAATGATGAAGAATTGATTTCTGGCAACAAGCAAAATTGTTTGGTCTATTTTTATAGATGGCATAATTATATCCAACACCCATAAACAATGAACACCACTTTTTTTTTTACTCCATGCTTGAGTGAGAGTGGATCTCTGGATATGTCTTTTACTAATGTCTATACAGTCAATCATAAATTTGAATAAAACCAAAACATCTCTTTGTTAATCAAAGAAAGCATAATATAAACAACAGGGAAAAAATGATGCGTTCTCACACCAGCACCAACTTCAAATGCTTCAGTGAATAGCAGTGGCTTGTATCTAAATATGACTTCTATTCAGGATACAGACAAATAATTTAGTTTAGTATTAAACATCTCTATTTTAGAGCCAGCTTACATTTTCAGTTAGCTCTACAAAATTGATGACTTGTGAAGAATGTTCAATGTCTTTTAATATTTCCTTTTAATCTTACCTTGGTATAATCTTGCTACATTCCTATGAAAAGCTTCTTATACCAGGGGTCACCAATCTTTTGGACCTCAGGGATCATGAAACTCATAATTTTAAATCCCAGGAACCACTAACCAATTCTGTGTGCATGACCTAATTTGTGGGTGTGGCTTGGTGGTCATGTGACTGGCTGGGCATGGCTTATATGTAAATAATATAAATATTTATATAAATATTGAATTTTTTATTTAAAAAGAGCAACTTTTACCCAAAATCAGGCAAAGCAGGCAGGTAGATTGAGTTGCTCACAGAATCATTCAGTGATCTATCTACCTGTCATCGACTAGCTCAGTCTCTCAAATTTGCTTGCCTTGAGTCTGCACTGAATAATAGAACCTTCATTCCTAAGGGAGGTTCAGCCATGCTTAAAAGCAGAGCCGAAGATCTAAAGACTAGCTAGAAAGCAAGAAATCCAATCATTTCCTGCTTCCTAGCTAATCTAAATCTCCTGGCACAGCAGAACAGATGATGGTCAGAAAAAAGGAAAAATAGCAATTTTAGCAGGCAAGTTTTCTGGGTAAGGAGTGAGTGGGCGGGGAGGGTTCCCGCAGGCCATGTGAACAACGCGGCCTTGTGTTTCTGTGCAGCCTGAATTAATTGCTTTGTGGTGGTGCTCTGGGGGTGAGATTTCTCTGCGGCCCACCAAAATTTTCTCACAGCCCACTGGTGGGCCACAGCCCACCAGTTGGAGACTGCTGTCTTATACAGTTTGAATCAGCAGCAATATTTACAATAATTGCAGTATTTCTGGATTGCATGATTGTTAGCAGGCCATCTACAGTAGATTTTGTCAGTGTCTATTGCACAATCAAAGACATCTTCCATCTTTGAGCTGTCTGCCATACATTCTGAACTTGTGAATTAAACATAGCCAGGAAAAATGTTGACTTTTACTTCAATGCATCCACTCTGTCACTATTACTTCTTTTCAGGGCTAATATGATTACTGAACTGAATTGAAATAAATGAGCTGGCAGGTATCGTTGAGCTGGCATGCCTGTTTCTTGCTTATCTTGTGTTTTGTGGCAGTGCAACTTGTAAAAAAGAAGCAGAACTTAGAATTGTGATCACCTAGAGACCTTGATACCAACCTGACCACGATCAGACTATTCCATTTGAGTTGACATACTAAGGAAATTTTAAATGAATGGCAGGTACTTTTTATTTATTTCTTACGATGTGTATTTTTTACCTTTTACCTTGAATACAATTTTAGTAATTAAAAAAAAAAGATAATGCAAACGGTAGAGGTAGATAAAACAGAAATATCCTGAATGTATTTGCCTGTTTTCTGTTGCCAGGACACTTTATCAAATTTGTTGTCACACTTAGCACATTTTTTTTATTTATATTCTTTTATTTATGTTTTTGTTTCACACACACACACACACACACACACACACACACACACAAAACTCTAAGCATTCAATATTTCTCTTTCCAGAGAAACCGAAACAGTTTGATAGAAAAAGAATAATACGTTTATGCTTGCCGTGGTGGCAAAGTGGCTATAATGCAGTATTGCAAGTTAATTCAACTGCCAACTGCCAGCAGTTCAGCAGTTCAAGTCTCACTGCCTCAAGATTGACTCAGTCTTTCATCCTTCTGAGATCAGTAAAACAGAATAGAATACTTTATTGGCCAAGTGTGATTGGACACACAAGGAATTTGTCTTGGTGTAAATACTCTCAGTATACATAAAGAAAAGGGACATTTGTAATGATACATACATAAAGAAAAAGTACCCAGATTGTTGAGGTCAAGATGCTGACTCTGTAAACTGCTTAGAGAGGGCTGCAAAAGCACTGTGAATGAGTATATAAGTCTAAGTTCTATTGCTATTGCTACTTTTTTATTGTTAGTTTCTTGTAATATTCAAAATTCTTCCTTCTGGTAGAAGACCTTCTGATAAATTCTTATTTTGTATATTTGAGTGCTGATGCATTTACCACCTAAGTTTTCTGTGAAGAACAACATGTATCCCAGAATCCTAATTGACTATTGCTTTCACATTATTGAATCAAACAAGTTATCTTTCACTTTCTGAGTTCAGACGTAGACCAAATGCCCCCCAAAAACTTGAGAAAAGTTATTTCTGTGGTTTATTTATTTTTTTGTTAACTGTCTTTTAGGTACACATTTATCTGTATACTACTCAAATTCTTGTGTTTGTCTGATATTTTGTAATTGTTAATGAAAATATCACACATTGGCTAACCTACAGAATGCCAGGACCCACTACTTCTGAAGGAATGAAATTTGAGGAACTTGTACTGCAAAGGGATAGAGAGAGGTAGGGAAGGAAGGAAGGAAGGAAGGAAGGAAGGAAGGAAGGAAGGAAGGAAGGAAGGAAGGAAGGAAGGAAGGAAGGTTGGTTTCCAATTATCACTGCCAACTTTCAGTGGGAAGGATATATGAAATTGCTGCCTCTCCCACTGAATTTTTGCCCATCCATTGTCATTCTGTTTCTCTGTTTGGGTAAGTAAAAAAAATTCTGAAACCCTGACTCAATGGGTCATGGGCTGTCCAGTCACCATTAAATCCCCATCTGATTGTAGTTAATATTCTTAAAAGCCTCTGTATCTGTAATATAATGATCAATGAGGCATTTTATCAGAGTGATCTGTACTATCTTCAAGCAAGAGTGACAGACAAACATGTATTCTGGGTAAATGCTCTTTTTATATGTAACTTTTCCTTTATAAAGATGTATGTATAATATAAACCTAGGTATATAGAAATTTGGCATGCTTCAGATAAATTTATACAAACTTTTCACAAGAGTTACAAACACTTCACAAGAGTTAACAAGGGAATAACAAGAAAATAACAAGGGAATGAGATGTAAGGGTTACCCTGATCTGCAGTTAATTATATAAAATAAATGTTTTTCAGAGTGCTGAAATATTTTGTGATTCTTGCTCTGGCCATTTCTTTTACTGTTCAAAACAGACTGTTTTCAATGGTAAAAATTTATCATAGGATTACTTTAGCTGTGATGACTTCCACTGTTAAAAAAGGAAAGAATCAACAGCAACAATTCATAGTGCCTTGTCTTCCATCCAAAATTGTATGGGAAAATGCATGATTTCCTAAAGGAGATGTACTCTAATGTACATAATGTAAAAGCCCTTATTGAAATTGCATGAAAAGAAGTCATGTCTTGCTCAAGGTTCTTTGATTCCTAAGTGCTTTCTGGAAACATAGAAAGCTTTTTATCTTTTATTAAGTTATAATTGTTCTTGCTTCTTTAATAATATCTCAATGGAAGCATTTTTACACGGACTTCTTTTATAGCTGATAATAAGTGATAGCAATAATATGAGAGCTTAAATTCTAAAACACTGAAAAATGACACTCATGAAAAAATATATAAACAAAGCCAACACTTTGAGTTACAACATTCTTAATCTTAGGTCAAGAGCTTTTCTTTTGTGTTTTCATCTTAATTCATTCTACAGCATCTAAATTCTTGTTTTTTGAATGTACAAATTAATACTTGCTTTTCTTTTGGTAATCCTAGAATCAGAATTTATTTTTGCTATCTATGCTACATCTGTGAAACTGCAACAATTGTAACTACCAACCAGGTTGTTGCATTAGTCTGAAGTCTGTTATTAATGATAAAATGTCTGTCAGTGCTGCTGTCCCAAAGGACTAACATTTGCCCATTCTGTAGGATACTTTAAGAGGGTCTTTTGAGACTATACAAATTCAAGCTAGTTTCAATCTGAAATTGTACGAGTAATGTTTCATTTATCTAATCAAACAAAGCAAACTGTGAAAAAACAGAAGGCATGTAGCATTCCTGAAAACCATGAGTTGGAATACACAAATGAGAGAGGGGGGGAAAGGAAAGAAAGGGAGAGGGAGAGGGAGAGAAAAAGAGAGGGGGAGAGAGAGGGAGAGAGAGGGTTTTTAAAAAAATTAAACTCTGTTCAAATATAGCTGATAAATTTAAGCTATCCCGTGCAGTGTACAACAGAGAAGACTAGTTTTCTTAAATGGCTGTAGCCAAATACATTAGATTCACTGGCTGCCATGTCAATCACTTAATCAAGGTTGAAACCTACATAGTATAAAATATATTTGGTTTAGTTTAGAAAAAAAGCCAAATAAGGGAGGAATGCTATGTGTGTACTTGTACTGTGTATACTCAGGGCAACTGAGTATGATTTAATTTTCATTAGTTGTTTTTATTAGTTGTTTTGCCATTTTGTTCTATCACTGAGCCGCAGTGGTATAGTGGTTAGAATGCAGCACTGCAGGCTACTTCTGCTGACTGTCGGCTGCCTGCAATTTGGCAGTTCAAATCCCACCAGACTCAAGGTTGATTCAGCCTTCCATCCTTCTGAGGTGGGTAAAATGAGGACCCAAAATTGTTAGTGGCAATATGCTGACTCTGTAAACCACTTAGAGAGGGCTGTAAAGCACTAAGTCTAAGTACTATAGCTATTTCGCGCGTGCGCGCGTGCATGCACGCTATCTATCATCTGTCTATCTCTATCATTTATCTATCTATCTCTCATCTCCCTATCACTCCTATCTCTATAATCTATCTATCCTCTCTCATCTGTCTATGTCTCATCTATCTATCTATCTATCTATCTATCTATCTATCTATCTATCTATCTACCTATCTATCATTTATCTTTCTATCTATCATTTATCTCTCTCTCCTATCTCTATCTCTACCATCTAACTCTATCTATCTCTTTATCTATCTGTCTGCCTATCTGCCTGCCTGTCTATCTATGAAGTTAAGTCCTATAAATTCTCCCAGGATGCCCAGAGTATTAAGCTATACCAGCCCAGGAACTGATAGCGTGAAATCCATCCCAACAGAAACAATGGGAGACATGAAAAAGAAATGACTTCCCACTTTCTTGCTTTTCACAATGTTGTGATCCTATTAATGTAGGTCTTCTATTTTAAAAAAAATTCCAGAAAATGATAAAAATTGCATGACAGGAAGTTGGAAAGTCACATATGGCTCATATCAGTTTCATCAGGTAGATCTGACTAGAAAATTAATTCTATAAGACATCTAAAAGTTAATTTTATTGAGAATGGCTATAAAAGTAGGGTTTTGATTGTGCTACACTCCCACCCTTAGGTGGTACCTAAGGCATAAGTCTGCCTATTATTGCAAGTCCCGCCTTGCAATACAAAGCACAACTATTCATGTTTAGACACTACCATGGACATGACCTTTATGCATTGTACCAGCATCTTTGCCTTTTGCATTGCATTAACCATCTGGTTCTCTCTGATAATATGGCTTATATCTGCATGAAAAAGGTGTAGGAGATGTAAGGTTGGCATTTGAACACAGTGAATGAAATAAGATATCTGTACTAGTATCCTTTGGGAAGAGGTATTACCCAATTAATCTTTCTTTTGTTTGGCCTGATATTATATTCAGTTCCCATAAATATTCTAGCAAACAGAGAAGATTACTGGAAATATTCTTTCATGGAAATAGTGCCCTCTGGACAATACTGAAACAATAGAGAAAGGGTAATATTTATTGGCTCATTACAAATTATGGTTATCCACTTTGGTACTACAAAACATTTCTCACTGGGTCACTGGACAGAATCAATGCCATCATTCTCAATATATGTGTTTACTTCTCTTCCCTGCAACTACAGAATATTGTTATGTCAAGCTTCCTAATTGTTCAGAAACAATTGGTAGTGATTTGTTGTGCCACAGAACAAAGAAGATATCCATTATTTTAAAGCTAATTATTCAGGATAGTAAACTTAGTCCTTAAGGCATAACCTTCATAATTCATCTGTTGGTCACTGGGATATTAGCACGATGAATATAACTCAGCTGCTTATGGTTTTTCCATATATGTTAAAGTTTCAGATGTCTTATGGAACACAATGGAAAAACCAGATCCAAAGACCCCTAAATAGCTGCATACACATGAGCAGATCTTAATGCCATTTGGCCTTGTTGTTCCTCTTTCTATTTTCTGTATATGTCTCTATGTTGGCATTTGGGATGAGGTTCTAGATCTTCACTAATTTTTGTTCTGTTCTGTTTCATTTTGCCATATTTTCTAGCCTTCGATTATTTTCTTCACTGCAAATGTTTTAATTGTGCTTAAAGTATCCTTTTTTCAGGAATTCCCACTCAAGTGCAACTATTTCTACTTAGCTTTCCCTTCCATTAAATGATATTTAGCACTGGTTGTATTTAGGGATGATCCATATCAGCTGCCTATCCCAGCACAAGTACAGACCACTGATGATTTCTCTGGGGGGGGGGGGGAATGCATGACATTGTCCTTTGTTGTCCCAACCTACCAAGAAGGCAGTCTTTGCTAATCTGTTTCTGCTAGTCATCAGTAACAGAGGTTGTTGCATGTGTCAGCCATTCTGTCTGGTTTTTACAATGAATTTTATTTCATTGAAAACAAAGCCTACCATTAAATTGGCTGCTGCTGTTCACTGAAGCAGGACTGAGCCCTACCCTGTAGTCACCATCTACCACCACTTCTTGTTTTAGAAGTTCATCAGTGTAACCATGCAGATTACTTGACAAGAAATACATCTGCAGTTCATATCATGCAAGCTGTCAAGCACAGTGGTGTGTGTGTGTGTGTGTGTGTGTGTGTGTGTGTAAGAGAGAGGAAGAGGTAGAAGAGAAATACACGGGAATTGAATTTCTCCCTCACATCCATATAAATAGCTCTTTTTACATGAAAAGCACTGGCACTATTAATTGTTGCACTTCATTTTTTAGTGGCATCTTCCCTGTGATAAACTGGGGGAACATACTCATTTGAAAATCCAGAAGACTTGGGGGGACTTCCAGTTTGCCAGGTTTCGGTGGTGGCAGGGATTCGCGTTTCAGTGCGATCCCTGTTTGCGCTAGCCGTCTTGGTGCCTCCGATCCCGACGGGTCTGGAGGATAAGGCTTCCCCGTAGAGGCAGACGAAGATAGGGGGAGCTGGATAGGGGCTTGGGGGTGTCGCAGACCCCCTCCCCACCCAGCAAAATCTCCTTTTCTCAAGACGGTGGAGCGGCGGTCAGTAATGGCCGCCACAAAGAAGCTGGTAACCGGATAAGAATGTGCAGGAGGAAGAAGGAGAAAGTTTTGAAGTGAAAGTTCTTTGGCTACCGGGACTTCAAGAAATATCTAATATCCTGAAAATCACGATTTTTTGAATGATACATTGTTTCCAGAGGAGATTCTAAAGGCGGCAAATGGAGGTGCTGAAAGGGAAAGTTTACTCTCCTTCTCTTATGGACTTAGCAAATGGCATTGAAAAAACTGCTTTTCTAAAGAAGGTAAAATTTAAAGCTCTTTGTTATAAGTGGGAAGGGAGAGGACAAAAAAAAAACCTATATTAAGATCTTGTTGGAGGAGATGCCTTGAAGATTTTAACTGCAATAAGGCTTTAAACTGCAGACTAGTTTTTTTTTTTCTTAATTGATATTACCCCATAAAGGAAAGAACTTTCTGCACTGTTTGGATGCTTGATGACTCTGGGACTTTGGGGAACTGTCTTTTAAGTTTTGAAACATCTTGGTTGTTTTAAGAAGAAGAAGAGGGGGAAAGAAGAAGAAGAAAGGTTTATAATGGCTTTATCTATTGATGAACTAAGAAAGGAATATGGAAAAATAAAGAAAGAAAGAAAGAACTCTTTGGGAGATATCTTTCATTTTTTTAGAAATGGCGCTTGCTACTTAGCAGCAAATACAACAACAAATGGAGGAAGCAGAGGAAGAAGAAGAAGAAGAAGAAGAAGAAGAAGAAGAAGAAGAAGAAGAAGAAGAAGAAGAAGAAGAAGAAGAAGAAGAAGAAGAAGAAGAAGAAGAAGAAGAAGAAGAAGAAGAAGAAGAAGAAGCCATTTTTAATGAATTAAAAAATCGGACTAAGAAAGAAAAGAGAAAGAGAGGAAGGAAAATGAAGGACTTAAGGTCAAAAAAAACACCCAAGAAAGAGAAAAATGAGATGCAAAATCAATACAATGTTAGAAAGCAAAAGAAAAGAGGAATACAACAGAGAGGGGAAGCTAAAAAGGCGGAGGTTAGGAGAGGTGGGGGGTAAAAAGACTAAGTGGGATAAGAAAGGAAGGGGAAAGGGGAAAAAAGCCACAAAGATATAAAACAAGTTGGAAAAAGAAATTTTTTTTTAGGGACAAAGGGTAATCTATAATTTGATTCTGCAAAAGTACATGAGATAGTATTGTTATACTTGTATTAGAAATAGAAAATTAGAATTTTATAAGAACTAATAAAATATTGAAATATTAAATACTTTAATAAAATATTAAATGGAATGTTTAAAATATAGAATTTATTGGCTATTCTGTTAATGTTATTATAAACTTATTGTTGCAGTATTAATGATAGAGTTTAATTTGTTATTCTCTTAATGTTATCATAACTTTATTTTTTTTCCTCTTTTTTACTTTTTTAGTTCAAAATGTATTATTTAAAATGTATTAAAAAATTAGAATGGTAATTATGTACTTAATTATTTTATAGATTTATTATTCTCTCTTTTTTTCGTTTCCTTAAAATTTAATAGGTAGAATGTACTAAGCAGAATCAGATTGGGATCTAGGTATTACTTTAAATGTCAACTTAGGGGATAGAAAGGCATCATACTTCGATTAGTGATTCCAGGAGAAATCTTTTATATATATATATATATAAATTAAAGAGAATGAGATAAATGGATAATTAAAAGAATGGACAAAAGATACAAATATAATGATTTAAAGTAAGATGAAATAAATAAAATAGAAATAAGAAGAGTGAAAAGCGGGGTGAAGTTATATAGAAGATATAGAATAGTAAACAAGATAGGTAATGATATATAAGATGAGCATGAATTTAATTGAAGTCCATACAAAGAGAGGTAACCTGGGGCCAAGCCACTTTCTAAAAAGAAGTTTTATGTTTTTGTGTTTTGTGTGTTTATGTTTGATTAAGAATTAATAAAACATTGGAAGAATGTTAGACGAGAATATTTGTAAACAAGTCAGATGGAAATATAAATATATGGCTATAAAATAGATAAATATAGAAAAGAAATGTAATTGAATAAAAGTAAAAAGAAATAATGAGAAATTTGCTAAAAGATATTTATGTGTCTATAAGGAAATGGGATAAATTAGAACTATGCTGTATAAAATAATTTTTTATCTGCCTTGTAAAAACTCACAGTGGAAAGAGGTTTATTGTTTGCAATGTTTAATGATGTTTTGTTTGTTTTTTTAAAACTAATAAAAAATTTGTTTCAAAAAAAAAAAAAGAAAATCTAGAAGACTCGGCTGTTTCTCACAAATATTTGAACCAGGAAGTTAGAGGAACTATTTTGGTAGGGTAGCTTTTATGAGTAAGCTTTATTGTTCTGACCTCGTGTATTTTATTTATTTATTTATTTTTGTCAATTGCTTACAAGATAATAGGTATAAGTGAAAACATAGTTATGAATACATGGATACAGATAAGAAAAATAAAAAAACAATAGGACAGGGACAGTAGGCACGTTGGTGTGCTTATGCATGCCCCCTACAGACCTCTTGGGAAAGGGGTGAGGTCAATAGTAGACAGTCTAAGGTTAAAGTTTGGGGGGGTTGGGGGAAAAAACCACAGTCAGGTAGAGTATTCCAGACATTGACCACTCTGTTGCTGAAGTCGTATTTCCTGCAATCAAGTTTGGTGCGATTAACCTTGAGTTTGCATCTATTGTTTGCTTTTGTGTTGTTATGGTTGTAGCTGAATTATTCATTGACAGGTAGGACATTGCAATATATGATTTTATATACTAAGATCAGGTCTAGAATTTCAAGTCTGGTGGCATAAGGTATTCTACAATGAGTAGAGGAGTGGAGAACTCTTCTTGTGAAATATTTCTGGACTTTCTCAAGAACTGTGTTAATATAAGAAAGAAAGAAAGAAAGAAAGAAAGAAAGAAAGAAAGAAAGAAAGAAAGAAAGAAAGAAAGAAAGAAAGAAAGAAAGAAAGAAAGAAAGAAAGAGGTTGTCTTATTGATAGAGTGATATATTGTTCTTACAAAACTATCATGTTTTTCAGATTTCCTTCCTATTAATTGTTGCGTCTCTCTCTCGGAAAATGGATTGCTGGCTTCTTATGAACCAATTTTATGACTATGTACATAATGATTAACATCACTTCTATATCAGTCCTCACAATTCTTTTCCTTTCTGCCATCACTGCATGTTCTTTGATAGTGTTTGCCAAACTGT
Organism: Hydrophis major; assembly: GCA_033807585.1. NCBI lineage: Eukaryota > Metazoa > Chordata > Lepidosauria > Squamata > Elapidae > Hydrophis > Hydrophis major. The sequence continues at coordinate 73,222,432 of CM066328.1, read as the reverse complement.
TGGCACAAAGAAATTTTATTTCCCATCCAGCATGGAATCCAATGCTTAAACAAATATGAGTGGCGGTTCCTGCAAAGCCTTAAAAAGAATATTTCCTCTTGATAAAGAGGAACCTCTGCAATGTTATCTCGGCAAGTACTCAGGTTGATTTAAATAAATAAATAAAAACATTAAAGGGGCCCCTCTGACAAATTGATTAATAATACTGAGCCACTGAAGTTCAGCCAAGTGAGCAATTAAACATTCCAAAAAGCAATGAACCTTCAGAGATAATTTATGATAATTTTATGCACAAGAGCTCAGTAGCTTTTTAATTAGATAGAATGATAGTAGTGGGGATTTCTAACAAGGGAGTGTCAGCATGCCATACATCACTGAGATTACTTAAACATTTCAAACATGGTTGATAAATGAAGTTTCTTGAGATTGGGAAGATACAGAAGGTGTTGCAGGGTTGAGAATATTCATCATATCAATTATTGAGAGTGGGTGCACTGACATCCAACTCCCAGCTCATCTTTTACAGCACTGCAAGATTTTCCCCTTTCTACATGTCTTGAAAATCTAAACTCCAACCCTTCCTCTTGCAACTTAATTCTGCTGCCATAGGCTGGTACTTTTCCTGTTTTCCCCCTGATGGTCTACTTTCCCATAGGCATAACATTGAAATGTGGAGGGAGGGGTATTTTCAGAAACTTGCAAGCAGACATTCCTATATAAGGAATAAAAGGATAAAAGTAGATTAAAAACAGGCACTTGCATATAGCATCAGCTCTAAAATCAAGCCGGAGATGTGTATGCGAGAGAAACTCCATTCCCAGTGTCAATTGTTATTAGGGGTGACATGATAGCAGTCTTCCAATATTTGAGGGGCTGCCACAAAGAAGTGAGGGTCGAATTATTCTCCAAAGCACCAGAGGGCAGGACAAGAAACAATGGGTTGGAAACTAATCAAAGAGAGAAGCAACCTGAAATTAACGGTGATGACAATTAACCAGTGGAACAGTTTGCCTCCAGAAATCATGGTCATCATTGGATATTTTTAAGAAGAGTGTAGACCAGGAGTGTCAAACTCAATTTCATTGAGGGCCACATTAGGTTTGTGTTTGACCTTGAGGGCCTGCACAGGCATGGCCAGGGTGGACATGGCCAGCTTGTGTCAGGGGCATCTATGGCCCGAGCACACTGGCAGCAAAAATGGGTTCTGAAGCTCAGTTTTTTGCTGGTACAGCATCCTGCAACCCTCTACCAGCAAAAATGGAGCTTTTGTGAGGTCGGTTTTTGGGCACAATGGCCTCGTGCAACAGCAAAAATGGAGCTCGGGAGGACTACGCTCAACATTCATAGGCTCTATTTTCAGCTGTGATGGCATCCTGCAACCCTCTGCCAGGAAAAACTGAGATCGGGAGAACCGCATGCTGGCAGAGGCATCACAGACTGGTCCTTCAGCAGGCAGTGCCACAGGCCAGATCTAAGCACCCCTGGTTTGACACCCCTGGTTTAGACAATCACTTTTCTGAAATAGTATAGGTTCTCCTGCAGGTTGCTTCTCTCTTTGATTAGTTTCCAAAATTGTTTCTTGTTTTGCCCTCTGGTGCTTTGGAGAATAATTTGATCCCCCTCTTCTTTGTGGCAGCCCCTCAAGTTCTGGAATACTGCTATCATGTCACCCCTAATTCTTCTTTTCTTTACACTAGCCAAACTCAAATCCTGCAGCCATTTTTCATACATTTTAGTCTCCAGGCCTTTGATCATCTAAGAATATCCAACTCATAACCTACATTCAAGACAAATACATAGGTCCCATAAACTTGTATTTAAATTTAATCTCAAGGGATTATATATATTTCACCTATGTGTATCAGTCACTTTAAGCATATCCTATGGAACCAAGAGGAAAGGAAGAAACAAGATTAATTCATAGACTGAATTCACCTATCAAGGTTTGTTAAAACATAGACACATGTTTTAGAGATTATTTATACAAAATCTAATGCATTCATACACTTTTGAAAGTTACTGAAATGAAATTTGTCCTTATGGCCTAGGTATCATTTGTTTGCTTATTGTATCTTTTGCAGAATAGGAAAAAGCATATTGTTTCCAGGTAGGAATCTTCATGGATGCTTTGGTGAATTGTGTTCTAGATGTTTTCTGGAAGACCAAGATACAAATAGTCCTGTTTTCTGGAAGACCAAGATACAAATAGTCCAATCTGTAGGCTAGCAGCCAACACCTGCCCTGTTTTTTATCATGCTGTATGTGCCAATTGTTTTTGTTTTAAGTAAATAAGGTCACCTCAAGTCAAGTTTCACCTAAGTGACTTTGACATACACAGATTTCTTGACATGGTAAATGAAGGCCTCCCATTGGATGAGAATGGGATGCTTTCCTGACTTTAGGATTTGATTCTTGTCTGCTTCCATGAACTTTCCTGGAGATTTCTCATTAAAATACCAACCTAGCATCAACATTGCTTGATTAGCTTATTTTATCAAATTCCCAAAGAGGTCTTTCTAAGAGGTCTATGCTTTGCACTAAACTTGGAACATAAATAAAATAAAGCAAAACCTTCCCACATAGAGAGCTCTCCTGCTCACACGAATGCTGACCAAACGATACTCCACAGTCTGGTCTAAAGTCAGAGGGAGAAAAATAATAAGCTAGTCTAGAGATAAATAACTGCCTCAGCCAATTTTCACATTTTTTTTTCTTCCTTTTTACCTTTCTTTCCCTCAAGAAATGTATCTCTCCCTCCCTCCCTCCCTCCCCCCCTCTCTGTGTGTGTGTGTGTTTGTGTGTGTGTGTGTGCGTGTTCTGAAGTCTCAGAATCCATACCTCTATTTTATTTCTTCACATCCTGAGTTCTTAATTCAGCTGAAAGGCAAAATGATTGGATGGCTAAATTGATGGAGGAGACAGCACACATAATGATTTAAAGGTTTTTATTTTTGGTCAACAAAACCTATGCATATTCAATTAGACATAAAACCCAATGAATTTAGTGGGTTTTATTCCCTGACAGACTGTGTAGGACTGGACCCTAAATTGTAGTCTAATGTCTTTCACACACACACACACACACACACACACACACACACACACAGAAAGAGAGAGAGAGTGAGAGAGAGAGTTTGCCAACATTTAAAATATATAGAGGGAATTACTGCAAGAATCAGAAAGATGTAATATATATTTCGGAGTTAAGTTTGCAGATCATCTTCAGAAATGGAGTTTAACTCACAGATGCATGCAGTTCCCTGACCTATATGTAAGCTCTTCTAGTACACAAAAATAAAGTCACCCAAAAGTAGAGGCAGAAAAAAAGCCATTCAGACTGCATAATATGCTTTTCACCAAAGTTGTGAAAAGATTCCAGGAGAAAAGACTCTTGCTTTTTCAAAAACACACTCAATATTTCCAGTTGTGCTCCCTCAATACTGTCTAAACGGAGAACGAATTTAAGCAGAATTCAGGGACATTTGCAATTTCAACTTCTGTGCACTTATCAGCTCTGTTAAAATGTGTTGCATAATTGACACTTCATTTCTTTTAAACTATGGTGTATTTTAATGATCGTGTAAAAGAAAGGATTTGCTGACACAGTCAGGAAACAGATGGTGACCCCCCCCTCCCATAAAATGTTGTAGCTACGTGCCAATCATTATATTTCACTTACAGTATATGCTGCCTAATTACATTCATCAGTCCAGCACATAAAGTCATTTTGCTGTTCCATTAGAATGTCTTTTAATCTTTTAAATTTACATTTTTGGCTATTTATTTGGCTTGATGTTTTGCTCTGTTTTTGTTTTTGCATGCTAGGTATTGATCTATTATGTATAGTCTCTTAGATATTTGAGGAGTTGGTTCTGCACATTTAAGAAGTATAACTAGAGAGGATTATCCTCATGGCCCCTGTTGGCTTGTTTCATTGGATATCTGCTTTAAATCCAGGACTCTAAGACAGCGTGGAGGATTTGCATACTGATAAAAATAAAGTAATTACATGATACAAGGCACTATACACAGTATAATGGTTCCTTAGAGATATATGGTAAGGCATGTCTATGGAGATTCTCAGTCATCCAGGTCATGGTTGTCCCAAAAATGCTTTTTCAAGAGGCAACTGGACTGTCTTGTTTTTCTTAGAAAACATTTTGCGTCTCATCCAATAAGCTTCTTCAGCTGACTAGATAGTAGAGAATGGAAGGATTTATATTCCTTGCAGACAGTTGGTTATTTGCACTCTTTTAGAGAGTCATTAAGGCCACTTAGAGGTTTGCCTGTGTCCTCAGGTTCACCCGAGTAGTGCAAATGGGTGTGGAACATTTTTGGAACTGGCAAAAGGGTTCCTGTAGTTTGTAATTTTTGGGGAAATCTGTTTATACTCCTGCACCATCCCAAAATTCTTGGATGAGAAGCAAAACATTTTAAGAAAAACAAGAAAGTCGAGTTGCTTCTTGAAAAAGCACCTTTGCGACAACCATAACCTAGATGACTGAGAATCTCCATAGACATTTAGCTACATACTTTGGGATGAATGGTGAGGGAGTATGAACAGATTTCTAGAAAAATTGCTGACTTCAGTAAACTCTTAGCTTATCTCAACTACTGAAAGCAAGTGGTTTATGCCTGTGATGTTTTTGGCTATCTATATTCTGTATCAAATTTAATCCACCAATCCTGGATTTGAGAGCCTGTTTTCTTTGATGCTTCACAAGCAACCAAATTACTACATCTAATGTATATTAGAGTTTTATATTGTTTTTATTTGCTTAAGTATTGTACATTGTAGAAAGACTGCATCTTATGTAACATGCCATTGCCATTTCTTGGAAAATTTCTCTGTCATCTCACCATAGATCTGTGATTCATAGTGAAATGAATATGTAGCTGCTTTTGTTTAATTCCCATTTCTGTTTTTTAAAGAAACCTGTATTTGCTGTCCTTGCATATCAAAGGAGATATATGATTCCTTCCTTAGTGATCCAAATAATGTGTAATTGGTTTTTTATTTATTTAACTAAGGATCTGCATTGTTCTTCATTACAAATAAATATTAAATGGTATAAAACCAACTAATGAAATAATAATGGAGAACCCTGACAATCATCACAGAAGCACCCTCAATGGCAGAGCAGCATGAATTTGACCAAAGGTTTTAAAACAGGGGTCTCCAACTCCTGGGTGACGGCCACCACAGGGCCATGGTCTATTCACAACTGAGCTGTGGCTGATGCACAAACACACACGTGCAGCTCAAGTTGAATAAGTGGTAGGTTGGCACACTGTTTCCACTCTCTACCACCACCCCGGCCATGCCACCAAGCCACAAAGGTTGGGGACCACTGTTTTAAACTATAAGTTGGTGTTGTTTTTTTAAAGACAAGTTTTATTAGTTTTACAAAACAATACACAAACAAACAAGGCATAATAACATAAAAGATCTTTTCTGAAAAAACCAATAGAACATACAAATAATTCCAAATTATAATATATATATTTACGTTATCTGTTCAGCTTCATATCTTATCCCAACTTCTCCTTTTCATTCTATTATCCAAATTATATTTCTTGCTAATTAAAATTTTATTGCTTTTCAAAAACAATACACAAACAAACAAAACATAGAACATAAAAACATAAAACATCTTTTCTGAAAGTTGCTTGATCCCGGGTTAAAACTCTTCGCACAGACACAAATTCAAAAATCATATTCACTTTATATATCATTCCATATCTTATTACCATTTTCAATTTTCTATATAGCTTCTTCACTCTTTTATCTTCCTTAATTTTATTTTATTTATCTCATCTCAGTTCACTTCATAATACTTATCATTCTTTGTCTGTTCTATTTCCAGCTATCCATTCATCTTTTCTCTTTAAACAAACTTCTCCTGTACACTGATTGGAGTATGACGCCTTTAACTCTTTCCCCTAGCTTAATAATACTTAATATAACACTTAACTTATATTGGGATTCTGTTTAGTACATTCTAAAATTACACAATGAATTTTATGAGAAAGAAAAAAAACACAACAATAACAAAGAAGCATATAAGACCACTATCAATGCCATTAAGAAACTAATCATACATATTAATACTCATTTATATCTTAAACATTTTATTCTAAATACACATATAAAAACACATCTTATGTACCTTACAGAATCCCTTTTTTCAATTAAATTTACCCATTATCTCTAAATGAGTTTTGTTTCTTTAAATCTTGCTTCCCACCATTAAGGCTTCTCATCCCCTCCTTACTCTCTTGATTATTCTTCTACTTACCCTTTTTACCCCTTTGTCTCTCCTCCTCCCTTTTCTTCTACTGCTTTCCCCCTTTCTGTTGTTTTCTAACCTTGTATCCACCTTTCACCTCATTTTTCTCTTTTTTGGTTGTTTTTTCAAGCCTTAAAATCCCCTTTTTCTTTTCCTCTTTCTCCTCCTCCCCAAATAGAACCATTTGTTCATCAAAGATGGCTTCTTCTTTGTTCCAATTATCCTGCTGCGCAGTCAATTTTTCATAAGTGCATACCGCCATTTCTAGAAATTGAAAAAGAATGCCCAAAGTATCTTTCCATCTTGTTCTTCTTTTTTATATTTTTGATATTCAACTTTTAGTTCATCCACAAGCGATGCCATCATGAAGAGAATTTTTTTTTCCAAAACAACTACCCGAGTGTTTTTAATCAAGAATAATTCCCAAAAGTTCCAAAATCACCAAAGAATCCAAATAAACTATTTCTTTTAATGCTTTTTTCTTTCTCCCATTTCTCTTTCTGGGGTTGCTGTTTGATCAAAGAGTTCCAATTAAGATATATCTTTTAGAAGCCATATTAATATTCAAAGCTCTTTAAAATTCTAGGCTATCTCCTCCTTTTTCAAATTCTGCTCCAATTTTTTTTCCCTCTCCCTTCCCACTTACAGCAACAATTTTCCTTTAAATGTTCAGAAATCCGTACCTCCAATGCAGGTTTTCCGATTTCTCTTAGGGTTCTATCACTATCATGTTCGGAAGGAGAGTGAAAAGAAAAAAAAAAAGCTTTTCCTTTAATTTACATTCACAGCTTGACACATTCTGGAAACAATGTTTCTTTAGCAAGTTTCAAATTCCAGGGTACTTTCACTATTACTTGTCCTGGTCAGCAAAGATCACTTTCAATTCTTCACAGCTCCTCCTGCACTTTCTTTTTCCGGCTGAGCTCTTCTATGTGGCGGCCATTGCTGACTGCCGCTCAGCTGCCTTTGGAAAAGGGGGTTTCGCTGGCTAGGGAAGAGAGGTGCGATATCTCTCGACCCTGCCAGACCCCCCCCCTGTCTTCGCCACCTTCTACAGAGGTGGCTTAGCCCCAAAGCCAAATGGGTTGGGGCACTCGGGCAGTGAACAAGGCAGAAACCGCGCACAGTCGTGGATTCCTGCCTACTCCAAAGTGCTGCAGACTGGAAATCCAAGCCTTTTGACCTTTAATATGATTATAATGAAAATCATTAGCAGCAGCAGTATTATTTCAATTTCAGGGCCACCCAACTTCACAGCAACACTTGGCAGTTCTTTTTTCCCTGAAGTGGTTATCATTGCCTACTTCTTATTTGTGTCTGGGTAACAGCCTAAATTCATGCTAATATTACCAAATTCATGCTTTAACTAATACCAAAAGTTAGCTAAACTTGATGCCTTCTGTAAGTGGACAGAAAAGAAATTCCAAAACTTAGTCAGTGAACTGGTAGTAACACCAGTTGAATCCCACCCCTGGTTGGAAAGTGCACCCATTCTGATCTATTAAAATTTTTGATAGCATTTGATAATATCAACCATGGTATTCTACAAGACTGTTTGCAAGGGTTACGAGCAGGAGGCACTACTCTGTAGTGGCTCTGCTTTATGTGATGGGCAATTACTAGTCAATAGTTATATAGACAGACCAGGTGATTCTATGGTTGCTTCAGTATGTGATGCCATAGGAATTGGCACATCATAGGAATCCATCCCTTCCTATAGAGTATTTAATTTTTATATGGATTTACTGGGAGAGGACATCTCATGATTCTCAGTATTAGATTGCCCACCATGTAATTCTTGAATCAGTTTCTGGAGGCTTTCTAGAGAAATAAACTCATACCAAACCAAGACAAGATGGAGTTTTTGTTTGTTGATAAATATCTAGAGCTTCCAGTGATATCAATTATGGATAATGATTTTGATGAGGCCACTCTCCTCTCTTGTTTCTGTGTGGGATACTGTTAGAGGTTGTCTCCATCATCTATGGTATTCAACTTCTATGTGGTGCTGCTGTGGAGACTGTCTTCCCATTTTGATTCTGCCCATTTGATCTAAATAACTAGAAGAAGTAGTCTTCTAAGTCTTCTACTCCAATTCAGATAAGAAAACAGATAAAATCCCAAAAGCAATATGCTTTAAAACAGGCTACCTGTGGTGCCTGGCTTCCATCATTCTGTGGGCCTTTTGACCTTTAATATGATTATAATGAAAATCATTAGCAGCAGCAGTATTATTTCAATTTCAGGGCTGTTCTGTCCTTCATTAACATACTCGAAATCTCCGCGCTTTGATTGGCCAAAGCGCGGGGCTCTCCGATTGGTCAGGCGAGCCGCGCCGATTGGCTCGCTAAGAATCTCCTGCGATTGGTCCGTCCAGACCGCGGGAGATTCAAAGCGGTGCCATTGGTCGCGGCCGCCGCGGCGAAAGGAATAAAAGCCGCGGGCTTTTTTCCTTTCGCCAGTTCGGTTCCAGCAGATCAATAAAGAGCTTTGCACTAAGTCACCGACTCCTGGCCTCATTTCGCGGACACAACACTGGCGACGAAGGTGGGATCCAGACCCTGAACCGAACCACGTGTCCGACGGAAGCCAGACGAAGCACCGAGATGGCGAAAATCGCACCGCCCGCCCCCTTCAACCCCGCCACCGAGGACTGGGAATCGTTCTCCGACCGATTCCGCATGTACCTCGAGTGCACCGGCATGAAGGACGCCTCGGGCCCACTGAAACGCGCCGTCTTCCTCACCCACTGCGGGACCGAGGTTTTCCAGATGGCCAAAGCGTTGGCCAATCCCGCCGATGCGACCACGATGGACTGGGACATCCTCGAACCCATTCTCCGGCGGCACTACGCTCCAGAGGTACCCATCCTGATCCGGCGCAACCAGTTCTACCGGCGGGACCAGAGATCGGGTGAGAGTTTCAGCGACTTCGTCGCCGAGCTGCGGCGCCAAGGGGGGCTCTGCGAATTTGATAACCTAAACAACGCTCTGAGAGACCGAATCGTGCTCGGTCTGTGGGACCCCGCCCTCCAGAGCCGGCTGATGGCTAAGGGCAACATCAGCCTAGCAGACACCCTCACCGCAGCCGCAGCTGCAGAAGCAGCCCGAACTTCCGCCGACAGCATGCGCAGACCGGACACGAGGGACCGCGGCGGAAACAACAACCCGGCGAGGTCGACCGAGCCAAAAACCGAGACGACAACACACCAGGGCGATTTCCACTCGGCATCCAGCACATCCGATTACGAGGAGGACATCCATCGACTCCAGACAGGGCGCGACCAACGGAACCGGAAAGGTTGAAAGTCGAGGACCAACTGTGCCAGTTGCGGCGGTGACCACCCCAGGTCGGAATGCCGGTTTTTCGATTCAATCTGCCGGCATTGCGACAAAAAGGGACACATCTCCTGGGTTTGCCACCTGAAGAAAAACCGCAGTCCGGCACGATGGGACCAGAGCGACTGGAGGAGGGAGAGCACACCACCCCGGACCAGAGATCGCCCCTCGGACAGCCGATGGGACCGGAACGGACGATCCTCGTGAGGCGGCGACAACCGGCGGAGAGAGGAGACCCACCAGACAGTCACCATCGGCCACGCCATCACCAACGACACCCGGAAGGTCCACGTCGAGGTACGCATCGAGGGCCAGCCGTGCAAAATGGAGGTGGACTCCGGGTCCTACCTCTCCATGATTGCATGGCACGAGATAAAGCGGTTGGTGCCTACCCTCCAAAGGAGGAACGTAGACAGCCAGAGACTCATTGTAAAGGACTACCAGGGAAACCGCATCCCGGTAGTCCGCACCAAAAGCTTTAACATCACGTATAAGGGGCGCACCGAACGACTCCCCCTAACGATCGTTGACCACGACCGCCCAAGCCTACTGGGACTGCAATGGTTCGCCCCGCTCGACATCGCCCTCACGGGAGTCAACCATGTCACCGACGACGGCTGGGAGCAGCAACTAGCCCGGGAGTTCCAAGAGGTCTTCGACGGAAACCTGGGCAAGTACCGAGGGCCCCTTATCTCGTTCGACCTAGACCCTAACGTCCCCCCCAAACGCCTGAAACCAAGGCGGGTGCCATTCGCACTGAAACCCAAAATAGACGAGCAAATTGATAAGCTCGTCAAACAAGGGATCCAGCCAACAACTGAGTTGCGCAGGTCAAGTAGGACCAGACGGAGCCCCGCCTACCTACGTGACTACGCAACGTAAGGACTGAACCAAGAGGGGAGGGGTGTTCTGTCCTTCATTAACATACTCGAGATCCCCGCGCTTTGATTGGCCAAAGCGCGGGGCTCTCCGATTGGTCAGGTGAGCCGCGCCGATTGGCTCGCTAAGAATCTCCCGCGATTGGTCCGTCCAGACCGCGGGAGATTCAAAGCAGTGCCATTGGTCGCGGCCGCGGCGGCAAAAGGAATAAAAGCCGCGGGCTTTTTTCCTTTCGCCAGTTCGGTTCCAGCAGATCAATAAAGAGCTTTGCACTAAGTCACCGACTCCTGGCCTCATTTCGCGGACACAACAAGGGCCATCCAACTTCACAGCAACACTTGGCAGTTCTTTTTTCCCTGAAGTGGTTGTCATTGCCTACTTCTTATTTGTGTCTGGGTAACAGCCTAAATTCATGCCTAAGGCAGGACTAACAATTCATGATTCCCCACTTTCCAACATGATCCCTTTTACCACAATACCAAAATGCCTTTCTTATTGTCATTATTATTGTAGTTCAACTAACGTGGGTTTGGGATCATTTTGTTTCTTTCCCCATGCATTGTCAAGAGTCCATTTTTAGTGGAGTAGTATATAAATGCTATGAAATAAATGAAAAAAAAAATAACCAGGATGACCCTTCCTCTTTGTTTGATTCATATCGTAACAGGAAATTCTGAATCAGAGACTATTTGCTGTGGGTTTTTGTTTTTTTTTAAATATATTTATTCCATTGCTGATGTTATTACTGTTGTTGAGGGGAATGAAAATCATAGTTTGATTAAAGAAAAACTCTAGGGTGACAGTAGAGAGGACAAAGAAAACAGAGTAGTGCAGGAGAAAAAGAAAAAACAAAGCAAAAAGTGGCAACCAGATAAAAATACATTTGCACATATAAAGCTGTTCTAATGAGAGGCAAATTGATTTGACATTCGGTGGCAGTTTCAAGCCAAGAAAAGCAAAGCAGCCTAGAAAAGGCCCAGCTCATTGTTTATGGAGTGTCATACCACATCATCTGTGAGACCAATAACAGAGATGGGGAGACCTTTAAAAGGGGTGAATATGCAGAGGGTGATTGTATGGCTACCATGGATGTCAGAACCAATAGGCAAGCTGGGAGCTGTTTCTTACACTGAGATTCTTTTTGTCAGATGATCTGGGGACTCTTCTGCAGATTATTAAGCATTAAACAGATTTTGTCAATTGCTGGAGATAAAAAAGGCCCAGTAAGGAAGCAGGAAAACAGCACCTACTGCTGGGAAAATGCACCACATCATTAATGTTTACAAGTCTTCTCTTATTTCTATGGTATATTCAAATAGCAAAAAGAAAAAGTACTATGTTTGGTCCCAGATACAGGGGACAGGTGTCTGATGAATAACCATCATAATGTTGGTCACTTTTTCCCCTTAGAAATATGCTGTTTGTATAGTTGTTCAAAAGCAAAAATAATGAAATCATAGCATTTCATATCTTGCGGTTTAGTTTATCATTACCAAAGAAGATGTTCCTTCAAATGCCAGACCAACCATACATTGACTAGATAGCCATAAGGAAGTCACTCTGATGTAAGAGTCATTCAGATGACCAGCTTTACTGTGATTACAACTTATATCTCTCACATGTTTGTGTCAGAGCTGAAAGTTGAACACTGTTAACAGGAATATTGCCTAACAGAACCACAACTCCCAGCAAATCATCATTGACCCTAGCATCAGAAGTTTATTTCAGTTAGTACCCCTGGAAGGCAAAATATTCCCCTATTATAGATTATGTGGAAATATGGTGCTGCTACTTCTATTAACTGTGTTTAGAAGAAGAGTGAATAGAAAAATGAAGTCCTTTATACCCACTCAAAATGTCATGTTTGTACTGGTAAACGTTAATAAAACATTTTCTCTTATGTTGGCAACAGATGTTGCCCATTCTTCCAAGTAGAATTAGGCAACATATGGACTTTCATCGGCTCCAGCCAGCATCACCAATGTTACATATGAGGGGAGTTGCAATCCAGCAACATCTGGAATGATGCAGGTGTTAGGTCATTGTATGCAGTGATAATGGTTTCAAGGTTTCCTGTTGCCATATTGTGAAATTCCTGAAGACTTGTCAATAATATTTTGCACTTTATCCATCTGAAAACACCTAGTATAGAGTGAGGACTTTTCCCCTTAAGTGTCAACATGTGCCAGCATGAATTTAAAGAAGTTAAATGAAACTTTAAAGACTTTAAAGGCTTTTAAAGTTCACAAAAAATGTAAAGAATATGTGTGTATACAAAAAGTATCTCTGTCTGCCTTCTAGCGATGTGTTCAGTCTGGATATTGTGTTATTGATATTAGACACTGATATGAACATTTCCATTTGGATATCAGGAATAAAATCTTTTTTCTTTCCTCAGGGAAATTGTCAACCATTTTCCGCCTCTTGGGTCTCAATTCTCTCATGACTCACACAGATAGAATTGTGGATTAACTTTGAATCATCTGCAATGCATTCCAAATCGTATTTTACATTTTCTATCCAGTATGTATTAGAGTTTAAGGAGCTGAACTGCATTGAAGTTATGGAAGTAATAACACAAGGAATCACAATGAAATCACCAAAGGTGTCATATAAATTAGGTAATTTGGCAGGTATCAGACTGAGAAGCGGGAAGAAAGAAGATGCATGAAACAAATAAATATTCATACTAAATCCAATTTCAGTTCAGATCAATTTGACTCTCAGATTTCTGAACTTTAAACACATGAACATAGAATTGTGTGACGTAGCTCTGCAGATGAATCCTACAGAAATACATTTTGCTAAAACCAGTAGAAATGACTCTAATTTACATTCCTACCAATGCCGGTTGCAAAAGATGCCAGCATGTTGTTATTTTACTATCACAGTTCATGGTGGATTATATGCAAAATAAAGAGGTAGTGGCTTTAGACCTTAATTTTAACACTCCAATTTTTTCCACATCCAATGGGTGAATGCATACACTTTACAATCTGTTTTGGCAGTTCTGTATTTATTATTCATGCATTTATTACTTGCATTTCCATGCTGCTCCATCCTAACTAACTCTGAATGGCATACAATATGAATGAAAATTAGAAAAAAAAATACACAATGATTGGGAGCCATGCAATTAGCTACAAGTTTTAAGGACATATAATACTTAAAATACGTGTTTTAAATAAATAAAATAATAATAGCAGTATCCACCATGGGCAGGTCTGAGCTCAACCCCCCCCCCCAAGTGTTGTATCAAAAAGCCATGCTTTCCCATTTCTGTGAAACTCATCAGGGAGGGAGCAATTGATACGTATGAAGCAAACTGTTCCATTTAGAGAGGAGGCTGCACTGAGAAGGCCTGACATTGAGAAAGCCCAATCATTCAGAGGATCTGACCATTGAGAAAGGGGAACGCAACACTGAGAAGACATGAAAGGTGATTGTAATGGTATGTGTGAATGACCTTGGGGATGAAGGAAAGAGATGCTGCCTAGGAAACAATTAGACAAGAGACAGAAGAGCCCCAGCTATATCTTAACAGTCAAGGAAAAAAATGTTTGGAAGGACCTGGCATAATGGATCAAGAAGTTAAGAGTGGCAGCAGGAATGTTATACCTTCAGACCTGTAAGATTCATTTAATAGAGACTTCTAACTCATCTAGTTGTGTTTCATTTCTGGTTTACCTGGGAGAGCTGACAAGATAGAATTTCTATTTTTGGATCCTTGCAACTGTTTGCACCTGTCCAGGTAAATGGTGTGTGTGTATGTGTGCTGATATATTTATATTCCTTGACTCAAGCTTGATGTGGGTTTTTGCAGTTATTCATGAAGTTATGTCAAAAGTATGGAATTGATTTCAAACCAGTTTCTTTAGGATTGCTTTTTTTAAAAAAGTTGGCTTTATCCTACAACTCTGAGACTGCTTGGTGTTCCTCCACTCCAATGATCACCAGGCCTGAATTTATTGAGTTTCAGGGCCCAGTAAAAGGCTCACACACCTCTGCTTGTTTCTCTGCTCTCTTTTCATGGGAAAAGTTAATATGCCAAATGCAGGGTCCTTGCAGCTTTTTCAGCAGAGAGAGAGAGAGAGAGAGGCTAGTAAAGAAAGTTATTTTTTTTGGGCCAATGTGTTTCAGGGGTATTTCCATTTGGACATATGCCCTAGAAAGGTATCTATATAAAATACAAAATTATTAAGGATGAAAGGGTAGTAGTAGGAACAGGGCCACTGACTGAATCATACTTTTGTACTCTCTTCTTGGTTAGCTGGACTCATATGTGCTGTCAACATTCCCAGACAAACTGAAATGAGGATGATTACCTATCAGCACTGAGTAAGTAGGAAGAGGTGAAAGAGACTGCAGGCTGAAATGTCTTTAGCCTTCTTTTCAGTTTCTGAGCAGATGAACACAGAGATTAGCTAATGTCAAGTAGTGATTATTTAAGCAGCAGAAAAAATTCAAAACATGATATAGCTTTGGCTCTGAGTACTATAAGATTCATAGAATAAGCTCCAAATATACAGCTGCATTTTCAAGATTTGCATCTGTGTGCTTAAGCACCAAAATACATAGGTTGGTATTGCTGTTCTGTGTTTACATTTTCTGGGCAGTACTAATCATACAATTAGAAATCTGGAAGCAAACACTGATATTAACTTTGAGTAATTTTCAAAGTTATTACAGATTAATCTTTTTATGGTCTGCTTTATAATTTTTCAGATATCAGTGTCAGGCTGATTTGTATTTAATTCTGCAGA
This sequence comes from Hydrophis major, assembly GCA_033807585.1. Lineage (NCBI taxonomy): Eukaryota > Metazoa > Chordata > Lepidosauria > Squamata > Elapidae > Hydrophis > Hydrophis major. The sequence goes on along the minus strand of CM066328.1, from coordinate 73,207,162 downwards.
TCCTTCACACACACAATTTATTCTTTAAAGTTAAGGGAAAAGTTCTGATCTCCTTTATTTTAAAGATAATGATAATATTTGTTCTCTTCTTGCCGTATGGCATATCAAAATTGATAAGAATTCTGTATAAAATGATGCCTCAATAGCCACACATTCCAGAAAGATGACGTCATCTTGTGATGATATCAGCCCTCATTGCTATTTTAATAAAACCAAATGGAATGCATTTTTTCTTCTTCAACTTCTTCAACAAATCACCCATTGCATTTTACTTGATGAGATAGACAACCCTTACCATATATGTATTGTGGCAAGGCACCTCTATAATGGCAGACATTTTGTTAGCACATTCAAGTTGTGCTTTCAAAATTGCAATATCGTCCAAAATTGCCAACACTTGTTTAGACAACCTTCTTCAACTAACAGACTGACCCACGAATGCAAAGAAACTAAGAATTCCTAGAACAGAGGGGTCAAACTCACATCGTCATAGCAGCATCATGTGATGTATCACAACTTGTTTCCTCTTTGCTAAACCAGGCATGGGTGTGGCCAGCGCATGACGCATCCAGCTCATGGGCCACAAATTTGAGAGACCTGGCCTAGAAGAACATCATCCTTAGGAACACTAGAGATTATCTTGAAATCAACTGGAGAACTGTACTAAATGAATATCATGTAGAGTGGCAATGAGAAATTGTACAATCTGACTTATAGGATGATCATTCATTGGGCTTTGATTAAATATAAGGCAATCCCGCATGTAGAGTTTCAGCAAATGAATAAAAATACTTCAAAGTCTCACTCCATAACTTATTTCTATAAATACTGTAATAGTGAATAACTATAATCCTAGAACTCTGGAGCTATGGTTCTTCAAGAAGACTTACAAAAAAGCTTGAGCCTTACTATTAAGTTTTCTGAGAAACAAACTTGATAGATACCATCTCTAGTTAATGGCCCCACTGCCACATTTAGAAAGAAACAAAAGTATTCATTAAGAAAAGAGAAATTAAATGCTTAGGTATCACATGGGAAATACTTGATTGCTGATAATATATTGTTGTAAAAAAAAAATGACATGGGTGGATCAATATAAATATCAGGTGTGCTGAGCTCAATTCAAAGGAGACTTGACTCATTACATCTTATGTAGGATTTTTAATCACTCTGGCATGTGCTTTCTTGTTTGTTTTATGCTGTGTTACATTATTATTCAAAACATTTGCCTGTAATCTTAATATATATAAATTGCACTTATAAATCTTGATTTTAAAAAACAGCATACAATTTTTTTTAAGTATTTTGAATGGCACAGTGACCTGGTTACATAGAAATGAGATAGATTAGTTCTAAGTTTAATTTACAGAAACTTCCTCCTATTGCTGCATTGGTCTTTCAAAATTGTGCATAATAAGAAAATTGAAAGAAGAAAATCAGCTTCAGCTATTTAAATATTAGGCACTTAATGTTACCAGCAATTTGATAATGATGTTCCATTATCTTTATAAATACATTGCAGGAAAAACAATAAAGGCAAAATAATTTTAGTCTCCTGCATTGCACCTTACAAATGTTGTTCTCATATGACCCTATAGGAGGATAACCATATTAGTCTATAGCTGTAATGGTGAATCTATGGCATGGCATGCCAGAGATGGCATGCAGAGCCCTCTCTGTGGGCACACGAGCCATCACCCCAGCTCGGGTCTGCCATGCATGCGCGTGTGCCTTCTGATGGCCAGCTGGTCTTTGGGTCTCTGCCCTGCATGCACAGGGAGTGGGGTGCATGAGCAGGGATGTACACATATTGCATTTTGGGGGTGTGCACCTGTGCACACTTTGGGCACTTGGTGCCGAAAAGATTAGCCATCACTGGACTATAGTAACAAGAAATCAGAAGGAGCCCAATTAGATGAACAGAGCAGCTAGATCCTACATTGGATGCACCTCAAAAAAGCTTCTTTCTTTTCATTAAACTTGTTTGTTGGAAAAGTGCTACTAGCTTTTAATCACGGTGTTTTCCTGGTGGTTAATTCTCTTTGCAGAGCCTCTCATCAAAATGCTTTTCTTAGGGTCAGAAGCAGGTATAAATAATTCCTCAACTTATAAAAGAGCAATAAACACAGTTAACTTTTAACAACCATTGGTAGCATGCTTAATTTCAAAATGTTGCTATTTGGGGGATGAAAATATCTGTGACTTCTTGTCAAAGACAAATAAGGAATATTCCTAAATTGGGAAACATATGCTTTTTAAAGATCTGAGCCATGTAAACAGAAGTAAATAATACTGGAGCAATAATTACATGGCATTGAACAGTTTAATGGATGCCTTTCTGAATGCATGGCATTTGTTTTGTTTTATTGTTGTTTTGAGTTTGCACTTAAAAAAGAAATGATGTGAGCTAATAACAGAAGACAGGCTAGTTTAGTTATAACTTCCCCATAATTACTACAAACCAAATGCAAATTAGACTATAGGGTCTGTTCAATGTATATTTCTGTACTTGCCAAATCATGTTTGGCAGTGTGGTCAAGCAGTAACAGATGCACACTATGCCTAGTTTTCTTGGGCTTTTCAATAATTAGGAAAACTATATATTATAATAAACCACATCCCTTTGGCTGAGGGTTGGATGCAAATTACATACTAATTCACTTCCAAATTTTTGAAAACATACCAGAAGAGATTAAAATTGAAGGATTATTCCATTTGCTCAACAACAACAAAAAAACCCAGGATTTTAAACTGAAAAAAACCTCCATTTTAACCAGAGTTTATACAGGATGATTAATCAACATGCATGCTATTTTTTTCTGTTTCCAATAAATCAATAAATAAAAGACAGGGAGACAATTAAAAATAATTTGTATTTACAGATCTCCATTATTGCTGTACTAAATGATCACTTCCTCACCTTTTAATTTGCAAAGAACTATTCTTTTAAAAAATGATAAACACATGAATTATTGTGATATTATTAATTAATTCACAGTTGGAAAACTTATTAGTATAGAATATCAGAACTGAAGGGACTTCCAGTCCAACTCCTGCTCAAATAGGAGACCCTATGCCATTTCAGACAGGTGGCTGTTATTGCTAGGGCAGAAGACTTTGGAAATAATTCAATTATCTAATACTTGGTGCATTAAAATATTTTATTAATTTAGATGTCTATCATGTAATCTGAAAGTTTCTTGAGAAAAAACAATGAAAAGGAAGGAAGGAAAGAAGGAAAGAAGGAATTCTAGGCACATTTTCTGGGATGGAAAAAAGTCCTGAATCCTTCTTGGTTTAACAGTAGCTGATTAGACAACTAGTAATATTTACATCTCAGTTAAAAATCTATTTTAGTTAATTTGCCTAGGTACTCAATATCCCTCATTTTATAAGTCTATTTCCTTGTAATGATGAGTCTTTTTCAAACTGAATGAGAAACTTCTTGCACATCAGTTTCTCAGTATGAGTAGATTACTGTTAGTTTTTTCTCTAAGACTTAGAAGAAAAGATAAAGACAGAACCAACCTGAAAATGGAAGTAAATGAAATGTATTAACAATTGAAATTTACTTAACAGAAATACTTTGAAAAGAGCAATAAATGAGATAAATTATTAGCTTATAAGTTATGGAAGGAACAGAACAAAATTTTTGTTGTTGTTGTTATTGTTATTTTAATTTGGGATGGAATTAAATATTATTTTGTAATGATGGATAAGATGCAGCAATTTGTTAATTAGTATTTGAACTTACACAATGAACAAGAGTCTGAAGAACTGAAGAATACTTGAACAGAATATTACTCCCATACATAATGTATAGATCAACAAGAAGAGGTTCCCCATCAACCTAAGTGCAGGAACACTTTTTCCTAAAATTGATGAAATTACATTTGGATCATTTTCTGTGCATAGAAGATTTAATTAAAAATAAACTAAACTAAACTCGTTGTCATTGCTCTGTATTGTATGTATACTTAAAAAAAAAACCACCTCAACCAGTAATGTAAATTTTCTGTGTGAAAGGGAGTTAAATAGATGTCATATGTTGAGAGGACCAATGAATATTGCCAACAAAACTGTGGTAACTGAAAACACCAATGTTGAAATATATGCCATCACTTTGTGAATTTAGGTAAAGGTTTTGCTTTATTTTAGAAAAATAAATAATTAACATATTTCCATTCACCTCTCGAAGTGTCAAGCACAGAAAGAACCTATCAACTTGTTCAGGTTTTTTGTCTTTATTTTCTTTTATTGTAGTCAATGTTCTTCTTTTCAGAGTGCAAACTGTTAAGACTGGAGCATAAGTGTGAATGATGGAGACGAGCCGGTAGAAACAGTGAACTTCAAACTCTTTATTTACATATTGTGACAGCTCAAACTGGAGGGCTGCTATAGCCTTTCTTATAGAGGCAACTTATTAACTCTTCAACCAATAGCAAACCTGGAGCGCTAGCTCCATTAACCAATGGGAATGGCCTGTTAATGGCCAATCAGATGCTCCTGAACGGACCAATCCGATCCTGCCATTAACAGCCAATCAGAAGTGCAGGGCTAGAATCCTGCACTTGACTTCAAGCTCAAGATAACTTTATTGGTATTATTCATTCACAACACCCCTTTCCCCCGGCTTCTGCCCAAGGGGCGCGGTTACATAGTCCTTAAGGTAGGATGGCTGTTTTGTTAGTCTTTTCGATTTCCGCCTGGCGGTTGGTTGCACTTCTGCTGAGGTAGATCGTTGGTTATCGGTAGGGGTGCCTCTGGTTCCGAGTTCGCGTTCCTGTTGTCACCAATATCACTGGCCACTCCCTGAGGTGAACTCACTCTGGTCCCTGGTTCCTGTTCCTGCGTTTCAGTCCCATTTTCGGTTTCTTCAAAAAGGTTTCCCTCTAATAGCAATTCGCTTTCATCTACATCTCCCCCCCCTCAATTTGGTCATAAGGGAGTTCGGAAGTGCGTGATGGTAGCACGCGATCGTAGTTGATCTATGTGGCGCTTCCAAAGTCTGTTGTCAGGGCACTGAACGAAGTATGATCTTAGGCCAGTTACGCGGATTACAGTCACTTCTACCCACAGCGGATCACCCGATAAGTTTTTAGCAAATACTAAATCGCCTACCTGGAAGGTACGGCATCGGCCGCTGGATCCGAGTGGTTTTTCCGGTTCGTAGGCTGGGTGTAACCGATCGAGGTGGGAGCGGAGCTTTCGTCCCATTAGCAGCTCGGCGGGAGTTTTGTTGGTGACGCTGTGAGGTGTGAGGTGTTGTAGGAAAAGCATCCGGTTGATTTTCTCGTCGATGTTGTCGTAGTCAATCTTTTGGAGAGTCTTTTTGACGAATTGTACCATGCGCTCAGCCCTACCATTGGAAGCAGGGTGTGCAGGTGAAGTGAGCGCATGTCGGATACCGCGGTCAGCCAGGTACTGCTCAAAAGACAACGCGGTAAACTGGGGCCCATTGTCGGATACCAGAACGTCTGGTAATCCGTGGGTTGCAAACAGTCTTTCCAGTCTTTTGATGACCGCGTCAGTGGTCGTGTTGCTCATTCGGTGAATCTCGAGCCAATTCAAGTAGGCGTCGGCTGTTAGCAAAAACGTGTGGCCTTTGGTTGGCCCGGCAAAGTCCAGATGGATGCGGGACCAGGGTCCCCGCGGCATCTCCAATTCGGTTGGGGTTGCCTTTGGTGGAGCGTTGCTTACTTCTTGGCATCTCCTGCAAGTTTTAACCCACGATTCGATTTGTCTGTCAATGCCTGGCACCATGCGTAGCTTCATGTGAGGCACTTCATGCGCACGATGCCAGGGTGGCCATCGTGCAAGGTTTTTAACAGTGCCTCTTGGAGTCGTTCTGGGATAACACAGATGACACAACCCCAGATGACATAACCCTTCTGCGAGAACAACTCTGTTTGACAACTTTTGAATGGTGCAAAGTCATCTGGTACTTGGTCCAATGGCCATCCGCGTTCCACCCATGTGAGGACTCATGCTAAGATGGAGTCGCATTTTGTTTCTCTCGCGCAGTTAATGGTGGCGTGTGGAGTATTTCGATCTGCAACGCTGTCATCGTTGGTGCAGGATCGTTGATAGTTTCAGGGAGCGGTGTACGGCTCAGCGCGTCGGCGTGGGGAATGGCTTTACTGGGACGATATTGTAGCCGATAATTGTAGGCAGCCAAGAATTCTGACCAGCGGGTCATCCTGGGAGAAAGTATGTAGGGAGTTGGCTTATCCCCAGCGATTATCCCCAGCAATGGTTTGTGGTCAGTTACTATCGTAAAAGCCCGGCTGTACATGTACTCATGAAATCTTTTAACAGCTGATACAATTGCCAGGGCTTCTTTATTGATCTGGCTGTAATTTCACTCGGTTTTCAAGAGCGTCTTTGAGAAGTAAGCAACAGGGGCTTCGTTACCGTTAGGTAACACATGGCTCAAAATGGCGCCCACTCCAAAAGGCGATGCATCACAAGTAATTTTTATTGGCAAAGTCTCATTGTACTGCATTAGTACGGCGTCGGAAGTCAGTAGTTTTTTCACATTACGGAACGCCTGCTCTTCTTTGTGACCCCATACCCAAATCGATTTTTTTATCTAATAAACGATGTAAAGGTGCAGCGACAGTCGCCTTGTGTGGCAAGAATACATTTAGAAATTGATGAGGCCTAAGAACGCCTGGAGGTCGGTCTTGTTCTGGGGTCTGGGAGCGTTTTTTATTGCTCTCAATTTGTTATCGGTAGGGTGAATACCCTGACTGTCAATTAAGTACCCTAAAAATTCAACACAATCGGTACACAGTTTGCACTTTTTTTTTTTTTGACTTTCGCGCCTGCTTCCTGGAATTTTCGTAATACCAGTCTTAAATGCTCCCGTAAGATTTTTGGAGTGGGGGCGGCAATGAGCACATCATCAAAGTAGGGGACAACGCCTTTGATCCCCTGCAAGAGTCTCTCCATTAGGCTCTAAAGATCCCCGGGGCCACACTGACTCCGAATTGAAGCCGCGTACACTTAAAGGCACCTCGGTGTGTTACGATAGTCTGTGCCTGTGCCGTTTTTTCATCAACCGGCAGTTGCTGATAATCCTGAGCTAAGTCTAGTTTAGCGAAGACTTTTCCGCCCTCCAGGGAATGGAGGACGTGTTGCACCACCGGCACCGGATATGGATTTTGTTGCAGGGCGTGGTTTAGGGTGGCTCGGTGGTCCCCACAAATTCCCCACAAATTCCCCACAAATTCGAATGGAGCCGTCCGGCTGAATTGGTGTCACAATCGGCATTTCCCATGGGGGGTGGTCAGTTGGCTTTAACACTCCCTGGGCAATCAACTTATCAAGCTGCTTGTCGATTTTTGGCTTTAGAGCGAACGGAACTTGATGAGGCTGAAGGCGGATGGGAGCTATCTTTGGATTAAGGCTAAAGGATATCAGGGTCCCCTTGCACTCACCTAGCTTCTCCTCGAACACGTCCCTGAATTTGTGAGCGAGGTCTTCCTCCCAGTCACTGCCACCGATTCGGTTAATGCCAGCCACTTCAATGCCAAGTGGTGCGAACCATTGCAGGCCTAACAGACTGGGCCGGTCCTTATCGATCACCGTCAGGGGTAAGTATGCCGTGCAGTTCTTGAATGCAACCTGGACTCGACTGGATCCTGCGACTGGAATTCGGTTCCCCTGGTAGTCCTTTAACACGAGCCGTTGGAATTGAAGGTCTTGGCGCCGGATAGTGGGGATGAGTTGCTTGAGGGTCTGCCATGAGACCATTGAAAGAGATGATCCCAAGTCAACTTCCATTTGGCAAGGCTGATTTTCAATGTTCACGTTGACCGAATTTTCTTAGCATCTAGTGAAGAGGCATGCCCATAAGTGAGTGTTTGGTGGGCCTCTTCCCGTCTCGTTAGACTATTCACGGGTTGGTTTCTGTAGGAGTGGTTTACTGGTTCTCGCCTTATAGGGCGATTCCCTGTCAATTGGCGGAGATTGGTTCCTTTCGAGGTCTGGCTGGGTCCGAGGAGGCTTCTGCAGACTCATCCGATGTGGCCTCGTTTCCCGCACTCGTGGCAGAGCGCGTCACGGAATTTGCAGTCGGAGTGGTAATGGTTGGCCCCGCAGCCAGCGCACAGTTGCTGGGACTTCGGGTATCGTTTCCGATCGGACTGCAGGTGATGGACCTCTTCTTTGTCGTTGTCTGACGGCGAAGAGAGGTCCTCATGGTGGGCCGTCTGTAGCTGCCCTTCTGCGTTAGGTGAAACTTCGCCGGCTGGTGGGTGTGCTGCAGCGCGATTTCGGCGTAGTTGGGCAGCCGACTTCTTGGTCGCCTCCACTGCTGTAGCTTCAGCTATGGTGTCTTTAAGGGTGATGTCGCCCTTTGCCATTATTTTGCTCTGTACGTTTAGAGCATCTAATCCTAGAACTACTCGGTCTCTCAAGGCCTCCTCTAGGTCGGTGAAATCGCAGAGGCCTCCCAAGTTTCGGAGGTCCGCAACGAAATCGGCAACGCTTTCTCCTTTCCGTTGGTTCCTTTGGAAGAACTCGTGCTGTCTTATGAGCGTTGGAACGGTTGGTGCATAGTGGGTCCTTAGTAGCGGTTCGAGGACGTCCCAGTCCATTGCCTTCGCTTCCGCCGGTTTCGCTAATGCCTTAGCCATTTGGAATACCGCTGGGCCACAGTGCATTAGGAATACCGCCCGTTTCTTCCCGGGTGTGGCATCCTTCAGATTATTCGTTTCCAAAAACATTTGAAAACGATCCATGTAGGACTCCCAGTCCTCTTGAGCTGGATCGAACGGAGCGGGTGGTACTACGCTGCCGGACATGGTTCCGCCGTTGTGCGCTTCAGCCATGTGCTTAGTTGGCTCTGATGTCATCCAATCCCACCCTCGTCGCCAGTGTTAAGACTGGAGCATGGATGCGAATGATGGAGATGAGCCAGTAGAAACAGTGAACTTCAAACTCTTTATTTACATATTGTGACAGCTCAAACTGGAGGGCTGCTATAGCCTTCCTTATATAGGCAACTTATTAACTCTTCAACCAATAGCAAACCTGGAGTGCTAGCTCTGTTAATCAATGGGAATGGCCTGTTAATGGCCAATCAGATGCTCCTGAACGGACCAATCCGATCCTGCCATTAACAGCCAATCAGAAGTGTAGGGCCAGAACCCTGCACTTGACTTCAAGCTCAAAATAACTTTATTGGTATTATTCATTCACAACACAAACCACATCTTCTTTGCATTTTAATTTTTGTTTATTAAGAAACAAATACAACAAAGATATATGCTGATGCAAGTCTATGCTCCCCTTGGGGGAAAAAATAGCAACAATAACAAATACATGAGAAGAGGATATCACATTGCTGGCTCTATGCTAGGATGCAAGTTGTTACAGGAAAAAAATGTTTTTGTTAATTGTTCAGAAAATCCCTCTTTAAGAGATGAAATTAAACATAAATATGATAAGGCAGATTAAATTAATATGGTGGGGGGGAAGTCCTTTAATTGCACACTGGTGAGGTCTAGTTTAATGTAACTAGAAGAAAAAATAGAGGCACAATTAAATGTATACAATTTATTTTAGATATTTTGGCAGCAGTAAAAAGCAAACCATAGAAAATCACAAAAGCTTTATAGAACAGATCTTCACCAGCCTATGCTGAAGTAAGGCACTCCTGAATTTTTATTGTTTGAATCAAAGGACAATTAGAACAATTAATTAGAGGAACAACTTGCCCCCAGAAGTTGTGAATCCTCCAACATTGGATGTTTTTTAGAAGAGATTGGAACTATTTTTCTGAAATGGTATTGTGAATGAATGTTAAATAAAGTTATCTTGAGCTTGAAGTGGCCCTGCACTTCTGATTGGCTGTTAATGGCAAGATCGGATTGGTCCATTCAGGAGCATCTGATTGGCCATTAACAGGCCATTCTCATTGGTTAACGGAGCTAGCGCTCCCGGATTGCTATTGGTTGAATAGTTAATAAGTTGCCTATATAAGGAAGGCTATAGCAGCCATTGAGCTGAGCTGTCACACCATGTAAATAAAGAGTTTGAAGTTCACTGTTTCTACTGGCTCGTCTCCATTATTCGCACCCATGCTCCAGACTTAACACTGGTGACGAAGGTAGGATTGGATGATGTCAGAGCCAACTAAAACAATGAGGAAGACAACCAAGTACATGGCTGAAACGCACAACGGCGGAACCATGTCTGGCGACGTAGTACACCTGCTCCGTTCGATCCAGCTCAAGAGGACTGGGAGTCCTACATTGACCGTTTCCAAATGTTTTTGGAAATGAATAATCTGAAGGATGCCACAACCGGGAAGAAACAGACGGTATTCCTGACACACTGTGGGCCGACCGTGTTCAAAATGCCAAGGCGCTAGTGAAACCGGCTGAAGTAAAGGCCATGGACTGGGACGTCCTCGAACCACTACTAAGGGCCCACTATGCACCGACCATTCCAATGCTCATAAGACGGCATGAGTTCTACCAAAGGAACCAGCATAAAGGAGAAAGCGTTGCCGATTTTGTTGTGGACCTCCAAAACGTGGGAGGCCTCTGCAGTTTCACCGACCTAGAGGAGGCCTTGAGAGACCGAGTAGTTCTAGGATTAGATGCTCTAAACGTGCAGAGCAAAATAATGGCTAAGGGCAACATTAGCCTTGCCGATGCCATCGTTGAGGCTATGGCAGCGGAGGCAACCAGGAAATCAGCTGCCCAACTACGCCGAAATCGCGCTCCGACACACCAACTAGCCGGCGAACTTTCACCTAAGTTAGAAGGACAGCTTTCAACGGCCCACCATGAGGACCTCTCTTTGTCATCAGACAGCGACGAAGAAGAGGTCCATCGACTGCAGTCCGATCGGGACCATTACCCGAAATCCCAGCAACCATGCACTGGCTGGGGGCCAACCATTACCGTTCTGATTGCAAATCCTGCGACGCGCTCTGCCACGAGTGCGGGAAACGAGGCCATATTGGACGGATCTGCAGAAATCTCCTCGGACCCAGCCAGACCTCAAAGGGGACCAATCTTCGCCAATCGACAGGAAACCGTCCTGTAAGGCGAGAACCAGCAAACCACTCCTACAGAAACCGACCCGTGAATTGCCTAACGAGATGAGAAGAGGCTCACCAAACACTCACTATTGGCCACGCCTCTTCACTGGATGCTAAGAAAATTCGAGTTAAAGTGGACATCGAAAATCAGCCTTGCCAAATGGAAGTTGACTCGGGATCATCTCTTTCAATGGTCTCGTGGAAGATCCTCAAGCAACTCATCCCTACTATCCGGTGCCAAGACCTTCAATTCCAAAGGCTCGTGTTAAAGGACTACCAGGGGAACCGGATTCCAGTTGTAGGATCCAGTTGAGTCCGGGTTTCGTTCAAGAACCGCACAGCGTACTTACCCTGATGGTGATCAACAAGGGCCGGCCTAACCTGTTGGGCCTGCAATAGTTCACACCACTCAGCATTGAAGTGGCAGGCATTAACCAAATTGGTGGTAGTGACTGGGAGGAGGACCTCGCCCACGAGTTCAAGGACGTCTTCACAGAAAAGCTAGGCAAGTACAAGGGGACCCCGATATCCTTTAGCCTTAATCCAAAAATAGCTCCCATCCGCCTTAAGCCTCGTCGAGTTCCATTCGCGCTAAAGCCAAAAATCGATGAACAGCTTGAAAAGTTGATAGCCCAGGGAGTGTTAAAGCCAACCAATCACTCCCCATGAGAAACGCCAATCGTGACACCAATAAAGCCGGACGGCTCCATTAGAATTTGTGGGGACTACCAAGCCACCCTAAACCACGCCCTGCAACAAAATCCATATCTGGTGTCGGTGGTGTAACACGTCCTCCATTCCCTGGAGGGCGGAAAACTCTTCGCTAAACTAGACTTAGCTCAGGCTTATCAGCAACTGCCGGTTGACGAAAAAACGGCACAGGCACAGACTATTGTAACGCACCGAGGTGCCTTTAAGTGTACGCGGCTCCAATTCGGAGTCAGTGTAGCCCCGGGGAACTTTCAGAGCCTAATGGAGAGACTCTTGCAGGGGATCAAAGGCGTTGTCCCCTACTTTGACGATGTGCTCATTGCTGCCCCCACTCAAAAAATTTTACGGGATCATTTAAGTCTGGTTTTACAAAAATTCCAAGAAGCAGGCCTGAAGGTGAAGAAAAATAAGTGCAAGCTGTGTACAGATCGTGCTGAATTCTTAGGGTACTTGATTGACAGTCAGGGTATTCACCCTACCAACAGCAAATTGAGAGCAATAAAAAATGCTCCCAGACTCCCGAACAAAGCCAACCTCCAGGCATTTTTAGGTCTCATCAATTTCTATAACGTATTCTTGCCGCACAAGGCGACTGTTGCTCAACCTTTACATCGCTTACTAGATAAAAAAGCAATTTGGGTATGGGGTCACAGAGAAGAGCAGGTGTTCCGTAATGTAAAAAAACCTAATGACTTCTGACGCTGTACTAATGCAGTACAATGAAACTTTACCATTGAATATCACATGTGATGCATCGCCTTTTGGAGTGGACGCCATTTTGAGCCATGTATTGCCTAATGGTAGCGAAGCCCCTGTTGCTTATTTTTCAAAAACGCTCTCGAAAACTGAGTGAAATTATAGCCAGATCGATAAAGAAGCCCTGGCAATTGTATCAGCTGTTAAAAGATTTCATGAGTACATGTATGGCCGGGCTTTTACTATTGTAATTGACCACAAACCATTGCTGGGGATAATCGCTGGGGATAAGCCAACTCCCTACATACTTTCTCCCAGGATGACCCGCTGGTCAGAATTCTTGGCTGCCCATAATTATCAGCTACAATTCCGCCCCGGTAAAGCCATTCCCCACACCGACACATTGAGCTGTGCACCGCTCCCAGAAACCATCAACGATCCCGCACCAATGATGACAACTTTGCAGATCGAGACACTTCATACGCCGCCATTAACTGCCCGTGATATCGCGAGAGAAACAAAACGCGACCCCATCTTAGCACGAGTCCTCACATGGGTGGAACGCGGATGGCCATTGAACCAAGTACCAGACAACTTTGCACCATTCAAAAGTCGTCAAAAAGAGTTGTTCTCGCAAAAGGGCTGTATCATCTGGGGTGATAGAGTCATTATCCCAGAACGACTCCAAGAGGCACTGTTAAGAACCTTGCATGATGGCCACCCTGGCATCGTGCGCATGAAAGGCCTCGCACGTAGCTATGCATGTTGGCCAGGCATAGACAGACAAATCGAATCGTGGGTCAAAACTTGTCAGAGATGCCAAGAAGTAAGCAATGTTCCACCAAAGGCAACCCCAACCGAATGGGAGACACCGCGGGGACCCTGGTCCCGTATCCATCTAGATTTTGCTGGGCCGACCAAAGGCCACACATTCTTGTTAACCGTCGACACCTATTCGAATTGGCTCAAGATTCGCCGAATGAGGAACACAACCACTGAAGCAGTCATCAAAAGACTGGAAAGACTGTTTGCAACCCACGGATTACCAGACGTTCTGGTATCCGAAAATGGGCCCCAATTTACCACGCTGTCTTTTGAACAGTACCTGGCTGACCGTGGTATCCGACATGCGCTCACGTCACCTGTGCACCCTGCGGCCAACGGTAGGGCTGAGCGCATGGTACACTTTGTTGAGAGAACACTACAAAAAATAGACTACGACAACATCGACGAGAAAATCAACCGAATCCTTTTCCTACAGCACATCACACCTCACAGCGTCACCAACAAAACTCCCGCCGAGCTGCTAATGGGACGAAAGCTCCACTCCCACCTCGACCGCTTACACCCAGCCTACGAACCGGAAAACCCCCTTGGATCCAGCGGCTGATGCCATACCTTCCAGGTAGGCAATTTAGTATTCGCTAAAAACTTATCGGGTGATCCGCTGTGGGTAGAAGCGACCGTAATCCGCGTAACCGGCCCAAGATCATACTTTGTACAGTGCCCTGACGATAGACTTTGGAAGCACCATATAGATCAACTACAATCGCGGCTGCAGTCACGCAATTCTGAACTCCCTTATAACGAAACTGAGGTGGGGGGAGATACAGAGGAAGGCGAATTTCAACTAGAGGAAAATCTTTTCAAAGGGAACGATAGCGGAACTGAAACGCAGGAACAGGAACCAGGGATGGGAGTGAGTTCACCTCAGGGAGTTACCGAAGATATTGGTGACAACAGAAACGTGAACTCTGAACCAGAGGCACCCCTTTCGCTAAACAAAAATCTACCTCAACAAGAGTGCAGCCAAATGCCAGGCACACAGTGAAAATCAAAAAGACTAATAAAACAACCGTCCCACCTCAAGGACTATATGACCGCGTCCCATAAGCAGAAGCCAGGGGAAAGGGGTGTTGTGAATGAATGTTAAATAAAGTTATCTTGAGCTTGAAGTCAAGTGCAGGGTTCTGGCCCTGCACTTCTGATTGGCTTTTAATGGCAAGATCGGATTGGTCAGTTCAGGAGCATCTGATTGGCCATTAACAGGCCATTCTCATTGGTTAACGGAGCTAGCGCTCCCAGATTGCTATTGGTTGAATAGTTAATAAGATGCCTATATAAGGAAGGCTATAGCAGTCATTGAGCTGAGCTGTCACACCATGTAAATAAAGAGTTTGAAGTTCACTGTTTCTACCGGCTCGTCTCCATTATTCGCACCCATGCTCCAGATTTAACAGGTATAGGGTTTTCTGCCTGAGCAGTGCTTGGACTAGAAGGCACCTCCAAAGATCCTTCTAATTCTATTATTCTGCTATTCTGTTACAACATGGCACATTTCCTACTCTATCTGCAGAAGCCTCTAGATGCAGGCTGAAAAAATCAAAACAATTACTAGATGCTATAAAGGTTACAATTCTTTCTGTCACCTATTGCTGCTATTTAGTGGCCATCCAGATTTTTACATCCCAAATCTGGTAGCCCTAACAAAAACCAACAGGCAATGAAATGTTATTTTGAGGCTGGTGATGAGACATCTCGCTGCATTTGAGGACAGCAAATATGTGGCGCGCTGCCTGGAATACACAGTTCTGTCCTTCAAAATAGGGAAACAGCCAAAATGTTCCCACTGCTGCTTATTTCAATACCTAACTTTTCCCCCCTGAAACAACTGACAAAGCAAGAGTTCATCAGGATTTATTCCTAGGATATAGGGTTGTAGTTCAACTTGATTAACTATATATTTCAGCACAAATTATCTTCTGTTACTTTAATGTCTAATTGTAGATGTAATACTTTAAGTTTTGTTTGTGAATACATCATCATCATAATTTAATAAATTCAATAGTGTAATTTTCTGCACCTATAGTACTGTACCTTTTGGGATAAGTGCCTAAAACTAAGCCCCAATAGCTTATTTAGAAAGTTTAAGATTAACATAATAGAAATAGCAATAGCACTTAGACTTACATAACGCTTTACAGCCCTCTCTAAGCGGTTTACAGAATCAGCATATTGCTCTCAACAATCTGAGTCCATTTTACTGAACTCAGAAGGATGGAAGGCAGAGTCAACAAGCCTATAGTGAGATTTAAACTGCCAATTTGCAGGCCGCTGGGAGCCAGCAGAACTAGCCTGTAGTACTTTAAATTAGTATTTTAGTATGCTTTAAATTAGTATTTTCCAAACTTAATAACTTTAAGATGTGTGGACTTCAGCTTCCAAAATTCCCCAGCCAGCATTCCTAGCATTCTGGGAATCTACACATCTTAAGGTTTCTGAGCTTGAAAACATTTCTTTAAATTCTCCCTATAGTATATATAGAGAGAGATTTCCATAAGGCCACATTATGAGGAGACATTTGAAATATTTTGCAGTTTTGGCTGTTTACCCCCTTGCAATTTGCATCAGTGCAGAATTTCCTGATGATGCTGATCCTTGATCACTCATTCTCACCACATAGTTATAATCATGGGAGATAATTTTGATGAAGAATTCCACTGAACCCAAAAGCTTGCCTGCTCTTATGTGTCATGTGGGTTGATCCTAGAAAATTGTGGATTTTGGAGGTTTTCTTCTACTGAACCAATAAAAGCTTTTATTTTCATAATTGAAGAAATAAAAAGAATGTACCTTATAGTTTAATAACAAAATATTCCTCTAAGGCTGTATTTCTTAACCTTGGCCGCTTGAAGATGTGCGCCCTTCAATTCCCAAGTTGGATGACTAGATTAAGTCTATTTTACTGTAAATTTCAAAGGTATTTCAACTATTAGCATATTCTCAGGGAGACCATACAATCTAGGTTCCTTGAAGTACTAAAATACAACCTCTTTTAATGTCAGTTAATGATTATGTAGCCAGTTACAAAATAGACTTTAATTTATGTAAGTTCCTAGTGGGTAAACATAATGGTCTACAGGGAAAGATTGCAACCAAGTGGGAGGAAAATTTAAATTTAAATGACTCATTGGAGAAATTGAGTAACATTTGTGAACAACCTACAGCAATATCAATTAATGAAAGACACGGATGGATTCTTCTTAAGTGTATTTCATTGGGGAGGGGGACCTTTTCCAGAGATCTCAATCCAATACCATTCATATTATCAAATTAAGGTTCAGAGGTTTCACAGTGGTGGGCAACTGTTAATCAATTTAACTTGTCGCAATCTGCAGGCTAATTGGGATAACATCAGGGCTGCCAACTCTCACGCAATCAGCGTGAGACTCACGCAATTCAATCAATTTTGACTGTCTCACTCTGATAAACAAAATCTCACGCTAAACCCCCAAAATCATGGAATGTACAAAAATATCCCTACATTCTCTGATTATATTCCGAATATTCCCCTTAGCTTAGGAGAAGGATGAGCTCCCAGCGCCGCCCAGCCCTGCCCAGCCACCCCGCCCTGCCCAGCCACCCCACCGTGCCTCTTTTCCCGCCTTAATCCTTCTGCCGGCGTCCCGTAACTGTCACGATGCCGATCATTATCGCTTCAGGAAAGCGAAGAGCAGGAGGCTTCTTCGCCGCCCGGGGCGCTCGCAGCCACTTTGCCCCGCCCTCTCCCTCTCTGCAATGTCCTCTGGGACAAGCCAGCTGCCCTAGGCTTTCCAAAGAAGGACACGAGGGGGCTGGCAAAGCCTTTTTACAGCCTCGGCCAGTAATAACAATGGTAAGCAAAGCCAACGGAGTGGCTTCCATTTAACCCTTTGGTGTTTAAATCTTTGGTGATGTTTCTTTATTTTCTCTGGCTGGATTTCTGACCCAGGGGAGAAAGACCATTTAAAAAAGCAAAAAGGACAGAAAGAACACCAAGAAAGAATGGGACAACCCCCCCCCCCAAAAAAAAGAGATCCAACACAACTCTGAATAAAATTATTATTATTTTAAATTTTATTATTATTATAATTATTATTACCACCCCTTTACACGCCTTATGCTCTCTTTTAGCTGATCCAAAAGAGTCTTCCCAAACCAGCAAGGCGAGAAGCGCGCCAGGCTGATCTATAAAGGGGCTGGGCAGCTTTTTTGCAAAATACTTAATAGAAAGGTTGGAGGACTGACAGGATTACATCTCTGGCAGTGGATGAAGGAATCACTTTTTCCTCTTTCTCCTTTGAGTTTAAATCCTAGGTCTCCATGCACCAGATCGACAGGACTGTACTACATTATTATCATATTTTCAAACCCTTAGATAAGGACTCAATAAGGACTTTTTTTGATGCCAGTAGGCTTCTCAGCCCCAAATTGGGATAGCCCTGACTCAACTAGAACATATTCTAATCTTAACACAATTTACCATCCAAAGAGCAGTAAGACCATTAAGTTCAGAATCTAAACTTACCCAATAAATAATATACTGTTTCCTCACTGTGCTCAAGCTTCAGAATACAGTAGATGAGTTTTACAGTTAACAATATGTATATTTATATGAAGCACTCATTATTTGATTAAATGTTTAGTTTATACATGTCTGAAATTATGAACCCCTATTTCAGTCAACAAGTTAGTATATAATTAAAGACTGAGACTATAGCATTTGATATTGGCATGTAGTATGGTATTTGATACAGAAAGAAGAATACCCATTGATGTATTTGCATTATCTCTGTAGTTATTTCGGGTTTTTGTCTTTTTGTTGCACATTGAATTCATCCTATAGTGGTCTATAGTACATCACTAAGCTAATAAAGTCAGTTGAGGTAGAATACTGCAGTTACAAGTCAGGAACTTCAATTATTCATGGTCAGTGAACTGCATTATTAATATCTTACAAATCCGGTTCAAGTACATTGGTGCTGCTTGCATGTATGTATGTATGTATATTTCCAAATCATGACTAAAGTATGCATCAGATTGCACCATTTAAAATATAAAATTGTCAAAGCTCCCTACCGTGGAAGGGGGGACACCCCCCTTCCACACCATCCCCCCCCCTCGGTCGCTCCGCTCCCTCGCAGTGTCTCACTCCGAACTATCACTCAAGGTTGGCAGCCCTGTAACATGAAGCCCAGTATTTGTAGATGCTGTTTTATGTTACATAAATGAAGGAGAGAAACATTACTCCCTTTTTATGTCTACTTTAAATTTTGAGTACAATGCTGAAATAGAATTAGAATTCTTTTATTGGCCAAGTGTGATTGGACACACAAGGAATTTGTCTTGATGCAAATGCTCTCAGTATACATAAAAGAAAAGATATATTCATCAAGAGTCAAGAATCATAAGGTATAATATTTAATAATAGTCATAGGGTACAATAAGCAATCAAAATATACTAGGAAACAGTCAATATGAATCGTAAGGACACAGGCAACAAAGTTACAGTCATACAGTCACAAGTGTGAGGGGATGGATGATAAGGAGTGATAAGAAGATTAATAGTAATAGTAGTGCAGACTTTGTAAATAGTTGGACAGTGTTGAGGGAATTATTTGTTTAGCAGTGTGATGGCATTCAGAAAAAAAATGTTTTTGTGTCTAGTTTTCTGTTGTGCAGAACTAGCTCTATAGCATTATTTTGACGGAAGGAGTTGAAAACAGTTTATGTCCGGGATGTGAGGGGTCTGTAAATAAATGAATTGGAGGTTGTTTCTCTAATTATTATAACTAAAGCTGTTAAAATGGTTTAAGTTTTTGACTAATGTTCAGTTCAAAAATTCAACATAACCATGATTCTTTTTGAACTCTTGGTAACTTGTGCATGCATATATCCAAAGTCATGTTACACTTACCCTAATTAATCAACTTTGAAGTGTATTGGAATGTCAACTCCTGTATTCCAAGTGGTGGGAATTCTCAAGAATGATACCAGTTGGTTATTCTTGAACTTGCCTAGATAGAAACCAATTTGACCAACCTTTAAAATTTTGAGATTTAGTAAAGTTTCCAGTTTACTAAGTTGAGTTAGAAGTAGAATTGATCTTCCAACATATTATTTCCAATGTTACAGATATAAATGAAGTACTTGTATTTATATTTTCTCGAACTATAATGCTATTTTTTTTAGCAGACAATTAATTATAAGGATTCTAAAGATACATGAGTGCAGTGTGATGGGCTCATAGACTAATTTTATACAAATTGTAGTCCATATAGATGCAATCAGCAGAGAAATAAACTTTAAGCAACCTTCAAGTTTGCTTAGGATATTTGAAAAATTGTTACCATCCTCATTAATATGTGTTCACAGAAATATATATATATAGCTTGCAATAAAGTCATTGCCACAGCCATTCATATGTAGAAATGTAACAGTACTGCATAATTTAAGACCCCCTAACCAGGGGTGGGATTCTACCAGTTTGCAGCTATTCGCTAGAACTGGTTGTTAATATTCTAAGCAGTTCGGAGAACCAGTTGTTAGAAGAAATTACTGGCCTAATCCTGTAAGGAAGGCAGGAAGGAAACATTCTGGTGTTGTTTACAGAAACTGCCTCTCCATTAACCCTTATTACATTTTGGTAGGACTAGACCTCCTGTCTCAGGAACATCTGGAGTTTTTTTCCCCTCCTTTGCTGGTACTTTGCTTGTGTGGAGTGACCATTTAAAGTTACAATGGGACTGAAAAAAGTGACTTATGACCATTTTTCACACTTATGACTGTTGCAGCATCCCCACAGTCATGAGAGGCCAGGTAAGGAGATATGTGCCTCGATGTGAATGATATTGAGTTGGCCACACTGAGCCAATAACATGACCACGAAGCCATGTCCAACCAGTCGCATGACCACCAAGCCACACCCATCACCTAAGCCATGCTCACAGAAACAGTTTTTAAAAATTTTGAATCCCACCACTGCCCCAACCATCCTTTTAAACTATAACTTGCAATAATGATTATATGCCTACCATCCCTGTCATTGTTTTTTATATTATTCCTGTTTTTGTTTCTGTTTGACAAATTATAACAAATAAATTATCCCATGGCAAGTTGGCTGTGGCAAGTTGTCCTGTGAAAAGTTGACCATGGTGAATTGTCCCATTCTGGTTCTTTCAATGATGTACCAATTACTGCTTTTATTTAGAAACTGTAGCATAGGACTCATTTGTAATGTTTAATTAGTAATCCATTTGTGATCATTTTTTTATGCTATAGTACTGATGATACAACATTCTTGTGGATCTAATCAATGCTTCAGGTTCATTTTATAGTTTTCCTATTTTCACACAAAACAAAAATAGTTAATTTTTCTCACAGTCTGTAGCATCTTTTCTGTATTGCATAGGGTATTTCAAGAGCATCCTTTCCTGAAAAAAGCAATATTAAAAGAATGTGATAGGGTACAACATGCAGAAAACAATAGTCAGAGATCACATTGGATCACATTGTTATAACCACCATCAGGGCTGATTTTTTTACCAAACTCTGTAAGCATCTCTGAACTGATTGCAAAAAATGAGTTTACTTCCAGGTTTGAGTATATAGATGTTCTCTACATGGGATGCCTTTTTGTCTTGCCTGAAAATTTTGGTTGGTGCAGAACTGGGCAGTCATCATGGTTTCTGGCAGAACCCCCAAAATGATGTGTAACCTATACTGCCAATTTATTTCTTGATGAATATAAAATGAAGCTGTAACTTTTACAGTTTAGGTTCAGGATTCATGGGAGAATATCACTTTCCATATAATTTCCCCTGCCTAATACATTTCACCAAATACATTTCACCTATAAGTGTGGAAGACTATAGTTATACATCATAAATATATTTCAGTTAAATAAGTTAAAGTTTAAAAAGTTCAAGTTAGCTTAATGTAATGCTTCAGGCACCAGAACTGAGAGACCATGAGTTCTACTCCCACTTTAGGTATGAAAGCCAGCTGGGTGATTTACCTGGGTTGGTTACTCTTTTTTCAGCTTATCATACTTTACTGTGTTGTTGTGTGGGAAGTAGAAGGGAGGAAGGAGTACTTTATATATTGAAAAGTAAAGGTAAATGTTTCCCCTGTCCTGTCCAATTCTAGGGGGCGGGTGCTCTGTTATGTCCTGAGCATGGGCGTAAGGAACGGAGACGAGGCATTGAACTGTGACTTCAACTCTTTATTAGTAACTTCAGAACAGAGCAAAATACTTGGGCAGCAACAGCTCTTTTATAGAGCTGGCTGCTGTCACAATAACCAATGATTTGAGTTTACCGCTCTAACAAGCGTCCAATCAGAGAGACCCGCTGTCAGCCAATCAGATCAGCCAGAAATGACCAATCATGACTCGCTATTCGCGGGCCAATGAGAAGTGCAGGATTACAGGCCTGCTGTTAAATTAAAGCTATTAGGGTTGTTACTGAACGCGTTAGCTTAGTCCTTAACATGCTCATCTCTGTTTTTTAGATGAGGGAGCCAGGATTGTCTGAAGACATTTCCATGATCATGTGGCCAGCATGACTGTACACCAAGGCACACAGAACACTGTTACCTTCCCACTGAAATACTACCTATTTATCTACTCATATTTGCATGCTTTCCAATAGTTAAGTGAGCGGGAGCTAGGGCAAGTAATGAGAGCTCACCCTGTTGTAGACACTCAAACATGGGCTGGCAGCTTTCCAGCTGAGCCATCGTGCCTCCTGAGTTATTTATAAAAAATAATAAAGGAGAAATATAAATAAAATAAATAATGTACAATTATATTTTCCTGTAATGTTCCTTGAAGGCACTGCAGTAAGCTGGGCAAGTGTGCTATAGTCTTCAACTCAAAATGAGAGAAAATCCTAAGAAAATGCTGAGAAAAGTTTCTGGTTGAAGAAGAGTTAAGAGTTAATTTAAAACTGAGCAGACTCCATTTCATACTGTGTTTTTTAAAAAAGAAAAGCTGTTTTTTATTGCATATCAAGGATTGCCCTTCTGCTCCAACAACTGAGCCAAGACTCAATTCCCAAATACTAGGATGGCTTCTGTTAATTAAATAGTTTATCCATGATGGGTTGTTGACATTGATATGATTTGTGTTAAATAGTTTTAAGTTTTTTTAAGGTATTAATAGACTAATAGATACAATGTTTGTTCATGTTCGGGATATGGCTTTCGTACATTTTTCAGGCTTACTTTTAACTCAGATTTCAAAGTATGCAAAACACTGGAGCCATAGGCAACAAAACTTAAATATTTTGAAATCTTGTAGCTTTTAATTAGACAGAGAAGTATCATAGAAGTATCATTGTGAATTTATTTTCAACCTGCACTGCTAAAAGTGTCCCTTTCTCATGCCAAAGGTGTCCAGCTACACCTATATCTTCCTGTCAGTCTGCTCATATGTTGCAGATTGCTTCTTCATTACAAATTTGTTCATTATCCAAACCTATTCAGTTTTCCATCAACATTTCTGGCAGAGTTGAAGCACACATACAATGTTTAAGCAATTTTTCAACAGTGTGAAAAATAGCACATATTCCATTATATTGCCCTTTTTTGTTCTGTCTTTCTGTCAAATTCATTTGCCCTCAATGGCATCATTATTTATTGAGATCAGATTGATTATCTTTGTGGTTATATGAGCTATGTCTAGGCAGAATCCAAGAAGAATTATAGCATTCTAAATAGCCTTCAGCAATGCTTTTGTATGTAGCATCAAATACCACAATCTAATTCAACTTGTGGTTCTTAGATGGAAGAAATCATGTGATTAATTCTGGATGAAGCAAAGATGCTGAAGAAGCAATGGCACTAAGCAAGGTTGAAAATACCGAATATGGGCAAAATATTATATTGCTCAATTGTGTGCTATGAATAGATATCAACTCTCACCAACCACATATATTGACCTTCTCTAATATTTTCTGTTCCCAACCTGTCCTTCAGGTTTTCCAAAACTGGACCAATTGTGACTATGGTTAAGTTCATCCATCTTACTGTGGGATGTTCCCTTCTCCTACCTTCTTCTTTTACACCATTATAGACTACTATAATATAGAGCTACATTTATGCATAATATGACCCTGGAAATTTATTCCAAATTCTGTATTGATTTCTGGAGTACTTAATGCTCTTAAAGCTTGGTTGTGTTCTTGCAGGTACTTCATTACCCAGTTAGTGATTGTAGCATCAACTCCACCTTTATATAAAGTAGCTTGTCCTGCCTGTATTGGTGAGGGTGTGATTTTCTCCTTGATATTGTTTTCCACTTGTTTGTCTGGTGGTAATCCCTGCTTATCTATGTTTTGGCTACTGGAGATGTGTTCTGATCTTTTTGTTTCTTTTTTAGATTTTTTATTGTCTCTTTTGAATGGTATGTAAATGTGGTTTACTACAATGTGTTTATTGATGGCTGATGATTGTCAATAAATCCTTAACATTTTTAAAACTTGCTTGGACCAGGATGCTCACAGTTTCTCAGTTGAAACTATATTTGAGTCTGCTCATATGTTTTGAGATTAAGGATTTATCATTGAGTCTTCTGTGATGAAATGTGCACCTGGAAAAGCATGGGGAATTTTGCTCATTTTTCCTAGAGAGAGATCCAGAGATTGTAGAGTCTTGCGCTGGAGAGGGGGTGAGAAGAGGTTCAGGATAACCACATCTTAGAATGTCTTAGGATATATCTAGTAGGTCAGAAAGTTGTAGCCTTAGTTTGGCAAGATTCTGACATTAGGTGTAAGTGAGTAAAGGACTTCACTATGTCATCTTTGTTTTGGGCCTGATATCTTCTGACTTCTAGCTAGAGTTCATGGGTGTACTCTGTTAGTCACTACTATAAGCGACAGAAGACTATAACAGTCTTTTGTCCCTTACAGTGATGTTATAGTCCTTCCAGTGCATGTTTTTGATGATGCCTATTTTTCTTCTTCTTGGTCCTTTGGGTCTTTTGATTTATTTGT
Organism: Hydrophis major; assembly: GCA_033807585.1. Classification (NCBI taxonomy): domain Eukaryota; kingdom Metazoa; phylum Chordata; class Lepidosauria; order Squamata; family Elapidae; genus Hydrophis; species Hydrophis major. The sequence continues at coordinate 73,182,883 of CM066328.1, read as the reverse complement.
AGGCTATGGTGAACTCATGTGGCTATATTAATCTGTGAGTTATTTCTAAGATGCTTCCAATGTATGGCAGTGTCATACTTTCCATAGCTTGTATCCTTTTGCTGTAGTGAGTTGCCATTTTGTTAGAAAACATTGTATAAGCAATCTGTTTCTTTTTAAATTATAATTTACCATACAATATAAAAGTGATTGCATAGTTTTACTTACTCTCCATTTTCCCTTGCCAAGAAGCTCCACAGGACATTTAATTCCTATTTTCTCTATCCTTCTACTTATTCTTTGCTTTCCCCTTTTCTTCCCTATGCTAATTTGTATTCTTTCACAAGTCAATTGCTGTCTTAATTTGAATTTCCTTCTTTCTCCACCTAAGTTTTTTTTTTTTTTTGGTATCATTATTTCCAGTCCTTCTCCTTCTCTTTCGTTCACAAATTAACTCCCACTTTCCTCTGGGATATCAGTGTGTACCCTAATCTTGAAGAGATTTAACTTCTCAAAAATGTTTTTTATAATTTGTACATAGAAAAAACACTTGCACATGTGTTTCTCTGGGTTCAAATGGATGTCAATCACCAGGCTGAGTACATAAGCAGATTGCCAGCATGGATTGGAAAGGAATTTCCCCCCCAAAAAATTTATCTAAGATAGGAAATTAATTGATCAGTTGGGTCAGACTCATGGCTTTACCTAAGTAAAGATTACGAGTTCAATCCATTGATGAAAAAGATTTGAACAGACAGACAGATACAATCTGCTTGAAAGATTATTTCCAAAATTTATACCACTTCATAATCAATCATTTTCCAATGTAATTCTGCTAGTTTTATGCAACAGTTGAATGAAGTGTGTGTGTGTGTGCATGTGTGTACACATACATGAAAGAATTTAGATACTGTTTAGTCCTGATTCCTAAGAGTTCTCTTCCAACCTTGCTTGCCAGTTCAGATGGCAATCAATGCTGTGTTTCTAACAGAGCCCTACCACCTAAAATTTGGAATTACCCTGAAGAAATATAGGGCACTTGCAATTCTTCTGACACATGCACCACTTTTCCAAAGATTTCATGACCTTCTTCATCCTTCTAGATAAATTTTCTTCTTTCTAATAAACCAGAAATGAGTAATGACCATGTGGCTTTTCATTTGATGCTTCTTTCACGACAGAGCTATCCAGGGGTGGGATTCAACTGGTGTTACTACCAGTTCAGGGACTACGTTTTACATGCGCACGCGTGTAAAAAACTTTAAGTTGTGTTGCTCAGACAGCTGAAAAGCGCTGCGCGCAGGTGCGCAGCATTTGAAGAGCCACTTTTTTTCCTGCTTTTTCAACCTCAGCTGTGCCGTGCAAAGCAGCTGAGGTTGAAAAATCAGGAAATAAAGGACAGGCAAGAATGGATGGGTGGGCCAAACAGCAACAAACACAAAACTGGTTCAGCATCTGCTGCTCTTCAGAGCTACCGGTTCTACAGAGCAAGGCAGAACGGGTAGCATCCCACACCTGGAGCTCTTAAGATCTAAATATATACTCAAGACTTCCATCAGGCATGAGAAGATAGGTATGAAGATCATCCCAGCTAAACAAACAAGTATGTATATTGAAGGAATACACCATTCAAGTGACAACCGCAAAGGCGTCATTTTTTACCATTCATCATTTTGTACTGTTCAGGGACAGGTAATGCCAAACCACACCTATCTTTCAGAAGATAAAGTGCTGAATGATGGGCCTCTCAGTTCAGATGGCAATCAAAATGCTATTAAAGAAAAGCTGATGATTCTTTTGGAGTACTAATGGTGTGTATGATGCCTTTCAAAAAAATCAATGCCTTACAGATAGCTAATTGCCAATACAAGTGGAACCGGAGGTTGCAACTGTAATCCATTCCAGGATTACAGTCACAACCCAATTTGGTCATAACTGGGAGCATGACCATCTGCACATGCACAGACAAAACAAAAAATGGCACCGAAAGAGAAATCATTGGCAGGGAAATCATGGCAGGGAAAATTGCCACGGCAATTTTTGGGTTTCCTTGTTCACCACCCAAAGATCTGTTCATGACCAGAAGCAAACCTGTTCTGAAAATTCTGGTTATCACCAATTTGGTCATGAACAGAAGCATTTGTGACCCGAGGTTCTACTGTATTGCCATATTGAAAAATAATATCCTACAATGAATTACAATGGGAACATAGAATGTAAGAAGCACAGATACAGGAAAGGCCAGCCATATGAAAGATGGAATGGAATGACTACATATTACATCTTAGACAACAGTGAATTGAAATGAGCTAGAATTGGACACTTCAGATTATATTGTTTATTAATTAGGACTTGAAAGACAAAAACAAAAACTCAGGTTTACTTTGATAAGAAAATATAGAAAGACAGCACTTGAGTTCAATGCAATCAATGACCAAATAATATCAAAAAGACTTAATAGTCAACTCTTTAATATGATAGCTATCCAAATATATTTATTTGATTTATATAGCTGCTCATCTCACATTTAAATGACTGTAGGCAGCTTACAAATAAAACAAAACACAAAATACACAATATAAAATACAAATACATGCTTTGTGCTCTAACCATTTGGATAGAAAAAAAAGTGGATGAATTTTATGGTTAAGTTAAGTCTGACATTAACAAAAGACCCAAACAAGATGTCCTGATGGTTGTCAGAAAGTGGAATGTTAAAGCTGTAAATAATAAGGACAAAATGTTATTGGGTTGTGCAGTCTATAAAACAGAAGGAGGCCAGAGAAGGAGAAGTTTTTGCCAAATTAATAATTTCTTCATTGCTAACACAGTCATAAAATAACCAAAATATCACCTATAAATGTGAACATCACCAGATGGAGCAGAGAGAAATCAAATTAATTCCATCACTGATACAAGGAGGTGGAAGAGCTTAGTCATAACAGCAAAGGTATGACCAGGGGCAGTCAAGCTAGAGCAGAAGAATAAAACCAACCAATTTCCATGACAGAATCTTAAATACACTGTATCTACCCACAATTTTCAAGAAAATATCAAGCTTTGAAGTCCTGAATCTCATGGATAAGGAATGAGAAGAACGGTGGAATGAAATCAAAGCAGTTGTTAAGGATGAAAAATGAAAAGAAACTGCCAAAGAGCAAGAAACAGAAGAAAGCAAATTGGATGTCAGAACAGATAGTGGAAATTGCCAAGAAAAGAAACCAAAGCCAATAAGGCAAAGATGTCAGGAAGGAACTCAATTTCACAAACTAGCAAAATAATGCTTGAGGATCATTCAAGGCAGATGAGAGATGTACATGGAGAGAGAGAGATTCCAGGCTTCAGGAGACACGATTGTTGGTGCAGGCTAAATAATCGATCATCATCCTAAGAATACTCTCAAAGAAGTCAATATGTGCTTCACTGGTTATAGAAAACTTGCAGTTGTAAGGACCATGTCAGGTTGTAGAATATCTTTGGAAACCAATATGCAGATTAGAAAGTGATGTCTGCAATTGGCAAAACAGACTGGGTCCAGATTGGCAAAAGAGTCAGACAAGGATATATACTTTCTCTTTTTTAGTCAAGCTACTGTAACTGTTAATTGAGGGAAGGTGGATAGGGAAAAGATGACCATATTATTAAAATTAAAATGGAGGAAAAAAAGACTGACTTAATGACAATAGCAGTAGTAGTAATAGCAGTATAGCAATCATCCTTAGAATGGACATTGCAGAGACTGAGATGGTGGAGAGCTTCCTTTAGGGCTGATTATCGATGATTAAAAAAAAATCATCAGGGAAGATGTGTATTATATATTGAAAAGTTGAGAGCTTCCATTCTATGCAAATTGGGGGGAGTCCTAGAAACTAGAGTTCTTCAGCAGTGACACTGATCCTCTAAAATAATCTTCTCCCATAGGTCAATATGGCATCTTCTCTCCAGATATTTTGGAAGACTATCATAGATGTTAATAGTTAAAACCAGAGGTGGTGTTCAGCAGGTTCTGACCAGTTCTGGAGAACCAGTAGCAGAAATTTTGAGTAGTTCAGAGAACCGATAGTGGACATTTTGAGTAGTTGGGAGAACTGGCAAATACCACCTCTGGTTGGCCCCATCCCCATCTATTGTCTGCCTCCTAAGTCCCAGCTGATCAGCTGGGCCTTCTTTTGTTGCCCTGCTTAGGAGAATGGAGCTGGAAATCAGGTTAGTGGGGTGGGGAGGGAATGGGGATTTTACAGTATCCTTCCTCTGCCACGCTCACCAAGCCATGCCCACCAAGCCACGCCATGCCCACCAAGACATGCCAAACCTACACAGAATTGGTAGTAAAAAAATTTGAATCCCATCACTGGTTAAGACTACAATGATAAGAATGATAACTTTTAATCATTGGAGTGGATGGCTATGCCTAATAGGTAGAAAGCCGACAGTCTCAAACCTTCTCTCCCAGAAGCCTTCTGGGTCTTCATACACTGGTCCCTAATCTTGCTTTGAGATAGTGGCTAAGTAAGTTCCTGCTACTACCATGTATCTTCTAGGTGGCTCCTTACCTGATGTAACCAATTCTGTCCTAGCCTCAGTTTAGCAATGCTTGCCCATTGTTATAGAAGTGTTTTTTCCAATTTGGCAATTTTAAGATGTATGGACTTCAACCTCCTATGCTGGCTGGGGAATTCTTTGAGTTGAAAATATATCTCAGTTACCAAGTTGGAAAAACACTGTTTTAGGAAGACCAGGGTTATGCTTTTTCCAGCAGAAGGACAGACCAGGGCATGACATTGTTTGTGTATGATACACAATATCTCTCCCTTTGTGTAGATGTGTATTCTACTTATTTATTTATTAAACTGATATGCTGTCCATCACACCTAGAGGCAACTCTGGGATGCTTTCAATCAATGAAACAAACAAGATAAAATATTAAAATAATAAATATCAATTCTAGTTCTCTGGATGGCTGGGGCTGTTAAATTGTGTACAACTGAAAACAGGCAGGCATGGTATAATCCAAAATCTAATTGAAATAGGCATAACTATAGAAGTTTCAGGTTTTTTGTTCAGAAATAGAGATGGAGAGGGAAAAAATGTATATCAGCCAAGTCTTATCAGAGGAGACAAGCACTTTTATTTTTCAGCTTCTGCATTGCTAATTAGTTTGCATTCTTTTATGTGGTCCTTTTACTTTACTTAAGCTAAGTGTAGAGTAGTAACCCTTTTTGCACTCATCTATTTTTCCCTCTAGATTTATATTTGTTCTCAAATGCATTTTAAGTAGGCAAATCAACACCATAAAAAATAGCCTTAATACATCTTCCCAACATATATGCATTTCCCCTCTCCTTATTATTATTCATTTTTACAACTCTAGGTTTAAGGGCTTACAGAATTAATTGGCTTTTTCCCATCCACTCTTAGACTGATGAGCTGACAGATGACTGGCTGGTGAACTAACGTCAGATAAATATTTGATCTTCTGTCTTCCATCTGTCTTCAGCCTCTGCCCTAAGTATAGATGATTGCCCCAAAACACTGTTGCCCTTTCACACTTACTTACTAGGTTTTGCCCTTGAGCACTTCAAGTACACCTTCCATTTTATTTATTCATTCATTCATTTAATGTATAAGATTGGCCAGTTCTGCAATAACTTTGAGAGTTTGCCAAATTTTGATTAAAGTGCTCAGTCTATTTTATGTTTACAAGTCAATCTTAACATAGATACAAACCTACAGACTACCTCCAACAGCACTGGACTTTGCTAATCCATGATGGCATTCACAAACGGGTCAATTCTCCTCATGGCGTTACTCTGCCTTAATGCCAATGTGGCACCTGATACTTATATCAGCCCATCCGCAGCTCCTCTTTCTCCTGCATAAACTTTTCTGCATTAATTTATGCTGACCTTTAATACCAGTTCCTTATTAGCACAACAGTTGCAAGCTATATTGATTGAGTATATGTATGGGTGTGTAAACAGTAACTGTGAGAGGGATCTTGGAGTCCCAGAGGACAATCACTTAAATATGAGCCAGCAGTGTGCTGCAGCTGTGAAAAAAGTTAACACAATTCTAGGCTGCATAAACAGAGAGATCGAATCAAGATCACGTGAAGTGTTAATTACCACTTTATAATGCCTTGGTAAGATCACACTTGGAATATTGCATCCAGTTTTGGTCACCACGATGTAAAAAAGTTGTTGAGATTCTAGAGAGATTACATAGAAGAGCAAAAAAGATGATTATGGAATGGAAGTTAAAACATATAAAGAACAGTTGCTGGAATTGGGAATGTCTAGTTTTATGAAAAAAAGGTCTAGGATCAGGGATGGGATTCCACCGATTTGGACTGGTTCTATAGAACTGGTTGTTATGATTCTGCACAGTTGGAGAACCTGCAAATCGTGCCCCTGGCTGGCCCCTCCCCTCTCTCCCCTCCCCTCCCTTCCCAGCCCATTCAGTGCTTGTCGCGCATGCGTGACATTGCACGCATGCCTGACATCACTGACTGCATTGTCCCCCACCCAGTCACTCCTTAAGGAAGACAGGACAAGAAGCAATGGATGGAAACTAATCAAGGAGAGAAGCGGCCTAAACCTAAATAGCAGTTTCCTGGCAGTTAGAGCAATTAATCAGTGGAACAACTTGCCTCCAGAACTTGTAATGCTCCAACACTGAAAGTTTTTCAGAAGAGATTGGACAATTTGTCTGAAATGGTATAGGGTTTCCTGCCTGAGCATGGGGATGGACTAGAAGACCTCCAAGATCCCTTACAACTCTGTTACTGTTATTCTGACAGAAAGATATTGTGCCAGAGGCTCATCACAGGCATATCTACAACAATTATATATTTTGATGATATTGTTTTAACCAATAACCAATAGCAAATAATATGTTGTAAACCACTATGTATTATTTGGGAGGGTAGCAGCAAATAAACAAATAAATACCACTCCAAAATTTATTTAACAAAATGAATGCTTAGATTAGTGGGATAATAAAAACAATGGAAGCATTGAGACTGTCCCAGTTCTTCTCACTCAGGCAAGGTAAAGAACATTTGCATAGGCTGATTCAAGTCACTGATTTAGAAATCATCCAGAAGCCATTGTTTGCCCCAATGTTTCTCGATCTTGGCAGTATGAAGAGGTGTGGACTTCAACTCCCAGAATTCCCCAGCCAGCATAGCTGGGAGTTTGAGTTCACCCATTTTCAAACTGCCATGGTAGAGAAACTCTGGCTTGCCCAACATCAGGCACTTTATATCTTGGGTAGAACAGAATTTGCTAAGTTTATATATAATTGTTAGTAGAAATGGAAATATTTCTCACTCCTAAATATTTAAAATTAGCAATATACTCAGAATTTCAAAGTGTGCCATTGCAATCAACCTACTGGCATGTCAAAGGAGTGCTGTTTTGTTTTCTAATACCTTAAAAATGGGACTAGGATCAGCATTTGATTCCTTAAAGAGATTTGATTCCTTAAAGTGGAGAGGCTACACATAGACAATTACACAGGAACCTAAGTTTATGACCAGGCAATGGAGCTGAGCAACAGGGACAAGACAAGACTTCTGTTTCTGGCAATATCAGACAACAGAAATCAGCCAAGGTGCTCTCCTTGTTATTCCCAGCTGTTAATAAACTATGAAGTTATAGAAGAAGTAAATAGTATAAACATGAAAAGCAACTGCTTCTTAGTGGAAATAACAAGTTGTATATAGTCTCCTACTATAAGCATGTTCACTGCCTCACAGCTTATAATCTCATGATAATTCTTTCTTTACAATCAGGGAAAACACTAATTTGTCCATCAAGATAAGGTGCTAAATTCTCTGCAGCATTGGTTGGCTTTACATGCTTTTTAGTTTGCAGATGCCTTGATGTTCTCCTCCAAAGGGTCTTCCAAGAAAAGTAGGCCAAAGCATAGCCTGAATTTTGAATAGAAATTGCCCAAGACCCTTTTTTTAGTTCTGATAAATATCCTTTGCTTCTAAATTCTTCATTGGATTTGAAGATTCTAATAAAATGGTAATCACCATCATAATCATTTCTGCAATCCTAAAATCTGCTCACCTTTGTCCTATATCATAGAAATTCTCACCAAATCAGATGAGGGGCTACATCAGTATCTAATAAAATATTATTATTATCTCTTTTATTCATTAAACATGAAACTCAGTCAGCTGAACATTTAAAATGTATCACAAATACCGGTGACTGGTACTAAGGTTTGAAACAGGTTGCTGCCAGTGTCCTAGGTATCAACCAAGTATCTTCTTAAAATATACGATATTCCCAGTAGCCCATTTTTTTACAGTTCCACAGGAAGTTGCAATTTCTTGATGTGTTTTGTAAAATTCTTGGACATGGTACCCCAATGACAATGAGTATCACTGTTACATGTTTCATCCATAATTGTGTAATTTCGATGGCCAGGTCATGATATTTCGTTATTTTTTCCAGTTCTTTTTCTTCAATTCTGGCATCTCCTGGTACAGCAATATCAATAAATTGTATGCTTCGGCCCTCGACAACCATACTATCTGGTGTGTTGTGTTCCAAATGGCAATCCATCTGTATTCGAAATTCAACATTACTTGTTGTTTTCTTTCTAGCCAATGTTTCTAGATGTTGCATTTCCACATCTGTGAAAACTTTATTATGGATGATGAAATGTCTTTGATCCATTTATCTTTGTTCAGTTACATCACTTTCTGGGTGTTTTTCCTTCACAGTTGCATCATTCTTTTTTTTTAAATCCCCTGGCTGCTGGCTCTGCCTGATGGTAACATTTGATGATTTCTTGATTTTCTTTGGTTGTCCAAGTTTTGCACTTTTGTCCCAGTCGCTTTACAGTTGCACACTCTGGTTCCCCAGAAGAAGCAACTGAGCCTTGTAGCCCATTTTTCAACAGATGTCCAGGAGCCATAGCATCTGACGTGGTCCTTGTTGATCTGAGTGATGATCAATCTGGTATGGAATTTTGTTGATTTTTTCTCACCATTGATGATATTAGGTGCCTGGGTTGGTTCACAGTGGCTAAGCCACTACCGATCTGAAAACCACCAATTCTATAACCATAGGGACCGCACCTGATAGCCACCCAGACCCAGTCACAGGTTATTATAGGCTGACTATGTAAACTGCTTAGAGAGGGCTATAAAGCACTGTGAAGCAATATATAAGTCTACGTGCTATTGTTATTAGTATAGTTAAACAGATTTTGATATAGTTACCTAACTAGACACATTTTGCTAACCTATTTTACTTCTTTCTTTCGCCTTTGTAGTTCAAAGTAAACACCATATAAACATGAAAGCAACTGCTTCAGAGCAGAAATAAAATCCTCGGGTTCTTAAAAAGCATCTCTGCCATTTCTCTATGTTATTTATCATTGCCAGGAACGTCATTATGTTAGGCTTCTTTGATATTTTGAGATTCAGGAACTCAAACCAGTAACAGTCCACCTGTCTACTTTATTTGACTGGGAGAAGAAATAACTCCGTTATTGGCACCATCTGCTATCTAAATTTCAAGGAATGAATGGGCACCTGGGAATTTGCATTCTGAAATATTAGCAGGAAAATCATAGAATTGGAGGAAAGAAACAAAGCCAAGAAACCTGAAAGCTTTGCTTCACAATATGGGTAGAAAAGCAGGGCTGGAATGGATCCTATCATTTTAATTGTTTCCTGAGTTACTGAGTATGCATATGTTTTTAGAAACAACACATGGAATGGTTATAGCATTAGATATGAAGAAGGGAAATATATCTACAGAAATTATAAACACTATTCTGTTTTACCATGCCTTTTACAACTGCAGATGAATATGTAACAAATAAGGCTTCTCCTAGCTTAGAATAATTTTCCTATTGCTCTTTCAGTAAAATTGCCTCTAAATACACTTTGGAATTTCTTGTATAGAAAATTGCAATAGGAAAATAAGATGTCTGCTGGAGAAGCCAACACTCCATTGTTCTGTGACCTGCAATGGTTGATTAGGTGCATTCAAGAAGTTCACAAGTATTTTTTGGCCTCACAAGAATGATCCCTGCCCTAATGTACACACCAATATATTATTTCCAAACTAGGGAAAATAGTTTACTTGCTGGAATTCTTATACCTAAACTCTTTTCTCCTTCTTCTGTAGGTAAAGAAAACTGATGTTTGAATGAAAGTTATTTTGTTGGGGCAGCTTTCAAAATTCTAAAAGTATCTGCAATCTTCCTCAGAGCCAGTACACTTTCATAGTACATAATTGAAAGAAAAGACCCCGCTTCACAGGTATCAAAGACAGCTTTCATTTTTTTTCTTCTGAACCAGAGGTGGTATTCAGCAGGTTCTGACCAGTTCTGGAGAACCAGTAGTGGAAATATTGAGTAGTTCAGAGAACCGGCAAATACCACCTCTGACTGGAGATTTTACAGTATCTTCCCCTGCCACGCTTAGCAAGCTATGCCCACAGAACCGGTAGTAAAAAAAATTGAATCCCACCACTGTTCTGAGTTGTTGCCATTCGTTTCCAAAGGTGAGAACCACGAAGAGGAATTCCACTCTAAGTAACATAAGCATAAATGTACACCATCCATTTAAGAGTAGAGATGATGAAAGTAATTTTGATGAAGACAATGTGATGATATGGTCCAAAGTTACATGCCAGTATCTATGTCTTCAAATTCATCCTACAGGAAATGCATGCTTAAAGAAATAGAGAATGAGATGTTCATGTATGTTTATGAAATATATATTTTCCTGGGGCGTCATGTTCTAAATTGGTAATTCCGCTACTGAAAATATACTTCAAGTTGGCAAAAGGGTTCTGGTAATAGTGTGCCAGTTCTGTCAAGGCCAAAAAAAAATAGGACATAGTTCCAGGAAGGAAAACCAATTGCTTCAATATCATTCCAAACAAGAGGTTCCAATTCCTGCAAATAGCATGAAATGCTTCCCAATCTTTCTACTTTAACATGAGATAAAATATTTTCAGTCAAACAAATGCAGAATAAAGCTTTCAGCTTTTCATTGGGAAACTGTTACTCAGAAGTTGGCCAGCTATGCATGATTCTTTTAAACAAAACATCCCATAGTAGTCAGTAGGAATTTTATGATATGTATTCTTGGCTGCTACTAGAAGCCTCACTTAGCCACATCCTAAAATCTGATGAAAATAAACTTCAGGACAACATTTCAACTCATAGATGATTCTGCTTATTCTGTTAGAATTTTCTTCTATATCATACTATAGTTTCTGTTTTGTATTGTGCTGTATAAAAAATAATTGTGCTCTGGCTTTTGATTGTAAAATGTAAACATGCTTAATATATGTAACATGGTTTTGCCTATACATATTGTCGTGTCCGCAAAAAGACGCTCAGAGTCGGTGACTTTCATTCAAAGCTCTTTATTAACAATGGGAGAACCGAACCGGCGAAAGGCAAAAAGCCCGCGGCTTTTATACCTTTCGCAGCGGCGGCTGCGGCCAATGGCAGCGATTCAAGTCTCCCGCTCTTGGTTTGCACCAATCGCGGGAGACTTCAATCGGGCCAATCAGCGCGGCTCGCCTGGCCAATCAGAAATCCCCGCGCCTTAGCCAATCAAGGCTCGGGGATTTCGAGTATTCCAATTCAGGACATAACACCCCTCCCCTCTTGGTATGGTCCATCACGTGGTGTAGTCACGCAGGTAGGCGGGGCTCCGTCGAGTCCTAGTTGACTTGCGCAACTCACTTGCATGCTGTAACTCGGCCGGAGCGGTCATCTTTTTGGCTGCTCCTGCCTCTGTGCGAACCGGCTGGATGATCGGGCCGGTTCTTTCGCCGTGGCTCCCGCCTGGGCCTACCGGGTCGGTTGAGCTACGGATTTCGCCGCTCCCGCTTGGCTTCTCCGAGTCGGTAGAGCTGGCCAGGTGGTTCTTCTCCGGAGGGGACTTGCGATGGCTGTGTTCCGGTGAGTATTTTTGGTTTATTTTTTCCTGCGATTGTCTCTCCGGGTATTCCCTCCCCCCTTGGTTCGTGTCTTGGGGGTTGAGGTCAGTCGCTGTTCGTGACCTGAGCTGGTCGATATGTCGTTTCCAGGCTCGCCCGTCGATGGTTTGGAGCCGGTACGACCGTGGACCAGTGACTTGAGTTATGACGGCTGGGATCCATAGGGGGTCCCCCGTCATGTTCTTTGCATAGACTAAGTCACCTGGGTCAAATGTCCGGTACCTGGAGCTGGAGTCTGGGGGCCGCTCCGGGTTATAGGTCGGGTGCAATCTGTCGAGTGGGGACCTCAGCTTTCTGCCCATCAGAAGCTCTGCAGGGCTCTTGTTAGTTGTGGTATTGGGAGTGATGTGCTGTATGAAGAGCAGTCTGTTGATTTTGTCGCTGATCTCCCCGTGGTCCATTTTCCGGAGGGTCTTTTTTGTAAACTGGACCATCCGTTCCGCCCTACCGTTCGCCGCCGGATGCGCCGGTGCTGTTAATGCGTGGCGGATACCCCTCTCCGCCAGGAACCATTCAAAATCGATGGAAGTGAACTGGGGCCCGTTGTCTGAGACGACGACGTCTGGGAGGCCATGTGTGGAAAACAGTTTACACAGTTCCTTAACGACGGCCTCTGTGGTAGTGGATTTCATGTCGCTTACTTCCAACCAATTGGAGTACGCGTCAACTGTGATTAGAAAAGTATGCCCATTTGTGGGGCCAGCAAAGTCTAGATGGATTCTGGACCAGGGCCCCCGTGGTGTTTCCCAGTCCCGGATAGGTGCTGCGGGTGGGCTGGATCTGGTCTCCTGGCACCGGTGGCATTTGGCGACCCATGCTTCAATTTGCTTGTCCATCCCTGGCCACCAAGCGTAACTCCTGGCCAGGGCTTTAGTCCTGACGATGCCAGGATGACCCTCATGTAGCATCTCTAATACCCTCTCTTGCAATCTGTCCGGAATTACCACCCGGTCACCCCACAGAATACACCCTCTTAGTAGTGAAAGTTCAGTCTGGCGCTGACGGAATGTTTTAAAAGTCTCGTCATTGTCTTTCTCTGGCCAGCCTTTTTCTAACCAGTGTAAGATTCGCGCCAGACGCCTGTCCTTAACGGTTTCTCTGGCAATGTCTGATGCGGTAATAGGTAAACTCTCGATACTTAGGGTGTTTGTTGTTGGAGCTGGGTCAGGTTCAGAGTCAGGTAAAGGCGAGCGGCTTAAAGCGTCCGCGTGCGAAATTTTCTTACCTGGCTTGTGTAGCAGTTCGTAACTGTAGGCTGCCAGGAATTCAGACCATCTTGTCATCCGGGGTGACAAGATGTTTGGCGTGGCTCGGTTTCCAGCGAGGATGCCCAGCAATGGCTTATGATCCGTCACGATGGTGAACGGGCGGCCATACAGGTATTCGTGAAAACGTTTAACGGCGGCAACTATAGCCAAAGCTTCTTTGTCCAGCTGGCTATAGTTCCGTTCCGGTTTAGTCAGAGTCCTGGAGAAAAAAGCGATAGGTGCTTCTCTCTGGTCTGGGAGGGTGTGGCTGAGGACAGCGCCGACGCCGAAGGGTGATGCGTCGCAAGTGACAGTTAAGGGCAAGGTTTCGCTGAATTGCATCAGGACGGCGTCGGAGGTGAGGAGGTCTTTGGTTTTTTGAAAGGCGGCTTGTTCTCGTCTCCCCCAAGTCCAGGTTGCCTTCTTGTCTAGGAGTCTATGTAAAGGTTCCGCCGCCGTTGCCTTTTGAGGTAGGAAAACATTATAAAAATTTAGTAAGCCTAGGAACGCTTGTAGTTCCGTTTTGGACTTTGGGGTGGGGGCTTCCTTGATGGCTTTCACTTTTTTAGTCGTAGGGTGAATGCCATGCCGGTCTAGGAGATAGCCCAAAAACTCTACTTGCTTTGTACATAGTTGGCATTTTTCTCGTTTGACTTTAAGTCCTGTTTCTTTAAATTTTGTTAAGACTTGTCTGAGTCGGTTTTCTAATTCGGCTTCGTTTGGCGCCGCCACTAATACGTCATCGAAATAGGGCACCACCCCCTTGATGCCCTGTAGCAAACGTTCCATCAGGCTCTGAAAGATGCCTGGTGCCACGCTGACTCCAAATTGGAGTCGGTTACACTTGAAAGCCCCCCGATGGGTCACGATTGTTTGGGCTTCCGCCGTTTTCTCGTCCACAGGTAGCTGCTGATATGCCTGGGCGAGGTCGAGCTTGGCAAAGACTTTGCCCCCTCCCAGTGAGTGCAGTAAATGTTGCACTATTGGGACTGGGTAGGCGCTTTGTTGCAACGCGCCATTTAGGGTGGCCTTATAGTCCCCGCAGATTCTCACGGACCCGTCTGGCTTTACTGGGGTCACTATAGGGGTTTCCCATCTGGCATGGTCTATCGGTTGCAATACCCCTTGTTTGACGAGCTTGTCGATCTGCTCGTCAATTTTAGGCTTTAAGGCGAATGGTACCCTTCTAGGTTAAAGCCGCTTAGGGGGAACCCCTGGGTCTAGGTCAAACGAGATAAGGGGCCCCTGGTACTTGCCCAAGCCTCCATCGAAGACCTCCTGGAACTCCTGGGCTAGCCGCTGTTCCCAAGCTTCGATGGTGACGTGGTTGACACCTGTCAGCGCGATGTTAAGCGGGGCGAACCATTGTAAGCCCAGTAGGCTTGGGCGGTCGCGATCGACGATCGTGAGTGGCAGTTGTTCGGTGTGGCCTTTGTAAGTTATATTGAAGTTCTTGGTGCCCACTACCGGGACGCGATTCCCTTGGTAGTCTTTTATGATGATCTTTTGGGCATGCACGTTTCTTTTTTGTAGTGTAGGCACCAGTCTTTTGATTTCGCGCCATGCAATCATGGAAAGGTAGGACCCAGAGTCCACTTCCATTTTGCATGGCTGGCCTTCGATATGGACTTCTACGTGTACCTTTCTGGCGCCGTCGGAGATGGCGTGGCCGATGGTCACCGTCTGGTGGGTTTCTTCTTTTCGCCGACCGTCGCCGCTTCTTTGAGATCGTTGAGTGCGGTCCCACCGACCGTCTGGCTGGCGCTCTCTGGTTCTGGGCGGGGAGCTTTCTCTCCGTCTGTCGTGCTGTTCCCATTTGGGCGGGCTGTGGGTCTTCTTTTGGCGGCAAACTCGGGCGATGTGGCCCCGTCGTTCACAATGCCTACAGATAGAGTCAAAAAATCGGCATTCTGACCTGGGGTGATCGCCACCGCACCCGGCGCAGTTGGTCCTCGACCTACGACCTTTTCGACTTCGTTGGTCGCCGCGTCCCGTCTGCACGCGATGTATGTCCTCCTCGTCTTCCGACGTGCTGGAGGTTGATTGGTATTCACCGTAGTGTGCGGTTGCCTCGTTTCTTGTGTTGGCCGACCTTGCCGGGTTGTTGTTTCCGCCCTTCGCGTCAGATCTTCGCATGCTGTCTGCCGACGTGCGGGTTGCTTCAGCGGCTGCGGCTGCGGTAAGGGCATCGGCTAGGCTGATGTCACCCTTGGCCATAAGTCAGCTCTGGAGTGTAGGATCCCATAAGCCGAGTACGAAGCGGTCTCTTATGAGACTGTTCAGACCTTCGAACTCGCAGAGTCCTCCTAGGCGCCGTAGCTCTGCGACGAAGTCGCTCAATTTTTCGTCTGGTTTCTGGTTTCGGCGGTAGAACTCGTTGCGCCGTATCAGGATGGGGACTTCGGGGGCGTAATGGCGCCACAGTATAGGTTCGAGGACGTCCCAGTCCATGGCGGTTGCGTCTGCCGGCTTGGCCAATGCTTTGGCCATCTGGAAGACCTCTGGTCCGCAGTGCGTAAGGAAGACGGCGCGTTTTAGCGGGCCCGGGGCGTCCTTCATTCCGGCGCATTCCAGGTACATACGGAACCGATCCGAGTACGATTCCCAATCCTCGGCGGCGGGGTTGAAGGGGGCGGGCGGTGCTATTTTCGCCATCTCTGCGCTGGAGCTGGTTCTTGGGTGGACACGGGGTTCGGTTCAGGGGCGAGATCCCACCCTCGTCGCCGGTGTCGTGTCCGCAAAAAGACGCTCAGAGTCGGTGACTTTCATTCAAAGCTCTTTATTAACAATGGGAGAACCGAACCGGCGAAAGGCAAAAAGCCCGCGGCTTTTATACCTTTCGCAGCAGCGGCCGCGGCCAATGGCAGCGATTCAAGTCTCCCGCTCTTGGTTTGCACCAATCGCGGGAGACTTCAATCGGGCCAATCAGCGCGGCTCGCCTGGCCAATCAGAAATCCCCGCGCCTTAGCCAATCAAGGCTCGGGGATTTCGAGTATTCCAATTCAGGACATAACACATATCTAGGAAATAAATAATGAAGTGTACATCAAGGGAGCATTTTTTGCACCAGGATCCACTAAAAATTATTATGCTGAATTCCAAGACCTTCAGATGGCATTGCAATGCAATCCTGATATTACACAAAGAAGAAAGCAGGAGTTTTTTTTCAACTTTTTGCCTTCTTTATTTTCTTTTTAAGGTAAAATAAGTTTATTAAGCCTACAAGATGTCTGCTGTATCTATTTTGTTGTCTTAAGAATACGCATGCACATACAAACACATAAACACACAAAAGTAAAAAAAAGTTATGTTGCCTCAAATTGTATGTTGCCTCAAGGTTGTAAGGTCAGGTTGTCCATCTCTGACATGTAGAAGTGCTGCTTTTCAGTGCATCAAATTTCAACTTTCTCCTTAAATTTCTTTCTTTTGCTAATTTTAATTGTATTTCATTTCATTATATTCTGTAGTGTGTGTAGTGTATTTAAATAGAGACTTCTAGGGCGATGTTCCTATTGGTTAGCAGAAGCAACGATACGATTGGGTGGTAATGTTAGTATCTGATTGGCCACCTATAGCGGCGGGAAGTTTAACTAAATGTCATTGGTTGCGAGCCGTGGAGCAGCCGCTATAAAAAGGGCTGCTGCGGTTCGACTGAAGTTGAAGTTACTGTTTATTATTAAAGAGCTGAAGTCAACTCCTGTCTGTGAGTCTCTTTACTGGTGACAGAACAATGTGATTGCATAAATGCTGCTCTTTCACATTTCCTTTTTCTTTGATTTTTAGTAGTATTGAATAAATGAAAAGTAGAAATGGATCTTAAGAGATAATGCCCTGGGAAACTGTTCTGAATGCACAACTTAAGTGATGTATATTGTTTATTTGTATATAAATATATCTATGTTTAATTTAACCATAACAATAAATGTTAATGTAATTTTACACACACACACATATACAGATTTTAGTTAATGAATTATTTTGTTTATATGTATTTATTAGCATTATGTCTATTTCTATAAAAAATAATAAGTTCGCTGGAATTTGCTAAAATGGCTACATGTTTAACAGTGCATACGGAATCCAATGCTTTTTGATTAAAGGAACTTAAACAGTTAAGTGAAGACTGGTGATTAATTTTTTTCAACAGATATGTCCATGGTTGTGCTACAAGTATACTTTCCCCACATTTCCCAATAATGAGCTTCAGATGTACAGTACCTGTTGGATCATAATAAATGTTTGTACTCTGCTGTTTCTCGATATTTCTCAAAATTTCAAGCTAACGATAACAGATATATCACATGTTGTTGAAGACCAATATTAAGAAAATGTGTGGTAAAACATAAGGTTACAAAATGCAAGTCATGTTTATCTTACCTTTCTAATCTAAAACCCTTTTTTTAAATAAAAAAAAAATACACACAAATACAATGTGAAACAAAAAACCACTCAGTGACTTTTGGCTATTAGTCAGGGTTTTTTTAAAAAAAAATAATGAAGAAATGAATAATATTAGTTTGGATAAAGTTATTTTTGAAAATAGAACTATGTTCACTTGAGTGATTCACTGTGTATTTCCGATGATGGTTCAAGAATTTCAAATTGTCCTTCACAGCTTTCAGAGATGATTTGACCTTGAAAGTTAATATATATAGTTCAATACATGGTTGTCCGAGTGATTTTTAAATAATTTATTTTAATTTGGAAAAGGCTCAGCTCCAACTTACTACAGACAGTAACATAGGTACAATACAATGCAATACAAACAAAAACCAAAACGGGGACCTGGACAAAAATACACAAACAAAAACCAAAAATAACAAACATACAAATAAAGAGCCCATCCTTCTCACCCCAAGACCTGGGAGAACAACCATGTAGACATTATGGAATACCATTAAGGTGATACCACACAGATTTCAGCACCATGTATATTCTGTTGGAAAGATTTTGCTCCTTTAAAATGAAATATTTAATAGAAGCCACTCCATGCTTCGAAAAGAACATTTGTATTCTTGAGAGGACTGGTATCCTGCTGGGTTGTGAGATAGTCTCTTGACCTGTACTGCTCATTTTATTTGAACACAAGCTGTGGTCCGATAAAGGTAGTGCATGAATGATTAAAGATAACTTAAGATAACAACTTTAAATGGATCTGTATGCTGGAAGAAAGAGGGAACCACAAAAAGAAAATGAAAATAAAAGTTTAACAATGTCACATCTGAAATCTGTGTAAAAATATGCTATCGCCATCAGTTATCAGTCATTTGTCTAGGTAGTTAATGATGGCATCATTAGTAATAACTACTTTATAATTTTTTAAAGCTTATTGGTCCAGATATATACTGGGGAATAAAAAAATTATGTAGCTGAGGCTGTTGGAAAAATACTGGTAGTGGAAAAACCATCCTACACCAGATGGCAGAGGCCAAAGAAATGCTATAAAATATGGCTGCCATTCTTACAGTTCTCAGAAAAGCAGAACCTAAACACACAGAGAGAGACAAAACTGTGAAAGTGGCAAACCTTTTCTTTTGCTTACATTTCCCTTTGCTACTCAGCAAACCTGAGAGGTATTGTATCATCACATATCAAGAAAATAATATGCCAGGCTGTTGGAACAGGTGGAAAATGTTTGTACCAACACGCCTCTATGAAAGAAGAACAGAATGTACTGCTGTGCTCGTTCCATAGCTGCATCTGCTAACGTATGAATACATATAAGTGGTTCCCGCAGTACATAACAGACATTGTCATATGAAGAAGGTTCAAGTCTTCTTTCCTGCACGCATGTTACCTTTCTGAATATTAACATGAATTTTGAAAATGTATATAAGACATGTATTCTGTGGGTTGTAGCACAGGATTACAATTGACTACATTTTGGTGTGCGTGTGTGTGTTTGAGTAGAAAAGGGAAGCATTTTGTACAGAAAAGAGATGAGTGCCTGAGAGAGGAAATTAATGACAATGACAATCAAATTAATTAAAGTGGAAGTATTTTACAAAATCAAATTAAATCAAATGTTTATTGTTAATGCACAACATGTGTACAATGAAATTGAAAATGCATACGAAGATCTCTTCAAAAGCTGTTTCTACGCTGTTATTTTCATGGATGCTTATTCTGTATTTTCCATTTATTGAAAGAAAGAAAAAAAACATGGTTCAGTGTTGGTTTTAATGCAAAAGTCTTCCTTTATGGTTAAAGTCAGCATTAGCATTTCGTCTCTTATTGCTAGGCAACATTCAGAGTTGCAAATTCCACGCTTCTGTAGAGTGCAACTTTGAATTTCACCTCCAACTGTAAAAATGTAGCCTGTTACCCATTAGATGCCACGATGGTTGGATACCATCCCAGGAAAGATATAACTATGACTGGCAGTAGAGGAGCCATTGGCACAGAGCAAAAAAAAAATGGGGTGGGAGGGGAAACATCATTAGTTCAAGGCTGGCATATCACTAATTGTTAAATGCACTCTTTTATCAGCTTTAGATTTTGTAAATTGTGCCTTCTGATTGCCTTTTAGATAGCTCTGACAAAAACAGCCCCCTGTGAGGCAAACATGGTACATTGGAATGGCATTAAAGCAAGCAGATTTTTTGCTGATTCCATTTCCAATGTATGCATAATATTACTTCCATAAAAGCCAGTGCAGAATTGGTAACTTAAATGGAAATTGCTGATGCCTGAAAGAAAGAACAGAAGAAGAACACTTAGCATTCCTGGTTTAAATAAGTATTCCTTTCACTGGAAAAATTTGTGGCGGGTATGGTAATTAACTATATGGCTCCACCTTTGCTAACAGAAGTATAAAAGCAGAGTTTTAATCTGTACACATTCATTACTGAAACTTGTAGTTACTGGCCAAATTATAAATATAAGAAAGACACCTAACAAACATTATTCTCATATATAAGTCTGATTTATTTATTGTATTACCACTTGGATGCATGTGTTTGTATAGATAATCTGCAGCTGGACTGCACAAAGCTCACAATCCCTTCCTATCTCTTTTTAGCCTTCAAAATCTTTGAATTTATCTGCCCAAAATTTCATATAATTCACACAGGTGTGATTTCATGGCACTTTTCAATTGAAAAGCAAAATAAAGGAGAAAAAGAATGCTTTTGGCTATACTTACACTATAAGTAGTCCTCAACATATGAATGTAATGGAGCCTGTCCATTGCAGTTGTATGTCATAATAATCGTAAAATAGTAAGTTGCAACAATCATTAATGGAAAACAGTGAGCATAAAGCAACTGCTGCAATTGTTAAGCAAATATTATGCTCATTACGAGAACCAATGGTTCACTATGAATATGGCTTTGTCAAACCTCTGACATACGTGCTAGGGTTTTGGGGATTTTTTTTGGCAAAACCATGATAAACATGGTTACATGCTGCAAACAGCCATAAATCCCAGTGTGTGGCTGAATGCCTGAATGTCGGTCATGTGACTACAGATGGAACCCAACTGTCAGAATTCTGAATCCAAATTATAAGTCCTCTTTTTCGGGCTAAGCGGCCGGTTGTAGATCAAGGGGTACCTGTGCTAAAAGAATAGCCCTTCAACCACAAGTTTTAGTCCCATCCGCAGTCCAAACATTTGCTCATTCATTTTCATTCAGTGGCTTGTACCCTACGACTAAAGTATAAAAGGCTTCTACAGCCTTTTTCAGAATCATTATTAGCATGGCTACAACTAAGCTTTTGAAGTATCACATGAAATGATTCCTCTGCTAAGATTAAACAATTTCAGAGTCCTGATCCTCTTTAAACCGTAATATAATATGCTTTGTTGCATAATCAGCCAGATGTCCAGCCTGAATTTGACATTTTATCCACCTATTGAGTCCTTCCCATGGACCTGGGATAGCCAGCTGTTGATGTTTCATGGTGTTACTGATGTCATTGCAGGATTAAGCTGTTCTGAGTAAAGCCTTTTACAATTGATTGATCATGAATTTGTTGTTGTTATGATGATCATTATTATTATTAATCTTCAAATTAAAAAAAAATAAAAATTAAAGCCAATTGCAGCCCAACAAGACAGACACAGACTCCAGAGAGTAATTAGAACTTCAGAAAAAACAATTACAACCAACTGCATTCAATCGAGGACCTGTATAGTGCACGAGTCAAAAAGAGGACTGTGAAAATATTTACAGACCCTTCACATCTCGGACATAAACTGTTTCAATTCCTACCCTCAAAACAACACTATAGAGCACTTACACCAGAACAATAGACACAAGGACAATTTTTTCCAAAACGCCATCACTCTGCTAAACAAATAATTCCCTCAACACCGTCCAACTATTTTCAAAGTCTGCACTACTATTACTATTACTATTAATTCTCCCATCCTTCCTTTCACCCATCTCCTCCCACTTGTGACTGTATGATTGTAACTTTGTCACTTATATCCTTACAATTTATATTGTCTGTTTCCTAGTATGATTTGATTGCTTATTGTACCCTATGACTATTATTAAGTGTTGTACCTTATGAATCTTGACAATTGTATATTTTCTTTTATGTACACTGAGAGCATATGCACCAAGACAAATTCCTTGAGTGTCCAATCACACTTGGTCAATAAAGAATTCTGTTCTATTCTATTCTAAAATTTTAAAAATCATTTTATTTTTAATACAATGCAGTGTAATCCAATATGAAAGGAAAGAAATGCCATTATTAATAATATAAAGTAGAATAAAAATGTAAAATAAAAATGTAAAATAAAGTTGATTAAAAATGTTACCTTCAAATCTGAGACATTTTCATAGTTCATTAATTATAAGAAAAATGTCAAGGAGTTAGGAATACAGTATATGTCTGGTGATTCTGACTTTGTATGCCTTCCCAAAAGCCTTCAAGGAAAAGGAATTTCTGTTAAGAGTGTGAATAAGCCATGGTATGCACACGTTCTTTTAAGAAAGGCCAAGGGTGTCCTTCTGTTTTCTTAGCTCGGTTTTCATATTTATGTGTCTCATTTCCAGCTCATTGCTGGTGCCTCTGTTGTGCTATCCATCAACACTTTTATCCTCCTTGTTCCTCAAAAAGCACATAAAATCTTTTTTATGTGGTAGTAATATTATTGCAAATAAAAGCAAATACCAAAATCTTTATTAGTCTGCCAAAATAATAAACTATTTAATAAAAACATGCTGTAAAAAGAAGGTCATTTGCATCATACTTTTTTTTTTTGCAGGAAATATAGAGCGTTATTGGTCAAAAAGGATAACATCATGTCAAATCTTGCTATTGTTGATATAATGGAAATTCAAATGACAATTACAAATATACTAGAATTTGCACACTCAGTGTTTTTAATTCTGGCTGCCCATTGAAAGATGTTGAAGAACAAAAGTTTGGACTGCATGTGTTACAATTCCCCAAGTGGGAAAAAGAGAGATGGCATTGGCTGCACTTATCCCACATAATGAAGGAATTTTCAAGACTCACGTTGGCCTTACAGTGATGTAGCTACATGTGATTTATGGTCCAAATACTTGCCATCTTGAATTTGTATTTGGTTTGGAGTTGAATCAAAGCTTTAATATGTTTTCATTATTCTGTCCTCTTTCCCACCATCCCTGCATAAGAGAAATGATTTATGCTTTATTAAAGAGATTTGGTATGCTGCCAAGATTTTGAGATGTGTTTCTAGTCTGTAGCATCACAATTCTCTTTCGAATGCAAGCTTTGCTTTTATGTTCTTTCAGTTATTTTTCTCATTTGAAGATTTTATTCCCCACTTACCAATCAATAATTTCTAAAACCTGATTAGCATAAAGACATTTTTAACAAAACATAAAGAAAATATTATGAAATGTTATTTCATGCTCTAAAATAACATCTTGTTAAAGGGCTAAGATGTCTCATAGAATGCTATGAAATGGCTGTTTGCTCCTCTGGGGAAGAATTGCAGAATCATTACTTGTAATGTGTCTTTATTGTAAAGATATTGTATATAACACAGGATATTAATGTCCTCTGAAGTTCTTGATGCTCTCTGAGAGCTTAGTTGTTTTTTTGCAGATGTTTCATTACCCAACTCGGTATCATCATCAGTTGCTCTGTCCCACTCATTCACATACACACACATCACACTGGTTTAGCAGTTTTATTAGTATTCTCCAGCAATTCCCCTTCACAGAGTCCAGCCAATGAACCAACGGTAGTTCACAGGGCAATGGCCCAACTAGTCCACAAGACATAGGTAAGTCCACCCTGTGGAAATAAATCTACAAAACAAGATAAATTCACCAGGCCAAAGTTAGTCCACAAGGCAAGAGGGTCCACGAGGCAAAGACAGGTCTGGAGTCCATGAGAAACAATCCAAAGTCAAGGCAGTCCAAAAGGCAAGGATTACGATGACCAGGGAACACACAGCTAAAGAATGAACTTGTTGTTACCAACATCATTTCCCTCCATCCAATGCCCTAAGTAGCCAGTTCCTGGTGCACTTATCAAAAAGGTGAGGCTGCTGCCTCATGAGTACTCAGGCTGATGTCTCTTATTCCTGCCTTTTTTCTCACCAATGTGCTCTCAGATCAGATGGAGAAGGCAGTTCCTTTTCCTCACTACTGACTGGCTGCAGCTGTGTGCTCTCTCTTTCCATGAAGTCTCAGTGCAGTTATGCTGCAGCTGTGCCTCAACCATTCGACTGTCAGCTAGCTGTTCATCCAGTTGCTCTCCCTGTGGTTGTTCCACCACACTTTGACTCACAGGCCCCCAGCTCAGCGCCATCAGTGGCCTTCCCTCCTGTCATGCCCAGAACCAATTAATCCTTCCCCAAACTAATATCCAGAGAGGTGTCTAGGGAAGTAACCAGGAAAGGCATTCCATCAATGATAAAAGGAATTGGAATTTGCTATCTGTTAATAAACTAGAAGCTTGCCCTCTCAGTATTGGTGGACGTGTTCTTGGTGGTTGCTGGATTAGGCTGTTATTTACAGAAGAGGTGTTTGGTCTTTTTGTTTACTTTTTGTTTTTTTGTTTGTCTCTTTTGAATGGTACAGTATATAGTTGTTGCTTATCTCTAAGTGCCAGGAATTGGGAGGTCACCCAAAATACCCTCTCACCAGCAATCAACACCCAGATAAACAGAGATTAACACCAAGATTAATACTAGACCAACAATCAATCAGTAAACAATATGCCAATCAAGGAACTTTCAACTCAAACAAACTAACAGTAAACAACAGTCTAATCTAAAAACCATCAGGAGCATTCCCATCATAGACAAGGAAAGTCACTAGTATATAAACAGAGAGCAAACTCCATTCCTTTCTGGCTTTGATGTTGCTATCTAGTTGGGTAATGAGACGTCTGCAAAAACACAACCAAGCTTAGAGAGCACCAATGATTCCATAGGTCAACACTGAACTACAAATATTCTCTTCTATTGCTAAGTGAAAAAGTCTGTAGAAGAACAATTAAGTGTCCAGTGAATACCTAACTTATTTAGCCATAATAAACATTTTAGGAATGCAGACATTTTATCATTAATTATCATCAACCACTCTGCTCTGTAGAATATAAAATAGCAAGGTACAAAGTGAGAGTCAATGCAAATCACTTGTACTTGGATACCAAGTTGCTCTGTTTCCCTCATTACTATCCATCCTCAATGGACAAATGCTAAATGGGATTTTTTTTCTGGAAAGGAATCTACATTCAGGTGTTAGGTGTACTTATGTAAGATGCATAGGAAGGAAAGACAGCTGTTGTGAGTATCAACACATAGGTGTGTCAGCCTCAAGAGGATCATCTGGCAATCATCAATACATTTTGAGAAGCATTATTTGATTAGGAATAACAATGAAATTGCTAGTTGTCATTAGCAAGATGTCAGATGCAGCACAGTAGATATTGTCAGTGACTGCCTATTCAAAATGGAATGAAACAATGATAAAGTGATATGGTCTTGTGTTGTATGGAAAATTTAGGGTATACGTAGTGTAAAATCTTTGGAAAAAGATAGATAAATAAAAAAAGATACTTTCCTGTGTTAGCATTATTTAAAAAAAGTCAAGTGACTAAGAAATCTGCTATTATCTTTTTTCCAGATTTTGTTTGGTTTTATTTCCCAGTCTAGCCTGCCAGTTTCCACCCAAATTACTAATCAGATCTGATGCTACTTAGTTTTTACAAGTTCAGCCATAATCTCGTACATGCTCCCACCCAGTTTATAGATTATATGGCAATATATGGTCATGCATCCTATTTGAATTATTTGAGCACTTAATAGGAAAAGTTACAGTTGTATGGATAAATATCAGGCAAGTTCACATTTTACCACTTTGTTACCGAAGATCAAAATCTACTCATTGTACTGTTTATCTGAATTTCTTAACAACCCAACTCCAATGTTTCCAGCAAGGTAAATGAATTTGTATTTTAAAAATTCCACCTAATGAAATCCAAGACAATCCAATAGACTAGGTTTCTATATTGAAGGATATGGACGTTTCTGCAGGGGTTGGATGGAGAAATTATTTAATACATCAACCTCCACTTGAAGTTAGAAGTTGTACACTCCAGGAAGACTTTTACCCTACTTCTTCTTTGGCAAGCTGGTTTAAAGAAGAAAAAAAATATTTTCTTTTCTGGTTCCTTTTATTTAATGGAATGATTCTACTATAGCTAAAAGTATTTTTGAAAGAATAATTTACTTTATGTTTTCCAGGCAAATTAGAGCTTTTCTTTCATTTGGATTGTATACAAGATGCTTTTAAGCCACAGTCCCAGTGGTTTCCAGCCCTATCACCTAATAATTGGCCATGACAGGAGCTATATATCCAGTGCCAGTGGGAAGAATGAATTGTATATGTCAGGCTCAATTACAAGGTGGAAGACCTAGCAAAAGAAAAGACTGAACTGATTAAAGCTTGATGTTGACAAGAGAGCTGACATATCAGAGTTATTTTCAAAGATGCCCTCTCTGAATTCCTCCCAGATGCCTCAACAGTCAATATCCTGACCACTTTGTCTTGCTTCACGTTGTCCATTCAGCAAGCATGCCATATATTGTTCCGCTCAATAATTCTTGGCAAAATAAAATGCTCTTTGTCTCCAATCCAAACCTGTGTAAGAACAACAACAGACTTTTTTGTGTTGTTTAAAAGGCTGAAAAAAGATTCAAATAATTGGGTAGCATTTAGAGTAGCAGAATTAGTGGGTGTTGGTAATGTTTGAAATTTTTTCTCAATTCTTAAACATCAGAATTTGCAACAAAACAATAACAAAAGTATATACTCATCATTTTGTACTGATTAAGGCAATCCAAATATCTATATCTGAATAAAAGAATCACCATGTGTACTTTTCCCCCCATCATGCCCAAAACCAATTTACATCATGCTAACTTCTCAAGCTGTTATGGTATAGAAATGACTGCTACAAACGTTCTTGTAACTTGAATCACAGTACAATTCAATCAAAGATGAGCTGAATACATGCAGTGGATGATTAATTATCTATTAACTAAGGTAGTTACCACTAGAAGATTTATCAAGAATCATGAGTCAAGGTTTATTATATTGGAATTACAATTCTTCAGGAGTTTCAGTTCTATTACCACTGGCTTAAACTAAATAATAGCAGTAGTAGTTCTGTGAATTGTCACTGTTAATAACATGATGATTGCCATAGCTTGTACTTTCTAAATTTAATTTCACTTTGATCTCACTCTTTCTTGTTCCCAGGGGAATTCAGACATGGCTGTTCTTGCCTCTCATGTCATTATACGTTATATTTGCCCTAACTTCTTGACTCTACAATTCATTTTTTGTCTAGAAAAAGCAGTTATACCAGAAGCTTGAATTTAGAATTGTAGTTCTTCAAATGTTCTGGAATTGTAGCTATAGCTCAGCACTGCAGGGCTGGTATAGAAGTTGAACTCAACAACTTCTGGAGAATCACAAATCCCCAACTTCTTTCTCTTTTGCAGTGTCTTTTTTATTTGTATAGAACAAGGGTACCTGTTATGGATTAAGCCAACGCAGCAATACAACCCTCAACAGCTTCGTCTTACAGCAGGCTTGTAATCCTGCAATTCTCATTGGCCCGTAGATAGCGAGTCGTGATTGGTCAGGTTTGGCCAGTCTGATTGGCTGTTAACGGGAACCCCTGACTGGATGCTTGTGAAAGTGATAGACTCGGTTCATTGGTTGTTTTGATGGCAGCAAGCTCTAAAAAGAGCTACTGCTGCCCAGATATTTTGCTCCGTTCTTTCTTGTTAATAAAGAGTTGAAGTCACCATCCGATGTCTCGTCTCCGTTCCTTGTGCCCATGCCCAGGACTTAACACTGTCGATGAGGGTGGGATGCGGAGATGATAGAGCTGACTAGAACACATCGGACAAGACAGAGCACGTGGCGAAAGAGCGCACACAACAGACGGCAAGATGACCAGCGGCGCCATACCACCCGCTCCATTTGACCCAGCAACCGAAGACTGGGACTCATATATAGACCGCTTCCAGATGTTCCTGGAGACCAACAATTTAAAAGATGCTACGCCTGGCAAGAAACGAGCGGTGTTCCTGACTCATTGCGGCCCCGCCGTTTTCAAAATGGCTAAAGCATTAGCAAAACCGGCGGAAGTGAAGACCATGGATTGGGACACCCTTGCTCCAATCCTCCGGGCCCATTATGCATTCGCAGTACCTACACTGATATGAAGACACAAATTTTACCAGAGGGACCAACAGAAGGACAACAGCATTGGTAATTTTGTAGCCGACCTCCGGAACCTAGGAGGCCTTTGTGGTTTTGCAAACTTACAGGAAGCCCTAAGAGACCGTACAGTTCTGGGTTTAAATGCACCACACGTGCAGAGTAAGCTGATGGCGAAAGGCGACATCAGCCTTACAGATGTCATCACCAACGCTACTGCCACAGAAGCAACCAGGAAGTCAGCCGCTCGAATGCACCGAGCAAATGCACCGCTTCGCCAACTCGCCGAGATCCCACTCGCCACTGAGAAGCACGCTACCACTACCTACCACGAAAACCTTGATTCATCCTCAGACAGTGATGAAGAGGAGGTCAACTGTCTCCGCTCGGATTGAGAGCAAAGGAACCAGCGACGTTCGCGTCAATGTGCAGGTTTGGGGCAAATCACCCGTGATCGGACTGCAAATTCCCTGACACACTCTGCCATAACTGTGGAAAAAAAGGCCACATCGCGAAGGTCTGCAGAAGCAGACGAGAGTCCAGTCCCAACCGAAGGGAGAACAACCTCCGTCGGGAGATAGGCAAACCTCCTGAGAACCGGGACCGTCTGAACCACCAATGTAACAACCACCACTACTACAGAAACCAAGCACCTGCCTCTTCAATGAGACAAGAAGAGGCCCACCAAACCATTATCATCGGCCACGCTTCATCATTCGATGCAAGAAAGATCCGCGTAAAGGTTACTATTGAGAATTGACCATGTGTGATGGAAGATGATTTGGGATCATCCCTATCGATGGTATCCTGGAAAACCCTCAAACAGCTGATCCCTGCCATTTCCCGCCAGGACCTCAGCACGCAGCGAATCATCCTGAAAGACTACCAGGGAAACAGAATCCCAGTTGTCAGTTCCAGCAACGTCCAAGTATCCTTTAAGGACTGCACAGCAATGCTTCCCCTGACTGTCGTCGATCGTGACCGACCAGCTTGTTAGGGTTACAGTGGTTCGCCCCACTCGGAATTGAACTAGCCGGTATACACCATACCAGAAATGACGACTGGGAAGAGACTCTCCTCCAGGAATTCCAGGACGTGTTCACAGGAACATTAGGCAAGTACAAGGGGACCCCTATATCATTTAATCTCAGCCCCGATGTAGCTCCCATTCGGCTTAAGCCCCATCGAGTACCTTTTGCCTTAAAACCGAAGATCGACGAGCAGCTAGATAAACTGATAGCCCAGGGCGTATTGGAACCGATTGACCATGCCCGCTGGGAAACCCCGATAGTAACGCCCATGAAGCCAGATGGTTCGTTAAGAATTTGCGGGGACTATCGGGCCACCCTAAATCATGCTCTTCAACAGAGCGCTTATCCAGTGACGGTGGTTCAACACCTTCATTCCCTGGGTGGCGGAAAAATATTTGCAAAATTGGATTTAGCTCAGGCATACCAGCAACTCCCTGTAGACGCAGCAATTGCAGAAGCCCAGACAATAGTTACACATAGAGGCATTTTTAAGTGCAATAGACTCCAATTCGGAGTAAGCGTGGTGCCGGGCATTTTCCAAAGTTTAATGGAGAGATTATTACAAGGCATAAAAGGCGTCGTGCCTTATTTTGATGATGTCCTAATAGCTGCCCCCACTAAAGAGTTATTAGTACAATGACTCAGAAAAGTCCTGCAGAAATTCAAAGACGCGGGTCTTAAGGTAAAACAAGACAAGTGTCAACTTTGTATGGAGAGAGTGGAGTTCCTGGGATACCTTCTCGACAAACAGGGAATCCATCCCACCGAAAAAAAAACTAACTGCAATCAAAAAAGCCCCGAGACCTAGGAATAAGACAGACCTTCAAGCCTTCCTGGGACTCATTAACTTTTATAACATTTTCTTACCGCAGAAGGCAACCGTAGCTGAGCCCCTACATAGACTTCTCGATAAAAAGGCTTCTTGGGTTTGGGGACGGCGTGAAGAGAAAGCGTTCAAAGAGATAAAAGACCTTTTAACCTCCGATGCTGTATTAATGCAATACGAGACTCTACCTTTGACGGTTACCTGTGATGCCTCACCATTTGGAGTAGGAGCCATCTTAAGCCATGACCTACCAAATGGAAATGAGGCACCCATTGCGTTCTTTTCGAGAACCTTGTCTAAAACCGAAAGGAACTATAGTCAACTTGATAAAGAGGCCCTTGCTATTGTATCCGCAATTAAACGCTTCCATGAATATGTATATGGGAGACCCTTTACCATAATTACAGACCACAAGCCGCTACTTGGTATACTTGGGAAACAAACCAACTCCCCATATCTTATCACCATGACACGTTGGTCAGAATTTTTAGCTGCCTACGATTACCGATTGCAACATTGCCCGGGGAAAACCATTCCCCATGCTGACGCTTTGAGCCGCTCTCCACTACCAGACATTATAGAGGACCCTGCTCCAACCGTAATCGTATTACAAATCGAAACCCTCAAATCGCTGCCACTAACCGCTCGAAACATAGCCTTAGAGACAAAAAGGACCCTGTTTTGGCACGAGTCCTCAGCTGGGTAGAACGGGGTTGGCTGGTCAGTGCAACTGATGACACGTTCAAGCCATTTAGGAATCGTCAAACAGAACTATTCTCCCAGAAAGGTTGCATAGTATGGGGAGACAGAGTCATAGTCCCGGAGAAATTGCAATATAGGGTATTGAAAATGCTGCACGATGGACATCCAGGCATAATGCAGATGAAGGCATTAGCCAGGAGTTACGCATGGTGGCCTGGTTTAGATAGACAGATAGAGACGTGGGTAGCAAAATGCAGTAAATGCCAAGAGACTCGCTCCGCTCCTCCAAAGACTCCCCCAACTCAGTGGGAAACTCCTCGAGGTCCTTGGTCCTGTATCCACATCAATTTTGCGGGACCCACAAGAGGACACTCTTAACAGTGGATGCCTATTCAAACTGGCTTGAAGTCCAAAAAATGAAAAGCACCACCACAGATGCAGTCACTAAAAAATGGAATAAACTATTTGTTACCCATGGACTTCCCGATGTCCTCATCTCAGATAATGGCCCCCAATTCACTGCCCTGCCATTCGAACAATACCTGGCAGATCGGGGCATCCGCCATGCTTTAACATTGCCAGCTCACCCTGCGGCCAATGGTAGGGCTGAGCGAATGGTTCAATTTGTAAAACAGACCCTGCACAAAATGGACCACGGCGATATTGACGATAAAATAAACCGAATGCTTTTTCTCCAACACATAACCCCAAACAGCACCACGAACAAAACCCCAGCTGAACTCCTGATGGGCCGGAAACTTCGCTCGCATCTTGATCGCCTCCACCCAAACTACACGCCAAAACAACCCCCGGGATCCAGCAGCACGTGTCAGGCATTCCAGAAAGGGGACCTTGTGTTTGCAAAAAACTTCTTGGGTGACCTATTGTGGGTCTCCGCGACAATAACACAACTTACAGGACCCCGATCCTATCGCCTACAAACGGCAGACGGTAAGATGTGAAAACGCCACATAGACCAACTCCGTTCCAGATTAGCACCGGAACCTCTAGCTGGGGGGGGAAGGAACATGGAGGAGGACGAAGAAGAAATCGAAACCCAACAGCCCAGAGGATGCTCACCATCCGAGGGAGAATTGAGCCAGGGAGCGGCCTCGCCACGTGACAGCACCGCGACGGAGGCGGATCCAGGGAGCCTGGAAGACAGCGCTGACAAAAGCAACCCGGGACCACAATCTTTGCCATCCAACCCACCGGAACCAACCCACTGGCAGCCCACCGGAACCAGAACCAGAACCGGGACAGAACCCAGTAGAACAGCGCAGGTCGAGCAGACAGGTGAAGCGGCTTGCCTACTTGCAAGAATACGTCACCCCACCCCTCAGATAGAACCAAGGGGGGAGGGGTGTAATGGAATAAGCCAACGCAGCGATACAACCTTCAACAGCTTCATCTTACAGCAGGCTTGTAATCCTGCAATTCTCATTGGCCCGTAGATAGAGAATCATGATTGGTCAGGTTTGACCAGTCTGATTGGCTGTTAATGGGAACCCCTGATTGGACGCTTGTGAAAGCGATAGACTCAGTTCATTGGTTGTTTTGACAGCAGCAAGCTCTATAAAAGAGCTACTGCTGCCCAGATATTTTGCTCCGTTCTTTCTTGTTAATAAAGAATTGAAGTCACCATCCGATGTCTCGTCTCCGTTCCTTGCGTCCATGCCCAGAACTTAACAGTCCCCAAACTTGGCAACTTTAAGACGTGTGGACTTCAACTCCCAGAATTCTCCAGCCAGCATACATAGCTGACTGGAGAATTCTGGGAGTTGAAGTCCACACGTCTTAAAGTTACCAATTTTGGAGACCTCTGATGTGGAACAACAATTGATTAACCCAGAACTTTCTTATAATTTTCTTTTAATGGACATAGGAGACATTTTTGTTTGTGTTTTTACAACAGATAGTGGTGTTTGTCTCCTTTATCTGAATTCTATAACATGGAGTCAGACATTACTTGCTTAGAGAACTATCTGCTTTGATTTTAAAACTGTTCTTTGTGGCCTTTGCATAAGGTATAGTATATTTGGGTATTGAAACCCAATTTCTAAGATTAGAGTCCGCTTGGTGTATTTTAAGCCATCTGACCATTTTGTTGACCCAAAGAAATATGTTTTTACACAGAGAATTAAATATGTTTTCACTATTAAATCCACTGGCCAAAGTGGCCAAAGCCTGGCCCTACATATCCACTGGCCAAAGCCTGGCCCTACATATGGTGAGGCTTTAAGTGGCAGCTCATGTATTTCCCCTTCAGGATATGGTTGGAAGTATGGGTGTTATTGGAATGTTAGCTTTGTGCAATGACTATGATGTTTTAGAAAAGCAGAAAATTGAGACCCTAAATAAAATATAATTAGCATGTACTTATTACTGAGTATAGTATATAGCTACCAAAATATATTCTGAATTGAATATCTACAGCACTGGAGTTTCCAAAGCAGGCTATTCATTTATTTAGGCTTCTTATTACAATATGTCTTAGGAAAGGTGTCAACTCTGTTCAGTATAGTTCTAAAGGTATCATTTAGGTTTTACATTTTCTGGTCCATTTAAACTTTTGACAGAAATTGAGAAACTCCATAGTAATATACACAGATTTTTAAAAACTATCTGTATCTAATCATCTCTCTTTGCAGCACATATCCAGAAATTGTCTTTTTTTAAAATGTCCATCCACCTCATTTCCATAATTTTCACTAGCTACCATTATGCAGTCCTTATGCTACTTTTTTTCATATAGAATCCTTCATATAGAATGCCTTGCTTGGCATTCATGAATTTCTTGCATTCTCTTCCCTTCCCCATCAGTCCTAAGCTAACAATCGATTGTCCATTTGCTAAGGCATTGGTGTATTGTACAAACTATGTTTCTTTCTATAATATGAAATATTTCTTTTCTTGTCTTGTCTGTTTAAGTAAAACACACATTTTACTTGACAAAATGTTTTGATATGAAGAAAATACCCAATTTCTAAACACAGAAGTATTTGTATCCTCCAAAAAGTTTGAAGTGAGTTTCCTTGAGGGGATGCTTAGATTGCCTTCACTGCTGAAGATACAGCTGCAGAATCATTGTGGTATTTTTCAAATTGTTAACCACTGGGTACAAGTAGTAAGGATAAAGTACAAATAGTAAGGATAGCAGTCAACAGATTCCTTTGTCTTCATTTCTATTCTGTTTTCACCTAATGGAAGACTGATATTCTTAGCCTGTTCCCTTCAGTCTCAGAAGAACATTACATTCCTTATTCTTTTCTCTCACCATGAACTCAGAATATTCAGAGATGTAGAGTTTTTATTAGGACATCTACTTTCCTTAATAAAACTTGTCTGCAAATATTGTTATTGAACTGGCATTTATATACATATTCACACAAGCTGATTGGCATACTGCATTTATATATGAAAATAGACTGTCCCAATATAATCATATTTGCATGTATGTGTGTATTTTTCTCTCAAAACATCATAAATCAAAGATTAATTTGTTCATCTAGATTCCACAGGATTCTTTGCAATTGATCCAGCATCTATGTCTTTTGTTTTTCATTTTTTACAGTAACTTTTAAACAAATGTGAGTTTAAGTGATAGTTACAACATTTAACATTTGATATACTGCTTCTCATACAAGTATTCTAAGCAAATAAAACTAAAGGCAACATCAAATAAATCTCAATAAAGCAGGGAAAATGTTTGTTCCATCTGTATTTAATTATTAAATGATACCTTTCCTGTACCCTATAGAAACTATAGCATTCTCATCCTAGTTATGTTACCATTTACACATTGAATTCTTCCAGTTTTAAGGACAGCTTTGAAGGAAACCTGTAATGGGAAGAGGGAACAAGCTAAAACCATTCCTTTGGATTGTGATATACACTCTCCAATCTCACCCACAGAAAATCACTTCCTGAGAACTCAGATCTTTATGGCAGAAAACAAAACACTGAAAATGTGACTATAGGCATCCACAGGAGAACAAAGAAAGGTTAGTGACATCACATGACATCACAGATTATGCAAATTCTGTAATTATGTATATCATCACTATAGCTCCTGTGTGACAGCTGCTTGTGGCAGCTGTTCTAACAATTTTGCTGTTTAGTGTTTGAATATTTTTATCTGTGTTTAGTTTTACTATACGGTTCTTATACATAATATTTTTCTGTATTATTTTGCTGCAATATTCTTGCTGTAGTTGCAGAATTGTGCTCTTTCATAAACACCGTAAAATAGATTTCACTCCAAACATGGGGACAGAGGTTAGAAACAGAATTCTAAACTGGTTCAGCAGAAACTAGTCATCCCTTCAGTACACCCCAAGTATCTTTTCGCTAAGATCCAGGCAACAATGGAGTTTTGACAATATAATAAGTATTTTATGAACAGAGATTTCATCCTGGCACTTGCAAAAATGAACTCCATGTTTATTACATTATTATTGGGAGGACAGAAATCTAGTGATGAGCTAGCCTGCCCTACCTGTTGCAATCACTTTGAAGTAGATGAAACTAACAAGCCAAGCACTCCGATGCCTGCTCAGAAGTAGAAGATCGAATTATGGCTACTTCTAGTCAAAGAACGTCTACTAAGCTTGACTGCAGCCCAATTAGTTAATTCATTAGTTGTACATATAGTTATTGACTTATAACCACCATGGGGACCAGCTAAGCAAAGTGGTTGTTAAGTAAGTCATGTCCAATTTTATGACATTTCTTGGCACAATGATGCCAATCATTGCAGTTGTCAAGCGAATCAAATGGTCATTAAGTGAATCTGGCTTCTCCAATTGACTTCCCTTGTTAGAACCTAGCCAGAAAGTTGCAAATGGTGACAACATGACTTCAGAGTGCTGCATCCATTGTAAATAGATGCTAGTTGTTGAGTGCATGAAGTTTGATCTTGTGATTGGTGGGGTACTGTGAAAGTCATAAATATGAGGACTGGTGGTAAGTTAAAAAAAAAAATCAGCATACCATTGTAACTGCACATGAAGGATTACCAGTATGTCCACTGCTATACCGGACTTAGGGTTTAGGACAAGGATGGGTAAAATTCGTATGGCTTGAAGAGCATTTTTAATAAGGGCCACAGATGGCAGTGGAAGTAATATCACAATATTTCTGGAATGGGAGAGAACAATTATTAATGAGATTTCAGGGGTTATTTTTAACACTATTAGATCTAGCTTGTTGCATATACAGTATTTCTGTTCATTCTACAGAAAATCAATAGGTGTTCCTGATTATTCCCATAGACTTCACTAAGCGTTTTATATCTGAACCCTTTGTCCAGTGGACAGAGTGCTTTAATTAAAAACTGTTCTATTGTACCACTTTTCAAAGCAGCAATAGCACAGGTAATTCAGTTTGGATCATTTACTTTATCTGCAGGAATCCTAAGAACTATGGCAAGAATCTTGAATGTTGTTTTTTTTTTAAATAGGGATCGAAAGACAGAAACGAAAAGATAATTTATTGGCTTGTTGCACTTAGGCCCCACCATAATAATATCTGGTAAAAGTTAGTCATATTGCATATTCCAGCAGTAAAATTACAGCCCAGGATGACTTGAGGCAGCTTCCAGACACATGGATTTCTACTCTCAGAAATGGTTGATACAAAATTCTGGAAGTTGAAGGCCATGCAAGGTTGCAAGGTTGAAAAATATTGTCTCTTTATGCACATGTCTAGACACTGAGATGATTTTTGGAGGCTATATTTTGAGTGCTTTGGTTTAATCCCATAAACTACCTGGCTACAAGAAAATAATTTCTTCTCAAGTATCACTTTTGGAATGTTCTAGAAAAACATTTGTCTGAAGTTTGTGATGTTATCATAAGGAATAGTCATTTAACATAACAAATAGTCATTTTTCTTTTTCTAAATGTTCTAGATTTTTATCTCAGAAGTGCAGGAACACTATTTCAAAATAGATTGTCTTGTTTCTCTTCTGGTTATTTGTTGGATTCATATATGTTAATTTAATTAAATAAATGCACATAATCCTATACTTACTTATCTGGAAAATATTCTACGTAGTAATTTGTGTACTTATAAGACTACATCCTCCTACATAGTTATTAGCTCCTTCTGGAATAAATACACAGTTAAATGATATAAGGGAGAAAAATTGCAACATTTATCAACTCCTCTATTTTGAGCATT
Source organism: Hydrophis major (assembly GCA_033807585.1). Lineage (NCBI taxonomy): Eukaryota > Metazoa > Chordata > Lepidosauria > Squamata > Elapidae > Hydrophis > Hydrophis major. The sequence goes on along the minus strand of CM066328.1, from coordinate 73,146,232 downwards.
CAATAAAAAATCCTCCACATACAAATGCAATATTTTGAAACAAATTTTAAGGAATATGTGTAAACTGAAAAAGAAATCTGATGCCACAATGCCACTGTTCTTATAGGCATATTCAAATTATATCTGAAAATTACCAGACAATATTCTAAAAATATATTTGCACATTATGTGTACCTACGTAATCCAAAATTAAAAGATTGTTTCAAACTTTGGCTTATTGTACTAAAATAAATCATGTTTTACCCACAGACTGCCAAACAATCTGCATTAAGTGTCAGTACCACCAGAGTGAGCTTAATGGCACAGTGATGTTTCTGCAGGAGTAATCCCATATACCGGGGTGTCAAACTGGATACAGGGCTGGATCAGCATTGTAGTTCTCCTCCACGGGCTGGCAAAGGGGAGGAGGCAGATGGGACAAACTCCTCTTGCAGCACCCTGCCAGCCAAAACGGGGCACAGGGGGCTGCATGAAGCCCCCATGCCCCAATTTGGTTACCAGAGTGCTGCAGGACAGCCAGGCTGAAAATGGGATGGGGAGGGCATACATGCTATCCCCATGCCAATTTTGGCTACCAGAGGCACTGCAGGCTCATCCTTTGCTATTTTCAGGCCAGCCCAGTGGGCTAGATTTGAGCACCTTGCAGGCCAGATGTGGCTCACGGGCCTTGAGTTTGACACACCTGCTATATGCTGTTCTATACGGGATAAGGCCTGACTGTAATATATCTTGGATCAGAAAACAACTTCATGGAATCTTGTTCTTTATACAGTAATTCTAATACATTTTTAGAAAAGCCCATTCAGATTCTAAAGTATAATTTACAAACAGTATTCCTTATTCTATCAGTTTTCTGATATGATTTTCCTACTATTGTTTTCAATGCTAGCACCGGAGATTTCTTATTTGAGGGGAAGAGGAGAACAAATTAAGTTAACAAGACATTCTACTGTTTCAATTCTTTCCTTCAAAACGATGCTATAGAGCATTGCGCAACAGAACAACTAGACACAAGAACAGTTTTTTCACGAAAGCCATCACTCTGCTAAACAAATAATTCCCTCAACACTGTTCAACTATTACAAGTCTGCACTATTACTGTTAATCTTCTCATCACTCATCACCCATCCCCTCCCACTTGAGACTGTATGACTGTAACTTTGTTGCTTGTATCCTTACTATTTAAATTGACTATTTCCTAGTATGATTTGATTGCTGATTCTATCCTATGATTATCATTAAGTGTTGTATGTTATAATTCTTGATTCTTAATGAATGTATCTTCTTTTATGTATACTGAGGGTATTTACACCAAGACAAATTCCTTGTGTGTCCAATCACATTTGGCCAATAAAGTATTGTATTGTATTGTATTGTATTGTATTGTATTGTATTGTATTGTATTGTATTGTATTGTATTGTATTGTATTGTATTGTATTGTATTGTATTGTAATATATTGTGTTCTATTCTATTGTGCAGTTGCCATTTCATGTTTTTGATTCTTCATGCAGACATCCCTGATTTTTAACATTTTTAATATTGCAATGCTAATTAGAAAATAAAGCTTTTATTCATATACCACCAGAAAATGTTTGTGTGAATAGATATGGCAACCTTTTCCACCTTGATCTCTGCCACTTGCATTACAAATGAGCAGAGGTATACTTGCATATAGAAAACACCATCAAATTTGAGATAACGGATAAATGGGAACTGTCCCCAGAATAACATCAATAACAAAGGCAATTTATTGAAGCCAATGAGATTTTATCCAAACATATTCTTTTAAATTTCAGTGCTTTTACTCAAGGTAAGGAAAGCATTGAGGGCATGACTCTTGGAATTTTTATGAAAAGGAGCCATAGAGCTACCTGTATTTTATTCTGTGTAACCAAATAATGTGTTATGGCATGTATGTATATGCATTTTCTTCCCAGAAATTAAATGTGCTATGCACATGCACATTTCTTGCATGTATCTATTCAAAGTAATAGAACAGAATAGAATACTTTATTTGGCCAAGTGTGATTAGACCCACAAGGAATTTGTCTTTAGCACAGTAGTTCTCAGTGTACATGCAAAGCAACAACATCATCATCACAACAACAAACATCAACAAGAAGAGGGGTAGTAAAGAAGGATAATAGTGCTACAACATGAGTAAATGTACATAGATATTAGATACTGCTGTGAGAATTAAGTGTTCAGCAGAATGATGTCACACGTCTAGTTGTCCTTGTGGCTAGTTGTTTTGGCATGCAATGCCCTATAGCAGCTTCCTGAGAAGAGGAGTTGAAATAGTTTATGTCCAGGATGTGAAGTTTCTGTAGATATTTTCTCAGCCTGACCTGCACAATATGTAAGTCTTTCATGGAAGCCAGGCTGATTCTTTCTATTCTTTCTGCATTTCTAACTATCCATTGGAGTCTGTACCTGTTATGTTTCGTTGTATGTTGTTTTTCTGTGTGCATGTGTCTACTCAGACTATATGCGTTGTCCTGTAGAAAGTAAGGAAGATGACCTGGGAGCAAATATGCAGAAACCATTATTTAGACAAAATGGGCTAAATGCTTTTTTTTAAAAAAAGCTCAGCAAAACAAGATATTTAGGCAGGTGCCTCCCTGAATTGCAAGGATGTTTTTAAGGTTTGTGAGATTCAGCCTTGTAAGATTCTGTTATTATAGTTATTACTCCAAAAGATAGTCCTAGTCTTTCTGCGGATTTTTTAATTCTATCTAGTGGGGCTGAAATGCCCTGTGTGTGTGTGAAGAGAAAGAGTATGTTTGATGGGCTGTGCCCATGTATAGCTTGATGATCTGCCCTAGTTATATCTGGGTGGGAGATATACCCTAGGAAATACAGGATAGACTTATTGATTACAGATCATCAAGTTGTGTTTGACTCTTCAGAACCAGATAAATAGATTTTCAGTAGGATGATCTGTCCCTAAAGTGGTTTTTCAGGTGTTCCAACAGTGCTCTCATCTCACCATAATAGAATCTATCTATCTTGCTGCTTGTCTCTTTTTCCTTCCATCTTTCGAGCCTTCTCCCAAAAAACCAGTGTCTTTGCATAATGGGTCTGAAGTGGGATGATTTAAGGCTGGTCATTTGTGCCTCGAGGGAGATCGCTGGGTAAATAGGACAGACTGCACACCCTCCATTCTGGATCTCTTGGTTAGAGGGAAAAGGAGGGGGATAGACCAGTCAGGTGCCCATGGAGCTGTTAGGCTGCCTCTCGAATAGAAATGCATTGGAGGATTCTATTCTGAATTGTGTGTTGCTCTGCAGTTCTGAATCGTCTCCAGGCTATTTTCGGCTCTTCTTTTATTGAACTTGAACGCTGGTCTGTTTTCAGAGAATTACCCTGCTCTGAATATAGGATTGGAATAAAGAGTTCCAAGTTCTTTGACGCAATTCCAGTTCAAGTTCCCAATGGTTTGGAAATAATAATAAAAAAGAAGAAAAAACACAGTACTAGTATTCCGTTCAAGTCCGGTTTTAATGTTCTTCGATCCCCATCCGCAAACTAGCCATTCAACGACGACGGAGAAAATAAATATCTATCTTAACTCCCCTCTGAATCCGGGTCCTGGCTAGCATTAAAAGCAGGAAAAAGAAGTAAACACGCTTAAGTTTTACCGCACGGAAACCTATTAAAATCCAGAAACAAACCAAACAACAAATACATCAAGTTTTGCCCTTAATGCAAAGCCCCCGTATTGCCATTTCTTAGTTGTCAAACAAATCGCCTATATTTTTATTCTTTTTTTCCCCCCTCCCCTAATCCGCTATTAAACTCACTCCAAAAATCCAAAGATGGGGCGAAAAAGCCTTCAGTAGAAAGCAGGCGGCCGCGCTAGTTCCTTCCCTCCCCCCGCATTCGTTTGTTGTTCAGGCACTTTCGAAGACAGACTCCAGAAGATGGGGCTTTCTGGGAAAGGAAGGAATCTCAAGCAGTATCAGCCGGGGTGGCACGTGGGTTAGAGAGGTGGTAGGTGTGCGTGGCTGGAGCTTCTGGCTTAGTCTGTGTTCTTTTCCTGGCTGTTTTTCTCCACCTGTCCTAGGATGAAAGTGGTGGCTTTAATCAGGTAAAATAATTGCTTAGCGCTGGGAAGCTGTCCGGAGCAGAATAATAGTTGTGTTTGCCGGTGTCTTGGAAATGCTAGACTCTAAGAGACTCTTATGTCAGCAAAATGATGCAAGTGACAATTAGCCCAAGATGCTTCTTCTCCCCTCCTCCCTTCTCCGCGTGCAATCAGCAGTGTGATAGATTTTATGAAATACAGGTGCTTCCCTTTTAAATGCATTTCAGAAGTTATGGGTATTCTGTCTCATCAAACTCGGGAAGCATTGTAAAATACTAGTTGTATTACAACTAAACATTTAAAGGACAATTTATGTCGTGTTGCAGAACTCGAACTTCAAGGTACATTCTGGAGCATTCCTACATAGTGACATTTTGGAAGTGTTTTAAGTTTTTTCTTTTTATGAGTATCCATAACAATTCTCTGTTGATAGCTGTCTGATATACTGCTATAATACTATTAAATCTAAACTGATATACAGATAGTCCTCGACTTACAACAGTTCTTTTAGTGACCATTCACAGCTACAATGGCATTGAAAATAGTGACTTATGACCATTTTTCATACTTATGACCATTGCAGCATCTCTGCTCAGAGGATTTACATTTGGATGCTTGAAACTGACTCATATTTATGATGGTTGCAGAGTTCAGGAGTTATGTGCAAGTCAATGGAGAAAACAGTTTCATTTATATTGTAACAACCAGGTTACCAATTTAACAACTGTAGTAATTCACTAACAACTGTGGCACGAAAAGTAGTAAAATGGGGTAAAAATCACTTAATGAATTTTTTATAAATGTTGGGCTCAGTTGTGGTCGTAGGTTGAGAACTACCTGTAAAGGTTTCAGAATGATATCTGGGATGGCACTTAAGAATTATATACAGTACTCAGGGTACAGTCACATAGTGCATTCCTTGGTGAATTAAAACATAATACATTGAATTAGTCCATTAAATATATATAGCATGGCATATTCAGCTGTGAATTAACTGAATGGGATGAGTTTGTGCCACATTGCAAGCTAAAACATGGCTGGCTATTTTGTGGTTCAGTGTGTAATACAAACATAGATGTACAATTAAAGAACAGAGGGTCTTAACACACAAACTTGGCCCGGTCAACTACATATTAAATTATTTTGGTGATAGGAATACTCTTAATTTTACTTCAAACTTTTTCCACCTTTGAAACAGATTAGATTTGCTGTAGGTAAACACAAAGTTTGAAAATGTTTTGAATTGCTACAAATCATTTGGAAGTTTATTCTCTACAAATTGTAGTGAATCAAAGGCAAGCATAATCAAAGGCAAGAATTATATAAAAAGGAAAAGGAAAAATCAGCAACTATTCTTGAGATTAAATAAGTCTAACAACAGCCTGCTGCAATAAATAATGTTATGGGAGGAGAGCTTGCTATAACTAGACATTTTTTAGCATTTTCCATCTCCTCTTGCTTCAATTTTGATAGAATGGCTTCACCAGTTCACATTTAAAGAATGTGAATAGTGTGTGGCATACACAGATTTATGATTTGATGAAATGGCCACTTGTAAATATGATGTGTTATTTTCCAAGTAATTGTTCTTTCTTCTCAAATTATCATATTAACAATGCGTGCGTTACTGGGTATATTCTGTTACAAGAACTGGTTTGAGGTTTGCAGGAAGATTTTTTGTATACTAATCAACTTAGTACTATTAAAAGTTTTACTAGCAATTTTATTTCATATGATTTTACATTTGCTGAATTTTCCATGAGTATATCAATGTCTGGTGTCAAGCTTAGAGCTGTAATCTAAAGGACAGTTCTAATGAGTCACTAGTGTAAAACTTGGTTGTGTCATGTGACATCACGTGACATATGGTAACTTTTTTTGCTTTTGCGGAGCTGGAGTGGGCATCCAGCCCTCAAGCCGCCAGTTTGACACCCTTGTTCTAAGTCATGAGTAATTATATAAAAACAACAAATCATTCACAATAAAAGACATCAAGCTTATGGACAATTACTAAATGGTTGAATTAGAAATTTTCTAAGGACCGTGGATCTTCTTGCGAAGTCTTTGGAAGGAATATAGGTTTTTTTTAAGATGTAAAAAACATTACTTGAAGTCAGTCTGTTCCTTAGAAAGTAGTGTTTAATTACCCAGTTACGTTCTGAATTGTGTTAAACAAAATTATGAACAAATTAATTATAATTATGGTTTTTGGACAGAGCAAAGCTTGGATTGGACTCCTGTCTTGATAAAGTCACTCCCTTCCTCCGGCCCATCCAACCATTCACTTTTTAAAAGTTCTATGCATTTATTGGGCAAATGGATTTCATCCATAGATGAAGCAAACAGATAAAGCCACCCTGTGGAACGGTGTCCTTTTTTATTGCCTAGCTTTACTCTGACTCGTGGTCAGTAGATACCAGTTCGTCTCTGTTTCTAATCTGCTTGAGAGTTGAAGACGCATTTTCTTCAAAAATGAGGTAGGAGAAGTCCAATCTGTGGCCTTTTCCATAGATGCACTCATTGTTGTTCAAGAACACCTGCCCATTAATATTATGGCATCCACCCAATACACAAATGCCTTCATATTATTTGCATCGTGCTCTTCCGCAAATATGCTTTTTGAACATATTTGAACTATATGTGAAAAGTATACAATAAAAGGTAATAATAGAATATTTCATTATTGAAGCCTGCAGGTGCTGCCTAAAATGTAACAAATTATCTAATGTTCACTTGGATTCATTTAGTGTTCTGTTCAGAACTCTCTGAGACAATGTATGTTTAGGGTATTCTATAAAAATTTTATGGGGAAAAATAATTTAGTTATAATTGTGTAGTCTTCTCATTTTACTTTTCAAATTTAAGTATGCTTACTTTTTTTAAAGAGCAGTCATACTTTGAGAAATGCTGAGCATTTTTCAAAATGAGGCAATTGTGAAGAATCAAACATTTGTGCCTCACAAATAGTCTGGAATATAGTGCCTTTCATTCTGTCTGATATCCTTGGTAACTAAATTGTTTCTGATGGATATCTTGCACCCACACAACATTAATTTGCATTCTAGTTTCAGCTTGTGAAAAGTCACTGACATTGAAGGTTTAACAATAACTCTTTTAAAGCTCGATGTTTAGTTGTGGAAATTTTTCTGGCTGTGCATTTGTTTTTAATATTTGCACTCAAGTGGAATGGTGCTTTTTAATACAGTCAAGAAGATTAAATAAATTTCAGCACTTACTGTATTCTTACTTTCTATGATAAATTATTCGTTTTCCTAACCTGCTAGATACGATAGATATGAAATCTGTTTTGTAGATGGAGATAGTTATGATTTGGCCTAAATAGGTATATTAGAAAATCAGGTTGTTTTTTCTACTAGTGTCCTAAATAAAATTTATTGTCCACAATAAAATTGTGCAAATAGTAATTTCATTTCTCACTTACATGTGAAAAATAAGAACATAGATAAGAAACTTTGGTGACAAAGAGAATGAAGCTATTGCTTCAAATATTTGAATTTAAGGTATAGGTCATTCAGCTAAAAAATATACACAAACATAGTGACTCACCTGAAAAAAAAAGCTGAAAATATACTGATTATTTGAAAAGCACTGATATTTTTAAGTGTAAATAATTTCACTGCTATTTTGAAATAAATATAAACTTTACTTCAAGAGAGTTCTTATTGAAAAGTTTGTTTAATTATCAGATAACACAAACTTTTTTTTTCTTTTAGTGGTGGAAAAGACAGCACTTACAATATGATGCATTGTGTTGCTGCTGGTCATCAGATTGTTGCCTTAGCCAATTTAAGGCCTAATGAAAACAAAGGTAAGAATTCTATATTTTCTCTTAAAAAACCTTTGAACTCTTCATCTAGAGCCAATGTTTTATCATTTCATTTGTCAAACAAAAGTGGAAAATGTATGAACTTGTTAAGAGTGCTTTATAGGAGCATGGGAAATTACTTTATACTAAGTCAAATTATGTCTGTGTAGCTCATAATTACACTGTAAAAAGTATTCCAAATTCTATATTTTCTTTGGAGTATGTATACATAGTATTTTGAGGTAAAAGGTAAGTTTTTGTGGAAAGAATTGCTCTGGGTAAGACTTGTGTCCCAGCTAAGTTGTTTATAGGAGATAATCTGGGATAATGTACTGCAGTTCTCCGAGTTACATTTGTTTTAAATATCAATCTTCACCAGAAACACCAGTGTTGCTATTTAAGCTACATGATTATTTTAGGGGTTATTGTGCATAATGAGATGCCATAAACTTTGATTTATTATAGCATTAGGAGTTGCAGTAAATTACATAAATATTAAATTAGGAGTTGATTTAGAGGCTTTTTTTTGTGATCTTTTGAAATAAAACATTGCCAATATTTAAGATTATTTTGTATTTATACTTCATACAAATGTATGATTTCTAAGAATTTGAACATATCCCTCCAAATTGATAATGCATTTATAACAATTAAGAACCCGTTTGGTGTAATGGTTAAATTATTGAATTAGAAACTGGAGACACTGAGTTCTAGTCCTCTTGGACATTAAAGCTAGTTAGGTTACTTTGGGTTTTTGATATGTGTCATAAAGCCAACAATATTTTGATCAGAACTCTGTATCTATACAGTACATGTTTGCTCAGAAAAACATATTTATCTTTTATCAAGATGTATGTGCACCTAGAGAACAGGTGAAAAATGTGGTTAATCAAATGGAAATATTATGGTAATATAGTTTTAAGTAGGGATCTCCAAACTTGGCAACTTTAAGACTTGTGGTCTTCAGCTCCCAGAACTCCCCAGCCAGCATGGTAGCTGAAGAGTTCTGGGAGTTGAAGTCCATAGGTCTTAAAGTTGCTAGGTTTGGAGACAAGAGGTGGGGTTCAGCAGGTTCTGACCAGTTCTGGAGAACCGGTAGCAGAAATTTTTAGTAGTTCAGAGAACCGGTGGTAACCTTCCCCTAGGAGTGGGGAGAGAATGGAGATTTTTCAGTATCCTTCCCCTGGAGTGGGGTAGGAATGGAGATTTTGCAGTATCCTTCCCCTGCCATGCCCACCAAGCCATGCCCATAGAACCGGTAGTAAAAATGTTTGAATCCTGCCATTGGAGACCCCTGGTTTAGTGGTTTGGATCCATGGTAATTTTACTAAGGATACAAGAAATTCTTCCATCTGTTGAAAACTTGTGATACTTTTACTGGTAGATCAACTTTACAGGTGCTCCTTCCTACTGGTGAAGAAGAAGAATTTATTGATTATCCTGTTTCTCAATCTCCTACTCTCTTACCAAAAGTCTGAAGTGGGTTGAATAATTTTTTTGCACTAGTGGTGGTATGAAGGAAACTCCTTCCAACCCATAATTTATAGAATACCATAAGGTTGTCTTCCCCCAATTTAGGATGTGCCCAGGATAACGTATTATAACAGTTTGTTTAGTATTATTTCAGTCTTAAAAGCATTTATATCTTTCAGCCAGAAAGATTCAGAAAAAGCTTGTACAATAATAGAAATGATAGTTGCTGTCTTTTAGATCCATCAAGTAGACAGGCAATAAAACTTCAAGGGCAGTTCTTAATGTTTCATGATTCTTATTGTGGCAAACTATAGTACAAGCGATGAACTTGCTGGTCTTTATCGCAGGGTTTTGGCCTTTGTGACAGGTTGTCCCATTCAGTGGGTCAGAACAGCAGTAAGCAGAAACTATTAACTTCTAGGATTTTTTTAATTACAGTTTTTTTAAAAATCATAAGATTGTTTCTGCACTTATTATGACTTTTACAAAGGTCAGTGATTTTTTTAGAAGGAAGGAAGGAACGAATGAATGAATGATGACATCTTGAGCTGACTCCTAATACAAGACTGAATTTTTGTTAGTGCATATTAAAAAAAAATAATTTCCATGCACAGGGAAGCTGTGACCGTAGTTGATAACGTTTATTCATTTTTAACATGCTTGGGATGTTTTCAGTATTATTCTGTGTTTTGCATTTGGGAATAATTGAAATGAAATTGGGGGTAGAAGATATTTTTATTGTATAAAGGGAGTTTTAAAAAAGGAGTGCTGTAAACCGTGTTTAAGATATATTTGGAGTAATGTTCTTAAATGTACACTTGATAATGTAGAAATGCTCTGTTTGCCTTTCAGAAGGATTCGATGAACTGGACAGTTACATGTATCAAACAGTGGGCCATCAAGCTATAGAATTATATGCTGAAGCAATGGGCTTGCCTCTCTACCGTCACACGATTAAGGGTACCAGTGTTAACACAGGCAGCATCTACACAAAATGTGAGGGTGATGAGGTGGAAGATCTTTATCAGCTTCTGAAACTTGTCAAGGTATTTTGTATGGCAATTTCTTATTTTAAAATATTAGGATTAAACCTATGTACATCAGGCCTATAGTCATCTATTCTCAGTTTCCAAAAAAGAATAAACCTGGAAGAAGAAGCCTTAATTTATAGCTTGTTCTGCTCTTTATTGTTGTTTCCTGCTTCAGATTAAATATTATTGCTTCCCATTTCAGCTTAAATATTATACTATTATACTCTTTATTTATTAATTTATACTAAGGAATACATCAGAATGGTATGGTGATTCAATATGTTCCAGATTTTACACTGCTGATTATTTTTTCTTGTGCCCAATATATGTTTTGTATTTTTTGTGTACTTAACTGTTGGGCCCACTGTAGTTTCTATGTTAATAGCCCATGAATTTTAAAGGAAAATATAAAAGAATATACTTTATTATTCACATTGTATTATTTGTTTAAAGCATCATCATGGATATACTGAATTACCAGGATAGCAGATTCTGTATTTGTGGCTGATTTCTCATATAAACATCACTCCTGGAATAGATGAGACAATCGTGACTATTGGTCTGAAAGTTAGTGGATGAATTTCAAATAGGATGCTTTTTGTTTTTGTTCTAATAGAGAAATTATACTTAGAAGATTTTCAACAATAACTATGAATATAATAATTCTTATGTTGTTTCTAAACTTGGATTTCCTTTTTAGAACAATGGTGTGTTTAACAGACACCCAACTACAGAGAGATCAGTTATGGATCTCAGCAGAATATTTTTAGCATGCATACTGATTCAAGGAAATGGACCATTGCTTTGAACAGAAATGTAGGTGGAAAAATGAGGCCACCAGAAGGTTGTTCATTCCAAATTTAAACATTTCTAACTTGGATACCTGATATCTTATGCTCATAGATTATTTTGTTTAACTCTGGTTTGGTAGGAGAATGACTGAGATAATGTATTGGAAATTGTGAGCCTCCAGTGAATGCAGTGTAGGCATTTAACTTCTGCTGTAATAAACAGACTAAAGAAGCATTAGCTAAATATTACACACAAAGCAAAAGATTTTATGCTATATGTGGTATCCTATATATGCCATGGAAGCAAACTCATAGATGAAACAAACTTAAGCATCTTAATTTTTTTCTCCCTTTTATTCTGAATCTCTTTCTTGACTGCTTGCTAAATTAAATGTACAGTCTCTCACTGCAAAAATAGCAACACAATGTATAATGAGGGTCAATGTACTGATCCCAGTGGTATTGGTTCCATAGAGGTTCTGAGAAATAGATTTCAGCTGAGAACAAGTTTGCTTTGTCTAAAGCAATGGCTTCAAGATTGTTCCAGCTTTATCTTCGCATTTTTCAGAGGATCCTTAATAAGCATATAAGTAATGGAGAAATTTTATGGAAAGGAAGTTAATATACAGTATTTTTAATGTAACATGCAACATATGTGCATATTCTTATCAGGTCACATAGACCAACAGTGAAACATTTGTGTAAGACAACAACCACTTTTTCATGAAAGGAAGTACTAGTAGGTATAGAAATGATTACTTGAGTGTGAAAGCTTTGGAAACTGTGGCTAGAAGAATGCAGATCTGAGTTCTGTTTGAAAGCATTGTCTTTTAACTTTCATGATGGAGAATAGCTCAAACTATTTCATTCCCAAAGGGATGAAAAAGTTGCAGTAATAATATGAGGTAGGGATTGGCACCAGTTAGGACATCAGCTCACTTATTTTTAATGGAGTGACAGAATCCAAAATTAAATAAATTAATCACCCCCTCCCCCAAAGCCCTGAAATCTTGCAGGATGTCCATGGTTGTGCAGTGAAAACCTGCATTATTTTAGCTTTTTAAGAAATATTTTATTTGAAATTAGCCCTAGTGCCGTTGCATAGTGTCAGCCCACTCTTGAAAAGTTTTCTTGTTGTTGTCTTAACATTTAAAGCAGTTTGCTTATTGTTTAAGGAAGAGGGCTTGAAAACTTGTGGTACCATTAGACTTGATTCTAATATACAATGTAGTTCTTAGAGAATTGTTCCAACTTTTTCCATGCTAGAAGATTATTTTTGGCTGAAGTAGGAGAGGGAGGAAAGGAAATGTATTATTGATCAATTAAATTAAATGATTAATAGTAGGACAAACTTGCTTTTCATTTTCTTCCAGACAGCAAGGACTGAATACATTGCTATTATCTGGAGAATAACAGTCAGTTATGACATAAATTAATGCTAATGTTAAATCTTGACAACTTCTGCTTTGGAAGTTTGTGTATGATATTTATAACTATAGTTGAAAGAGATGTTATCAAGTTGTCTTGGACTAAATAAGTGATGTATTTTTTCTAAGTAGATATTAATTTCACTGAAAGAAAATTCAAAGATATAAATATATGGAATCAATTGCATTTATGAAAGACATTCAATAACCCTGCTTTTACAAATGAAGTAATTTAAAACACTTCTATAATTACACTTGAAAACTTGCCTACTTCAATACATTATTGGGTACTTTATAAGAACAAGAACAGGAGTTTGGGATTAGGAAAGAGAAAGGGAAAGGAAAAGGAAAAGAAGGGAGGGAGAGAAAGAAAGGGAAAAAAAGAAAGAAAGAAAAGAAAGACTAATTTTTCCCTATGGCCAGGTACTTACACTTAAGAATTGATGATCTAGTTGTAAGTACAGTGTATTCAAATAGCCTCCCAGACTATTCCCTTTCTCTGAGAAATAAGTCATCCAGCATTTGGTTACAAACCTTTAATAAAGATAAGCCAGCTGACGGGTTCACACAATAGTCTTTGATAATTTTTTTGGGCTTGTTAACAAAATAGAAACAAATGCTAAACTTACTCCTCTTTTTCTCGGTACACAGATCTGCGTTAATTTTGGCTCTGCTGATTGGGGATTATGAGAACTGATGTTATTCCCCTCTGGAAAATACCAACAAACTGCAGAAATTGGTCTGAAGCAATAATTGTTTTGTATTCATATTTGGGAAATAATTATTGCAATGTGTTATAAATTTGCAGTTGTTGCTCAAAATGTAATTGTTTTGAATTGGAAGTTGAAGGAGTTGAAACAAAATCGTTTCAGTCTTTGGATTCTTATAAAATTCTAAGAGTCATTTTGACTTATACTCGACATTTAATAATCAAATATGAAAAGTTACTAATGGAAATCCGGGTATAGTTCAGAGTAAGGTGTTTTGCCATTTGACTTTAAAAAAAATTGGTAAAGGAACTTTGCAAAGTTTGAAACCTTAATTTATTTAAATAAAGTCTAAATCAGTGTTCATTAAAAGTTCCAAAGTGTAGTAAAACTACTTTAGACATAATAAAAATAATAACTTTATAGCATTTGTAAAGTCAGTAAATTTTCCAGAGCCACAAAATACTAAACTCTGTTGAAAAATGCTACTGAAAAAAATGTGCTTTTACTTGGTGCTGAAAAATACAGTAAAGTGGGGCTATCAAACTCCCAGCCGGTGTTCCAGATGTGTCACGTGCTGGCCACCTCCATGCCTGGTTAGTGAAGGGGAAAAAAGTTCTGATATATCATGTGACGCTGCTGTGACGCTGCAAGTTTGACACCCCTTCTTACTAATTTGGGAAAGGTTTGAATAGTTTGACTGCAAAAACTCCCTCTTGCTCATCCATCCATCCATCCATAAATATTTAACAACATAGCTAGCATAGTTTATTATTAAGGTGTTGCACTAGGACACAGGTGTCAAACTCAATCGTGACATGTGACATTGTGATGTATCATGAGATCTTTTGCCTTTGCAGAGCTGGGGTGGGTGTGGCCTACATGTGCCGCCAGTTTGACACCCCTACACTAGGAACAGGGAAACTTTTGGCATAGAAGGCAGCTTCGTGACCTTGGACCAGTCATACCTTGTCATAATACCTAATTAATATTGGGCTGTTGAGAAGCCATTACATCTTGGTAACTTTACTCCCTGAACTGAAACTCAGTGCAAAATGAAGTGATCCTACAACCAAGTGGGGCAAACTCTACGAATACAAATATTCAAAAGATGGGTTAAAGTGCACTGAGATAGGATGCTGAACCAGAGCATATCTTCACAGTATGCATACATTATAGATACGAAGCATACAGTTAGAAGAAAATGCACACTTGATTTTTGTGTACTTTAATCTTCCTTCCATTTTTCTCAAAACATAGCACATCCATTAATTTGAACATTAATAAAAATGGTTTGTTGTAATATACAAACAACATAATAACTTAATTATACATCTAAAATACAGTGCATGTATTATGATTGTTAGTCTTGTTTTAATAGCTGAGTCATTTGCTTAATTCTCTTAGATTAAATAATGCTAGAAAATATAGCAGGTACTCAGTGGTGTGATTCAATTTTTTTTTTTTTTTTTGTAAATTTTATTTGAGTTTTCACAAAGAAAAAATAATACAAATAAAACATCTTTTTTGAAAGTAGCATAATCCCGGGTTACCTTTCTTCGTACAGACACAAATTCAACTTCATGCTCATTTTTATGTTCTATTCCATATCTTATTACTGTTTTACATTTTCTGCATAGCTTCTTCCCTCTTTTAATTTTCTCAATTTTATTTTAATTATCTCAATTCAAATCATTATATTTATATTTTTTGCCTGTCCTGTTTCAATTATCTATTATCTTTTCTCATTAAACAAAATTTCTCCTGTAGTTACTGATTGGAATATGACGTCTTTAAATCTTTTAAGTTTATCCATTTAACTCTTATTTAGGCTTCAATATATACCCTAAAGTTATAACATTCAATATAATACATAACTTCCATTCGGATTCTGCTTGGTACATTCTTAAAATAAACACTATATTCTTAAAAAAAGAAAAAATTATAAATGTATGTAATTAAAACAACACATTCCATTCCAATTCAATTCTATCATTAATATTAATATTCATTAAAATTTTAACTTCTTTAACATTACTTTTCAATTAAATATCATACTTCTATGGGAACGATTATAAGCTTTCCATAATTAATCCCCCCTTCACTTATATTTTATAAAACATTAACTAATTAAAATGTTCCCGTTCCTTCCTAATTCAATTTTCTCATTTATTTTATTTCACTTATTTTATTAACAACATTTCACTAAATTACACTAATTATTTTATCCCTCATTTTAATCATACATTGTTTCCAATTTTCTAAAGTTATTTCTATTACTAATATAACAATACAATCTTATGTACCTTTACAGAATCCCCTTTTTAATTAAATTTTCACCCATTATCTCTAAATAGGTCCTGTTTCTCTATATCTTGTTCCGATCCTTTGTAACTTCTTTTCCTTTCCTTCTTCCCTCTCTTCTTCTCTTCCCCCTTTTATCCCCTTGTCTCTCTACCTCTATTTCTCTCTTCTGTATTCCCCTCTTCTGTTGCTTTCCAGTATTATACTTATTTTTTGAATTATTTTTGTTTTCTTTGGTTGTTTTTTTAAGTCTTAAATTCTCCATTCTCTTTCCCCCCTTTCCTTTTTCTTCCCCACATAGAATTACTTGATCATTAAAGATGGCTTCTTCTTTGTCCCAGTCTTCTTGTTTTGCAGACGTTTCTTGTTGTTTCTCATAGTTCCAAATCTCCATTTCTAAGAATTGAAAAATGAAGCCAAAAGAACCATTCCCTTCTTGTGCATCTTCTTTGTACTTTTAATGTTCCATTTTCAATTCATCCAGAAGTAGTGCCATTGTATAAATTTTTAAACAACCACCCGATTAATTTTAGTCATTCAAATATAATAACCAAGAATCCAAAGATCACCAAATAATGCAAATACATGCAAGCTGTTTCTTTTTGCTCTTTTTTTTTTCACTTTCCCTTCCTAGGGTTACTGTATAGTTACAAAGTTTCAGTTAAAATGTATCTTTTAGAAGTCTTGTTGAAATTTTACTGTAGATTATTTTTAATTCCAGGCAGTCTCCTCCCTCTTCCAGATCCTGCCTTTATTCTTTTTCTCTCCCTTCCTGCTTATGAAAAAATTTTTTTAGTGTCCATAAATCTTTATTATCCCTTTGACATTTTGTTTTATTTTCAGCTTAATTGCCTGTTGATGTCAAAGCGGATTTTTCCGATTTCTTATTTAAGTCTCTTAGTTGTCAGTATAGGGAAGGGGAGAGAAGAAAAACACCCCCAAATCTTTCCCTTTTCACTTTCTTTCGCTGCTTCCAATTCTTCTTTGGGAGCAATGTTATTTTTTTGTAAGTTTAAATTCCAGGGTTGTTGCTTTTACAATTTAACCTGGTCAGCCAAAATTTTCACTTCTTATCTTCCTCCTGCACAGTCTTTTCTGGTTGAGTTCTTCTTTGAGGTGGCCATTTCTGACCACTGTTGCAACCGCCTTCGGGAAAGGGAGTAATGGCCAGCTGAGGAGGAGAGATGTGGCTCTCCTCAACCCTGCTGGCGGTCTCCCCCCTCTTCACCACCTCTACAGGGTGGCTTAGCCCCGAAACCAGCCGGCTCAGGGCTCTCCAGTGGCGAGCCCAGACCGAAACTGCGCACAATCATGGATTTCTGTCTGTCGCCGAAGAGACTTCAAACCAAAAGCCAGGGATTCAATTTTTTTTTACTACCAGTTCTGTGGGCATGGGTTCATGGGCGTGGCAGGGGAAGGATACTGTAAAATCTCCAGTTGAAAATGGTATTTGCCAGTTCTCTGAACTACTCAAAATTTCCACTACTGGTTCTCCAGAACTGGACAGAAACTGCAGAATACCACTTCTGTAAGTACTATTTGGCATACACATCTGAGATAATATTCTGGTGCAGTGCTTCTAATGGAAAAACTGTTAATTTAATCTCCTGATTTGTTTTATATATAATGCTTAAAGCAGTTTGGTATTGTATTATAGGAATAACATCTTCAGTTGTGTAGTAGATCAGGAACAAATTGGTGGTTTGTGCCATTAATTCTATAGTTCCAAAAATGGGTCCAAAATATGTAAATGTGGAAGTCTTATGAAACATGTTTCTTAATAATGTATTAATTGTTGTGTGGTGATATATTTTGAAGATGAACATAGTTTATAATTTACATTTTTAACTGTAGCAGAGACTAAAGGGAGATGATATTTGTTGTATTAATGTGAAACATGGTTTATTCCTTTGCCCAATTACATGGAGCAAGAGATACATAGAGTCAAAATGTGTGTGCTAATATCTTACTTTGCTACCCATTATCTACTTGCTTATATATTATTAGAAACACATTATCTTTTAAAACATAGAACTTTTAAAAGATGTTTTCTCTACTATAGATCCATTCACATTTTCCACTTGGCACATTTACATTGCCACTAGTATTATTTTTTTCTCCTTAGTCTCTTGTTATTATAATTAACTTCTACTGAATAGTAATAATTTATTTGAATCCTTTATGTCTCTGTTCATTCATTATGTTCAGTGTGACTGTAATTTGTGGAAATATGTATAGTTTTTGGGCAAGTAGATTGATCCTTTGAATAATGGAGTAGTCATTTCCAGCTGGTCCTCACTAGAAGTTTCAGGTGTTGAAATCCAGCCCATTTGGATGGACTTGGACTGAGGACTTTACTTTAAACTACCTACTCAGCATTGGCTTTACTACAAAGGTAGATACATATACTTGGTAAACTTGTTATTAGCCAATTGAGACTGATAAAAAATATAAAACATTTACTGGAATAAATAACAGCCCAATCTTTAGTGAGGCTATCCTAGAGATTAAATTGCTGTATATATCAAATTATAGTGTATAACAATCCTCACAAGCAGACTCAATAAATAAATTGTGTAGTATATATTTTGCAGAGGATTTCTTCCCCCCTCCAAGCAGAAGATGAAACTCATTGCCCTTTTTGATGTGTTATATGAATAGTAGCACTGGAACTATTCCTCATATATTGTTTCAGTGATTCTATTATTATTCCTCATATTATTTCAGTGTTATTCAACCAGGGATTCTTCTGATGCATGAGACTATTGTACCCACAGTGTTTTGTAATTTACCATATTGTTTTGAATTGATAGTGCAGGCTAGATTCATGTTGCCTGTTTCTGGTAATGATAAGTATGATAACGTGGTACAAATGGGAAGAATGCAACTAATTACAGGTAGTCCTTGACTACAATCATTCTTTTAGTGGTTGTTTGAAGTTACAACAGCACTGAAAAAAGTGAGTTATGGCTGTTTTTCACACTTATAGCCATCCCCATTGTCATGTGATCAAAATTCGGATGCTTGATAATTAACTCATATTTATGATGGTTGCAATGTCCTGAAGTCATTGGATCACCTTTCGTGACCTTCTGACAAGGAAAGTCAATGGGGAAGCTGGATTCCGTGTTGCTAGCTTAACGTCTCCAGTGATTCACTTAACAACTGTGGCAGGAAAGGTTGTAAAATGGGGCAAAATTCATTTAATAAATGTCTCATTTAGCAACAGAAATTCGACCTTCATTGTGATCATACGTCAAGGACTTCTTCCTACAGCTTTAAATTTACAGCAGGTTCAGCTAATACAAGCTAGTACACTGGTTGTTTTCTATCATTCTATGTGCCACTGCATTTAGTAATGGATCAGGGATTCTGGGGGACCTTTCAGAAAAACAATAGTCAGAAATAGGTTACCTCTTAAGATGGAAGAAGTAGACCCTGAAAACAGTTTTCTCCAGCTTCCTTTGATAAAGTGACTGTGTGAGTGCCTAAATAAGAAGGTCATAGAAATAGTCTTTGAAGCAATTTGCAAACATGTAAAGAGATGCCATTGCTTTAATTACTTGAAAAGAGGTACTTTTTGCTTTTACATGTTGCAAAGTACCTTGGTTTGAATGAATTGGACAGACCCAGCAGACTCATCTAAAGTTAGTTATACCTTAAACTAAGAAATCAGAAACAGTAATAAAAATTGGGGCAGGAAAAAGGAAGAATGACTCTGGGAAGGAATTGAAAGAGGCTAAAAGATGGTTGCTATATTCTTAGTTGGATGCTTTATTGAGATTAAGTGGGTTTGCATCATTTTCCAAAAGTATAATAAGGATACATTTAATCTTACTTGGAAATAAATTTAATAGGAATCATTTTCCATGGGAATATTTTTCCAAGTGTTGCATTTGTCTTTCTAAAGTTATTAATAAACAGCTCCTGTTCCTCCCTCTCCCCTGCAGAAAAAGTAGCTGCTAATTGGGAGATATGAAATTTTATGTAAATACTCTATGGGAATTTGTCCCTCTTGGTTATGTGGGATTGTAACTGTTGTGTTTCTTCTAAATAAGCATGAAAAGGAAAACTAGTGATGAAAGACGACTGGGAAACCTTGATTTCTTTTCCTAATCAGTCCTAAGACTCCAATTGCCAGATTTTCTTAATTTTCCACTGCCAGATTATTCTAATGTGGCCTTGCTTGATGAATGTAGCATTCTGGATCTATAAGATTCTCACATATATTTGGAAATGGGCAACTAAGGCATTGTTTACAGGAGGTCAAACTTGCTACACATTGATAAACACACATTTCCTCCCTTTATCAGGGATATTGCAGAATGTGAAGTATGGGTTTCCAATTGTACTCATTCTTTTCAAACTTCTTCCTGTTTAAAAGTTAAGCTTCACTAATTGGAAGCTGATCTGTCCCTGAATTTTTTTTTATTTTGCCTTTAAAGTCTGTTTATTAGTCATTAAATCTAACCTTTACCTAGTTCAGCTTGGCAAGACTTCAGAAAGAAACAATGTATTTATTCTTAAGAAGATCATGTCATCCTTCTAAATGCAAATGAGCATTAATTAACAATAATATTTGCAAATCATTTTGCTTTAATGTTCCTTTAAGAATACTAGCACTTTAAGTGAAGTATTTATATATGCATAAAATGGTCCATACTTCTCCAGCAGCAAGTAGATTTTTAATTATCACTTAAAATCTAATATTGCTACACAACTACTATTGGATCTTGTTGATTTTTTCTTTTGCAAATATGAAATCTGTAATTTATTTTAATCTTTACAGCAATCACATTTTAAAATTAATGGAAATTATGATAAAGAGTTCAGAACTGTTTAAAGGCACTTATCAGAATGTTTTTCTTGGTTTTACTTTGACACATGAATGGATTTGGTTTCAGTAAACCATGTATTTGAAAACCAATTGTAGTTTAAAGCATAAGGGCAATATATACATTATAAAAACACTTTTGGAAACTGTTTACACTTGATCAAGAAATAAATATTGTATTTTAAGACTGAACCCTTGTAGATCCATTGAAGATGCTGAATTGTGAGAATTAGTTTTGGAATTAGCAAATTCTTGAAAATAATACTGTCAAAGAAATAAATAAAAACATATCTTTTTATGAGGCAGGAGTAGCTAAGGGAATTTTCAATTATATATAGGATGTTCTTATTAAACAACAGAAATATATGAATGAAAAATATTTTTATTTAGTCTTCAATCAGCTTGTAAGTACTGTATTGCAGAGCTCAATTACACATGCTTAAACTCTATTGAAATAAATGAAACTGAAGTATTAATTTAAGCATGCTACAGACAAAAGGTTCATTCAGAGAAAAAGAACAGCCTCTGAATATTGCTCCTATTTTGATAATACATCAAATACACACATATTGCAGAGATATCGTTTGATTATTTCGATGAAGGTAATTTACATTTCCTCTTTTTGTATTCAAAATTATGGTATTTTGTAATCAAATATGGGATCTTGCTACTACATTTACTAATACATGAAATAAGCCATTATCTCTTCATTGTAATGTTATGTGAATATGTTAATAATTAGCATCTGTTTTTTAATATGGAGATGGTAATGTTATTTATAGCAAGTTTCTTTTTTGAAAACTTGAGTTTGGCTAGTTTATATCTACAGTATATTGCTGGTTACAATGTCTTACTGTTTTTAATTTCTACAGAGGTGGAAGGACAGAATTAGTATTTTAAAACCAAACCTGTAAGCATTAATACCTTGTTCCTAGTGATGGAATTGAATTTGCTCATGCATGTTATTTCTGCTGATTACAACATGGGATTTTAGTGAAACTGATTTGTGAAGAGTGGGGTTCTCTGATTAAATTATCTTTTTTAAATGGACCAACTACCAGGAATTATTCTACACACACACACACACACACACACACACACACACACACACACTATAGTGACATGGTCAGTCCAACAGGCTGTTGCAAAGTTTATATTTTCTTTTAGAAAATTTTGGTTTGTTACAAATGGGGTAAGCTCGCTACATTTTCACTTTCATATTCTGGATTTATGACAGCTCTTCAGACCAGTGCAGTGCCCAAAATATTCTAAAGCTAATACAACAGTGCCCTCTGTAGGCTGTGTGTGTGTGTGTGCAGTTTCTTATACAGGGAAGAGTTAAATATTCTTAGGATGGGGGTGCTGAACAGGATGTTACATTATTATGAAGTTATTTAGAAGTATTAAATACATTCTGATGTATATGTATTCTAGAAAGAAATACTCCAATACTATATTCAAATAAACTCTGAATTGCTTTGCATTTGTTGTATGTTTCTTAATATATATGAGTCAATTATTGATTTTTCGAGACATATTTTCTAGCCAGTTGAGGCTAATAGAAGCTCTGAACAATGGTCTTTTTCTACTAATTTTCTTTATATGTTTTAAGTCATAATTTATGTATACATTTAAGTAAAGAGTCAGTGTGGTGTACTGGTTTAAGATGGCAGAGATAGGTCTGGGAAGACTCATATTCAATGTCATTCTGTGCCTGGCTTGGTGTAGCAGTCATTCCCACAAGAATCTTGTTGCACAGAGAAATGGGAAAAGTCCCAAAGGAAAGTTGAGGTATAGATCCAAAGAATAACTTGTTAACTGTGTGATTTTTAAGTCATGAGATGTTTTTGACAGACTGGACAGATTTATTGTGTCCTCTTAGACCTTCAGATAATTTTCCAGAATTGATGCATAGCTTTCCTCAGTGAAAATCTGTGTTATATGAATACCTTTCTGCATATATTCCACATAAATATGTATGTACTTCTGTGCCATTTTATGGTAAAAGGTAAAGGAGTCCCTGCTGATTTTACTCTGCTTATTGCTGCCTATAGAGGGCAGTGTTTATCTCCATTTCAAAGCCATTGAGTCAGTGCTGTCCAAAGACATTTCCACCATCATATGGCCAACGTGATGTCAGGGATCACTGTTACTTTTCCCCAGAAGTGGTACCTGTATATCTACTTGAATTTGCATTTTTTTCGAACTTCTAAGTTAGCAAAAGCTGGACAAGGGCAAGAACTCACTTGGTCATGTGGCACTAGGGTCTTGAACCTGGGACTGGCTTTCCAGGTGACAAGCCGCTGAGCCACGGCTCTGTCCTTATTTTATGGTACTTAATAAAAATTATTCTGATTACTTAATGATTCATATGGCCTTTTGAGGGCATTGTTTGACAATTCTTTCCATGCGTAAAAGAGCCAAGTAAACCTAATTCAGTTTTTAAACTACATCGCGTCAACTGTTTGCCATTATGGTGAGAAGTAGAGGCCAGCATGTATGTATGTATGTATGTATGTATGTATGTATATGTATATAATACATATATATACATAAATATACATATATACAAATACATACACATACATACATACATACATACATATATATATATATTCTTAAGTTTTCGCGGGAACTTACATGTATGTCATTCAGCTTTGTTCGGGTATTTTCCCACATCATTGTAGTTGTTCTTTTAAAGTTGTAGCAACGTTTCAGCAGAATCTCATCTGCCATCATCAGGCTTCTGTATAGTGTTCGTCTGGGAATCAGATTTTTACAGTGGTTTCAGATTTAAATTTGGGGCAGCCTATTGCTGTGCCAGAATGGTTTTTTCTTCATCCTGATTGATTGGGAGTCTTGGTCTGTGTTTATTGGTCTTGGAGTTTGCTGTGTTCTGCTTGATTGGTGTTTCTAATATCTTCTGTCTTTTTTTTTTTGGCTCTTTTTGTGTCTTGATTGGCTGGCAACATTGTGTTACTTTATTGAAGGCCTTTAGTGTAGCTTGGCTTCGGATAAATAGACGGCTATCATTAGTTAAGAAGCTGGGTTTCATCTGGGTGCCTGGTTGGGGTGTGTTTGAGCTGGAGGTATTAGGGGGGGATTTGTTTGTGCCCAGGTGTTTGCCTGGCTTGTGGTGTGGAGATTTTTTTGTTTGTGAGTGCAGGCTTCCAATGCCACTGTAGTAATGGACGGAAAAGACTATGAAACAAAATTGACAGACCTACTCCAAGACTCCACATACAAACCTATAAACACAGACCCAACCACATATCTGGAAAAATTAACCAAGAAGAAAATTATAACCAGCCACATGAGCAAAGAGATCCAACAGATGATCATCCCAAGAGAAAAATCTTCCAGATGCCCCAAACTATACGGCCTCCCAAAAATACACAAAGAAGGCATACCTCTCAGAGCCATAGTCAGCTCCAGAGGAGCACCACTACAAAACCTAGCTAAACACTTAGCAAAACAGCTACAGCCCCATGCTGAAACAGCAGCTTCACATGTACAAAACTCATACCACTTCTTGGAAATGATCAAAGATCTACATGTGGAGCAAGAAGATCTGCTTGTAAGTTTCGACGTGGTTTCACTATTCACTCAAGTCCTGATAAAAGAGACCCCTGAAATCATCAAAAATAAATACCAACCAGCTAAACACCTCATGGAACTAACAGAACACTGCTTAACCAACACATATTTCAAATACAAAGGATAAAGATACAAACAAATTGAAGGAGCCCCTATGGGATCACCACTGTCACCCGTCATTGCAAACCTGTTCATGGAAGAATTCAGAGTCCAGAGCCCTGGCCAATGCCATCCACAAACCCAAACTATGGTTAAGATACATCGATGACACATTTGTGATTTGGCTCCATGGAAAAGAAAACCTCAACAATTTCCTAACACACCTAAACAACACCCCCCCCAAAATCAAGTTCACCATGGAAACGGAAACAAACAAACAACTACCATTCCTAGATGTACTAATCTACAAAAAGCAGATGGCACACTAGGACACACCATATACCAGAAGAAAACACACACTAACCGCTACCTCAATGCCCAATCCCACCACCACCCAGCACAGATAAACTCCGTGGCTAACACACTTATTACTAGAACCAAACGCCTGGCAGACAAGACACGCATTAAGACTGAACTATGCACCCTGACTAAAGTACTGACAGCCAACGGCTTCCACAGAAGCAAAATCACCAGCTTGATCCACAAAAACACACGGAAACATAATAGAGACCCAGAAGATGAACAGACCCATGGAACAGCTGTCCTGCCCTACATAAGAGGTACTACAGACAAAATAAGCAAGGTACTACACAGACATCACATCAAGACTACCTTCAAAACAGACAGAAAAATAGCAGCCATTCTTAGAAACCCCAAAGATAAAATTGACCTGGAAAACCAAGGCATGTACGAAGTCCCCTGTGCATCATGCCCAGCCACATACATTGGACAGACCAATAGAAGAATAAGTACCCACCTGGATGAACACAAAAATGCAGTCAAAAAGCTGGAACACACTTCCTCACTAGTCCAACTCATGAAAGCCACAGGTCATAGCATCAACTTCAATGGCACCAAAACCCTAACCACTATAGAAAACCCTAGCCACAGAATCATCAGAGAAGCCATAGAAATTGAAAAAAGACCAGAAAGCATGAACAGAAGAGATGATTCCACCAGGCTGTCAATCATTTGGAAGCCTGCACTCACAAACCAAAAAATCTCCACACCACAAGCCAGGCAAATACCTGGGCACAAACAGATCCCCCCTAATACCTCCAGCTCAAACACACCCCAACCAGGCACCCAGATGAAACCCAGCTTCCTAACTAATGATAGCCATCCATTTACCCGAAGCCAAGCTGCACTAAAGACCTCCAATAAAGTAACACGATGTTGCCAGCCAATCAAGATACAAAAAGAGCCAAAAAAACAGACAGAAGATTTTAGAAGCAGAACACAGCAAACTCCAAGACCAATAAACACACACCAAGACTCTCAACCAATCAGGAGGAAGAAAAAACCATTCTGGCACAGCAATAGGCTGCCCCAAATTTAAATCTGAAACCACTGTAAAAGTCTAACTCACAGACGAACACTATATATCTCATCTGATGATGGCAGATGAGATTCTGCTGAAATGTTGCTACAACTTTAAAAGCACTTTAAAAGAATCGAGGACTTTGGTTTTGGAGTACTGTGGGATGAGGACAAATATTAGAATTTCCTTTCAGTAAAAAATTAAGTAAAAGTGAAGCTGATGTAGTCAGTTTACAATCATGTATTTAGTTTCTATTTTCTGTCATATTAAAAAGTAGAATTCACTAACAACTTTGGAGGTCTCCGGGACCACACCCAAGCATTTTAGGTTAGGGTACATGTAGTCCCAAGACTTCTTAATGCATATCTCTGAGTTAAATAATGAGAGACATATATAATTTAGATTTTCAGACTGCAAAAGATGTAGCTAGTTAGGAAAGTGGATACTATTAAAATTCTTGTTTCCAAGAAAAAGTGTTTAAACAAATTATAGCTGAATTTTTGATAAACAATCCAAGTATTGATGACCTCTTTTAAAGAAAAAATATTTTAAAGTTCTGATAACTAATATGCTATCATGATGATAAAAATAACAAGGTATATCAAAGTGAAGATAATGAATTAAGATTCAGTTTAATTAAAATAATGATAGATATTGACTATATTACAGGAACAATGAATTATAGCTGTTCTGCCTAGTGAGTGCTTGGGTAATTTAGTAAGATTTTTTCAAAGAATGACAGAGCACCCAACTACTGAATGTTACGGGAAGTGCCCTGTTTTTCTTCCATACATTTCTTTCTTTTAATTAAAATGTCAATGATAATTTTATGGCATCTCACCCTCCTTCTACAAAAACCCTCCACCAAACAACATTCTTTGATTTTCATCTTAAGTTATGAAAGGAAAGTGTAATTATTTATCACTGAAAGAAATATACCATGAAGATATCAGTTTATTCAAATCAGTACATTTTACTTTACAGACTAATGTGTACTTCTTTTCCACAAAATGGCCAGATCCTTATTTAATTGTGTTCATGTAGCCTTTGAAATGTCTCAGAATGCTTAATATAAAGAGATGGTCTGTCTTTATTATTTATGCTTTAGAATGTATTTTTCATATATGGTGGACTACAATTCCCATCATTTTCCAGGAATTTTTCATAGAAAATCCTATTCATTCTGATACTTTTCTATTCTTGGAGTTTTCAAGCAAGCTTCAGTATCCAACTGTCCCTGACTATACTATTAGTTGCCAATTCTGAAAGATACAAATAGATTCTCTTTTCCTGTGAGTCATGAAAAATGGAAAATAAAAATGTTGGGAAGCTTCCATCTCAATTGTAGGCTTTTTCCACCTTGAACAGTCAGCATGTTTTTCCTTTGTGTTTGCCTGAAGAATGGAATTGTTGACTATTTAATATAAGCAGTTCATTTTGTTTATTTATTTATTTGCACAGATTTGGAAATAGAGGAAGATTTTTAAAATGCAGAGTGATTTCGAACTCCTGGTACTTCCATTTGTTCCGAGGCTGGGTGGGGCTGGTCAGAACTGTCTTGATGTGGCCTTTAGAAGGAAATTGCTTGTTTGTTTCTTTGGAACATACAAGGCATTTCCAGCTTTGGGCAGGTTGAGAGGTGAACATTTTGTATGCCAAATTACTCATTTTCCCAAGCTTAACAGTAACTGAATAATTTCTGCTTTAGACTGGGTTTATGCATGGAACCAACTTTTCCATAAGCCACTAGATCCAGATAAATCATATGAACCTCAAAAAACAGGTGGATAAATTTTAAAGATTCATTTTTTTTAATACATAAAGCTATCTTTTGAGAGCTACTCATTAGGCTGATATTGTGATGTTTGATATTGCCTTCTGTAGGTTTCATGATCTCAGTTATTATGATTTGTAATCCATTGCTTACAGCTCAGAAATAAGCTCAGCATATTCTATAGGCAGACTATAAGCATTTACTGATGCAGATTGAATATTTGAACCTGACATCCCAGATTTGATTTAGTCATGGAGACTCCTAAATCTTCTTACATAGTATTAACTCACAATAGACAGACCTAGACCCAAGAAGAAATCAATTTCACAGGAAAACTAAAACCGGAGACTGGCTGTAATACAGAATCTTGCCAGTTTGACTGTACTGTGCTTCCTTCTCCTTGTTCTTCAGTGAATTAGGGAGGCTTTTGATTGAGCTGCTTCAAAATATTATCTTATTGTTTGTTTTTATTAAAAAAGAATGCCTAGATACCCTGATTCCCTGAAAATAAGACCTATCTTGAAAATAAGCCTTAGTATGTTTTTATGTGTGCACCTAATATAAGCACCCCCCAAATAAGCCCTCCTTAAGAACCTGTACTGCTGGCCCCCTGCCCATTCTGTCTGGTTGCTCGTGGTGCTGCAGCCACAAGGTGATGGGGTGGTGGTGGTAGAACTGCCCCATGCACCTTGCACCAGCTTACCTCAGAATCCCAGAAGCAAGGACATCCATGCCTTGACACCTGCCTCGGGACCATGTGCAGCAGGAGCCCACATGGCCGATGGCTTACTTCTGCTTGCTGGTGGGTACAACAGAGCAGGAGGTCGAGCAGTGTGTTGGTGCCTGTGGCCACGAGGCAAGGGAGGTGTTGGGGCATGGATGGTTTGAGATGAGATAGGCTGGTGTGGGGCGGTGGGGCAGCTCCACCGCGGCACTGGTGTATCACTCCACTTTTTGCTCTGGGGCTACGAGCAAGCAGATGTGGGGTCCTGCTGGACAGAGCTGCTGGAACTGCTGCCGCAAGGTAAGGCACATATGGGAGCATGGGTTGCTTGGCTGCAGGTGCCCTGAGGTAAGCTGGTGAAGGGCATGTTAGGCAGCTCCACTACCCCTGCTTCACAGCGGTGCACCCTGTGGCCTCCTCACCCACCACGAACAAGCAGAAGAAGTGGGTACATGTGGAAAAAAATAAGAACCCCCCCCAAAAAAAATATATGCCCTAGTGCTTATTTTGGAGCCCAAAAGAAG
This sequence comes from Hydrophis major, assembly GCA_033807585.1. Classification (NCBI taxonomy): domain Eukaryota; kingdom Metazoa; phylum Chordata; class Lepidosauria; order Squamata; family Elapidae; genus Hydrophis; species Hydrophis major. The sequence continues at coordinate 73,117,651 of CM066328.1, read as the reverse complement.
ATAAGACCCAGTCCTATTTTGGAAAAACATGGGTAGTGCTTCTTGTATATCTCTGTTAATCTTATTATCCATATTCTCTATACACATTCATTGTATCACAAATAATGGAGGTTAATTTGAGACAAAATAAGCCAAGTGCTTGAATCTGGCACTGTCCTCCACTTATTGAAGTAGGATGCTCTAATACTGTGTTTCTCAAAAAATAAGGCCGGGCCTTCTTTTTTTTTGACCCCTTCAAAAAATGGCTAGGCCATCTTTTTGGGGGTGACTTAATTCCCCCCCCTTGCATCCTTGGGTGAGCGGGCAGTGACAGCTTGGATGTTGACCTCAACGTTGGTGGGGCACTTCGTATTGGGAGACCTTCCACCACCGTTGCTTTCCCTTCTCCCTTGCTGCCATGGCATTTAGAGCAACGCCGTGGCATTTGGTACAGCCATGTGCGGCCAGCCAGGTCTCCTCCCTGCAACCGGAGCCCGGCGGAGACACTTGGCTTCAGGCGTTCCTGTCACCGCCTTCCCTTTGCCTTTGAAGGTAAAGTCAATTATTTTAAAAATGACGCTCTATTACAACAAAGACTTCCTGCCCAAGAGGGCAGACCAACCCCATGTGGGGAGATGAATCTCCCGGGGCCGCAGTGCAGGATCGGTCCACCTCGGGAGAAGCACCCAGCTGCCATCCCTGCCTGGTGCTGGGCAGAGCACGAAGAGCCTCGCCTGGGGCGTCCAGCACAGCTGACAGACGGGTCCTCCTTCCCGGCAACAGAGCTCTCACCAAGGCAGTGAGCGCTCCCCGCCGGACAGTCCGTTCATCCCGCCAGGGCCGCGCCAGAGCCATGTGGGCTGGCCAGAGCCAGGAAAAGGAGCCGCAGGTGTGTGCCCGCCTGCCAAGCAAAAGAGCTGGGCTGACCTGAGCTTGGCTTCCTTCCCAAGTCCCTCCAGCGCAAACCCGAAGGGGCAACCAGGAGAGGCTTCCCGAGGCAGTGATAGCGCCCACCTGTCTGCGGACAGGGAGGCGAGGTGATGGCAGCGCTGCTTCCCTGGCTGGCGGAGAAAGCCCAAAGCTGCCCGTCCTTTCCACCCCTCGCCCAGCCCATCCCCATGCATCTTCAAATGCACCGGTAGCTCCAAATGCTGCAGCGGAACGGGCATCAGGCAGAGGCACTGACTCAGCAGGGCTCAGCTCGGAGGAGGACGCGGCGCAGGCCATCGCCTTGCTTCCCTATCCACGGATGGGTGGGCACTATCACTGCCTTGGGGGGCTTCTCCCGGTGGCCCCTTCGGGTTTGGGCTGGAGGGACTTGAGAAGGAAGCCAAGCTTGTGTCGGGCCAGCTCTTTCGCTTGGCAGGCGGGCACGCACCCACAGCTGCTTTCCCGGCTCTGCCCAGCCCACACGGCTCTGGCGCAGCCCTGATGGGATAAGCAGAGGGTCCAATGGGGAGGTGCTCACTGCCTTGGCGAGAGCTCCACTGCTGGGCAGAAGAGCCCACCTGTCAGCTACGCTGGGTGCCCCAGGCGAAGCTCTTTGCTCTCTGCCCGGCGCCAGGCAGGAATGGCGACTGGGTGCTTCTCACGGGGTGGGCCGATCCTGTGCTGCGGCCCCAGGAGATTTGCCTCCCCACGTTGGGTTGGGCTGCCCTCTCAGACAGGGGAGGCTTTGTCGTACCAGTAGTAGGGTGTCGTTTTTAAAAGAATTGGCTTTGCCTTTGAAGGTGAAGGAAAGGCGGCGACAGGAGCCCCTGAAGCCGAGTGTCTCTGCTGGGCTCCGGTTTCAGGGAGGAGCCCTGGCTGGCTGCGCGTGGCTGCACCAAACGCTGCGGCATTGCTCTAAACGCCGCGGCAGCAAGGGAGAAGGGAAAGCAATGGTGGAGGAAGGTCTCCTGATATAAAGTGCACCACCAACGCAGGCAGTACATATCCGGGTATGCAACAAAAGTACTTCCTAACGGCAAGCCCCCCCCCGCCATTCCCCCCATTTAGCATGTTTAATATAAGCCTTAATTGGGGGGGAGGGGCTTAAGTTGATTTTATGCCAATAAAACATGCTGGGTCTTCCTATTGGTGGAGGCCGTATTGTTGGAGAAACACAGTATTTTATTTAATCTTATTCTGGTCTATTTGTTTGGATTCCCTCTTCTTGAGATGTTTTTCAAGGTGTAGAGTGACAGCCCTTTGCCTTGCATTCTTGTGATCAGGACTATGTAATTAACTCCATCCTCACACTTCTTGAAGTTTCTCTTTAATGCAGAAAAATTGTATGTAGAGGCAGAATTGGCTAGTTTTATGTAGCTTGAAACTGCAGTGTTTTGGTGTAGCTTAAAAATCTGTAAAGCACTGTTCAATTTATAGACATACCTTCTTTGATAACTGTTTAGATTTCCTGTCTTGACAGCTTCCTTAATTTTATATTCTATAGAAAATGGGAGTTTTAACTGTTTTTAAACAATAGGAACAAATGAAGTGGAAACAAAAGATGGATTGTTGTAGGTAAGAAAAAAATATTCTTAAATATTTGTATTATCTTCTTTAACATGCAAATTTCTAAACTATCAGTGATGCAGATCACAAGGTTTAGTTTGTCTTAATGAAATATTAAATATCCACACCCCCTTTCTTAGTTGCTGTCAACCTTATTTCAACTTGCTTCTAATTTTACTCTGTATTAGATATATTCTGATTCTGAGAGTATCTGGTTTGGCAGTTCTTCATGTTACACTGATGGGGAGTGAGAGAGGAATTGTAGAGAAAATGGGCCAGTTGTTATTTATTACCCAATTGCCAGGGTGACTTATTCATTGCCTGCATCATCATTCCCCAAAGTACTGCTTTACAGAATGGTGAATTATGTTTCAGGGAAAGAATCAATAAATGCTTTCAGAGCAACATTTGCCATGAGACTCATCTTCTTTTATACATATACGTGTTGCACTAAAAGGTGGGTGTGGTACAATTAACACTTAGAAAAAAGATAGTATATTAAGTGATTTGCATGAGGCATTTTGTTAAGATCTACAATGCAAACCATAGGAAAACTGGGTTTTGTCCAAATGTATTTACAGTTGATTAACTACTCTTGAGGGGAAACATGAGGGGAAATGTTTCCTAATTCAGAGCCAAGTGCATTTCTAGTGAATTAACTGCACTGTGAAAAAAATGAGGCAAGGAGTTCATGTATTTTAAATAAATGTATCATGCCTTAAGACTTTACGAGATGGGTAGCTTGAAGATCCACATGGCCCTTGAATTTTGCAGCTCCAAAAAACTCCATAAAAATAACTGCCAAAATTTGTTCCCTCTATTTTTTTTTTTGGTGGGGGGGGGAGAGGTAGAAAAAAATAAAACTGCATTGTAGCCTTAAACTACCGTTGATATAATTTTAAAAGAAAAAGGAAAAAGAAAACAAAATCCCAGCTCTTTCCCAATGTGGGACATGGAGTTACCTACTTTAAATCATTTCTCACCCACTTTCTTTCCCTAAAAAATGAAAATATGGCAAGACACATCCATTCTGTTTTGCTTGTTTGTACGATGCCAGTCTGAATGCATTGCTTTCATAGATGTAAGGCTGTAAAAATCACTGCTGCTATTTAGAAAGATGAGAGAGAAAAGATAATACAAACTAGGGATTGCCAACTTCAGAGTACTAGAGGACTAAAATGGTCACAATCATATTTCTGTTTTTAATAATTTGATTGGAGGCAAAAAGTTATGTAAATATCTCAAACAGAATTTTTAGTCAAATACTTGTCATCTATTGAATCTTGCTCTTGATGCCAAAGCAAGGCAGAGTATTAATGTTGAGATTAGCTTTTTGAAAAAGAAAAGTAATTACACTTCTAAAAGTAATCACTATATTACAAAAGGAGTGTGTCTTTTGTGATGCTTTAAAATGATTTAATACAAGTTCTTGGGGTAATAGCCCATGTGTGTGCCTGTGTGCAAATGTGCTTACACAGTGCCTGGCAAAGTCCAACCATAATGCCAGGTTGCCATGTGACCTTACAATAATGCATTAATGGAATTAACTTTTTTGTGATATGCATTAAACCTTCTTCCAGTTTTTGAAGAAATAAATGAAATGGAAAAAAGCCAAGTAAGGAGATGCACAACCCACTTTGCCTTGTTTTTTAATTCTGTATTTGCCAAACCATGTCTGAAACTGCTCCATGGAAGTATGGAATACAGTGGCATAAGGAAATTTGTTATTTCTTCACCTTGTCTTCCATTTTGGAAGTAACAGTGCTCCATGATGTCATGCTGGCCACATAACAGCAGAAATGTCTTCAGACAGCACAGGCTCAATGACTTTGAAACAGAGATGACTACCGCCCAGTATAGCCAACGTCTAGTGGAGTAAAATCCACAGGGACTCCTTCCCTTTCCATTTTGGAGATCTTTGCTCAACTGCAGTGGTACTTTAATCACTGCTTATTACTTTCTAGGTAGGTTCAACCCACTGGACTAAGCTAGGATTTTGTTAATAATTCTGTTAGCCACAGTTGCCTGAGGTTCACATTACATTGTCATAAAACATAGCTTATTAACCATAGTCACTAAGTTTATCAATTGGACTACATAAGAATCATACTCATTATGGCTTAGTGTAATAAACTCAGCAAGATATGGTGACCCCAGATATATATGAAGCAAGTAATTTCTGATAATGTATGATGAGCCATTAAAAAGACAGTCTTGTAGCTAATGCTGATGTATATATAAATTTAGCAAATTAATTAAGAGCCATTAACACATTCTCTTCCCCTCCCCTGTTGAGGATTTGTAATAAGTGGGAAAGAGTTGAGAAAATTATCAGTTTTTTTTTTTTTAATAGTGGCACAGTTTTAGGATTCTGCAAGACAACTTTTGCAGAAGCAGCTATTCAGTCTGGATTTTGGTGCTTGGTCAGAAAGCTTATGTGGAAACTGAATGAAGTGCTTTTGGTTACTCATTTGCACATGTATGGCCTCCAACTCTTCAGATTGCATAAGACGAACAGTCCTTATGCAATAAAAGCAGGAGAGATGTTCATTTTTTATTGTAATTTTTTAAAAAATAAAATTTTCTTTACAATTCAGAAAGCATTGTTTAAGTTTGCATTGCTTCATCCAATTACAGTTCATTTGGGTATAGTTGTTTATCAAATTTCTGATCTATTCTCTGAATTATTAGCAAATTAATTAAAATGCTAATACAGCATGTGTGTTTGTATGTCTTCTAAAATATACAGTTATAAAAGTCACTATGTAAGCACCTAAAACCATAAATTAACTATAAAGAATACATTTTTGTAGAACTGAATGTTTGTTTGTTTTAAATAAAATGGAAAGCATTGAAAGTAAACCTGTATTCAAAATGCACATCATAGACATTGAAAGTAAACCTGTATTCAAAATGCACATCATAGACATGAGATAAAGTAAAAAGTAAACCTGTATTCAAAATGAAAGTAAACCTGTATTCAAAATGCACATCATAGACATGAGATAACAATAGTGTTTGGCTTAAAATAATTACTCATCGTCATCATCATCGTCATCTTAACTTCTATTTTACAAGATATTTTTGGAATTATGAGGGAGGAAAAGGAAGAAAGAATATGAGCAATGCAGTGGGAAAAAGGTCTTGGTAAACTAAAGATAGAATTTCAGAAAGTACTGTGGTGTAATAGAAATGGTGACACAGGTTCAATTACGTTATTTTATGGCAGTATAGCATGGTGTGTTATTGATGATATACTCTATAATATAAGCTACCGACATTTGGTCCCTGTTCAGTGAATTTTAAGACATCTAACCCAGGAAAGCTTTTGAAAATTGTCAATAAAAGAAACTATTCATGCACAAATTCGATTGTCACACTGAGTCACCCTGCTTCCAATGGCTTCAACAGCAACTTCTATGTATTTATAGGGGTAGCAGTCAGGTGAAGAGATCATGGGAACTAGAGAAAGCTGAAGGAATTGCTGATGCTGATTACTAGAGGACATATAGCTGGATTATGTGAATGTTTGTAGTTTTGCTTTTTGTCTTTCATTAGGAGGTAACAGAATGCATTTTTAACCTTCTCCATTCCATAGGTATTGAGTCCTTATTTCTAACCTTTGAAATGTTTTTTGGCTTGACCTTGTCTAAAGTCCTACTGAAACTTTAAAAAAAATGTTTGCCATATTGCCCCAGTATGATTGTTACTACTGATATCATTTTGGGTAAAATCTGAATCACCAAAATAATTTTATGGCCTGATCTTAAGATCTTTCAAATAAAAATTAATACACAGACAAAAATGAACATTAAGAATAGCTTTTCCTTTCTAAGGTAATAATGTCATTGTTTCCAATGATCTCTGTGCAATTAAACAATCCTACAACTCACTCTTCTTCATGTCAGCTCATGGAGTGCCTATCTGCCATTTTGATGTGTTATTGTCAATATCACACAACAAAGAAACCTGACACACAGTATTCTGGTTGAATTCTCTGTGTGTAATGCTTCATTAAATTTAGTCTGCATTATTCTTTGGAAGATGCGGTCATCAAGCTTGAAATTAAGATTCCCTTCAATATTATCTCCTATCTTTTGCAATATCCTTTTCTTGGTATTTTAAAGATTTGTGAATGGGAAAAAAACTGTATTTATTGTGGTCCGCCGACGGCTGGCAGAGCTGGCAGCAGAGTTGGACAGCAAGGAGGTTGGGGAGGAACCTGGGCCAGGCCTGGAGGCTGAGGAAGACTCGGATAAGGGATCTGCATCAGAGGCAGAGATGAGGCCAGGGCAGGCTGGTTGTCATTAGCTGCCTTCGGGCTTGCACAGCAGTGAGGCGGGGGAGCAGCTGGAACTGGAATAAAAGGTGTTTGGTTGGGACAAAGAGCCTGCTTAGTGCTTTTTGGAGAAGCCTAGGACAGAACATTTATTATTTAGCTATATGATGAAACTATGTGTGTTATCTTTGTGGGTTATACCTAGTAGAAGCTAGACAGCCACCTGTCTGGAATACTTTCAGTTGGATTTCTGCATTGAACAAGAGGCGTGAACTCGGTGGCCTGCATGACTCCTTATAAATCTAAATTTTAAATTCACCTGTTGGATTTATATCCTACGTGTAACAGCTAAAAGCAGTAGCACGGCCCTTGCTCAAAATGAGAATAAAGTCTCTTCTTAACCCTCAATATGAGATTATTCATTTTAATATAGTCCTGAAAAAAAGTGATTTACAATCAGACTTTGTACTTATGAGCATCACATTGCAGTCACATGATTGGAATTTGGATGCATGGCAACTGGCTTACATTTACTATTGGTTGCAGTGCCAGTGATTGTGTGATCGTGTTTTGCAAACTTTCCAGCTGGTTTCCGACATCAATGGGGGAAATTGGATTCACTTAATAATTGTGCGATTTGCTTAACCATGGTATAAATGATTTTAAAATGAGATCTGATCATGTGTAATGATTGCCTTGTAAGGCAACCAAAATTCCAGTTCCAATTGTAGCTGTAAATAGATAACTACCTAAGTTAAATCTGATTCTTCTTTTTTCCACCTTTCCTATGGCTTAATGGACACCTTGTTTTGCAAGTGGCTCTTGCACAAGAATTTCTAGGTCCCATCATCAACCACCAACACCATAAGAATGAGAAAAGGAAGGAAGGAAGGAAGGAAGGAAGGAAGGAAGGAAGGAAGGAAGGAAGGAAGGAAGGAAGGAAGGAAGGAAGGCCCAGAATTTTAATCCTAATGCTACATTTTTATTATTTATCAAGTATGTTATATATTGTTATTATTATTAGAATAGCAAATGTTTTATTAATAACATTAACCTAGGAAAAGTTTTAGATCTATGATATCTTGAAAAAAATGAAAAACATAGATATAAGCACTTTATTAACTTCTTAAGTACTGATATTTGTTTGGAACCTGCTTTGAATGTTGAATTCTATGCAGCACTGGGTACAATGTTCAAGTAATTTTTTTCCCAATAGAATATATTAAAGTCTATGTCACTATTTGTGAATAAGCTGTTTCATAGTTGTGGCCAATAGCTCACTTTTACCAAAAAAAATCCCTTTGTATTTTTGTAAAATTTCCCTGTGCGTTTATTTTGTTATGGTAAATAAATGACAAGTCATTGTTAAACTGTAATTTCTTTTGATTTATCACAGTTAATTTCATTTCTTTATTTCATTTTCTCTTCAGAGATTTTTACTCAAATACTATTAAAATTGCAATTTGCAAAATCCTTTGTTAATGATCATTTGAGTGACTCATTAGTAATTGGTTCCTTTCAGCTGAAAGTAATTGGTTTATAATCCTTAATGACATGAAAACTGAAATACATGTTTTGTAATATTCTTGTATTATGGAATATAGAACTTGGCATCCAAGGAGTCCCATATAAAACCAAGCATTTTATTTTATTTTTTGGTATCACCAGATTGCTTCCACCCATGGACAAATGATTGTAGCTTTTATGTTGGAAATAATGCGAACAGGAAAGACTTTAAATTCATACAAGGATACATACTTTGTTATTCCAGTTGTCTCTATTTAATTTTGAAATATGGAAATGTTCCAGTTCTTAAATGGGTATTTTTGTACTATTTATATGTTTCCGAAGTAAGGTTTTTAATAATTTCCTTGATGATGTGATGTTATTTTCTTTAAAGGATCAGGTTGTTCTTTATAGAGAACCATGTTCTCGACAAGACCATTAAAACTCTGGTTCATAACTGCATTCTGAATGTAAAAACTTTTACTAGTGTGGGACATTTAATGGGCCCCCTTAATGAACTCTATATATTTAAAAGGCCCATTTCCTGTCTGAAGCTTTACAAAAACAGTAAAAAATGATGCAGACTGAAAACTTCGGCTTTTGTTTAGTCTGGGGTTGAATTATTGATGTACTTTCAGCTCTATGAATGATTTTAGGACTATTTTTTTTCCTTTATATTGTATTTATCATTGACTCCTATAGCTGTGGCTCAGTTACTTAAGCACTGACTGAGCTTGTGTATGCCCTCTATAAAACCTATTGTGTAATCACATTTTTAGGTTTAGATATCTAATTTCTCACTAATGTCAGGATCCAAAACACCATGGGGAAAATGTACTTTTGTAATCCTCCTTCTTGTTCATCTGAGAATTGTTGTTTCAGATTGAGGAAATTACAGAAGAAAATTGCAGAGTGTTTGCTATCAAGATTTCTGATGTGTCAGATTCTATCCATCAGGTGATTGATGGCAAAAGGTTATCTATCATTAGTATCTGACTTACCGTGGTTTAACAAAAAGGAAATATCATGATTTCCAATATCGTTTCATTAATTTACTGAAATTACAAATAAGTGAAGGTGTTTGGTGTGCAATTTTGACTTCCATTTGTTCCAAACAAATATTTGGAAAATAAAAAACAAATGCAAAACAAAAGTTTGATGTTTATTTTTGGTAGTTACCGCAGCATCTTTGCATCACTATAACTTCGGGCTCTTTTGAAGGACTTTGCTGCTAGGAACAAGAAAAGATTAGATGTATGGCAAATAAATAGATATCGTACCCACTTTTTATAATACCCTTCCCATCATAGCAACCACAAGATTTGAAAATAATAGATCTTAGGTGGTTACCCTCCCTGTTAGCCCTCTGGATAGTGATGTATAAGGGGAACTGTTTTATACCTCTAAGGCTAACCATTTATTCCACAGCAGCACAATCAGTAAAGAGTCCTTTGATGCCGTAATTTGTTAGATTCCCAGTTAATGCCATGACAAATTCATGCAAGTTACAATTTGGTTTAGTACCATTTTTGAACCCAGCAATGACCTACTTGTACATTTTAAAGACCTGAAGCATTGAGAAGGCCATGGGGACATGGACTGTCTTTGGAACATTGTGGTTAAGCTTTTGATCTTGGACTTTGTCAACTCATAAAATATTTCTGTAGTCTTTTTAGAGTTGCCAACAAAAAGGGAGAGGGGAGTAGTGGGCAGCTTGCATTTCATAAATGTTTTCAAAATAGTTTCTAGGTGACTGAAGTTTCTGCCACGCAAAATTCTAACTGGAGAGTATTTTTGATGACTCTTGGCTATGGATGTGTCCCATTGGAGAATATGAATTATGATACATCCTGGGGGTGAGGGAAAACCAGGGTCAAGGGTGACAATGAATGATGTGTCTCAGAGTCAACTACACCCAGGCAGCGCCAGCATGTTTACTCCTAATAAATCTTCTTTAAGTTTTGGAAGTTTGGCTAGAGACTTATGATTTAAATGCGGGTAACTGGCAGAATCCTGACACATTTACTATTTTTACCCAATTCCCTGCTTCCCCAATTACAGAATAGCATTTGATTGGAATTGTGAAAAGCACCCTTTATCATACAGGGTGGCAGACATCCTGTAACATCTAGGACTGTAGTAATGTTATTGGATGAGAAAAATGATGGAGGATGATAACCTGATTAAATAGCACTCATTTCTACCTAGGTTGATTGAGAAATTGTAAAAGTAAATATCTGAATCAGGGTTGGTTTTATTTATTATTTGGCACAATGATACTTGCCAAATTGAAAACTTGTATCAAATGTGAATTCATATTATTCTTTCGTTTTATGCATATTATTATTTCATATAATTTGTCTGTTTATCTCATATTATCTCATTTTGTTGGTCTTAAAGGACCATGCATGTTTGCAAGTATAATTATAAGCTTTTCCTAATGCACGTTCAATTTAATAGTGTATTGGCATAGTAACCCTTTTTTCTAATTGCTTTTTTAAAAGTGATAATTTGATTTTTGTATGTAATGGTTTTCCAAAGATAGATATTATTAAGGTGATGAGCAGCTCTGTTTGACTTTATGCTTATCAGTAACCTTTACTCATAATATGATATTGTCTGAATATCTTATTTGGTTCAGCTTTCCTTAGCTCTGATGAAGCCTTAGGCTGCTGTTTCTTTGAGTTACTGATAATTTTTTTATCTGATTAACTGACACATTTAGTTGAAATCAACACAGCCCTTAGGCTGGCCATGGATTTAATTTAAAAAGTATCAAAGGTTTGCACTGTCTGCTTTTTAATCATCATGTTTATCAGGCAAAGAAAAAAAAAAAAACCAAAGGCACTATAGGGAGAGGGGTTATCTTAAGGAGCAGTAGCTTGGGAAATTGACAAAAACTACAAGGTAATTTACTGCTAACTTTCACTTTCATTAATATAACATTTCCCACTAATAATTACAGTACATGTAACATACTAATTAAATGGAAAGCATTGTCACTAATTTTCTTCTTGCTGATCTCAAAGAATTGTATAACAAGAGGATTAAAAATCACGTGTAGTTATACTGTTTTTAATTTGTAAGTCAATTGGGTAGCACGTAGTATTTTAATAATACATGCTGTTAGTTTTTTAAAAAATAAAATAAAATTCCTTAAATTGTCTATATAGAGTTTTTGGTCCCTCCTACTTTCTCTTTAATATATTTTAAGTAAAACCATGATTAATAGGGCATTTAAATTTTTATTAAAGTGAGCAACATTCATTTATGAACAGATATTAATTTTAGCATATATTTCTGTGGTACAACAGTCATATTTTGGCAAAAAGCCAAGGTTAAAATAATGTTTTGAGTAGACTTTGTTCAAAGGAGTAGTTGTTTGTTTTTCATTGGAAGTAAGAACAGCATTACTGAGGTAAAGAGAAGCACAAAGTAATAAAGTTGCCCTTATTTTATTCTCTATGTGCAATGAATTTAACTATAACTTTAGTGGTGGCAATTCTTTTGCCACAAATTAATGCCTCCCTGATAGCATTAATTGGATGGTTGAATTAGTTCTGTTCTGGCATTCTTAAGTACAGGTAACCCTCAATGGAGTCTTCCCATTATGGTCGTAAGTCATGATACCTGTAAAATGGCTCATTCATGTGACTGATCCAATATAATACCTTTTTTTGGCAGCCATTAAGCAAATCAATTGATTACTAAGGGATGGTTTTGCTAAAACTTGGCAAAAATATAAGATACAGTCACATGACCATGGGAAATTGCCATAAATGCAATCCATTGGAAGTTTAGAACTGAGTTGTTAAGTATCCCAGTAGAAGTCTGATGTAATTTTAAATGGTTGCTAAGCACAGTCATGAGTCCAGAGCTAACTGTATAGTTGAAACCAATTACGTTGCCTCTTAATGAAAATCTGAACAATGTCAAATTCCTGCTTAAAAACAAGAAAGCAGTGTGTTGTTATCCATATCTTGCCATAAAATAGAAGGCTTCTAGAGCCATCTTCAAAGAGACACATTAATATGTGCAGGAAAAGTAATCTTCACGTGTCAAGATGTGTCATGATATAAGGAAATATGTGCTTGGAAGAATGTTGACATCGTGTAAGCAAAGCTTGGGAGGAGAGGCTTATCAGGGATGGAAAATAAAAATACAAACTCTAGTCACTGTCAGTGACCTCATGGACATTTCTATAAAGATTTCTTGGCAACAAAAGGAAGTATTTTACTCTTGCTGTCATTCTTTTTTCTTTTTTCTTTAACTTTTTGGTGTAGTATTGTTGAGCTCCTATTCAAGTCTAACTAACCAAATCTGTCAAATTAGTTTTTTGACATCAGAAAAGACCAGTGAAGAGCCAAGTATTTTTGAAGTATATTTTGCAAGCTGGTGCCAAATAAGCAGCCAGTTGGGGAAACCCATTATTTGCAGTTACCCTGGACCTGAGATTGCTGTACTAGCTACCATGAGGCTTGTAGGCCCAATTCAACAAGATGATGGCTCTGAGATACTGTATATATGTGTTTATTTCTCTCTTGCATACATCATAAATCAAAGATTAATTTGTTCATCTAGATTTCACAGGATTCTTTGTAGTTGATCTAGCATCTGTATCTTTCACTTTTAATTTTTCACAGTGAGTCTTACACAAATGTGAGTTTAAGTGATCGTTACAACTTTTAACATTTGATATATTGCTTCTCATACAAGTGCCCTAATAAAACTATAGACAACATCAAATAAACCACAATACAGCAGGTAAAACATTTGTTCCATCTATCCTTAATATTATATGATACCTTTCCTGGACTCCGTAGAAACTATAGCCTTCTCATTCTAAATATGTTACTATTTGCATATTTAAGCTCACCCACAATAGTTCTTTAGTCTTTAAGGACAGCTTTGAAGGGAATATAAAGACCTGTAATTGGAAGAAGAGACAAGCAAAAACCATCCCTTTGGACTGTAATGCACACTCTCCAATCTCACCTACAGAAAATCACTTCCTGAGAACTCAGATCTTTATAGCAGAAAACAGTACAAAGGATATGTGATTATAAGCATCCACAGGGGGACAAAGAGAGGTTAGTGACATTACATGACATCAACAATTTATGCAATTATATATCATTGTAGCTCCTGTATGACAGCTGCTTCGGTAATGTCCAATGCATTTGGGATGGTATAAAAATCATGTCAAACAAAACAAAACAAAAAATGAAGAACACTGGATGCAAAATTGGAGGAAGCAAAATTCAAGAAATACCACAGATTGTTTCACATATTTCTCAAAATGCAGTTTTAAAGAAGGTTGTTTTATCTGGTGTTCAAGAATTACTGTGATTTGTGATGTTCAATGTGTATTATATTTAGTATGGATGCCATATATTTCACCTTTGAATAAAACAGGAAGTAGGATTTTATTTCTTGATACTTCAACAATAGTTGAAGAAAGATGTTTTGAAAGATTCCTATTAGTGAATTCTCCATCAAAATACTGTTGCCTATGCTGCACGATTAATATGAGAGTTTTGGTGGCTCATTATGTTGCATTTGTCAAAGCCCATTTGATTGTGCTGCCATTCTTAATCTCCATTTCTGCCTCTTCAAAAGCCAAGTCTCCTTATAGCATTTTTTTTTTTTTGTTTTCTTTTGGGTCTTTCCTATATTTCTTCTTGCTTTTTCTTTCCCCTCTAGGGACAGGCTTCCTGATACCTGAGTCTTCTAGTGACTTGGGAATTCTCCTGCACTCTAAGCGTTTTCTTTCTTACCAAGGCTAGAAGGCAAAGGCACTTGTTAAGTAAAGTTCTAGGTACCTGAAGCAGTCCCTCTCATTGTTGTACACACCGCAGACTTTCTCTGAAATCAGTATAGCTGGAGGCTTTTGTTCTTAATGAGAATTTCATTTGTCATTAATGTACATTTGAAGAGACAGAATTCACCCTTGTCCTTACTTTTCATCCTGTCTTAGGAAAGGGGGATACAGAGAAAGTTCAGAACTTGAGAATGTATTCCCTCGTGGCAGGAATAAATATCATCAGATTAAAATAAATTAAGCTGCAATGCAGGTAGTCCTCGAATTACCATCACAATTGAGCCCAACATTTCTGTTGCTAAATGAATTTTGCTAAGTGAATTTCACATTCACTTTGTCCCATTTTATGACCTTTTTTGCCACAGTTGTTAGTTGAATCACTGCAGTTGTTAAATCAGTAACACAGTTAAGCAAATCTGGCTTGCCTGTTGATTTTGCTTGTCAGATGGTTGCAAAAGAGGATCACCTGACCCTGGGACACGGCAACTGCCATAATATGAGTTAGTTGCCAAGTGTCTGAATTATGTTTGTGTGACCGTGGCAATGCTGCAAAGGTCATAACTGTGAAAAATGGTCATAAGTCACTTTTTTCAGAGCCATTGTAACTTTGAATGGTCATTAAACAAACTGTTGTAAATTGAGGACTATCTGTTCTTTATTTAATCACTTTGTAAAATGAATACTTCCTTTCTAAAGGAAGTATTCACTTCCTTTATAAAATAAAGGGGTTAAAAGGGGTTTCAAGGGGTTTCTTGCTGAATATTAACCCTGTACTTTTGAAACCTACAATAATCAACAGAGGATGTGTTCAGATTATGTTTAGTTGTCATTCCATTTTTTTCTCCCAAGTGCTGCAGATTTTAGTGCCTAAAAATCACCTTCATTTTTTAAATACAATATCAAATTAATCTTGTTGTATTTGTTGTGATTATTGACTTTCATCAATAGTACTTATCAGTTTAAGTACCTGTAGATTTTCTGCCTCCATATCATGAAATAAAAATCTTTTATGATACTGTTAAGTTATAATGTCTTTGTTTTTTTTTAAGCAGAAAGAATGTCACATGTTGGAGTTGGGTGATCATAGGTTTATATAGACTGTAGAGCCCATAACATTACAGAGCATGCCATATAATATATTGAGTATCTTTTAAGAGTGAGAAAAGTTAGCATTGATGTGATATGAACCATATGGAAGTGGACGTCATAATGGACCAAAATCCCCCTTCAAACTGTTTCTTGAATTGCTAAGGTAGAATGTTCTCCCAAAAGCTTTGCATAACTGTTTCAAGGATTATCTCACAACAAAGAATGTGAGAGTATGTGCTGAAAACATTTCTACTGGATAGCCACAGAAGCACATCCCTGATATTTATATCCTCAGAGACATTCTTCCTTTAAATTTGCTTTTAATTAGAAAATTGTTTGACTATAGTAAGTGGCTTCATTTCTCTAAGGAAATCACACATAATTATGCATCTTCCCTTGTGCTGGCCTTGCATTACATCTAATATTTCAATTGTTTCATAGCTGATAAAGGACAATATGACATGCATTTTCGTAGTTCCAAGACTTGTGGGTTGCTTTTTTCACAATATTCCTTATCTGTGTCAAGTATGAGTCTGTAGGAATGAATGAATGAATGCTTTGTTGGCCAAGTGTGATTAGACACACAAGGAATTTGTCTTGGTGCATATGCCCTCTCTTACAATGGTCATGTAAGAGAGGACATAACCCACAGCTAAATAATGAGCAGAGAAAGAAACTCAAAAAGCATCCTCCCTACTTATCAGATTGTAAAAGGGAAGGAGGGAGATTTGAAGGTTGCAAATTACTTAATGTAAAATATACACACCTCCTGTAATATTTACTCTAATGAGGTTTTATATAGTTGAAATATAATAATGGGAAAATCCTGCTGAATCAGTTAATATACTTAAGTAGCCCTGAATTCTGCTTTTAAAGTGTTATAATAGATATTTATGGGAAGCTTATAGCTGAGATAGAGCAGTTCCCCAGGTACTAATATGATTAATAGCCATTAGTAGCATAATCTATCTGAATGTGTATAATCCACTTTTAAACCTGCTGATAATTATCACTATTTTTGTGGTGGCAAGTTCCATAGCTTGACTATATACAGGGTAAATTACATCTGGGTCCTTCCCAAATTCCCTGTTGCTCTGTTTTGTTAATGACTGCATATACTGGTTGTTTAATTCTATGAATACTTTTATTCATCTTTGTATGGTTTCCATATCTTGCTGGCATTATTTTCTAATCTTTGAGTACCAATGTTGCTTTCTGATTGAATGCGAAATTAACCTCATCCTTTGATTATATTTGTCCTGGTGCTAATAACAGAATGATTAATTGTACAATTTTTAACATTTCTTTTGCATTAAAGCTGTAACTCTAGTATGTTAGTTTTGCACACTTTGGTGAACTGATATGACTTCACATTTTTACAGCAATAATGAGAAGGAAGAGATTTTTCCAGAATAGCATCATACACTTGTTCCTATAGCTCAGAAAAGCAAGTAGCACCTTTTAGAAATAAGCAGTGGAAGGTTGCAGTGGAAGACTGTATCCATTTGAGGCTCACTTCTCATTATAGGTAGTCTTCGCTAATCAAAAAGCCACATGACATACCACTTATTGGCAACAGGTCCAGCAATCTCAGTTGCTTTCGTTAAGTGAGGTTCACGCAGCTATTAAGCAGGGCCTCACATGACTACAACTTTCGAATTCCTGCTGGCTTCCCCACGGACTTTGCTCATTGGAAGTTGGCAGGAAAGATTGCAGTTCGTAGTTGTTTGCCCGTGGGATGCTACAATGGCTCTAAGTACAAGGAGAGGTCAGAATGACCATTTGTTCACCGTTGTTGTAAATTCAAACAGACACTCAGTATATTGTTGAATGAGGATCCCCTCTACTTTTGCTTGAGATTTCTTATAAGAACAAAATGAAGTTACTAATCAAGTCACAAACTACAATTATACAGGGTTATTTGCAACAGCTTTATGAGTGAAATAATGTCAATTCAGGTATTTTGCACGTTAGATTATATACAACAAATTTTGAAAATCTTAGATCTAGAATAATCTGTTAAAAATATATCAATAGCATGTTGCTTACATAAAATAGAATTTCCAATAGGCATACTGTAATTCTCAAATTATTCCATATAGTATATAACTTAATAAAACTGCAACTTACTATGTAAAATATTATTCAGATCCAAAGAAATTAGTATGTATATAAATATAGTATAAACCACTTTAGTGAAATTAAAGAGCTCTCTTGTTAATGGCTACTGATTTATGCACTGAATTAATTTTTGTAACTGTTTTGCAGATTTATTTTAAATTTGTTTTTATATATGCATATTTTGCAGGATAAAGAAGAGGTAGAAGCTGTTTCAGTAGGGGCCATTCTGTCAGATTATCAACGAGTCCGTGTGGAAAATGTGTAAGTAAGATAAGATGTTGCTTACAGTGTAAGGCAACAAGCCATACATGGACACAGAGCTATTGATTTCAGTGGTGTGGGCTAGATCAGAAATGTTATTGCTTTTATGTCAAATAAGATGGCATAGTAATAACATTTCATTAAATATTTCATTAAATGTCTGCATGGTGCTAAACATATAATTATCAAATCAAACAGTCTGAACTCTTAAAAATGGGGATCCTATCAAGAAAGAGAAGATAAGCTATATATTTTCTATCTTATATGGGTTTTATTGTCTTCTAACAATGTAGATTTCATGAACTGAAGCCCATCCTTTTCTGTTAAACCTTGCAGTGGTTTATCTAAACGTATAAGAGTTGAAAGAAAACTAATGCATTTACTTCTATAACTTACATAAGGGTATTTTGATAAAAGAAATACAAAAATAATCATTTTGTAATCTATCGTCACCTGTATTTACTTCACATAATCATCTCCGTTTGCTACATATTTTGCAACTGCCATTTGGCTAGCTTATAAATTGTGAAGCCTAATATTGTTGTATTGCAGGAAAATTTCTTTCTAGTGGTTCCAAACTCTACTCCGTCATTGCTTTCAGACTCAGAGTATTGAGTGTTATAATATAAAGTTCTGAGTTCATGGTATATGGTTTAAGAAGATCCATGTGAATATAGGTAGTCCTCAAGTTATGACCACAAATTGAGCCCAAAATTTATGTTGCTAAGTGAAACATTTGTTAAGTGAGTTTTCCCCATTTTATGTCTTTTCTTGCCACAATCATTGCATTTGTTAAGTTAGTAACATGGTTGTTACATGAATCTAGCTTCCCCACTGACTTGTCAGAAGCTAGCAAAAACTGATCACATGACCCTAGGACATTGTAGCTGTCATAAATATGAACCAAGCATCTGAATTTTGATCATGTCAAGCATCTGAAGTTTAATCATGTGACCATTAAGGATGCTGCAATGGTCGTAAGAATGAAAAACGGTCATAAGTCGCTTTTTTTTAGAGCCTTGTAACTTTGAACATTCACTAAATGAACTGTTATAAGCCGAGGACTATTTGTAACATGATCTGTTTTATGAATTTTCTTGACAAAGCCTGAGTTTTAAATTTATTTAGTTTTGCTATTATATTCCATTCCATGGAATGACACTATACTTCTGTGTCACAATGATGAGCACATATTTCAGCAGTTATTATGATGCTGTAAAAAATTCATTCTTGTATTATGACAAGAATTGTTGCAAATTTCAACTCTTGAAGCTTTCATTTGTACTGTGAGCTTGGGTGGAAACCATCTTGCACAAAACTTCTGAAGAACTGTTCATAGAAATTTATCTTTGAGTGGTCTGTCAATTGTCCTTAATCAGTTCATCAACCTTTCTCATGTGTTCTTGTTATCACACATTATCCTGTTTGATCAGTTCTTCTTGGTTCATCATTACAGTTTTGGCCCAGCAATAAACAATACTCATGTCAGCATAGTCATTACCAGAAGCAACCTGCTTTCAGCAATGTGTTTCAATTGAAGATGCACCTTAGATAATCAAAACTTCAATCATAGCACATTACTTAGAGCACACTGATGGGTGTTCACCACGAGTTTCCATTTCCTAAACAAGGTACTTTTCACAGTAACTTTCCACCAATAGAAATGAAAGAACAAATGCTTAGGAATGCATCAAAGTTTCTACTGTTGGCAACTTCAATGTTTAAGTTAAACTTGCATAAATAGTGTTGCTATAGTGGTTCCCAAATGATACTTTCTTTTGGTGATACTTTGCATGCATGTGAACTGCTTGAAAAATATTTATTTGGAGAACCTTTTTGTTATTTGAACATATGAAACTTATCTTCTTACACTATTATTTTAAGGTCTAATTATCAACTTTTGACATGGTACTGAGATGCTTCAATGTTTTTTGTCTTGTTGATTTTATTTTAGACAGTTGGAACTAATTGCGTGACATTCTGATATTTCTTTGGTATTCCAGTTAGGCATATAAAATATATAAGAATATCACTGTTTTATCTGATGTGTGGATGTCCTCAGTATGTTAAAAAAAAAAAAAACTAATCTAGCCAATTTACAAGTTTGTGGAAAATGAAGGTGATAGAATAGTACAGAACAGGGGTGTCAAACTCAAAGCCCACAGGGTGCTTAGATCTGGCCCACAGGCCCACACTGGAAACAGCGAAGGATCAGTCCTCAGTGCCTCTGCCAGATCAATGTCACTCGTACTAGTTTGACATCACTAGCACCCCTCTCAAACTCTGTTTTCAGCCACAACAGCCTCCTGAAACACTCTGCCAGCGAAAATGGAGGCCCTCCCGAGCTCCGTTTTCTCTGTTAGAGCGTTGCAGGAAGTTGTCACAGCCGAAAACAGAGCCTGGGAGGAGTGCCCCCAACACGAGTGATGTCAAGCTGGCTATGTCTCCCCCGGCCACACCCATCCTCCCTCCCAAGGTCAAACAGAACCCAGATGTGGGCCTTAATGAAATCGAGTTTGAAACAACCTGGTATAGAATAATGTATGCTTATTCAAATGAACTACAGATACTATACTTTATTATGAAAACTGAGCATAGAGATAATCAATTTTTTGGAATGGTGCAAACCGATTTTTCTGCTTAGCTTAGAATTGTTACATATGCCTGTAACTTTCAGGACAACACAAAATGTAGCAAATAAAGTTGATTTTAAAAAATCAATGGCTAGCCATTTACCCTCCAAATTCCAGGTAGTTAACCTTATTACATATTACCGAGGCAGCATTGCTTGAATTAATCAAATGTGTAATGAGCACTCCTAGCCAAATAAACCTCTAGAGGCTCATGTCAGTCAAAATGCACATAACATTTGCCTAGAATCTTTACCTCTAGAAAAGAAATCCCAGAGGGCATTTGGCTAAATTCCCAAATAAATATATTTCTCCTCACTCCACTGAGGTTAGGTAGCAAGGAAAGTGCTTGCCAAAGGCTTTTTTTTCTTTGTCAGTATAGCAAAATATGGGGCTACAGGGAAGAGAAAGGATAAAGTCTATCTTTTAAAGAAGGAAAGAATTACAACCAGATTTCTAGATGCAGAAGTATCTGGTTGAATGTGTCATTTCATGCTAAAGTGCGTGCTATCAGAGCTTTGCCTGACTCCTTTTGTTGTTATTTTCCTCTGAAACTCTGCATTTGATTTGACTGACTGTTGCTTTGCTTCTGATTACTCTTTCAATTAGCGTTGCCATTCTCACAATCCAGTCGTGTTGCTACTGCTGCTACCCCACCCACTCCCTCATCAACCCCTTCTCTTCCTCTTCTTTTTTCTTCCCCTTTTGCTGTTTTCAATTTGTAAAAGTTAGTATTTTAGGCAGGCTGTTTTTGTGTGAAGATTCCACCGGTAAAAGAACTCAGACACTCTTGGCCTCTCCAAATGGAATAGCAATTGCTGAGTCTTAGTTTTTTTTCTTTCTTCCAACAGGTAGAGAAGGCATTGTCTCCCTATTAATCTTCTTCTGATGAAGTATTGATGAAGTGTATGTCACTGGATAGTTACAATTTAAGTGGGATCCCATAATGTCATTCCATTTGTAGATGCAAGAAGAAATGCTTAATATCTATATCAGGGGTGTCCAACCTTGGCAACTTTAAGACTTGTGGACTTCAACTCCCAGAGTTCCTCAGCCAGCTGCTGGCTGAGGAACTCTGGGAGTTGAAGTCCACAAGTCTTAAAGTTGCCAAGGTTGGACACCCCTGATATAGATGGTTTTCCTCTACATCTGCTATGCATGTTGAAGAGATATTCCAGAACAGATTGGGGCTTGAGCAACAGGTTGGATAGGAGGTGTGGAGCAGAAAAATTTCATTGCAAGAGGAAATGTGTGGAATCAATGTTGCATTTAGCTCTCATTTTCTAATGTATACCTATTGTAATTGTCTAAGCAACGTTGTTTAGAGAGTTAAAGGATCTGTGTTTTCTTATAATGACATATCTATCTTTTCTTTCTGCAGTTGTAAAAGGCTTGCTATGCAGCCTTTAGCATACCTGTGGCGCCAGAATCAAGACACATTGCTGAGAGAAATTATATCCTTGAAAGTTCAAGCTATAATAATAAAAGTAGCAGCTATCGGTAAGAATTCAAACTATCTCTAGTAACTGCGGTGAATCTACTTTGTCAATAAGCAATCAATACCATAACATAGCCACAGGAATGCATTAATCTGTTTTGTAATTAAAATGTACTCAAGGGCAGAAAACTGCATCAGGAGTAAGTGAACTATGAAACATATCTATATGAGGAATGGAATTTCAGTTGCACAATGTTATGTCTAAACAATTAATGGATCTACTCAAATATTTTTAATACCAGCTAATGAAAAAAGTAAAAAAAAAATCATTTTGACTTTCTTCATTACATTTGCAGGGAGTATATTTTTCAAGAAATGTTCATTTATAGAATAATCATTTCCATTATGCTCATAAGAGTTATACAAATGCTAAAAATTGGACCACTATTACTATAAATCATAGGTGCTTCTAAAAAAAGGATTAAGTAAAAACTTTACTAATATCAATCAATAAATGATTTTACATGATCAAAGAGGTGTAGTCTGTTCTATCTTAAGATAGCCTGCTCCTAAATGATAAATAAAAGATATTTATTGCTATCTTGGTTTGTCCTTTCTGTATTCAGGCTATTCTGTTCTATCCAGATTTAGTTGTATATGTTACTCTGTTACTTTCTTTATGTATATGGGTCCATTGTAGCATTCAGCAAAGTTAATTTACCACTTGGGATATTATTCAAGGACAGTTGGGTTTTGCAATTTAAAGAATAATTGTATGAAGGAGAAAATTTCAGTGGCATTCAGAATCACCACTTTGACTTTCATTGATAAAATTGTGATTTTCACATTGAACTGACCTATTGTAGAAAATACTTTGGCCACTAAGATCAGTCCATGCAGAGTACTAATAAATTCAGGCTTACTGAATGGTATGTGGTTCTCTAACTACACAAACTGATGAGAAATAGATTAATAGCAATACATCATTTCAGAATTATAGTCCTCTCTATAGTATTTCACACAAAGTTATTAGATGAGATCTTAGATGTAAAATTTGATAATAAGAGGATTTTTCTTAGGGGGTCAGTAGGGGTTTGTGGACCATTAGACCAAAGAATGGCCAATCTAATAGGAAAGAATATGTTCTACATGAGTGACTAAAATTTCTGATAAAGTGCACAGTATAATTTTGGTGTGAATTAAATCATATAGAAAACTATGAGGTGAACTGTTTTTATAAGAATTTACCGTGGTTAAAATAGGAATTCATTTATTGGAAGTATCAATGGTAGGAGAAATAATTCTTCAGAATCATTTTATTTTATATCACTTCTGATAAGAACAGTAAAATAAGACCATTCCCAACTAAATTTAGTGCTTTCTAACATTTATACGAAGTAGATTTTTTTAAAAAAATAATCTATCTTTAATCACAAATTACAAGTTAATTCATTTGGCAGGACTTAGTGTCTTGTTAAAAAGTGTCATTTTCTGCAGCAAATTCTAACTCTCCCCCCCACCCAAAAAGAATAAATCTATTATCTGTGAAGTAGACAAGAACCTGGGATTCAGAAACAGAAAACATTTTATTTTATTTTAAGATATCTTGGAATAGAGTCATTATACAACTAAGATATAGTTGCAAATATAATATAATCAGGTTCTGGTTGGTTAGTTCAGGGGTCCCCAACCTTTGCAGCTAGGCTGACTGGAGGAGGAAAAATCCTTGCTCAAGTGGTGGGCTGGCATGCACGTGTGTGAGTACCTGCTTTTTGTGCAAATTGAGTTGCGCATGCATGAATGAACTCCAGCCAGCCACTCATGTGGCCCAATTCTAAATAGCCACAGCCTGGTACTGAGACGCGTCCCAGGGATTGAGGACCTGTGGCTTAATCGGAGTCCTGAAATGGTGGCCACCTAGTGGACAGGTATTTCTTATGTTCCAGAAGTAGCTATGAAAGTGTTCTCACTGTGGGAGATCATGTACATATTTTATTATGTTTCTGAATCTCCTTTTGAAACTTGCAGTCTACATTCAAATTGCTTTTGCTGCCTAAACAGTGTTTTATCTTCAAATGTAATGTGGCCTTGGAAGATGAGCTGAAAGCCTCAAATAAAGGACAAAGTTGGTGTATGCACAACTAGGTAGGGTCACATCATATCAAGTCCAAGGGGACAACTCTTGCCTCTTGGCTTCCATGCCCAACTTTTACATATTTTTCCAAAATTAGCTATGACTATTTTTGGGGATATGCTTGGAAAGTGCAGCTAGTTCCAAATTGGTGACCCTTTGGTGTAAAGACAGAACACGTTTCTTTGCTTGGGAAATTTTAAAAAGTTAAATTGTGCTGTTGCATTCTTGCTGCTTTCTAAAACTTGCTTCTTTATTTTGTTGTTTCTGTTGTATTTAGTATTTTACCAATTGTAAACACTTGTCCACCTAGGGAAGAATGTCTTCAAAAATATTTTTAAATTAATTATTTTTTCTCTTTCAAACTGTAGTCAGTGTGGATCAGTTGGGGTCTTAGTGCAGGCTTGGCTATTAATGGCTGTAGAATGTTCTTACAATTAAGCCCAAATTCTACAAAATACAAGTTATCACTATAAATGCAACCCAAAAACCTTTCTTTCTTCTTTTTTTTTTAAAGTGAGGGGAGAGAAATAGGCAGATTCTGAGTGACAGAAGAAATGACTGCAGGGGCTATTTTGCCAGTGACCTATGTCATCCCTTAAGTAAGATAAACTTGTCTTTGTATCTCACTAGGTTGGAACAAGTTAGAATGTGCTTACTGATACACAAAGAACCTTCTCTGATATTTTTTTCTTCAGAACACAAATACCATAAATAGTTGTAGATAGCAATTAGATAGAAAACAGCTGCCTCTTTTTTTCTTTTTTGGCTACAGGTAGAAAGAAAGATCTTATCAGACTAAATTTCTCACCTGCCTAGGGCAGCAATAATTAGACATAAGCAAATTTAATGGAGCTTCTCTGCTCCGGAGGGCATACTATAGTGCTTTAATAACAGTGTGCTTTATTAGAGGAGGTTTAAGGAATGATGGCTGTTTAACATATCGAATGGCAGAGAAGTTAAGGTATGAGTTACCATTTTACTTTTAGATGAATAATCAAAGCTGCTTTTAAACTAAATTGCAGTAAATGTGTTTGGAATAACCCATTTAAAAGGCTGAGTAGAGTAATGCACATTAGATGGTGCATTGCGCTGATGTGAAAGAAATCAGTGAATATGTAACTTGAGCCTGACATTTATCAACCCTGGTGTGCTCCTATAGCTATGTTTTCCATTAGTTTAATGGCATTGTTAGAAAGGTGTAAGATTGTAAGCAACATATAATTATACAAGTAAATACACATTAATTTCAGAACACTCTCTTCAGTTGGCACTTACAAATTAATATCTCTGGATGATGACTTTCTGACGAGGGCAGTGGAAGGGTTTTTTCCCCTTACTTTTCCTTAATCTGAAATCCTGCTGTAACCTCTTTTTCCTCATAATAGTAAAGAAATCCACTTCATTAAAGGATTGTGGGAACTGCTGTTTCTATAAGGAGGCTGATCTACAATGAATAGGTTTTGTCTCTGTTACCATTTATAAAAAAGAATAGGCAATGAAACAAGGATTGTGCTTGGCCTATCAAGGGTTCAACCAGTTTTGCGTGTACAGTAATTTTTACAACTCCTCTGAAAGTTAAGCCATTATTTGGAGGCCTTATATTCCAATGAAGCTAAGAGAGGGTGGGAGAGATAAAAACCTGTTTTTTGTTCACACTAGAGGGTTTAACAAATATGTTTTATCAGTAGCTCCTCATATTAAGATGAACTGGCAGGCTTTTAACAATATAGTAAAAAACAATCTATGAGAAGAGGCAGCAGCTTAAACCAAAGGGAAAAATTGCTTAAAATTCAGAAATATGACTTCCTGTAAAGATGTGTTGAGTGGCATCTCAGTGGTCTCTGTTTTGGCCCTGGGCTATTCAACATATTTGTAAATGATTTGGATGATGGGTTAGAAAATATGGTTATCGGATTAACAGACAGCAGTAAAATAAGACATAATAGCAAACATTTTATTGGAGAGTATCAAAATCTAGCAGGGGCTTAACAAGCTGAGACATTGGACAGAGACCAGCAAGAGATGTATCAGCAGAGACAATTGCAAAATCCTACATTTGCATGGGATTCTGTTTCTTCCCAATGATTAAAAAGTTAATGTAGGGGGAAAAAAGTTATTAGTATAGGATGGGTAAAACTGTACTGACAGCAACATATGTGAAAATTTTCTTGATGGGATCTACCATGGAGGCGATGATTTCCCAAAATACGTTGGATATGAGTAAAAAGGTCAGATATAGAGGAAAAGGGAAAACTAAAACAAATCAGGAATTAAAAGAGCAAGGTATATTCATAGATTAGTGGCTATATTTACAATTACAAAACAGATATAAAAAAGATATGGAAGAATATGGAATCTACACAGAGTTACAATAATTAGATAAAATTTTAACAGGTCCAGAAGAGAAATTTATTGAGAAAGTGTATAATTATCTGTTAAAAATTGCCTTAGAAGAAGAGGTAGTAAAAAGATGCATGATAGCATGGGAAAAATTTTGGGGCATAATATAGATTTAGCAGATTGGGAAAGAATGTGGAACAAAAATTATACATTAATAAGATCAGCAGCCTATAAAGAAAATATGTACAAGATGTTCTATCCATGGCATTTGCCATCAATGAGATTAGCTTAAATGTATCCTAACATGAATCCTAAATATTAGAAATGCAAACAAAATCTTGGTACCTTCTATCATGTGTGGTGGTCTTGCCTGGATGCCCAACAATACTGGATGAAAATTAGGAGTTGGATCCAAGAGATAGTTGAAGAACAAATAGAATTTAAACCGGAATTGTTTCTGCTGGAGATAATCAAGAGGAAGTACGGGAAGAAAATTAGATATATTCTATTACATATTTTGACAGCATCAAGGATAGTATATGCACAGTGTTGGAAACAAAATAATATACCTTCTGAGAAATTATTTGAAAAATTGTAGATTGTGCTGAAATGGATAAACTGACCTTAAAACTAAAAGCGAAAGATGAGTCAGAGTATTGTGAAATTTGGTATAATTAGTATAATTAGTTGAATAAGAGAAACAAAGATAAAAGGAAATAAAAAAAGTTACAGATAAAATATATAAATGTATATAAAGATATACATGAGATTATATGAGATTGGTTTGTATAACAATTTGTATAATAATGAGATTAATTTATATATGTATAATAATGATGACACAGTACTGTTAAAATTAAGATTAACATGTTTTAAATCTGGAAAATAATAAAAATTATTGGGGGTAAGAAACATTTTAAAAAAAATTTCTGGATGTTTTGATCTTAAATTGAACATTATTCATGATTATGATGCAAGTTCACAAATCAACAAAGAAACAACAACACAAATATAGTCCTAGACTGTATCAACTATGAATGAATTCTTTGTTACTCTTTATTCTGCATTGATTGGACTGTGCTCAGAATACTTAGAATCACGTTATCAGAAGGATATTGACAGAAGCAAGTGGATTGAGATAGTGGTCTTCATGTATCTAAAGGCTTGCCATACAATATAAAAGATATAATTTTTCAGAATTGTTTCAAAAGACAGGATAAGGACCAATGTGTTTCAATTATATGGAAATAGATCTAATCTGTATAGCTGGAAAAAAAATCTTTACAATAAAAGCTTTTCAACAATAGAGCAGTCTGCCTCAGGAGAATAGATTTTCTTTTGCTAGAGATGTGACCATCTGTTAGGTATGTAGCAGTAGGGGATTCCGACACAGAAGGAAGTCCCAAAGCATCTTCCATTTAAGCAGCCAGTAAGATCTCAACTAACCTGTAATCGTCAAAAGAAGAAGAATTTTTAAAAAGTCTTTTATTTGTGACTCCTAGAGAAGTAGAACTGAGATAAAAGAGTGTGATTGTTGTCATTACTTGATAATGCTTGTGTGTTTGTAGCTGAAAACTGACACATATTAACAGCAAGTCAGTGCTTTGAAGTGATGCTCAAAGAAAAAGTGCAAGTTTTGGAGGAGAGACTAGAGACACCTTAATTCATAAACGAGGAAGGAAATGAATAGGTTCAACTAAAGGGCTGACAGAAGAAGTGAATCAGAAAAAAGCAATCTAAGGAGGAGAATTAGACAAACAGCTAGACCAGTGGCTGGCAGTGACAAGAGGAACAAGAATCATGAAATATATTATAAAATGCTGGAACTTAGAATGAGCCTGGACATCCTCATGGAAAAAGAGACTGAACCTTCAAGAGAAGAAAAAGTGATGCTGCTCATCGGGAGGCAGGAACATAGTTATTTGAAGAATAGAAAGAATGCAGCCCCCCCCCAAAAGCATTGTGGTAATTAGCAACTCATTGTTATGGGGCACAGAAACCAACATGCTGACTGGAGCCATTGTCTCATGAAGTGTGCTGCCTCCTTGAAGTATGGATTAGGATGTGAAAAAATAACTTCCAATATGCAGCAACTCCACTGAAAATTATTTCTTTGTGCTCAAATCACTGCTTATCCATGTAGGGATCAGTGATACTGCCAAGAAAATTATAGCCATACCAGCAGTGATACTCAAGAATGTGGTTGGTAGTCTCATCTATCTTTTGAGTCTGTGGCAAAGGACTGAAAAATATATAGAATGGTGCATTGTATCAAAAGCATATATTTGATTTCTGGAAAAAATGTTGCCTGGATTATGATATGTATGTATGATTCTTACACATCTATTCAGATACTGAAGTATGATTACCTCAAAGTGGCCTCCATCATAATTTATTTTTCTTCTGAGAAGTAATCAGAAAAAACAGCCATTCATTTCTCATGAATAACAAAGTAGTCCAATTTTAATTCAAACACTTGGCCTAAGAAGATCCTGATAGTTTACCAAATTGTTTTACTCTTTTAAATGGCAAGTATCTTCAACTTAAGTGATTTTCAAATGTTTCTTTCCTCTTGCATCCTCTAAGGATATTCTCTGCAGCCTGAAATATCACGACTTTTTGATGCCTTCTGTCACAATCCCTCTATCTGTCATACCAGCTTATCATCCACCCACACAATTTTCCATGGTGTTTTCGCAACCTATCATTAGATAATTTTTTAAAAAATATCTGCTTTTTTTTTGTTGTTCACCACCTACACAAGACTGAGATCTCCTAATGAATCTGATTTTTGCCCTTTATAGTGTAGAAATGAACATGATGGTTCTTTTTCTAACTGCAGTTCCTCTTCAAAGTTACCTAGTAGTTCAACTTAAGGCAATAAGTTTTATAACAAACCTAAACTGAAAAATGAATCCAGGTCCATAACATGTGTATTCATTATTGTTATCTATCACATAGGGAATTTGGTCAGGGAATAATATTTGTCACTTAAAATAAGATTATCAAGTAGCCAACTGCAATTTTCAAGATCCTAAAGCAAAATGCTGGGAAATTTCAATTCATTCCTCAGAATTATGTATTATATATTCTCTCTAATCAGTCATAGGAAGTGAAATAAGCATTATATAGCTTACAGGTACTGCAAAAATGGTTTGAGTGTGAAATACTTCAGTCAACTTCTAGAACAGATTTTCCACCCATTACTCAAGTGAGCTGTTTCTTGTCATCTTCAATTACTGCAGTTGGATTTAGCATTCAGAAAGCAAATGCATACTTTTGTTGCCTCATTCTCTGAACATAAAGATATCATCACGAGGTTGGAAAAATATCCAGTGCCATTGCTGACATGATTCAACCTCTGAGAATACCGTAAGAGAATATTGACAGATTGTTGTCTCTGCTTCTGTCTCTGCACATTAGAATATTTTGCAGCTCTCATTGGAATAAAATACTGCAATAATGAAGAGGAAATACGTGATATGAATACTTCCAGAGGAATTATAATTGTGATTTTAGTTTGCAAGCTTTGGAGTCTTCAGTTCTCTAAACAATGTATGTAGGATTGGAATCACCATCCGTAGCTTTATTTTGCTATAATAAATCCAACTTCAGTGGGAAAATGACCCTGTGCTTCATGAGGGTGGTTAGAATCCTGCCAGTGCTGGACCTTTCCTGTTGTGACATCCATTTGCGAGGAAGCTGAGAGGGATGATGAAGTTTGAGGGCGATGAAGTGAGAGGGATGATGCAGCAGGAAAGCCAGTCATCTTTTGCATATCTGGCTCACCCCCTGTGGTACACTTGGAAAGCACATGAGCATGAATCAAGTTGAACTTCTACTCTGCATCAGCATTATATTCTCCTGGCTAATGTAACATCACAATATGCAAAACAAATAAATAATCGAGGCTATGCTGATGTTGATGAACAACATTAGCAATATTGATTAACAATATTAACAATAAGGCACAAAGAATCCATTTCTATTGCCCAGTCTTAATTTCTATGCATTGGGTATACAGGTGAAATTTGAAAAATTAGAATATCGTGCAAAAGTTCATTTATTTCAATAATGCAGCTTAAAAGGTGAACCTAATATATGAGATAGACTCATTACATGCAAAGCAAGATAGTTCAAGCCATGATGTGTCATAATTGAGATGATTATGGCTTACAGCTCATGAAAACCCCAAATCCACAATCTCAGAAAATTAGAATATTGTGAAAAGGTTCAACATTCTAGGCTCAAAAGTGTCCCACTCTAATCAGCTAATTAAGCCATAACACCTGCAAAGGGTTCCTGAGCCTTTAAAAGGTCTCTCAGTCTGGTTCAGTAGGAGTCACAATCATGGGAAAGACTGCCGACCTGACAGTTGTGCAGAAAACCATTATTGATACCCTCCATAAGGAGGGAAAGCCTCAAAAGGTAATTTCAAAAGAAGTTGGATATTCCCAAAGTGCTGTAGTAAACACATTAATAGAAAGTTATGTGGAAGGGAAAAAGGTGTAAGAAAAAGGTGCACAAGCAGCAGGGATGACCGCAGCCTGGAGAGGATTGTCAGGAAAAGGCCATTCAAAAGTGTTGGAGACTTTCACAAGGAGTAGACTGAGGCTGGAGTCAGTGCATCAAGAGCCACCACACACAGACAGATCCTGGACATGGGCTTCAAATGTCATATTCCTCTTGTCAAGCCACTCTTGAATAACAAACAACGTCAGAAGCGTCTTACCTGGGCTAAAGAAAAACAGAACTGGTCTGTTGCTCAGTGGTCCAAAGTCCTCTTTTCTGATAAGAGCAACTTTTGCATCTCATTTGGAAACCAAGGACCCAGAGTCTGGAGGAAGAATGGAGAGGCACACGCTGCAAGATGCTTGAAGTCCAGTGTGAAGTTTCCACAGTCTGTGTTGATTTGGGGAGCCATGTCATCTGCTGGTGTTGGTCCACTGTGCTTCATTAAGTTCAGAGTCAACACAGCCGTCTACAGGGAAATTTTGGAGCACTTCATGCTTCCTTCCACAGACGAGCTTTATGGAGATGCTGACTTCATTTTCCAGCAGGACTTGGCACCTGCCCACACTGCCAAAAGCACCAAAACCTAGTTCAATGACTGTGGGATTACTGTGCTTGATTGGCCAGCAAACTCGCCTGACCTGAACCCCATAGACAATCTATGGGGCATTGCCAAGAGAAAGATGAGAGACACGAGTCCAAACAATGCAGAAGAGCTGAAGGCCGCTATTGAAGCATCCTGGTCTTCCATAACACTTCAGCAGTGCCACAGGCTGATAGCTTCCATGCCACGCCGCATTGAGGCAGTAATTGCTGCAAAAGGGGCCCAAACCACATACTGAGTACATATACATGCTTATACTTTTCAGAGGTCCGATATTGTTCTATGTACAATCCTTGTTTTATTGATTGCATGTAATATTCTAATTTTCTGAGATTGTGGATTTGGGGTTTTCATGAGTTATAAACCATAATCATCTCAATTATGACACATCATGGCTTGAACTATCTTGCTTTGCATATAATGAGTCTATCTCATATATTAGGTTCACCTTTTAAGTTGCGTTACTGAAATAAATGAACTTTTGCACGATACTCTAATTTTTTGAGTTTCACCTGTATATGCATTTATTTCTTGCAAGATGCAGTAGTTTTGGAGATCATAATATATATTTAAACATATTTTCGTTATATCTCCAACATAACAATGTTTGCTCATCCCTTTCTCAGCACATTCATGCACAATGTGGTCCAACAATTCCAAATACTTTTTGTTCAATTAACTCTGGTCTAAGATTTGTGGAAAATTTTGATATAGAATAGACTCACATTGTTTCACAACCTAAAGGTCTCCAGGGTCTTATCTACTCTTTCAATCTTACTTAAACTGGAATATTGTCATGGTTAGATGTAAGATACATTATTCTATCTGGTGTCATATGGACATTTGATTAACTTTTTTCAAGCATTCATTTTAAGATAATTTTAAAATCTTAAAAATAATTTAGAAAAAATCAATTATTTCTCCCTTTTAGGTTGTGCCAAAGGAAGCAAAATCATTGAAAGAAGCACAAAAATAGAACTTGAATAATTTTGTTTACTATAACCATAATTATTTACTTTTTACCATGTTTGAGCTTATTGTTGTACAATGCTATATTTGTAGGTTATTCTGTAATTATTTCTCTAACTCGCATGTGTTTTACCATAGCATTCAAAATAACTAGATAATAGATATTTTCAATCATATTATAGTGATACCTCTATCCAATTATCATTATTTGGTTCCAAGAAATGTGATGAGTACCAAAAACAGTGAGTACCAAATAAATTTTTCCCATAAGAAATAATGTAAATAAATTAATAGATAGAATAGAATTCTTTATTGGCCAAGTATGATTTGGACATAAGGAATTTATATTGGTGCAAATGCTCTTGGTGTACATTAAAGAAAAGATACATTTTTCAAGACTTGGAAACAGTCAATATAAATCATAGGATACAAGCGACAAAGTTACAGTCATACAGACACAAGTGGGAAGGGATGGGTGATAAGGAGTGATGAGAAGATTAATAGTAATAGTAATGCAGACTTTGTAAATAGTTGGACAATGTTGAGAGAATTTATTTGTTTAGCAGAGTGATGGCATTCAGGAAAAAGCTGTCCTTGTGTCTCATTGCAGTATTCTATAACGTCGTTTTGAGGGAAGGAGTTGAAACAGTTTATGTACGGGATGTAAGGGGTCTGTAAATATTTTCACAGCCCTCTTTTTGATTCGTGCAGTATACAGGTCCTTGATTGAAGGCAGGTTTATAGTAATTTTTTTTTCTGCAGTCCTAATTACTCTCCGAAGTCTGTGTCTGTCCTGTTGGGTTGCAAAACTAATAATTCCTCTGTAGAATTATCGAGGTGCAGATGACAGACTCAAGAATCCCTCTGTATCAGCATCTCCTTGAGCTTTCTTAGTTGGCGCATAAATAACATTCTTTCTTGTGCTTTTTTGATGATGTTTTTGATGTTAGTGGTCCATTTTAGGTCTTGTGATATGATAGAACCTAGAGGTTTGAAGGTCTCTACTGTTGATACTATGTTGTCTAGTATCGTGAGAGGTGGTAGTATGGGAGGGTTCCTTCTAAAGTCTACCACCATTTCTATGGTTTTGAGTGTGTTCAGTTCCAGATTGTTCCGGTTACCCCACGAGGCAAGTTGTACAACCTCCTCTCTGTATGCGGATTTGTCATTTTCTCAAATGAGACCAAGTTTGCTGTGTCATCAGCAAACTTCAGTATTTTAACAGATGGATTGTTTGAGATGCAGTCATTGGTATATAGGGAGAAGAGAAGTGGAGAAAACACACAGCCTTGGGGGGGCCCATGTGCTAATCGTACAGGTATCAGATGTGATTCTGCCTAGCTTCACCTGCTGCTTCCTGTCTGTTGGGAAGCTTATGATCCACTTACAAGTGTGTTCAGGTACTGCTAGCTGGTTTAGTTTAATAGAAGAATATCTGGAATGATGGTGTTGAATGCTGAACTGAAGTCTACAAAGAGGACCCTTGCATAGGTATTTGGAGATTCAACGTGTTGTAGGATGTAGTGCGGAGCCAAATTAACAGCATCATCTGTCGATCTATTTGCTCGGTATGCAAACTGCATGGGATCTAACAGTGGATCCGTGATGGTTTTCAGCACTAGCCTTTCAAAGCTTTTCATAACAACAGATGTTAGAGCAACTGGTCTGTAGTCATTCAGTTCCCTGAGGGAGGGCTTCTTTGGCGCTTGGATGATAGAGCGTTTGATGCAAGAAGGAACATAGTACATCTCTAGTGATTTATTGAAGATTTGGGTGAAGATGGGGGCCAATTGGTCAGCATAGACTTTTAAGCAAGAAGGAGTTATCTTGTCTGGCCCTGTGTTCTCAAACCAAAGACAGTGCACATTTTAAGGCAACATATAAAAAGATAGAGTTGTACACCATTACTTTACATGAGAAATAAACATAGAAAATAATATTTAATAAATTTAAAACTTTACCTGTACTGATGAGAAAAAAACCACAAACATATACCAAATGACCACAGAAGCTAAGACCACCAGGAGATGTACACAGAGCAAGAGCTACTAACATGTCATCCTTTGTTTCGACTGGAAGGGGTAGCCAGTCACAAGCCAGTGCTAATGACAGATTCTAGATTGTGCGTTGGCTACCAAAAAAACAATACAAGGACTAAATTTTTTCATCAAAATGTGTTAAGTCCCAAGTTTGATGACTTTCAAAGCAACTGAGTTCCAAGGTACCACTGTACTAACAGGTGTATGAACCTACTAAAATATTTTTAGCAATGATGCTGTTAGAAGATAGCAATATATTCCTAATTAAAATATTTATCAGAGTCTATATTTTTACACTTTACTATATAAATATGATTTCAGACTCATGCAACATGTAACAGCACACACTAACTTTGCATTAAAATTCCAGAGCACAGAAGTTGTGAAGTTAGTCCAATTCATTTTACGTGATGTTATTAAAAGCCTCTCAAGATGCTTTTCCTATCATTTGTTAGAATATTCTCCAAGAAATAAAGCGTTGGTTGCTTCTTGACAGTAGATATTAATTGACTGATATAATTCAGTCAGAGAGTTGAAAAATGCACTAAAAATAATGGGGCATAACATGCTAGGGTTAACATTTATTCATAGATGATGCTATTAAATAAAATAGGCATTAACTTCAAGGTCAGCCACTAAAGTAATAAAACTGAATATTTTAATTGAATCATAATTGCTTCCTCTGGATACATGCAAGTCAAGTAAAATAGATGTCAGCACAGCAAATTATGATTCTTTCTCCTAATTAATTTCTTAATTCTGCATGGAGTTTTCTATAGCTTGGGCTTGTTGTAGATTTATCCACCCATCCAGGTTTCTTTTCCTTATCCTCAATGATTTCACATTTGGAAAGTGCAATGTGATCTTGGTATTAAGATCCTTATTAAGAAAATACTTGTCAGTATGTTTTCTCAAATCATCAATAATTGTTCAGAGATCCTTTTGGAAACAGATGTTTAGAACAGTTGGGAACAGTGAACAAAATTAAAATTTATGCTTAAATAAAGACAATATCCAATAGCAGTGCTATGTGCTGTTTGTAGACTTTGGTCTGCAAATAATATCATCTCCCAACAAATGTGTTTTACAAAAGAATGGTAAAAATACACCATACTTTTTAATCTAAAATTAATACCATAGAAGGGAGAGAAAAAAAATGAAAGGATATCCTTGAAGTATATTGAACGAGAAAAGATACAGGAGGGTAGAACAGATTGTCGCTAAATACCAAAAGTGGGAACAAACAAAAGGAAATTTTGATTCCATACACTACTTAGTAGATTCTCCAAAAATATTTGACTTTTTGCCATTAGAAGAAATAAATTCTGAATAAAGAAACATAAGCTTTGGAATATTCATTGCAGAAGAGGTGGGCAGATGCTTCAACTTTGTGTGAAAGTCAAGTGTAGGTTTGACTGCAACCTTATAATTGGGATTGGGAATTTGTACAAATAACTGGACTCCATTTTGCATTGGCCCAGTCAAGCTGATTGATGGCATTTAAAATCTAGCACATCTGGAAGCTCAGCGTTTATCTAGAATGTATTGCAGTATAAATCCTACAAGAACTAAGCTATGTTTTGCAACAGTAAAAATGGTGCATATAATGTTTTTATGAGAATTTGTATCAGTGGAGGTTACACTTGAAAAACAAATAGGTTTAGAGGAATAAATTTAATACTTCTTCCGTGGCAGTAAAAAGTCTTTCATTGTTTAAAGTATGATCAACTTTATGTATGCTGCTATACATAGTATTTATGTGACAAAAGATATGCATATGCATATTACCGGCTTCATATTATTATGTCTAGCTTGGGCCTAAGAAAGTGTTCAAGAAATTGCTGGGCAGAGCAAAAAGAATTGACATGGATTTCTAAAAAATCTCACAAATAAAATCTCAGAAGTTTATATTTTCACTGAATCATTCTCAGATCACAACCCAAATTTTGATCCCCAGAAAAAAAGATTTTGAATTATAGCTGAAAATTGAATGATTCATTTTACAGAAAGAGATGGTTGTAAAGG
Organism: Hydrophis major; assembly: GCA_033807585.1. Taxonomy (NCBI): domain Eukaryota; kingdom Metazoa; phylum Chordata; class Lepidosauria; order Squamata; family Elapidae; genus Hydrophis; species Hydrophis major. The sequence continues at coordinate 73,081,408 of CM066328.1, read as the reverse complement.
ACTGTAAAAAGAAATTAGATCAATAACAATAATTCGGACAAATTGATCTAATGATTGTCTATTTTATGATAAGATTGTAAAACTAATCAATCAATAAACTACAACTAAGACTGTCTGAGATGCCAGCAAAGAGCTTATGAAAGGTTATTTCATACAATATATCCGTCTAGAGAAAAAGAAATCCCAAGGAAAGATATGAAAGAAACTGAATGAAAGTAGAAGTTAAGAGATTGAACTGCAAAATGCACCAAATTTTACACCAAATTGAATTGCTACTGTTAAGCCTGTGTTCCCCAACCAGGGTTAAGGAGACAAGCTAAACAGAATGTGCAGCATTAGTCAGATAGGCACACAGATAAATGAGTGAGATATGTTTGTATGTTTATTAACATACAGTAAAAAAAACAGATACGCTTGTGCTATCAAAAGATAGTTTATTTCATTTAGAGTTTAAAGCATAGTCAAAATAACAATCCATTAGTCATGTATCATTTTAGTCAGTCCATTCAAGGATATTCAATTAGCAAAGTCCGTGTAGAATATCCAATGTCAATTCACTTACAAATCAGTCCTTTGTCTCTCCTTTTCAGTAGGGGAAAAATGCAGTCTTCAGTCTATCCAGTAATTAGGGATCATCAAGCCAGAGAGAGCAAGCTGACGTTCCTTGCTTCTTTTATGGTGCTTTTTACAACCACTCCCTTAATTACATTCCTATATTTAAAGTTGCAGACACTTTAACTTATAAATCATGATAACATATTTATTATTTTACCAAAACCAGTTAGGGTACATTCTCCCCTTTTAATAATAATAATATAACTATTTACATCTTTAAATCATATTTGTTACAACTCTCTTAATTACTCCTTGAGCTTTTATAAATTGGTCTGCAATGTTTTCTTCTGTCATGCAGTATTCCAATTTAATTAGCCCATTCTTAACAGATTCTCTAACATTTAAGTATCTTAAATCAGTATGCTTTGATCTAGTTTTTACAGCAATACTAGCAGCTAACTGTATGGCTGCTTGGTTGTCCTCGTACACAATAATGGAATCTTTAACAGTTATACCCATGTCTAATAATAACTGTTTGTACAGAATTAAGTCAGTGCATAGTAATGACAGACATGAAAATTCTGCTTCCATCGTGGACAAGCTGATATGCTGTTGTCTGTCTTACCAAATAATATAGCCATCCCAGATGTTGATTTTCTAGTGTTTATGTCAGTTGCAAAACTTGCATCTGCATAGGCACTAAGACTCAAATCACCCTTTGGTTCTATATACAATGCATGGTTCATTGTTCCTTTAAAATATCTTAAAATTCTCTTTAATGATTGCCAATGACATTGATGTGGATCTGAATTAAAACGTGCCAGCTGATTAACATTATAAGCTATATCTGGTCTTGACCAATTGCTGATATATGATAAGCTACCAATCAAAGATTGATATATAGACTTATCAAATTTGGGACTTTGATCATTAGTTTGGCAAACTTCCTGACTCATTGGAGTCTTTGCCGGTTTACAAAGTTCCATTTTATACATTTTAATTAATTGGCAAATTTTATCTTCTTGAGATGTCTTAAATTCGTTTTTTGTTTTGTTAATTGTCAATCCTAGATACCTTTTAATTTCACCTAAATGCTTTAATTTTATCTTTTTGGCTAATAATGATATAATTTTATTAGCTTCATTATTAGTCTTAGTTATCAAAGCAATATCATCTGTAAATAATAACAATAATGACACCATTCCATTATTTTCTCTTTTAAACACACATGGATCTGCTAAACCAGATTTAAAACCTATATTGTTTAATTCTTTCACAATATATTGATTCCACTCAAAGCCAGATTGTTTCAACCCGTAAAGACTCTTTTTGAGTTTCCAACAATCATTACTATTTACTTTATTGTCTTTTGTAATAACTGGCTTTTTCAAATATATAGTATGCTGCAATGGTGCATGCAAATAAGCAGTTTCTACATCTAAATGGTTAATGACATAGTTTTCTTAGCTGCCCACACTAAAGCTGCTCTCAAAGATGTTGCCTTAAGACTTGGTGCAAAAACTTCATCGTAATCAGATGCAGTTTGATTAAATCCTTGAGCTACCAACCTAGCTTTATGGGAAACAGTCCCATCATTTCCAGTTTTTATTTTAAACATACATTTGCACCCATTGAATTTTTCTCCTGGAGGTAATTTAGCATCTTCATATACTTTCATTACCTTTAATGAATTTAGTTCTTTTTCCATTGCCTTTTGCCAATTCTCCTGATCCTTAGCAGGATACATCCTAAGTTCATCTACACTATTTGGAACTTTAGTTACTTAGCAAACTATACTTGCTTGATACCTATCAGGTGGTCTAGTTACACATGTAGTACGTCTAGGTATTACAGGACTTACAGGTGGACTTTCATTTATTAACTGTTCTTGATTATCTAACTCTTCCTGATCAACTGTTTCCTCTTGTTCTGGTCCTATTTGTTCTTCGTGGACTTCTTCTTTAATTGGACTCTTCTTATAACTAGTCTGATCTTTTTGCCTTTTGTAGGGTTCACTAATTACTTCATTATTTAAATCTTGCTCTAATCTATTCCATCCTACATGTTCTAGGAATTTAGCACTAGCACTGGTGTAAACTCTAGATGTACCTGGTTCCCAGAATCTATAAGATCTATGATTAGATTCATATCCTACAAAAATAATCTTTTAGCTCTATGTTGTCCTTTGTGTTTGAGTTGTGTAGGGATATGCACCCATGCTGGTGCTCCAAATGTGTGCATGTAACTTAAATCAGGTTTTTTACCATGCCACAGTGTGAATGGTAATTCACCTGTTGTTGAATTAACAACATTATTTAATATATGATTACCACACATTATTGCTTCTCCCCACAAATTGTCAGGTAATCCTGAATCAGACATCATAGTATGTGCCGTTGACTGTAGTGTTTGGCCTCGTCTCTCTATAAAGGCATTATGTTGTGGCCTATATGGTGCAGACTTTTTATGTTGAATACCTAACATTTTAAGCCTATTCTGGAATTTATTATTTGCAAATTCCGCACCATTATCTGTTGTAAGAGTTACTAATTTCTTTTTAGTTTTTCTTTCTGCAAATTTAATCCAATTAAATAGATTTAGATACGTTTCAGTTTTGCTCTTCATTAAATAGCAAAACCCATATCTAGAATAGTGGTCCATTATACTTAATATGTATCGAGCTCCTCCTACACTTGGTTTTTTCGGACCTATTAAATCGGCAAATACTACCTCTAAAGGCTCTTTGGTAGTAAAGCCATCAACTCTATTTGCCGGTATGACCTTGCTTTTGCTTTGATTACAAGCAAAACATTGCAAATACTTATTACGAGGTTTCAAACTTATTCCTTTAGATAGTTGAACAGTTCTCTTAAGCATTTTAAAATTTAAATGCCCTAGCCTTCGATGTAACAAGTGAATACACTCATCATGCGGTTTCTTATTATCATAAACCGTGTTAGCCACCTCTAAACTATTATCATTTAAAACATATAATTCACCTCTTAAAGATGCAGTAATTTTCTTATCTTCTTTTTCAATTATGCAGTTATCTCCTTTAAAGGTAACTACATATCCTAGTTTAACCAAAATTCTAACTGAAATTAAATTAAACTTAAGTTGTGGTACATATAACATTTTTACATTCTCTTTTATGAAAGAACAATATGCTATACCTTGACCTTTAGCTTTCAGTTTCCAGCCATTGGCTAACAATATCTGCTGTGTACTCTTGGACATTTTAATAACATTTTTGTTATCATTTGTTATATAGTGGGATGCTCCACTGTCAACCACCCATAAATTATTTTTTACAGCTCCGTTAGTATACATGGTTAACTCTAAATTTTTATTTATCTTTTGATGACTTTTAGTATTCTGGCCAGCGTTCTGGCGCTTTGCTTTTTTACAAAATCTTGCCAAATGTCCTCTTCCTCCACAATTAAAACACTTTTTAATTGCGTATGCAGTAGGAGATTCAATATCTTCTTTTTGAGGTTGCTCCCTCCTTAACTGGTTTCTTTCAAGTCTTCTTCTGGCCTCTTCAATCAATCTGCCAGTTATATCAGTTAAAGTTCGACTTTCCTTAGGCAAAACTTCAAGGGAAGTGACGTAGTTATCATAAGTTTCATCTTGTGATGATAGAATTATGTAGACTTGGTGTAGTTCAGAGAAAATAAGCTCTTTCTCGTGCAGTTTTTGAAAAATGCTTTTTATAGAATTCAAATGACTAAGCATATCACCATTCGTCTGGAGATGCTTTCTGAAAAGCTTATGTGTTAGATTTATGTGAGCACCAACGTTATCTCGGACATAAATCCTCTTCAGCTTCTGCCAACACCCAACAGCCGTTTGCTCTCCATGGATATGAACAAGTTGCTGGTCAGTTAATGTTAGTCCTATTATGCAAATAACTTGTTCATTGTTCTGCATAAAATCTTTTATCTTTAGTCTATCTTCCTCAATCTCTGGATCCCATTCCTCTACGTTTGGTGGATTTTCAATTATGTTCCACAAACCTTCTCTTCCTAGAAGTAAACTACATTTTATAGACCATGATACATAGTTTGTTCCATCCAACTTGGATATAAGGGACAAACTTTGTAGATTGACTTGTGCCATATTTTCTTATATGGATATAAAACTATAATTAATAAAATACAGCTGTCTGTTTACTGTAATGTATAACAACACAAACTCTCACTTTTACATAAATCTGTTTTATCCTAGTTAAACTGACTTTGCAGCCTCTGGGCCCATAACCAGTGTTAAGCCTGTGTTCCCCAACCAGGGTTAAGGAGACAAGCTAAGCAGAATGTGCAGCGTTAGTCAGATAGGCACACAGATAAATGAGTGAGATATGTTTGTATGTTTATTAACATACAGTAAAAATAACAGATACGCTTGTGCTATCAAAAGATAGTTTATTCCATTTAGAGTTTATAGCATAGTCAAAATAACAGTCCATTAGTCATGTATCATTTTAATCAGTCCATTCAAGGATATTCAATTAGCAAAGTCCGTGTAGAATATCCAATGTCAGTTCACTTACAAATCAGTCCTTTGTCTCTCCTTTTCAGTAGGGGAAAAACGCAGTCTTCAGTCTATCCAGTAATTAGGGATCATCAAGCCAGAGAGAGCAAGCTGGCGTTCCTTGCTTCTTTTATGGTGCTTTTTACAACCACTCCCTTAATTACATTCCTATATTTAAAGTTGCAGACACTTTAACTTATAAACCATGATAACATATTTATTATTTTACCTAAACCAGTTAGGGTAAACAATGTTATCCCTAACAGCTACGTCAACAGCTGTCTATGTTAACAGTCCGAAAAGTAGAAATTAAACTGAATTATGTGAAACAGAGATATTTTTGAATTTGTTAATAAAGCAGGAAGATGATTGGCATATAAAATGAGAAAAGAAAGAGAAAAGGATAGAGAAAATTCAAGAAGCTGATATGGTAATAACAGACAACGACCTTATTAAAAAAATCTTTTTACCAATTGTTTTGAAATTTCTATAAGAAACAGAAAATATACTTGACTTACAACAGTTCCTTTAATTGTAATGTTTAGTGTTCAAAATTACATTGGCACTGAAAAAAGAGACATGGCTGTTTTTCACACTTATGATTGTTGCAGCACCCTCTTGGTGACGTGAATATACAAATGAATATATAAATTAAACCATAGACATTTCTTCTGGGTTTAATGGACAAAGGACTTGAAAAAGAATGGAATGTTGTTAAACATGTTGACAGCAGCACAGAAGTGGAAAGATATATTAATTCCCACAATGGAAGAAGGTTGGGAAAATTGAACAAACTGATGGAACTAGCAGAAATTGTCAAATTAACTGCTTTAATTAAAGAAAAGAACACATTTAACTTTATTTGTATCTGGAAACTGCTTCTGGATTTTGTGCTTGATATAGAAAAAAATGAAACTTTGATTTTGGGATTTACTGATTAGACTTTTTTTGTTATTGAAATGACCAGTATGTACTGAATATACAAAGTAAAAAATAAAAGTCTAACATTATTATGTTCATTCTTCTGCATTGAAAAGTGTAGGAAATTAATAGTTTTTTCCTTTTGCCCTTTATCCCATACTTCACTTTTTCCCTTTTCCCATTATTTTCATTTTCATTTGTATCTTTTATACTTAAATAACTTCAATAAAATGATATTATAAAAAGAAAAAAAAAATGGCTGGACTGAGAAGAGAAATAGCTTTAGTCATAATTGGATCATAGTATCAATGATCCAATTTAGCCTTAGAAAGCTGTGTACCTTTAATATACTGTAGAGTTGTCAAGTTCAGTTGAATATTTCATTTTTATAATTATATTATAATTTGCTTTCTATTTTATAATATTTATTTGAAAGCAAGCACTAAAACAATATACTTTCCACTCGGTGCACAGGGCAAAGGAAATGAACTTATTTTTGCCCAAGATAAAAATCAGCAGTTCAAAGAAAGTAAGAGAGTATGTTCTGGCGAAGGACAATTTTGTTTCCCCAAAGTTATTTTTGATACACAGGAATTAGAGTTTTTTTTAATGGTTTGTTTTAAAATGTTAAAAAAAGAGTAAACTGTGACATCCAAACAGTATTTCGTTCTCTAAAATACGTTTAAACCTTTTGACAGGTTTAGATCCAGATAAACATCTAGGAAAAACATTGGATGAAATGGAACCTTATCTTTTGAAAGTAAGTATTATTGAAAGTATACATTAAATATATGGTGCTTCAAAATAAAAAAAAATACTGTGCACAAAACCAGTCATGCTTCATTCCTAAAGAATGAAAATTTAGAAAGAAAACATGAGGTGTGTGTGTGTCTAGGTGTGTTCGGGTCTTTTCCCATGTAAGATTAAAAGTATCTTGGCGACGTTTCAGTGAGGTCCCACTCACCATCCTCAGGCTGGTGCTTTCAGCTTTGTGCCAGTGCAAGCAGGATTCCAAAGAAACACTATCACCAATCTAATTTGAAAAGAGATACCCTCAAAAAACCAAGACACAAAACAAGACAATGGTATCGCACTCCTCCCAACATCAAAGGCTCCAGACAAAATCAGCAAAATTCTCCACAAACACAATATCAGGACAGCCTTCGGCACTGACCAAAAAATAGCCAACATCCTAAGAAACCCCAAAGACAAGATCCAGCTAGAAAACCAAGGAGTTTGTGAAATACCATGCAACAATTGCCCAGCCACATACATTGGACAAACCAACAGGGGAATAAATGCACACATTGCAGAACACAAAACACAAGTCAGAAGAGAAGAAAATACTTCCTCCCTCTTCCAGCACCTTAAAGCCACAGGACATTCCACTCCAGCAAGAGAATAATCAGGGAAGCCATCGAGATAGAGAAACACCCCCATAACATGAATAGACGGGAATACCTCCCGCCAAACAGACATCTGGAAGCTAGCTGTCACCAACAGAGTCCCACCCACGAAAACCAACACCAGACCCAAAACAACATGGGACACCACTGCCAATCGCCCTCATCAGACCCAGGCCCAAGCCCAAGCCCATCCTATAAACAAAGGACAACCACCATTCAGAAAACAGACCACGGCTACTTTGCCAATTGTCGCACCCCCCGACCCCAAAACCAAACAAGCTGACACACGCTAAGAACACAGACACAGACCCCAAACTCGAAGCCAGACTAAAACCCAGAATGCTACATCACAGCCACCCGCTCAGTACATCACATAAGAAAACTCAGGAAATTACACCACAAGAACTCAAGAAGTTGCGACACAGCAAATGACCCAGGATATCACAGCACAAGACCAAGGATACCACAGCAATAAATCTCACAAGGTCATCACACACCCATTACCCAAGCCGTTACTAAACAGGAGACTAATGGAAAAGAGATCAAAACACAAACGACCCAGGATAATTACAACACAGGACCCAGGATAACCCAACAAAAGAACTTGCAAACCCATCACACAACCCATTACCCAAGCCGTTAAAATATGAGAGGCTAATGGAAAAAAGATCACTACAAAACAACGACCCAGGAGATTACAGCACAAGATCCAGGATATCTCCATAACAAAACTCACAAGGCCATTACACAACCCATTATACCAACATCAAGTCCATCAACCAATCAAGAGGCAGCAGCACAGCCAACCAGCCCAGCACACCAGCCCCCACCACCAGTATTTATAGAGAGACGGCAGCTCCGATCACACACTGCTTGCGCTGGCACGAAGCCAAAAGCACCAGCCTGAGGATGGCGAGTGGGACCTCACCAAAATGTCACCAAGATACTTTTAATCTTACACAGGAAAAGACCCGAACACACCTAGACCTACACACACACACACACACACATACACACACACATATTCAGTTTGCTAAATTATGACCTCATGTTTTCTTTCTAAATTTTCATTCTTTAGGAATGAAGCATGACTGGTTTTGTGCACAGGATTTTTTTTTATTTTGAGCTTAGTTCGGGTATTTTCCTACGTCATAGTAGCTGTGCTTTTAAAGTTGTAGCAATGTTTCGGCAGAATCTCATCTGCCATCATCAGGCTTCTGTATAGTGTTCACCCAGATGAACACCATACAGAAGCCTGATGATGGCAGATGAGATTCTGCCGAAACGTTGCTACAACTATAAAAGCACAGCTACTATGACGTGGGAAAATACCCGAACAAAGCTGAATGCCATACATGTAAGTACCCGCGAAAACTTAAGAAAACATATATATATATATATATATATATATATATATATATATATATATATATATATATTCAGTTTTATATATAAAATTTCCTAATCAATAAAATTTCCTAATCAATAAAATTTCCTAATCAATAAATTGTTCTATTTCTTAATAAGTGTTCAATAAGTGTTCTATTTCTTTGAGAACAGTTGATTATGTGCCATCAAGTCAGTCAATCTCATAGATTTTCTCCAGTAATCGTGCTTTAAATAGACCTACTGAAGCTTTAATTAGTAAAGCATGATGATGGCTCCTTGTTTCCATATTCTTAATGTGGCAATGTTTGGATGCAACTTACTATTTTTCTTTATGATGGAAAAAGTTATAAAGGAATGCATAATTTGGTAAGAATTGCCAAGAATTGTGTTGGACTCGAACGAAATTTTTATGTAACCTTTTACTGAGAAAATACTAGGGCTCCACATGCTTCCGGCACTATTTGGAAGAAATGCTTCAGACATCGTTCAAATGCAGCCTACTGTATTCATTGAAATATTATTTCTATACAGCCTTTGCACAACCCTGGAAAAAGATTCTTAGGCTTTATGGAATTAACCCATTAAATTTTATATGTTTTTAAGACAGCTGCTCCTTTTTTCAGGGTTAACACTGTGGGAAGATAAAGAATATCATGCATTCTGGATTTGATCTTTCAATATATCAAACAAATACAAAAACCACAACTTTTCAGGAATAAGATTGAGCAGAATATGAAGTTTCAGAATATAAACTTTACTATATATTTAATCAACCTCATTTATTGAGTCTGAATATTTTATTTATTTGCTTGTTTGTCAAACTTGTTCAAGATAATATATATAAGTATGAACATAAACAAGAACAAAGGGAGTAAATACAGATAAATGGAGACAGTAAGACAGGGATGGTAGGCACACTGGTAAGCTTATGTACGCCCCCTTTAAGGACTTCCTAGGAATGGACTGACCTCCACTGTAGATAGTTTGAGGTTGAAGCTGTGAGGGGTTGAGGCTGTAACAACGGAGTTGGGTAGGGCATTCCAGGCATTGAGCACTCTGTTGCTGAAGTTGTATTTTCTGCAATCAAGTTTGAAGCGGTTCACCTTGAGTTTGTATTGGTTGTTTGCCCGTGTGTTATTGTGATTGAGGCTGAAGAAGTCATTGACAGGTAAGACGTTGCAACAGACAATTTTGTGTACTATGCTTAGATTGGACTGCAGGCATCACAGTTCTAGATTGTTCAGGCCCAAAATTTAAAGCCTGGAGGCATAGGAAATTCTTTGGTGAGTGGAAGAGTGGAGTACTTTTCTCAAGAAATACCTCTGAACGCACTCAATTGTGTTAATGTCCAACATACAGTGTGAGTTCCAGGTGGACGAGCTGTATTCAAGAATTGGTCTGACAAAGGTTTTGTATGCCTTAGTTAACAATTCAATGTTACCGGAGAAGAAACTTCTCAAAATAAGATTAATAACTCTTAAAACCATTTTGGCAATGTTGTTACAGTGACCTCTGGGGCTTAGATCATTTGAGGTAAGTACTCTGAGGTCCTTGACAGAGTGAGGGCCAATTATTATGAGTTTATTCTACTTCTTAATATTTATTATTAATAGATTTCTGAATGCTAGAAATGTTCTTGCATTGAGACAAACTTTTTTACCCTTTAATATGTCAATTTAGTTTTTTATTTAGTTTGTTTCCCCTTATTGAAAAATTCCTACCTGTCAGCTGCCATTTTGAGGTGGAGTCAGCACACTTTTTTTTCCTTCCTATACAGGTAGACTTTGTATGATGACCATGACTGGAACTGACAACTTGGTTGTTAAGTGAAGTAGTTGATAAGTGAAACTGTGGCTGGGCTTGTGTATCTCAGCTTTCCTTTGCTTTACAGACCTGCTAAGGTCATAAATGTGAGGATTGGTCAAGGTATTACTTTTTCATCACCATTGCAACTACAAAGGATTGCTAAAGGAAGCAATTGCTAACCAAAGACTATGTGTATAAAGCATTTATGAGCTTATATATTGTAGTTATATTACAGGTAGTCCTTGACTTACAACCATTTGTTTAATGACCATTCAGAACACCTGAGGGCAGGACAAGAAGCAATGGGTGGAAACTAATCAAGGAGAGAAGCAATTTAGAAATAAGGAAATATTTCCTGACAGCTAGAACAATTAATCAGTGGAACAAATTGCCTCCAGAGGTTGTGAATGCTCCAACACTGGAAGTTTTTAAGAAGAGATTGGATAACCATTTGTCTGAAGTGGTTTAGGGTTTCCTGCCTAAACAGGGGTTGGACTAGAAGACCTCCAAGGTCCCTTCCAGCCCTGTTATTCTATTCTAAAGTTACAAAGGCATTAAAGAATTATTGATGCCCATTTTTCACACTGTAACCATTGTAGCATTCTCATGGTCACATGATTCAAAATTCAGACACTTGGCAACTGGCATGTATTGATGGTGGTTGCAGTGTCCCAAGGTTATGTGGTCACCTTTTACGACCTTCTGAGAAGCAAAGTCAATGGGGAAGCTGTTGTTTCCCATGGTTGTTAGCAACATGATAACCATGTTACTAACTAAACAATTGCAGTGATTCACTTAACAACTGCAACAAGAAAACTTGTAAAAAGGAGCAAAACTCATTTAACAACTTGTCCTGCAGAACTTTTGGGCTCAATTGCAGTGATAAGTTGAGGACTATCTGTATATTCTTTTCAATGATTTGTCACTGGAGCACTTTTATCAGATGTGTTACAGAAAATTGTTGCACTGTCTTCGCAAACCCACAAACATCCACACATATGCAGACACATGAAAGCTAGGATCAGATCTTTGTGAGCTTTTAAAGTGTCCTATTTTTGCAACCTTCTAAAGGTAGAAATATTTCTTTTTCCTCCATTAGATTGCTTTTCATGCATTTTGTCATGGTTGAACCATGACAGTTAGAGGCCCAAACTACAGCAGTGTAAAAGAACATTGCTCAATAAATTCTTATTTTGGTTGGGTTTGTGTTTCCCAGTAAATGTCAGCATACATAAATATTTTACTAGATATTTAGCTAACTTTGTAACTTAGTGAAACTGAAGCATAAACACCAGCTGCAGAGAAAGTAAAGGATTTAGTTCTAAACATATTTTCTTTGAACGTTGTCAGGTGAGTGGTTTGTGTGTTAGAGAGAGATTGTGAGAGGAGAGAGATAGCAGTATCAGAAAGAAATTCGCCAAATGCTTTTTTAGACATTTGTCATAGGCAAGATCTAATAGCACAATACCTTAATCCCCTCTTTATTTAAAACAATCTAATCCAAATAATTACATATAAACTTGCATATTCCCATCTTCAGATATTTGACAATTTGAATCTAGAAAATTCTAGATAACAAAACTTTATCTGATGTCCAACAGCTGCCTTTTGAGATAAAATTAGAAGTTTCTAAGAGCAGCATTCACAACATTAAACTACCATGCTGCTGTCTGTAGCTTTCTTTTATTTTGTTTAGAACAGTGTTTCCAATATCTGTCATCTTCCAAATGTGTGGACTTCAGTTTTCAGAATTCCCAAGCCAGAATTACCATGACTGAGAATTTTGGAGGTTGAAGTAGGTACATTGGCTATTGGGAATCTACACTTTTTAGATTCAGCTATATTTTACAATTATCCTTCCCCTGGGGAAAATTGCAAGATCCATGCTTAGCCAGTGTTCATTATGTTCTGCTTATAAAGTGTCTTAAGCCCCAGTGGCACAGTGGTTAGAGTGCAGTACTGTAGTCTACTTCTGCTGACAGCTGGCTGCCTGCAATTTGGCAAAACTTTCAAATCTCACCAGGCTCAAGGTTGGCTCAGCCTTCCATCCTTCTGAGATGGGTAAATGGACTCAAATTGTTGGGGGCAATATGCTGTCTCTGTAAACCGCTTAGGGCTGTAAACCACTGTAAAGTGGTATATAAGTCTAAGTGCTATTGCTATTAAATAATTTGAGTCTGACAAATGTAAAGCTTCTAATCTTTTGCTGCCCTCCAGATCACCAGTTGTATGTCATTGTTTAACTGATTATGCACCATCAAGTTATTTTTGACTTTTAAACTCATTAATATTTGTACTAAGAGTGAGTCATATTAAATTTTAGGTATTTTTTTCATCCATTGTGGTTATACAAAAAAGTCTGGAAGTGATTGTAGTTTTCCATTTACAGATTATTTATATGCCTGATCATTAATAAGCATATTATTTTTTTATTTGTTCTGAGATTCTTCTAATGATAGCCAGAGGATGCTATTATTTCTAAAGACAGAGTTCCCCAACCTTTTTGGCTTTACAAAGTGGGAGGGGAAGGGATGGTGCCTTGTGATTGTCTGGCAAGCACACACATGGTCAGCTTTGAAATTCAGCTGTCCCATTTTTTTAAGGGAATTGGAGGAGTTGAAAGGTTCAAGGTTATTCTGTATGTCATATTAAGAAATTCCAGTTTTAGTTAATTGGTTCTCGTGATTTATGAAGTGTAGAAGTGGGAGGAGAAATTGCTTTAGACATACCAGGTCTGTTTCTAAATAAATCAATTGGAGAGAAAATGTCTCGGAGTGATTGATATCATGGATAATTTCTGGATGCCTTACATTTATTTCCCAAAGTCCACTTTTATTTTTTTGAAGGGGCTTGGCTGATACCCCAAAGTTCTTTTCCCAGAGATGGAGAAAGATCAACAATCAGCTGAAGTTGGACATGTGCCGGGGGGTGCGTGTGGGGGCCCTCCCTCCGGAGCATTAATTGAATCTGCCAGCCCTTGTTTGGAGGAGATGATAGATGCTTTCAGAAAGAAAAAGAGATTTGGGAGCTATACCGAAGCGTTTCAACTCAAGAAGTTGTTATAACCCAGATGTAACCCAGCTGTCTGAACAGAAATCTTTCTCTAGCCCCAGGCATATTGCTATTCTGTCAGATTGGAGGGAAGAGAGACAATTGGGGCCGGAATTCTCTCAAGAAGACACACTCCAGATTTATCCTGGAAGTCCATCAAGGGCAGATTTACATCAACAATTCCCGAATTTAAAGGTGACAGGTTTGGTCTCACAGTCTGTTTGGACGTGTGGAAGCTTTAGACCACCCATACTCACCCAAGTATCGTGAGGAATGAGGAGACTATACAGATGCCAGTTGGAGGAAGCCAGAAAGAAGCATCAACTGACAGAGGTATGTTGCAGCCTCTGAGGCAATCTCCTCATTTTCCAGAAGGAATTTTTCCCCCTGCAGAGAGTATCCCTCCAGGGTGGGGATTTTATCCAGGCCAGGGGTGGATTCAATGCCAATGGCAGCCAGCACCAACACAGCCCTGGTCTGAAGGGGGGTTGCCCAGATAGCAGACAGCAGCCACTTCCCCTCCACCCAACCAGGGAACCAGGCCACACCCATCTTCCTCCTGGCAACCACAAATGCAGCCCAACCAGCAGTGAGACCACAGGGACTCCTATTCCAGAGAGGCACCACCCAGCCAGGATTCAGGGGGCCTACCCAGCCTATGTACGCCACCCAGCCTATTCCTTTCATTCCAGTACAACCTGAAGGGGCCTGACATGTGCCATCTCTGCAACCATGACCCAAGCCGGACCAAATACCTTTTGAGGCCATATTTGATGACCGCCATGAACATTTCAATTACTTCCTCACTCAAATCCAATTCCATATAGAACAATTTGGAGATCAATATGTCACAGAGCACGATTTGGTTATGGCCATAACAAATAGGATGAATGAAGGGGATGCTTCAGACTGGGTGGCCCAACTATATAATGAACAAGCCCCCAAATTACATGATGCAAACAGACTTATTCAGTTACTAAGACTCAGATTTGAAAATCCAGACAGGGTAGCAGAGAATGAAGAGAAGTTAATGGAAATGAGGCAAGGCAAATGACCCTTGTCAGAATTTATTTGGGACTTTAGAAGGGTTGCAAGCCACCTCATGGATTGGCATGAGAGAATGACTTTATACTATTTTTAAAAAGCCATTGATCCAGAAGTAAAGAAGCCATTGATCAGAAGTAAAGAAGTAAAGAAGGGGAATCCCAGAGACCTTACAATTGTGGTATGTCGTATCCCTCAGCTTAGATCACAGCATCAACCCACACAGGAAACCTCTTCTGGCAGTCCCGCCTAAGAGAATTGTGGCTATGAGACCGCCAACTGGACTAGCCAAAACTGCTCATACCCGACCCACCAGGGTGCTGAAATGTTACTGATATGGCCAAGCCGGTTATAGAGCAACAGACTGTCTGGCCCCTGTTCCTGTACCACAAGCACCGCAGTTGAAGTCTAATCCAGCTATTAGAGGTCAGAAGAATCAAGTAAGACCTCCGGGAAGGGGCAGGTTCGCCAAACACAGCTGGGAAAGCCCCCTCTGCACAGATGGGAACAATCGACCACTGGACCAACACCACGTCCCTGAGAACCCGACCTGCCAAGATGACCCAATGGTGAGTAATCCCATCATACCTTTTACAGTCAAGATCAAGTTAGTGGTACCAAACACGGGGGAGGCCAGGGAGCTAGAAGTTGTCATTGATACTGGGTGTTCTAGATGTTTTATCGGACTCCCCATCGTTGAACAATTGGGCATAAAGACTAACCTGCTAAAATGCTCAATCAGATTTGAGCAAGTGGATGGAACTTTAATTGGGGGGTCCCAGCCACTCAAATAACAGAATTGATCAAAATGGAATTAGAGCCCCATCGCGAACTCATATGCTTCATAGTAGCCCCCAAGATGTCAGAATCAATTATATTGGGACTTGCTTGGCTAGACAAATGGGTCCCGACAATCAAATGGGAGGATGGATTCAGAAAAATCCTCATTGGACTGGGCCTATTGCCCTCTCTTCCACCCACTACAAAGCCACCAGTCAGTTTGAACCCAGAGCCTGAGCCAGCATCCATGGCATCCCACCTTCTCTCAGATAACCCCCAGGTACCCTACTAATACAAAGACTTGGCTGAAGCATTCAGTGAAGAAGAGTGTAGTGTTCTACCACTCCATCAAGCCACTGATTGCGCCATAGAATTAGAGCTCGGGTGAAATTACCAAAACCAAAGATATATTCCATGACTGCTGAAATGACTGAATTAAGGAAATACATCGACAGCAATTTTGAACAAGGTTTTATTGAGCCTACTAAATCAAGATTAGCTGCCCCTGTGTTCAAGGAGAAGAAAGATGGTGGGTTGAGATTGTGTGTTGACTTTAGAGGCGTGAACGCTGTATGCATCAAAAACATGTATCCTCTCCTTATGAAGGACTTATTGAACCACCTGTCAAAGGGCAAGGTATTCACAAAGGTAGATCTCATGGAAGCTTACTACCGGGTCATATCAAAGATGGAGATGAGTGGAAAACTGCTTTTAACTGCCCTCTGTGTAGCTTCCAATTCAAAGTCATGGCTTTCAGACTTCAGGGGGCTCCTGCAGTGTTTATGCAGCTCATCAATGAGGTGCTACATCCACACCTTTACCGGGGGGGTCTTCGTGTACCTGGGTGACATCTTTATCTTCAGCAAAACCATGGAGAACATGTTCAATTGGTCCAACAAGTTCTAGAAGAACTTCTAGCCGCCAAATTATGTGAAAATCTCCAAATGCAAATTCAACAAAGAGTTGCTGGATTACTTAGGCTACCGAATATCCAACCTGGGGATTGAAATGGACCCCAGAAAAGTGAAAGCAGTGCTGGACTGGCAAGCCCCCAGAACCCGAAAACAACTTCAAAGTTTCTTGGGGATTGCCAACTTCTTTTTTTTTTTAATTACAAATTTTATTAATTTTACAAAAACAATACACAATCCAGGCATAACAACTTGAAAAATCTTTTCTAAAAAAAAAATAATAATAATTAAAGAGAGCCAATAGAACATACAAAATAATTCCAAATTGTAATATCAATATTTACATTATCTATTTAACTTCATATCTTATCCAGACTTCTCCTTTTATCCAAATTATATTTCTTGCTTATTAAAATTTTATTGCTTTTCATAAACATACAAAACACAGAACATAGAAAAACAAAACAAAACTAAAACATCTTTTCTGAAGGCTGCCTGATCCCGGGTTGAAACTCTTCTCACAGACACATATGCAAACATCATATTCACTTTATATATCCTTCCATATCTTATTATCATTTCCTTTTTTTATATAAACCAATTTTATTAATTTTACAAAAACAGTGCCCAAACAATCAAGGCATAACAGCTTATAAATTCTTTTCTAAAAAAAAAATAGTAATAATTAAAGAAGAAAACCAATAGAACATAATGATTCCCAATTATAATATCAATATTTATCTATTTAACTTTGTATCTTATCCCAACTTCTCCTTTTCATCCAAATTATTTGTTAATTAAAATTTTATTGCCTTTTATCAACATACAAAACCCAAAAAAACATAACAAAACCTTTATATATCCTTCCATATCCATATATTACCACTTTCAATAACATTCTTTGTCTGTTCATTTCCAACTATCCATTCATCTTTTTTCTTTTACTATACTTCTCCTATACACTAATTGAAGTGACGCCTTTAACTCATTACCCTAACTTAAAAGTACTTCATATAACACTTAATTTATCTTGGGATTCTGTTTAGTAGATTCTAAAATTACACAATAAATTTTATACTCTAAATACACATATAAAAACACAATTTTATGTACCTTCCAGAACCCCCCTTTTATCCTTAATTAGATTCACCCATTATCTCTAAATAAACTTTTTTTCTTTAGATCTTGCTTCCCACCATTGAGGCTTCTCCTCCCCCCCTTTCTCTCTTGCTCATTCTTCTCCTTGCCCTTTTTACCCCTTTGTCTCTCCTCCTCCCTTTTCTTACTCCCTTTTCTTTGCTTTCTAACCTTGTATCCACCTTTCCTCTCATTTTTCTCTTTTTTGGTTGTTTTTTCAAACCTTAAAATCCCCCTTTTCTTATCCTCTTTCTCCTCCTCCCCAGAAAAAACCCATTGTTCATCAAAGATGGCTTCTTATTCCTCTTCTTCTTTGTCCCAGTCATTCTGCTGCGTAACCAACTTTTCATAAGTACATAACGCCATTTCTAAAAATTGAAATAAAGTGCCCAAAGTATCTTTTCCATCTTGTTCTTCCTTTTTATATTTTTGATATTCAGTCTTTAGTTCATCCACAAGCGATGCCATCCTGAAAAGAGAAACTTTCCCCAAAACAACCAACCAAGTATTTTTAATCAAAAATAATTCAAAAAAAGTTCCAAAAGTTAATACTTTTCTTCCTTCTTCTATTTCTCTTTCTGGGGTTACTGTTTAATCAAAGAGGTCCAATTACCATATATCTTTCTTTGAGATTCTAGGCAATCTCCTCCTTTTTCCACTTCTGCTCCATTTTTTTCCCTCTCCCTTCCCACTTGCAACATCAATTTTTAAATGATCAGAAATCCATACCTCTAATAAGGGTTTTTCAATTTCTTAAATTTTTAAGTCCAATGTCCAAGAACTCTTTTGTCCCTTAACTTCAACTTTCAGAATAGTTCACCTTCAGTGCCAAAACAAATTTCAAATCTTCATCTGCTGTTTTCATGGGGTGGGAGAGTGAAGAAAAAAAGGTTCTCTTTAACAGCTTCTCCGCCGCTTTCGAACTTCTTAGGGATACAATGTATCCTCCAGCAATTCAGACAGCTCAGTTCCAGCGAATTTAAAAGATGTTGATTGACCCGGCTCAGCCAGCACTTTCACTTTTCTTGCTTTCTCCAGCACAATCTTACCCGGTTGCAGGCTTCTTCGTGGCGGTCATTGCTGACTGCCACTCCACCACCTTGGGAAAAAGGGGGTTTTCCGGATGAGGAGGGGGTCTGTGACACCCCCAACCCCCTGTCCGGCTCCCCTCTCTCTTCGGCTGTCCCTACAGGGCAGCCATATCCCCCTGACCCATTTGGATCGGGGGTACCTCGGCTGCAAGCGCAGCAGGAATCGTGAACGGTCACGAATTCCTGCTGCCACCGAAGCCACGCGGAACTGGAAACCTGGGGTTTGCCAACTTCTATAGACAATTCATTCCATCCTTTGCTGAAGTTGCCCTCCCGTTGACAGAGCTATTAAAAACGGGCCCGTCACCCATCAAACCAAAGCCAAGTCAACCCCGGGCTTGAACTATGGACTGTCAGAAAGCTTTCAAGACCTTAAAACACCTCAGCTGAGCCCATCCTCCAGCAACCAGACGTGACCAAGCCTTTTATTGTCCAAACAGATGCAAGTGGTGGCAGCCATTTTGCTGCAAGAAGACTCTCAAGGCCGACTGATGCCTTGCACTTATGTATCCAAAAAGCTGACAGACGCAGAGCGAAGGTGGGCGGTCTGGAAGAACGAAACATTCGCCATACAATGGGCTTTATTGACTTGGAGGCATTTTCTAGAAGGAGCGCCAGAGGCTTTTCAGGTATGGACTGATCATAAGAACCTCAAGGCTCTAAAGGCCCCTAGGAGATTATCATCCAAACAAGTCCACTGGGCCCAATATTTCAAGTGATTCAGCTTCAACATTAAATATATCCCGGAGGGAAAATGTACTGGCAGACGTTCTGTCCAGAAAACCTCAGTTTGACAGCAACCAAGAGGAAATAGTACAATTAATTTCAGATGCTCAATCGGCAGGCCAAGTGACTACTCGAGCCCGAGCCAACCACAACCCCAAACGCCTGGAAGATAAGCTGACTGCGGAATTGAAAACAGCCCTATTGATCAATCCTTGGTTCCTGGATCATCAAACTGAGTTGACATTGAATGATGGACTAGCTTGGAAAGGGACTAAGCTTTATGTACCCAGAACCCTAAGACTACTGGTACTAAAGCGTAGCCACGACTCCCAACTGGGAGGCCACTTTGGATTCCTAAAAACCCTACATTTACTGAGAAGACAGTTCTGGTGGCCAAAAATGAAACCTGATGTCGAGGACTATGTAAAAAGTTGTTCAATTTGTGCCACAATGAAACACAGAATTGAAAAAACCCCTGGCCTCCTGCAACAGGTTGCTGAACCAACCCAACCTTGGGAAGAAATTGCAATGGACTTTATTGTTGAATTACCTAAGAGTGAAGGGAATACAATCATTTGGACTATAATTGACTTATTCTCTAAACAGGCCCATTTTATAGCCTGCAAAGGACTTCCATCTGCGAAAAAACTTGCAAAGTTGTTCGTGAAACATATCTATAGACTGCACCTCGTAGAGTAATATCAGACAGAGGGGTACAATTTACCGCAAAATTTTGGAGAGAATTTCTGAAATCCATTGGTTCCTCTCAAGGGTTATCCTCAGCTTTCCATCCTACTTGTAACTGAGCAGTGGAGAGGGCTAATGCCATGATTGAACAATACATTAGATGCTATGTAAATTATCAACAAGAAAATTGGGCTGAGTTATTACCTTTTACAGAGGTTACTTACAATAATGCAGTACATAGCTGCACAGGATTGACTACATTCCAAATCAACACTGGAATAGATTTTGTCCTAATGCCAGAGTTACCTAGACAGCCTCCCTCATCCATGTCACTAACAGAATGGATGAACTCATTTATAAAAGAGTGGGAAGATACAAAAAAAGCTTTGACTGAAGCTGCAAAAAATTATAAAAAACAGGCAGATAAACATAGATCCCTTCAATCGTCTTTTAAAGTAGGGGACATAGTATATTTGTCGACCAAGTATCTTAGGTTGAAACTGCCCAGTAGGAAGCTGGAACCAAAATTCTTGGGTCCGTTCCCAATTTCAAAGATAATCAATCCAGTCACTGTCCAATTAAGTCTTCCTCGACTATTGGGGAAAATTCATCCAGTGTTCAATTGGAGTTTACTAAAACCAGCTACTACATCAATGATAAGACCACTGCCCTAAACTCTTAACGGTACAGGAGGAAACACATCATGAAATTCAAAAAATTCTCGATTACACTGTGGCCGATTGCAATATTTGGTCTTATGGAAAGGATACTCCCTCTCAGATGCTAGTTGGGTAGAGTTGGGATGTTCATGCTGATCAATTTGTTAACCAATTCCATGAGGATTTTCCCCACAAACCGAAGGGTCCTCATGGAGGGGGGAGAGGGGGTTAAGGACAATGTATTAACCTCTGTATGTGTTTTTTTTTTTTTTTTCAAGGGGGGACGCCTGTCATCTTTGAAATTCAGCTGCCACATTTTTTTAAGGGAATTGGAGTAATTGAAAAGTTCAAAGTTATTCTGTATGTCATATTAAGAAATTCCAGTTGCAGTTGGTTCTCGTGATTTATGAAGTGTAGAAGTGGGAGGAGAGAAGGTGGATTCTGTGTAACATGTGAATAATTTTCACTTTAGGAAATTGCTTCAGACATACCAGGTCTGTTTCTAAATAAATCAATTGGAGAGAAAATGTCTCTGAATGATTAATATCATGGATACTTTCTGGGTGTCTTACAACATGTATATAGCTCCATTTGTGTGCGGCGGGCACTCACACTTGCCATTCATGCAACTAGAGCATAGATAGTTGCCTGCTGCTCACGCAAGTGGGAATGTGCACATGTGTGTGCTTGCCTACCATTTCCACGGCCCAATTCCGCCTGTGGCTTGGAGACCCCTGCCTTAAAACATAGATGCATTTGCACAAAACTTTTTTTAATGAAAAGACGAATCATTTTGTTCTCGTTAGAATGGGATATATTAAAACTGTTTATAATTTATTTATGCACGTGCACACACACACACACACACACACACACACACACACACACCATGCTTTATTTTGACAAGGCTGACTCTGTTCTCATCTGGCATGTCCATAAAAGAGACTGGAAACTGTTGCTTTTGTTTTAGAATAACCTTGAACTGTGGTAAATATGTCAACTCTAGTAGCTATATTAAAAAGGTCAAAAGTTCCTAGTTCTTTTCCTGATTGATTACTTGAGATTTGTCTGGAGTTCAAATAGTTCACTCACTGTACCTTCAGAAGCAGGCACATCTCATTGTATGGGTTTGTTGCCTGCAGTTAATTGGGAAGAACTTCTAGCAACAGGAAGCTTAAGATAATCCACTCCAAGGAGTTATAACACCAGGGGGAACTCTAAAGTGTTTGATCTTGATGTCCAGGAAGGATTTGTGGCACCAAAAAGGCATTATGAGAACAAATAATTTTAGGAAACTTGTACATACTTTTTTTTCTTATTGGGAAGTGCTTAATGGATGCTTCAGTGAGGAAGAACAATCATATATTTCATTCCAAATAATTTCATTCCATTTTGTAGCCACTTCTCCCTGGCATGGTTTCCATTTCTAGAGCTTTCCAAGAGTAATTTTGGAAAGAGGAAGAATGAGTTGTTTTACTTAACTACTTTGTAAGTTGCCCATTCTTGCTGCATCAGCATTAATTATTCTTGATGTATTTGTCGTGCAAGAACTTTACAGCATCTTCTAACAGGTAGAGCTATACTTTTTGCCAACAGTATAAGCTTTGGAAGTGAAAGCTTGATTTAAAAAAAGTTTGATTTTTAGACAAAGAAATTTAGAGAAAGAGATATTTTCTTGTTTAAAGGAAAATATCTGATAAACCAGGACTCAAAATGATAATGTGATCTACGTTTGAATAAAAATACATATATACTTATATATATATATATTCAGCTAGGCATCCAAAATATGTAAACAGACATGATTCTAATATGACAAGAAATACCTTCATTTGAGCTATATATGCATATTCTAAATAAAATATTGACAGAGAAAAAAATGAAAAGAAACTTTTTAAATATTCCTTGAATCAGATTGTTTGATTAAAATCTAATACAAGAATTAAGTTTGGATGTACTTTTTCTTCCAATTAAATATCTTGGACTTTGTACAGTTTAGAATTCACTATTCTGTCAGTCACTTTACCCAGTAGGAGATTGGCCTATAATTTCCCATCTATGAGGGATGCAAGGCAGGCTTCTAAAGAAGATCCATAATAATGGCCTACCATAAACAAGGAGGCACCCTAATTATATATATGTGTGTGTGTGTGTGTGTGTGTTTTCTTAAGTTTTCGCGGGTACTTACATGTATGGCATTCAGCTTTGTTCGGGGATTTTCCCACGTCATGGTAGTTGTGCTTTTAAAGTTGTAGCAACGTTTCGGCAGAATCTCATCTGCCATCATCAGGCTTCTGTATAGTGTTCATCTGGAAGCTAGTGTTCATACAGAAGCCTGATGATGGCAGATGAGATTCTGCCGAAACTTTGCTACAACTTTAAAAGCACAACTACCATGACATGGGAAAATACCTGAACAAAGCTGAATGCCATACATGTAAGTACCCGTGAAAACTTAAGAAAACACACACACACACACACACACACATATATATATATATAAAATGATAGTTTGTTTCTTAATTTATTTTAAGATTGTCCATTGCCCACAGTCACTTGCTAAAACAGACAGCCATACAAATTGAATAAACAAAGGAAGTTTTAGTTTTTTCCTGCCTAAGTTGTCAGCTGAGCCAGGAGCCAGAAGACAAGGGCAGAAAAATTGGATTCCAATATGCAAAAAAATCAGACCTATGAAATATTTCAAGTAGAAAATATTACTAATCCAGAAGTCATTTGCAATATACAGTGTACGGACTATGAGAACGGAGTAAGACAAGCAGATAGAAGATTGGCAGAAATGCATTCACACAAGCATCAACAGGATGCCAGGAGACATGAATAAAAATTCATTAATTTCACAGGACATACTGTAGGTAAATTCAGTTCAATGTCAGTTAGGAAGCTCTGGACACTTTAGATAAAACTAGGATAAAGAATGCTACAGAATTATTAGAAGTTTGCCAAATCATACACCGACATATTAGAAATAAACTTCATTTATGGAGTACATATGGCCTTGTATTGCATCTCAAATATGAGTTTCTTGACATAAAATCTGGTGATGATATAGTCTTTTCTGGTAATTAAATGTCTGTAAGCAAAAAAAAAATAAAACAGACTCGGAGACCACCTAGGACCCAACAAATAATCTTCTGGTGGCTTTCCATCGGCCATTTGTATTAGCTCTCCCTTAATAATTTAATATTTTTATGCCACTTTAGTCAGCTAGTACTTTGTTGATGTTAGCAGTGTCAATAAATTCCCTGAAGACCATAAAAGGCTAGATTTGATAGAAAGATAGGATGCATATCAAACAGCTCAAATCGGCCAGTTTCCCAGGCTCTGTATTATTGATGAACCATCAATAAATTTGGAAATTACCATTCATATTTTGTGCAATAATTGTAATCTGAATATTATGTGAGTTTTTTTCTCACTTTTGTATCTGGGTTGTGCCTAGACGAGTGCACCTGGATTCTTGATCTGGTGTAGAACTGTATTTGATAGTAATGTAGCTGAATTGTGTGTTGAATAATGATTTGCACATTGGTTTCAGTAGCCTATTGGTAGCACTGTAAAGATGAAGAGACCTGTGATTGAGACATGATACTTGTATCAACTCTGAAAGTGAATAAATGGGGCTACCATAGTTGCTATAATTTTCTGACAATGTTGAGACCTGACACCTATGCTTGCCTGATGTAGAAATAGCAGCATCTTGAAATAATAGCACTCTTTGCCACTCTTCAATTGAAAATATTTATCATATCTAGATGAGGATTGTATTGAAAATAGAATCAGCATCCTGACTTAGGAACAATATAAGTTGCCATCCTGTGCTTGTCTCATTGACTTGATTAAGTCTAATTTAACAAAGGGATTATTTTTTCAATAAGGATGTATACATTTCAGTCATACAAACCCTGATAATATAGCTTTCAGTACTGTACATCCTTGCATATTTCTCTTTTTTTTCAACCCCTGCTTCTGGAATGAAGTTCTTCCTGAAATCCAGAGGAATCCCCCACCCACCCAATCCCTGATAGTGCTCAAGAGGTTCTTAAAACCTAACTGTTCTCCCAGGCCTTTGCTTAGAGAGGCTAGAGTTCCTTGCAGTTTGATTGATGCATTGTTTTAATGCTGAAGCTGCATTTGGTTTGTGTTATTTGTTTTGCTTGCCAATTTTTTTCTTTGCTTTGTCCCTTATCTGTTGGTTTTGTCTTTTTGAATTGTATTATATTCGTTTGATGTATTGTGGTAAATTGAATTCGTTTAAATTGTGTTTATGAGAACCTTTTGTACCATTCTCGAAAGCATTTTTCCCCATTTTTCAGCTTTTTCAGAAATATGGAGTCCATATCTGTGGAGAAGGGGGAGAATATGAAACATTCACATTGGATTGTCCTCTGTTTAAGAAGAAAATTGTTGTGTAAGGACCCAAGTCTTCTCTTTTCTTTAACTGTTAGCACTGGGACCATACTAATATTTAGCTTTAGGCCACTTTTCTTGGCAGCAGCAGAATATGTCCTCTAAGTTCAAAATACCCACTTTGTTTAACACTGGCAAAGCCCTCCACTAACCTAAATCAATGCCTGACAAGATGGGGCCTTCATAGAAAGCTATAAACTTTTTAGACATTTGCACTTTCGTTTACTTGCTGATTATGGCCTGCAGTAAAACTGGTACCTACACACTGACACTTTTATCCTTTCATGAAGTGCGAATTGCCAGTAATATTTGTCTTTCATTACAGCTACATTTGATAAACTGCCACATCAGTGGCCTGTAGATTCCATTAACTCTATTTCTCTTTTCTCTCTCATTCTCCTTCCCCACTTCCCCCCCTCCCCCCCTTTTTTTTTTACCATTTTAACATTAGCAACTTAAAATGATAATACAAAACATTTTGCTTGAATTGCTGAAGAATGCTTTGGAATGCTAATGTTTTGAACCATTCCAGTTTGCCCCGAGTTATCTTTTCTATATTTTCTTAAAATATATATGTATAGACATATGGGAGAATTTATTATAACTATGTAGATTTGTCAATATAATTATGGTAAAGAAGTTAGGCTGTAGGGATTAAGGAAAATATTTCGATGAAACCCCTTTCATTTGAATTTACAGAGTGTCTGCTTTATCCCATGTTCAGCTCAATAACTGCAATGAAGAAGGATAATTTGTTTCTAGATCTCAAATGTCCCACTTGGGAGTAACCTCAGGTAGATACAGTTTGACAAAATTATATGAGAAGTAAAGTATTTCAAGAAGAAAATTACCCTCCTAATAAATGTAGGAAATGTTTCTGACTGAATGCATCAACTACTCTATCTCATAAATATTATATGTAAATAAATAATCATATTCTGAAACATAAAGTATGCAAAAGGCCAGCAACCTTCTCAAACCTGATAATTTCCATATGTGTTGGATTATATTTATTTATTTGTTAAATATATTTATTTTGCTTCTAATGCCAACTAGTACAGTCTTAAGTACATTGTTTTGTGATTATGAAATGTATATTTCATCTTATCTGGAGGTCACCGAATTAGGGAAAGTTGAGCTTTAAAATATGATAACTCCCCAAATCTTATTGTTAGCTATGTTATGAGTATTTTCAGATTTCTGAGGGTTTTTTTCTATATAGTTATTTTAATCTAATGCTCATAAATTCTCATTTGAATCAAGACAAGTACAAACCCTTTGAGTTCAGTTTCACTTCTGTTTTATTCCAAATGATTGAAGGATGTGATCCATTTGTTTTTCAAGGAGGCCATTTCACACATAGTGCTGAAATTCTTCAATGAGAACTTCTGGTGGGTACGAGCTGCCTTCTTAGGTAAGGCAGATATTAAGTAAGGCAGATATAAAGACATGGTTCTTTATGGTTTATTCCCAATATCCCCATCCCTTTACTTTATGTTCCAAACGGAAGTTCTATCTGTTCTAGACTGTATAAGTGGCATCCATTCACATTATTTGGAGCAAAGACTGTAGCCATTTGCACCTGTTACTTATTAAAACTGGCCCCAATTCAGATTGATTTAAATGTCATAAGTGGTAATATAATTACTAATAAAGGAGAATATGTGTAGCTCAGGGTTGGCATGAGGGTTCCTTGATGCTCTCTGAGCTTGCTTGTTTTCTTGCAAACCGTTCATTACCCAAATTAGATAATATGATCAGTGTATCAGAGCACTGATCTTCACTGATGATCAGAACACTCATGATGATACCTAGTTTGGATACTGAAACATCTGCAAGAAAATAAGCAAGTTCAGAGAGCACCAAGGTAATATAATTCTTATACATCTATGATACATCTGTTTTATTTTTGTTTTGTTCATGGAGATTCTTAATCACCCAGGTCATGATTGTCCTAAACTTTCTAGTTGTCTCAGTGTTTCCAATGGGGAATGAAAGGATTTATATTCTTCGAACAATATAAACCCTTCCATTACCCACTAGAAATGTTTTCAGAGAAAAAAACCCAAGAAAGTCTTTGAATAATATGAATCTTTCCATTCCCCACCAATCAGTTAGAACTGAAGAAACTTCTGGATGAGAAGCAAAACATTTTCAAAGAAAAAACCCCCCAGGAAAGTCCAATTGGCTTTTGGGTTATTTTTGTTTTGTTTTCCTTTCAAAAGTAACACAACAATACTATTTTTTCCATCACATTTTTAAAATTTTGTGTTATAGGGACTCCTCAGAAGTGGTTATACATTCAGCAGATGCATTTGCCCCTGTGGCTTATCTCCGCCTGTTAAAGTTGCATTTGGAAGATAAGGCAAGTCCAACATTCCAGTAAAGTTT
The DNA here is from genome assembly GCA_033807585.1 of Hydrophis major. Taxonomy (NCBI): domain Eukaryota; kingdom Metazoa; phylum Chordata; class Lepidosauria; order Squamata; family Elapidae; genus Hydrophis; species Hydrophis major. The sequence continues at coordinate 73,053,893 of CM066328.1, read as the reverse complement.
ATTTTTATTTAGATTGTCATTTAGTATCTCATGGAAAATGCCATATTTACTGATAGGAAAATGGTGGGTTATTTTATTAAAATAATTGTTTATATATTGGGCTGAAGAAGTGTTGTTTTACATTTACTGAGATGACATCTGGAAACAAAAAAAGAAATTGTTTGAAATACAAATGATTAAGACATGTTCTTGGAATGTGTTTGAAGCAGAGCCATCATTTGAGAAGATTGACTGTTATTCTCTCTCTCTCTCTCCCCCTCCCTCCTTCCCCCCTCCCTCATTCCCCCTCTCTCTCTGTCTCTCCCCCTCTCTCTCCATGTGTACATGTGTAATATGTTTGAGTGAGATGCATAGACATCTTAGAAATATGTAGGAATATTTATTTTGATCAATATTTTCTGATTAGAAAAAGAATGTCATAATTTTAGCGCAAGTAAAGGGAAGCGATGGCTGCTTAATTAAGGATACTGAGCTTGTCAGTTGGAAAACTGACAGCTTGGGTACAAGACCTGACTGCCGTGCAATGGGTTGAGCTCCCATTATTTGCCCCAGCTGCTGCTTATTGAGCAGTTTGAAAGCATGCAAATGCAAGTAGATAAGTAGGTACCACTTTGGTGGGACAATAACAGCATTCCGTGCACCTTGGTGTATGACCATATGACCATGGAAATGTCTTTGGAGAATGCTGGATCCCTAGGCTAAAAATTAGAAATGAGCACTGCCCCCTAGAGTTGGAAATGAGAGAGGGGAAACCTTTACACTTTTTAGTGCAAGTAGCATAATAGTGAAATGACATAATCAACTCACTAATCTCTTGAACTGAATTGTAGAGAATATGAAAAATAGCCTTTTCAGCTCTAAAGACAAATGTTGCTTATAAGAAGGAAAATATAATTTTAGGTCAAGTAATCCCATCCCACTGCTTTCTTTAGCATCTTGCAGCAATTTATATTTAATTCTTGTATTTTATCGTGCCATACAGATACTTTTCAATTTTTTGTGCTAAGCAGCATGGTTGTTAAACGTGTCATGCCTGATTTTACAACCTTTTTTTGTCATGGTTGTTAAACAAATCACTTCAATATTAAGTGAATCATGCCATTAAACAACTCCAGCTTTCCCCATTGGCTTTTCTTGTTGGAAGATGGCTGAGAAGGTTGTAGATGGCAATCACATGACCCTGGGACATTGCAACCATCATAAGACACATGATGGTTGCCAGCCATCTGAATATTGATCACATGACTGTGGGGATGCCACAATCAATCATAAGTCACTTTTTTCAATGCCAGTATAACTTTAAACAGTCATCATATGAATCATTCTAAGTCAAACACTGATTTATGTACATTTAGAAATGTCTTTCTGATATTGTTTAAATGTTACATCAATCATCATGATTGGTATTATCGGAAATAAAAATAAACGTAAATCATTAATCTTATTGAAATTCTACCCAACAATGACAACTGTATGTATAAATAATCCTCAGCTTTGCAGTTTTGACAAACCTCCCCATAAGTATTTAAGACTCGGTTTTGAAGTTCGGATGGCTGACTCTCCTCCCCACAATCACATGACTGCATTTCAGACACTCATCAAAAAGGTTGTAAAAATCGATTAGTCGTGTGATGACGAACATCATGATTTTTGGCCATAATGGGCAAGCTCATTGTCTTGTAAACTGCCTTTTATTAAATGAAATTTCATGATTGGCTATAATCAGTATATCCGTCATTCTGTGGTTGTAGTCATTATTTGAAAATTTCAAGAATGCTTACTGATCTCCAGACTTTTAGAGCCTCTTACTTCCCATGAATAATTCTTGATTCTGTTGTGAGCCGCAGAACTGTATAGAGCAATCTGAACCTGAGGGAAAAAATAGTTATGATTGGAACTTTTCTTTGTGTTTGCCTCTAGCTTGTCTTTAAAATTCAGCTTCTTCATATAAATATTTTCTTTGTCCCAAGACCATGTTCTTCATTTTCAAATGTAGCCTTTTAGTACCGTGTTTGACAAGGATATTTTTAGTACCGTGTTTGACAAGGATATTTTTTAGTTGTACAAAGCTTTAAAATATTACTATTAGTCTAAAAATTATGTTGGCTGACTATGTGAATTGAAACCAAATAAGCTGAATAAGAACACCCCTGGAGAGAGGATAAAAAAGTGGAAATATATTAATATTTCTTAGGGGCACTGACTTTATTGCTCATGGCAAACTTGATGCTAAAATGCTTCATACATCACTACAATGTGACAGGCTAGGGAAAATGAAAAACACAAAGCTTTACATAAATCAGGCAAAAATCTTATTAAAATGCATAATATTTTATATAAGAATCACGATTTTACTTTTATCTATTCAGAAGCTCTTTCTCTCTTCTTTGTAGATATTTAAGATTTTGTGAAAGACCCACAGTTTCAAGCTGTTTTATAGCAAATCATATTTCAAATTGATTGTAGACAAAGCTATCACATTCTTTAAAAGCCAGCATTATGGAATTCTGATGTAGATTTTGGTGTATACAGTTAACGTCTTGTAGAATTAAGGACAAAATTTGTTTATTTTGTGCTTTGATGGAATCATAGCAAAAGCTATTACAATTTTCAGATTAATTTATCTTCTGTCAAGTTATGAATGAGTTCTATGTTATTTATTCTATATAAATTGAATAAATTATAACCTCACATACCCTACTTTTAAGAATAAAATTATGCCCCCCCATTGCCCTATTTAAGGGTTTGATCACTTAAGACTAAGAAGTTGGTTATGTTGACAAGAGGCACATTTTATGTTGAGTTCTTTCTTTCTATTCTTTTAAAACAGGAATAAAAGTTTTTTTTAAAAAAACTTATTAAAATGCATTAACTCATTTTATGTAAAATATTCCATGCTTTCAAGCTAAGAATGTAGTTAAGCATGTTTAAGACAGTTCACTCGTTGAAATTTAAGCAGACTTAATTGTGCACCAATTTAAGGCAGATGCTAAGAACTGCTTAACTATTTAATCCTGTAATAAAAGGGGGGGATAGAATCCTAGAGTCAAAACAGCATATTTCCTATGCTTAATGGAATTCTTAACATTCCAGAGCATTAGATAATACTGATAGATATTATATTTATATGTGTTTGTGGATCTGTATGCTCAAAACATGTTTGCATATATACCAAAATGCAAACATTACAATCTTATAGATTTAAAAGGTAGAAGTCAGTAGAATTCATGGTTATAATACATATGGTTTTCGCGGCAGCAGTAGTTTGCTATTTGTTTTTGGGCTTTTTGCAAGAATGTTTGGAGAACCCAGCCTTAGCTTCACTTAATGATAATTTATACGAATAAGCCACACTCACTTCAGCAGGACCTATTATATAAGTATCTAAGTAAGCATGATACATAGGGCCAAAGTGATACCAGTAGCGGGAAGAGTATTGGGGCTGCGACTCCTAAACTGGGAGAGTGGCTCTAACAAGTCCTGGGAACAACATGAGAGAGCTCTGTACAGAAGAGTACAGTGCTAGGAACAGCTGAAAATACAGTGGTACCTCAGTACTCAATTGTTAAACGGTTTCGGGGAGGCGTGATGAGTACCAAAACTGATGAGTACCAAACAATTTTTTCTCCATAAGGAATAATGTAATAAATTTAATGCATTCCCAAACCAAAGACAATTCTTAAGGCAATATATTAAAAGATACGGTTGTATATAATCACATGAGAAATAAACCTAAAAATTAATAAATACTTAGATTAAATGAAATAAAAACTTCACTTTACCTGAACCGATGAGAAAAAAAGTAAAAAAATACACAAAATGACCACAAAAGCTAAAATACGGCTACAAGGGGATGTACACTGGGCAAGGGTTACTATGTGACTAAAGCGTCATCCTTTGTCTCAGCTGGAAAGGGTAGACAGTCACAAGCCATCAACACCAACGAATTCTAGCTTGCACTTGAGTAACAAACAACAATAAATATCAGTACATCAAAATGTGTTGAGTACCAAATTCAATGAGTTTCAAAGCAGTTGAGTACCTTCAAATTCCCTGACCTCTGATTGAAGACCTGAGATTGAAGACACATACCATCTATAGGGGTGAGAAGGATTTTCTTTTTAATAGTATAAATATCTACACACATACACGTATGTATCTAGCACATAGAATGAGATATGCACACACTTAGAATTCTTCAAAAAATATATTCACAATTTCAAAGTTAAAATGTTTATCCATGTCAAACAAATAAGTTCATGTAAATAATGAATAATAGCTTGGCCTAATCACTGTTCTCTTACCTATGCCTTCTCTCTTTCTCCCCCCGCCCCCCCAAGCATACTTGTGTCTCTCCTCTCCTTATCTATCATTTCTCCACTGACATACTTCACTTGTCATTCACCCGGACTCTACTAACCATTCCACTCCACTGCTGTCAATCATTCCTAACTCACTCTTCAGTTACAATAGGAATGCAGCTGTAGCCATTTAATTATTCTTGTCAAGTTACCAATTCACATAAAGTCTGGGATTTGCAAGATAGGGTTGATTGCCACCAAGTCTTATAGCTTGAGAACTGTTTTCAGAGCTTCTTGTCAAAACTGCACATGGGGAAGCAAGGAGTGAAATTGGTAGGTCCTATTTTTAATGTCAGCAATATGCTTGGCAAATAAACATTGTGATTTTATATGCTTGTTTTTAAGGCAGATGCACACACAATGGAAATGCACCTGTTTACACATGTGCCTACAACATTCCCTGTAACTCTGAAATATTATACTTAAACATAAAAAAACTGCTTGCGCATTGCATTTACCCTGAGGGGTAAACTCTGGGTTCTTGTGATATGGAATTATAGGCTTACATACCAAGAATTATTACCTGAATGAAGGTTATTTTAGCTAATATTAGTTCAAAGGAAAGAGGAAAAAAATTTCACCTGTTCTATCTATGCTTTCCTATGTTGCATCTTATAATTGAGAGGTTTAGAGTAAGTAGTGGTTTATTTTATTTTTTGTAAATGCCATATCCATCTGAGTCCACATTTGGAAGAATGCTGCTACTTCTCCCAGTGGACATTTATCTTTTGGATATATATGGCACTTCAAGATGCTTTGCAATTATTTTGCAGTCTGGATTGATTCTTTTTCTTTGGCTAACTAGGGAATTCTGGGAGTTGAAGTCCACACAACTATCATCACAGTTGAGAAAGACTGATTTAGATCTATTACTATTGTTGTTGTTGTTGTTGTTGTTGTTGTTGTTGTTGTTGTTGTTATTATTATTATTATTATTATTATTATTATTATTATTATTATTATTATACACAAAAATGATATTATACACAGCAAACGAGATAACCAAGCTGGGTTTCGTATCACAAATCACTAGTCAAACACTTCCCAAGTTGTTTCTCATCAATTCTGCTGTCACCAGGTATGGCAATGTTGATGATCCACACTTTTTTCTTCTTCACAATTGTGATATCCGGGGTATTGTGTTCCAAAACTTTGTCAGTCTCACAGTCGTTTTGCATGCTAATTTTTGACCACTTTTTCAGGCTTATGATATTGATATTATTATTATTATTATTATTATTATTATTATTATTATTATTATTATTATTATTATTATTATTCCATTTTTCTATATGTTGGAAAAGGAAGATGTATGTTCATATTTTATGCACATAGAATGTTTTATTTATACCAAAATGTTCATGATGGTGATATAAATAAATAGGACTATCTCACATTATACAATTTTAAAAATAATACTTTGAAGCTCCATCTATCTTATAGATAATTGTTTTGTTTTTAACCCTGAAACTCAGTCAAAGTTAGTGTAGAGAGGTATTATAAGTAAGGTTGAATGTATAAAAAAGTAAATTAGGGAGTGTAGAAAACGTTCACTGGAATCTTTTTTCATAATTTATTTTAATTGTAATAGAAATCCTATCTTAGTGGACCAAATTAAATAAGAATGGTACTTGTTGAGTGTACTGCTTGTTGAGTTCAGTGTTCTTAGTTATGTTTCACAGGTATTAATTTTATATTCTCTCAATTGAATATTTTATAATCATTTGACAATTCTGACTAGCCTGCATTAGTTCAATAATATGCCTATGCTCCCTTCTGCTGTTTAGTATTGCATTTTCTTTAAATAAATCTCTTCATGTTTAACTACAAAGGCTCATTGGAAATTTGTTTTAGATTGTTTCTGGCAGCACAATGAGCCCTTGTGCCTCAGGTAGAATAACATTTTATTCACTGTTATGGTTTAATACATTATCTCAGGACTTTTTTGCATAACAATTGAAAAGATTCTTCTTGCTTTTTTCATTTCAACATAAAAATATTATTTTTATCTACAGATTGTTTATGTGTAATTTCTTTATAGTATGGTTATTGAAAATCATACTTTTAAAATACTTCTTACAAATCATCACTGTGTTGTGCTGGTTGTTCTTCTCCTTCTGGGTTTGATGCCAGTCACTCAGTCTTGATTGGGGGAAGAGGTCCAGCCTGCAGCCTCAACTTCATAGGGTATCAGAGGGCTTAGTTCTTTCTCCCTCTGACAATTTGGGGTGAGTTATCATCAGAATGATAGTGATGATAATTGGCTTTACATCTCCACACAGACCACTTGAATGATCCTGTCAGTGTGCTGGAGAATGTGAGACTTGGATGGAGTGCAGTCGGCTTCAACTCTGCCCAAGCAAAACTGAGTTTTTGGCTTTTGGATTTTTTGTTGCCATGGATCTTGCATCTTTGATTCTGGATGACATGGCACTGCCTCAGACTTGGTATACAATTTGTGATCCGCTACTTGCCCTCAACCCTTGTTGAAAAAGAAGGTAGCAGCCTTGGCTGGGAGAGTCTTTACATACTATGTGGCAGCTGTGCCTGTTCCTGGGCTGGGAAGCCTTGTTCACAGTTATTCATAACTCCATGATTTTCGCCTGGAGAATGCAAAGTGTTCTACATGAAGTTGCCCTTGAAGAGCATTCAGATGCCTCAACTGGTGCAGAATGTGGCCACATGGAAAGTAAATGAGTCATTCTATGTGGCACATATTTGTGAGCTGCATGGATAGCTAATTGGCCACCAACTAGGTGCAATTCAAGAAGCCAGTTGTCACCTTTAAAGACTTCCATGGTTTGAACTGGATTATTTAAGGGACTCTCTCCCTTGTTGTCTACATCTGTCCTATCAAGTCCTACAGGGGAGGCATGCTTATGGGTCCCATTAGTTAAGTAGTGTTTGCTGGTAGGGCCCAGAAGGCAATATTTTTCTACTTAAGCCCAGTCTCTGGAATATTCTCTTTCCAGAGATTATGTGGACCTGACCTAATAGTTTTCATAAGACCCTAAAAACCTGGCTTTGTGCCTGGACCTAGGTGTGAAAGTCACTTTTTCAGTTGCTGTGTGTTTTGATATTTGTAGTTTGATTGTAATGGTTTGCTATTGTTTTTACTTGATTTTAAATTTCCTTTGTTGTCCAGAGTTATTTACCAAGGAGTCTATAACAATTTGCCATGGTCAACTTGCTGCAGGAAAACTCACTGCAGAACAAGAATTATACTAATATCAAAGAAATAGTGGAATAGAATAATTAAAGAAAAGATGCAAAAGGTGGGACAGAACAAAATGTAAATGACAAAAATTAGAATATTTTTTTATTATTTTAATTAATTGAATTGTTAAATTGTCTTGCAGTAAATTGTCCCACAGCGAGTTGGCCATGGCAACTGGGCCTACAACAAGTTAGTCATGGTGAGTTGGCTGTGGCGAGTTGTCCCATTCAATTTACCAAGAAGTGTGGCTATATAAATTGACCACATACATTCCTCTACTTATGAACAGGTGACGTTCCAAAAGGCTGTTCATAAATCTGTTTTGTTTGTAAATTTAAACAAGCATAAAAATCAGTCTTGTGCATCATTCCAGATATTCACAGCTCCTACTACTATACTTACCATACACAGTCCTTGCAACAACTAAATAGTGAATGGCATACATGCAGATGAGAGAGCAAAAGGCAGGAAAGGGTTAGTGTATGGTGAATTTTACTCTACATTTTAGAACTTTCTAGGTTAATGATGCAGAAAGATTTGTTCATATCCTCAAAAATTTGCAACAAGAACTTTGTAAATAAAGTAGTGCCTGTAAATAAATAAATATAAATAAATAAAATAATTCTGTAGTGCAGGTGCTATAGTCCATTTACTCCAACCCAGTGCTTGATGGAAGAAATCCGGATTAGGATAATCCCTAACAGCTATGCAATCTCTGCAGGAAGATTGCTAGCAGGGAAAAAGCCATTTCTGATTCCTATTAGTTATGCTGTTAATCTCGTTTTACCATGCAGAAGAGTCTCCAAGGATTCTGTCAAATTATACCCTCCTGTAACTTCAATCTATTAGGATTAACCCTCCCTTAGTAGGAGTAATTGAAAATAAACAAGTGTTCTTCATATAAATGAAGGATGTTACTATACCAACCTTTTCTGTTACTACTCTCAGTTCTATTTTCAATAAACAACCCACTGGGTTAATATCCAGCCTTGTTAAATGCTTTGAAACCCCATCAATTTAAGTGAAAAAGCTGTATGTGTATGCAAGTAATACACATATCCTCATGGCTGATTGCTATGTAAAATGGAATTGCTTTGGACCCCATTGGGGTTTGAGTTGTGATTAATAATTTATTGCAACAAGCAGAAATTGACATAGCTGGATATAAAATGAGTTGCATGATAAACCTAGGATTTTGCCAACACCAAGAAATTGTTTATCTGTTTTTTTCTGATGACATGCTCCCTAGATTGGAAGCAATCCACTCCAGAAAAGGTTTGTTGTGTCTTGTAAGAGAACCTTCTGATGGAACTCAGAAGTGTTGCTGTATAATCGTAATACAAACAGAAACCAAAGGAGGAACACAAAAAAGGCAAATTTCATTTTGATTAGGGTGAGAAAGGGTGGAAAAAAGATGCATTGAGTAGGGGATAACAAAGAAAGGCACTGATAAAATATAATTCTGGTTTTTATTTATCTGTGTGTGGAGAATATTCTTTTTATACAGAACGGTAGGATTGCATGAATAAGTATGGGAGATCTTTTGACCTTTTGATTGGTTTCAGTTTATTTTATATGGTACACTTGTGTTTTTTTTTTGGTTTAGTATTTTCATAATTAATGATCCTAAGAAATGAAAAAAGTTCATAGAAATTACATCTAGAAATCAGCTTTTGCGTACTCTCTCTATTCTGACAAGGGAGTCAGAATTTATCAGGATTTTGGAACATTCTGAAAGATAGACTAAACCAAGTTCTAATAAAACAAAAAGTAATTGATAATATTATGACCTCTGTAGAGCTGCTCAGGGAAGACTTCTTTAGGTACGGAGTTTTGCAGCTTTACTGTATCCCACTAAAAATAAATTCTACCTATCTGATTATTTTGAACTTGCTTTCCTGCTTTCTGCTTCATCCTTTGCTAATGAAAAAATATCTAAGCTGTTGGTTTTTATTTAAACAAATTATATGTTCATCATTTGTTAGACTAAGGTTACTGTTCAAAAAAAGAGTTCTGTTATTTGTGGAAAAGTCCTTGTAAACTGCCTTGAGTCGTCATGTGTGAGCAGGCGGCAATATAAATTTTCTAAATAAATAAAATTTCTAAATAAATAAATATCAAAGTTCACTGTTTGAAAGTGATATGATTTTTTTTTTTATTTTGGAAGCTTTTGACTCATAATCATTTTGTGTTATGTCATTGTTGCTTTTCACACTTTATGATGCTGATATCCCTGCAGGCTTTAATCACAGATGGATTATCCTTTTCTTTCTTGGGAAGAAGCTATTATTACTTAAAGAACATAAATATGTTTGCACTGAAAATGCTTAATTATTATAGGAAAGAATAAGGAAAGCCCAAGTTTTTTTAAAAAAAGAAATACCTAAATAAAACAAAACAGCTTGTCTGTTTTTACTTAATACTATATGTTAATTTTAATATCAATTTTATTTTAAATTGGGGACAGAGTGGGTAGGTTATGCATTGTCAATCAGTCTATATCTAGTTTTCAAGTTTTATCTAGGACCCTATTAAAAGAAGTATAAAATAAATTATTTTTGTTGTTCTTTTCCATAGAAGTTTGTAATTATTTTCCCTTACTGTTTTGATATTAGTTATACCTAGGAGATTGCTTCTCTGAGTGACTACAGAAAATCATAAAATTTGGTTATGAGCACAATGGTAAAGGCTATTTTTGGTATGCTATTTTTAAGTAGCCTATTAGCTTAGACTAATAATAATAGAGTATTAGACTAATAGAGTAAAAAGTATCAATTCCATAACAATATTAATGTAACTTCAAAAATCATGTTAATATGAAAAAAAGGAGGAAGGGCCTGAAAAATTACGTTCTGTCATGCCTACTCCCTCAAAAACTATATTGCTTTCTTCCTTATTCTTCATACTTTTCTGTCAGACTATATAAATTCATATGCTGCCCATCTCATTGTTGAAACAACTTTGGGCAACTTTGCGTATTCACAACTCGTTGCTGCAAATCAGTTCTATCATTCTCTTTTCATTGATGTATGATCATTGTTTTTATTAACTGCAGGTCCTGAGAAATCTTCAGCTTTTTTTTATCTTGATAGATTCCAAAGCCTAGAAATACAGCCAAGAAGATTTGCATATTTAACGTACTGTAGGTCCAAACCATGTGAGTTAATGTTTGAACTCCTGAGTTGCATCTCCTGCAGCAAGATGATTGTAACCATCCCTTATTAAACATTTACTTAGGTATCTAATATACATGAAATAAAATGTTTTGATGCATTAGCTTCATTTTAAGATCACAGGAAAATAATTTCATGTTCTCCAAAGTGACTCTCCACTGGATTACTGAACAAGGCATTTTAACTTATTATGCCAGAGGAGGCTTATATGTAACTTTGACTTCATCAGTTTCTTTAAAAATTGATTACTGGGTTATGAGACATAGTTACTTCTTCCCAAATCACCAACTACTATGGATCTTTAGAAACAGCGTCTAGACTAGGCCTTCACCACCAAAAATCTGTGGGCCCCATGTGGATACCATGCAGCCTTGCTGGCATCCACTTCCAGTGAAGGAACCAGGAAGGATCTGCTGCTGTCCCAAAAATTGGGCTGCCAAGATCCTACAGTTCCTCCAGGCTTCATCAATACCACCAGCTCTATTAATTTTAGAATGCAGTATTGCTGACTGCCAGCAGTTCGATCTTGACCTGCTCAAGGTTGACTCAGCCTTCCATCTTTCCGAGATGGGTAAAATGAGGATCCAGATTGTTGGCAGCAATATGCTGACTCTGTAAACCATTTAGAGAGGGCTGTAAAGCATTGTGAAGCAGGATATAAGTCTAAGTGCTATTCCTTGCTTTTTTTTCTTAGTGGCCTGCAGTTAGTTTTTATTCATCAATGTGGCTCTTCTTCCTCCTCCCTCCGTCCCCCATTTCACAAATCTTTCTTTGATAGTTACTTGGATATGCTCCAGAATATAAAGTCTCTAGTGAAGAACAGAACTAGACAACTACGCTTGGAATTCAGAATATGGGAAATTAAGAAATTGGTTCTGATGTTACATTTATATTGTAAAAAAAATGACCAGATGGATGTGTGTGTGTGTGAGAAAGAGAGAGGGAGGGAGAGAGATTATGCCTCGCTTAATTTTTTTCATAAAGGAAGCGAATAATATTATTTAGCCATAAAATGTTTATTCCTGTATGGAGGGAAAAGCAAATATTAATGAGAAAATGTGCCTAGCAAACAAGATCAGATCTTATGTATAGGACGATCAGAATTTGACAGATAAGATTTTATTCATTACTTTTTAAAACAAATAATTCCTATCCAGCTTCTTAGAACACAAAATCTTCAGTTAATCTCCATTGGATCAAAGTAGCTTAAAAATGTAAAACACAAAAGAAAGTGAGATTCTCGTTACAATTGTTAGAAGGTGGTTTAAAAGAGTACTGGCTCATTCTGGATTCAGTCATTGTCTGAGAATTTCTGGGCAGTACAGAAAAGTAGAATAGTAGAAGCTATTTATCACCAATGAAATGTTGGCAGGTTGCATGTTTCCATTTATACTTGCATAAGAAATCCATTGTTGGTAAATGTTTGTGGACAAAAGTATATTTGTGTGCCAGTTGAATCTTTTATCTTTCAATAATGTATAATTGATTGTTTTTCACTTTGTCTTTAAAATATTTATCAACAACTTCATAGTTTTTTGTGGAGAAGGGATAAAGATATATCCATTATTTCTCTGTTTAAGAAATACAGCTTCATATCCATTCTTGTTTCTTTTAGTATGAATTAGAATATATAGGTGTAGATGTTACCTATTCATAAGATAAGTGCTCTTCCAATCTTTTATGTGAACATGGTCTCCCACAAACATTATTTAAATGAGAAAGGTTATACTTCAGAAAGCAAGAAAAGATTAGCAGACCTATTTCCATTCCACTTTAGACTTTTATGTTCTGTTCCAATCGGAGAATTGCCATCACTTTTAAATACTTGTAAGAATAAGTTTCTTGTATTCAGAAATGAAAATCTCCAAACAAAAATTGAGGCTGCTAATTATGCTTACATTTTTTTTAAACCATGAGTGAAATGTGAGACATGTAGCAAGTTTACAGGGGTTCAGTCATGAACTATCTTGCAACCATGCCTGATTATATGTTGACCAACTTTTTCTGTTTTGATGAAACAGGCCTGAAAATTAAGAAAGCTCTTTTAGTCATTCTCTGTGTTTCTGGATAAAAGAGGGGAAATGAGCGGCAAACTATATTTATTTTATGGCTTCCTGACAACTTGATTCTCTTCGTGTTTTAGTGATTCAAAGTAGGATTCCTTGAAGAATAGTAAACCATATGTTCTTCTCCCTCACAAACATTTTGAATTATGTGTCAAAGACTTGAGTCAAAGAAAGTAGGAAGGAATTGGACAAGTAAAATAGGAAACTATTGTAAAATGTTGGGAGTTGCCTCTCCGTGAATGTGTCTTCTGTACTATTGAACAGGTATATCTGTGTAACCCTGAGTCAAGCTGATTTTATAACTCTTCCTGAAAGAAACATTGCCATTTTTTCAGCCATAAGAACAAAATTTCAACAGTTATATTTGCTTGCGTGATGTTATTATAAAAAAAAGCCTTATTAAAAATCTTACTTTCTAGATTTCTGTTTTCCCAGTCCTAGTCCAACAATTAAAAAAGCCATGGTTCTTAAGTTTGTTTCAATCTTTTGTAATTTTAATTTAATAACAGTTATTCAAATTCAAATAACTGACCGTGTTACAGAGCTAATGGGTTATTGGTCTTCCTAAGATAGTAATTTTTTCGGAATCACAATTTAAAAAAATGGGATGCTAGTTTTAAGAATATGAATTCATTTTTATTTATTGATTTGCCTATTGCTATAGTTATATACTAAGGTCCCAGTGTTTAACAAAATAGAACATAAAACCTGAACAAAGCAGAATAAATAAAATATATAAAGTTTTAATAAAAATGACAACCTATGCAATCCAAGATGGATGTTCATAACCTTTTTATACCAAATTTCTCAAAAACAATTATGTTTTATCAATCTTTGGTTGTATCCAATTTGTCCTCTAGATCCAGTTTGGGATCCTAGAATTATCATCAGAAAACAGTGATTTAAAAAAAATCTTTTTTTTTCCTTATGGATAAATATATAGTACTGTGGGCCTTTGAATAGCATCTTTGAAAAAATGCTAATGACCACTACTTTTCTCATACAGTACATCTGTAAACTACATATCATTTCAAAGTAAAGTGAATACTGAAACTGTCTTTTGTTCCAAGAATGTTATTATTGTGTTACACTATGAATGTGTTTTGTGGATCAGACAAGGATTCATCAAGATCAGTATACTTTCAAAGGAAATGGCCTGTGGCAGACAATACATGGCTCACCAGAAGCTTTCCAGTGTTCTGTCTTTTGTCTGCTAATGCTGTGGATTATGTTAAATGCTTTTTGTGAGTAAAATACTAATGCATAGTTCTAGTAATAAACTAAAATTGTTTTTCTACCAGAAAGATGGAGAGAGAAATACCTGATCCACACCAGAGGAGGGCAGCAGACAGGAACTTGTTGAATTCACTTTGAAAACTTGTTTGTTGTTTTTTTTTTAAACTTAAATAGATATATATTGTTGAAAGCTTAAGGTTGCATTTAAAGCACTTTCTTGACTCCATTACCATTAACATGATGAATGTTCCCATGCGTACTATTGATTTGCATTGTTTTATCTATATAATGATTCCCTGTTAATTGTACTAAGTAAATTAAATCATTATATAGTGCTGTTCACTTAGGTTGCAATTCAGTTTTATGTCTGTGTGTCACATCGATCTCCAAGAAAGTAAGTTGGTGACTCTGCTTGGAAACACATTTTCAGAAATAAGTAGTAACTTCTTACTTTCTTGCTAAAACAGGACGAACTTACTCTCTTGATCACTGATGAGCTTTTTTATCCAAAAATTAGAATGTGCAGGTAACCCATGTTCCAGTGTTTCTTTTAATCAGGTACAGTTTGGGGGCAAAATTCTACCTGGGAAATGTTCATGTGACACAAAAGAAATTGAAGACCGTGCCTGTCCACCTTCAGATGAGAGAAAGGAAACCCCTTGCATTACATGGCAGTTTTTAAGACCAAAATTTGCACAAGAAAGTAAGTTTTTGACTTGCCTTAATCACTGTGGACATTTGGTATCAATTTTTTGTTTGTATAATTTTTCTCATGGAGAGAATATTTTAACTATGTTTAACAACATCAATATAGCATTCAATATTTAATATTCTCAGTAACTTTGTATAGTTTACCCCTTAGATTGGTTTTTAGTAGATGTTTCTTTATATTTCTTATTTAAGAGCCACAATCATTTTATTTGTGGTGGGTGTATGTTCAAAGGGACCAGTGGTGTTTTAGTGACTTCAGCAGCAAGACAATTCTTTGTGAAACAACGAAGGACTGACAATAGATCATAATTTGTGGCATAAGGTTTTAGGCACTTATGAAAAAGAATGGAATATCATACCATTCATCAATATGAGCAGTGGTTCGAATGCAGTTCTGCAAGCTACTTCTGCTGACTGCTGACTGCCTGCAATTTGGCTGTTCAAATCTCACCAGGCTCAAGGTTGACTCAGCCTTCCATCCT
The DNA here is from genome assembly GCA_033807585.1 of Hydrophis major. Lineage (NCBI taxonomy): Eukaryota > Metazoa > Chordata > Lepidosauria > Squamata > Elapidae > Hydrophis > Hydrophis major. Next base: position 73,038,647 of record CM066328.1, on the reverse strand, counting down.
TCCAAGGTTGGTAAATCCAGATTGTTGGGGGCAATATGCTGACTCTGTAAACCTCATAGAGAGGGCTGTAAAGCACTGTGAAATAGTATATAAGTCTAAGTCTATTGCTACTGTTGCTTTCTTTCTGATTATTTAGAATATAAGATTCCCCCAAGATTCATAAGTCTCCCATTCTGATGGTGTTCCAGAAGTTCGAAGGTGCCTAAATCAAATAAATAAATAAATCAGTGTGTTGCTTTCTTCAGATATGTTCACTACTTTCATTATTGACTAGAGATATGGATAGAAAACGTATACATTCTTCTCATTGGAGTTAATATAAACTACAGCAGCTGTTATTGATCTTCTGATAGATATGGATCCTGCCTCCTTAAATTTGAGCTGTATGGTGGTGATACTTATGTATCTGTGTAAATTACATTCCCAAAAAATCATGCTGTCCATTCTAAAAATTCCCATTCATTTAAATGAAGAAGAAAAACCTTCCATCCCTTCATCCATACAGGACAAAATAGATAGCATGTATGTCTGTGGAGAATCTCAGTCATCCAGGTCATTGTTGTCCCAAAGGTGTTTTTTCAAGAGGCAGCTGGACTTTGTTTTATCTTTGAAGATGTTTAGCTTCTCATCCATGAAGCTTCTTCAGCTCAATAACATGTAGTCAGTAGAATTATGTAGAACTTTTCTTGGCATATCATAATCTATGGTCTTTAATTTAAACAATTTTTTCACTTCCTTGAACTATCAGTTTATATTAATTGTGCAACTTACCACTCAATATGATCAGCAAGTACCATAGTTTGAAGTTATGCATTGTAGATGAGATCAAATCAACTTCAAGTGAATCTTTCTTATTCCCTTCTTCCTGTTACATGTTTTTGTTCCTCCCTCCACAAAATCTGTTAGTCAAGGTTAGGTTATCCCCAGCCTGAATAGAATAAAACTACAGATGAAAAAGGTAATCTGGACTTACTTTGAACACATGGAATATTTTTCATTTCAGCCTAGGGCATAACTGAATACAAATATAAAACTGGAACATTTGTTTTGTTTTGTAAAATTAGTTTCCATGTTATGTATCCATCAGTCACCAAGTCTGCATTTGGCCATTACATCAAGTTTTTATATTAGGAATGGAAATACATAACCTATAATTAGTACAATACAATATTTCAAGAAGTGGCAAACTTATAAAATAATGGTGGGTGATATCCAGCAAATTCTATCATTAAAAAAAGGTCAACCTGTTAACAGTTCAGTGGGATGGTTATTATCTTTCTGGACTGTTTTCTTGGGGATTTAAAGACATTAAGGGTCTAGCAGGGAGAAAAGTCATAGAAACAGGCTTTACTCTGTGTTTTATTTTTCATGAGAGAATATTGGGAACATTTGAGGATACTCATTGAGTACTCATTGAATAGAACCGTAGGTTCAATATTTATGATTTGTTACACTCTTTTTGACTTTTAAGCACAGCCATACATTTGCTAATTGTTTTATACATTGTTGCATATGTATTGAATGATCTACTTTTTCTTTTAGAAGATTCATAAAGTAAGCATTTGTGTGTATGCACACACACACGCATGCATGCATGCCTCTTGATGACTACCTGGACAAGTCCTTGCAGTGTTTTGATAAAGGTTAGATATAGCCTCCTTAGGGCTCAGAGAGAGTAAGTGATCCAAGGTCACCCAGCTTGCTTTGTGCCTATGGTGGGACTATAATTCACGGTCTTCTGGTTTCTAATCTGATGCCTTAATCATTACACCAAACTGGCTCTCTCATTATGTCCTTATTTTTCAATCTTTACAGATAAAGCTCTTAAATTTTCTGGGAAGTCTCTGAAGGGTTACCAGTGGATAACAGGCATCAGCGTATACATTCATTCATCAGAAGGAAAAAGCATACAAGAATTGGCAAACGATATCCTTTCCTCACTCCAAGGTAGTTTTATTGGGCATTTTGAAGTGTAGTATCAACTGCAGAATAGATAGGTTTTAATTAGGGCTTAATAATAAGTAATTAGTCTGTTTAATCAATTAATCAATTGTGTTCCATGCAATTTTAAAAGCGTTTTTAGTTTGCATGAAGTAAAGAAGGCTAAAATGCTCTGGAGGATAAATTATGTGATTTGCTCTAAGTTGAAATATTACCAGGCAATTCCCTTTCCTCTTGTTGCTCTCCAGCTAGTAGAAAGTATTTTGTTTCTTCTGAGAATTTAGGCAGCCAACATGAGTAGTTAGCTTCCTGGGCAGTTCTTAGCCATCCCATTTCTTAAACAGTTCTTTTAAACATCCCTCATCTGCAATTTAATCATTGATGAGAATGCTGATGTGGCATGTATTACTAAGGCATGATATGCCCAGGTGGGTTTGAAGCCTTAAGGTAGCATCAGCTGAGACCTTAGGACAAGAGAAGAGATGCTGTGATTGTCATCTGGGAATTGCTTATGGCTTTTAGGGAGCACCACACCACAGTTCATTGAATGTTAAATAAGTTGGGTTCTTGTATCAGTTGGGATTGTTTCTGTTGTACCATCCACCCTGATGCACAGCAACCTCCCTGCCTGAAGTCCTTGACTCCATCTCTGAGTTGGCAGTAGAGTTCCCCAGACTTACGTACTTTGGGGGCAATCTGCATGCTCTGGTAATTAGATCTGAAGCAGCTCAAGAGTTCATGGCTATCATGAGGGCCATGGGCCTATAACAAGTCATCCAGAGCCCAACATGGTTCAGTGACATCTGGTGTTCCTGTCAGATCAATGACTGTGAATTGAAATTGGGAGAGCTCTTGGTGTCTCTGTTGTCCTGGTTCTGATTATTGTGGGATTCTCAAGTGCTGCCACCCACTTCAGGGAGGCTGGGCCCACTAGATCGTTCCATCTCTGGTGACTGTTGGATCCACTTGGGTTTCACAGGTAGCCAGAGGCTGTTCCTGCTGGTCTGCTGCACAGTCCACTAGAAACTTTGGTCACCATTTGAAAAAAGAGAACTGCTGAAGATATGGATCAGATTACGTCTATGGGATTTCTCTCCTTTGTGCATCCCATCACTCCCCATGGTCACAGAAGAATTAAGGGACATAAAAATGAGAGAAAAGCTATGTAGAGTGTTGTTAGCTTTTTACAGGGAATGAACTTAATCAAAAATGGGTTACAGTTGCTTTGAAATAAGGGGAATGAAGCACAAAGATTTCTCCAACCTTATTGCATCTGTTCATAGGCATTGATCTTGCAGTCCTGCTTCAGTGAGATGTGCATTTTTGAATAAGAGGGAGCTTGGAGAACAATAGTAAGGAATACTTTTATGTCAGGAAAATTCATTCACGTTCACTCGCAATTGGATGCTGACCTTGTTGCAGGTCTAGGAGCATCTTGCCCAAGTATATGGGAACAACTTGAACCTGTTGGGCCTAAGGAAATGGACAGGGCCTGGTGTTGTGTGAGTGGATTCCACAGTAGTGAATTCTTCTTTGAGTTAGGAGATTGTTCCTTTACTATTTAAGGAGACCGGGAGCATCTTCTCCTCAAGCTATCACTGGACTACAGTATACTGGAAAACATTTGTTCAGTATTAAATCTCTCTTTTGGGGGGAAGGTGGTTAAGAAGGTGTTTGTGTGTCAGCTGTCGTGAACTTTGGATAAAGTAGATTATATGTGTCCACTTTATGGAACATCCTTCCAACTCATGAACTGAGGCTGGTTCCATCCCTGTCTGTTGATTTTCTTAAAGGACTCCAGAAGACTGATGAGATATTGAAGTAGCTCCATTGTTAATGATATAATAATGTTAATATAATAGTAATAATGATGTTGATTGTTTTCTATTCTTGTACATCACCAAAAGTCATTTATATGTGAGATGGACAGCCATATACATTTGACAAATAAATAAGAATAGGTGACTTTCATTTTGAATATTCTACTAAGTGCCAAGACCAGCTGATAGAGAATGTAATGTCCATCATTACATTGTCCATTATATGGTTATTGCTTGGAAGATTATTATATAAGAATTGCTACATTGGGTCAAAAATTGGGTCAGAAATTTGCAGTCTAAATCCATCCATTTTTACCTTTGTGTTTAGACTGATTCCTTTTATGTTCTCCCTTGATCTGGTTATACAAGGCAGTTGAGTTTGTTTTCATTCCTTTTATCTTTTTTTGTGAGCATTCCCATTGTGTCCGCTTTCTGTTAGCTAAACTGCCTTTATCATAATTTTAAATTAAGTTCTCTAAAAAGCTGTTGCTGTGGTTGATTTTGGCATCTAGGATTAGGTCAGTAGCTCTAAATCTCATTTATGTACTTAACGCAAGCAAAGAATTGATGTCTTGGGAATTGTGGTTGCTGGATTTCTTACCATCAAGCCCTTACAAGATATTGAGATATAAAACAAAATGCTTCTATTTTCTTCGGCATCGCTCCATATTTTTGCACTTTTAAATAAATAAATATTTATGCAGGCATCCTTTTCATTCATAAAAATGGAAATTGTTGTCACGGCTGCAGTGGGGAGGCTAGTATTCTTGTTCGCACATACTTTTGATGTATTGGCTCATAAAATCTTAACATTTGGCTTGTACAGCAGAGTTCATGACTGAATACAGAATGATAAGGAAGCATGAGCAATTTTGCAAGGTAAAAAGGCAGCAGGCTTCCTAAAGGGCCCTTAAGCTAGTTCTAACAGCCTAGAAATCAGCACAGAGGTTGTAATCAGGCTTGTAGGTAAAGGAGCAATGTTCTACATAAATCTTTTGGGCATAATATGTAAATTGAAAGATTGGAGCTCTAAAACACTTACTTGATTTTTGTAATATTTTCATGACCCTAGCCAGTCCAAATAATATACATCATTGCCTGATTTTTTTATTAGAATTAAACCAAAATAGTAGTTTTATCTGGCTGGAGGCTAAGAAGCCTGGTGGCTTTGGCAGATGATTTACATCTAAAGCATTCTTTCCCATTTCCGGTGAACTGATGCATTTTGATCCAGGGAATACTTGCATTTCCTGTGGATATTTAGTTTGCCTTCTCAAAAAAAAAAAAAAAAAGGTGAGTTATGGTGCTAACAGTCTAAAAGTATCACCTCAGGTTTCTTTGTTAAACTTAGTTAAAGATATGTGTTAAAACTTTTCCTTACAAAAATCAGATTGTCTGCCTTTCCCCCCTGTTTTGCTACATACTATGACATAAAGATGGAAGTAACATTAATTGTTAAAGCAAAATTAATTGTTTTAATGACCTAAAGTGGAAATTAGTTCTGAACAGCAAGATATTCATTGTAGTTCTGACTTTCTACAATAAGGCTACAAGATTTAGTTTGTAACTTGTTCCTTACTAGGCTGCCTTCTAATTTTTAAAGCAGATTTATTCATAAAGTTCTTACAACATTCAAAAAAGTAATCCATCAAGTAGACAGACACGAGCAATTTTCTCTCCAATTCTGTCATGAACCAGGTAAAATAGTTATATTTTCTGGGCAGTCTTTATGATGAACATATGGCTCTTGAACATTCAAATTCCTGACTGAGAAATAATAGGCCTTAATCCTTCATTAATCTTTGAAGAAATGCCTTCAAAATTGAAGAGCCTCCAGTCTGATTAAATTAAAAGAAGGAGAATGGTTTTTGTTGCTTCTGTCTTTTCAGAAGTCCCCACAAAACCTGCCACATTTTTTGGAGGATACCTCAGTCTTCTGGAAAAGGGTTTTTAAAAGATTCATGTGTAAAGAGTAGTCAACTAGTAAGACTTCTCTTACTTAGTAGAAGAGTATGGGAATACTTCCTTCATGAGTGACAGGAAAGAATATATCCTTCATGGATAATGCAATGGAATCATTACATCCAACACATTATTATTATAGTCACATCTCCACATTATCTGGAGTCATTTTTGTGGGAAGTTTAGTTTCAATTGTTCACAGATAATTGTTGAATAAATTTTAAACAAATAAATAAACAAATGTCTTAACAGTATATTAGCAAAATAGTTGACAGGACAAAGCTTTAAGCAGCAGAGAAAGAAATGTTGCCATATGGCAAAATGTGTTCCTTATTGTTGACTTTCCATCACAAGATAGATAGATAGATAGATAGATAAATAGATAGATAGATAGATAGATAGAAAAAAATCAAATATTAAAATCATGTGATAACTTGATGATTTCCTAGTAATGCTTAGTAGATTGTTCATTTCATTAGGAATTTGATTAAGACTATGATAGCTTCAGCTGTTTTGAGGCAGCTGCACAGGAATTTAATATGTCTTCATTTTTACTAGTTTAATGTTCAAGATCAAACAAAATCAAGTTGGTTTAGGAAGTAAATTCAGTGTATCTGCCCATGTACCATATAAGAAATTGTACTGATAGAATAAGTTTCTCATCTTCAGTTATGCTTTGGTTCAAGGGGAGCTCTTTGTAAAAAAAAAAAAAAAAAGATATATTCTTGGTATCCTTTAGTACAAATCTAATATTTCCTGTCTTTAACAGCTACATTATTTTTCCACATGCAGCTCATATGAATTTAAAAGGATTGGCATTGACAGATATTATTTTGGTCCATCTGTATATGAAGAGTATGGCTGATTTTGCTGTGATAAATTCAGTCTATATGACGGCATTTGATTTGTGTCCTCCAGCGAGGTAAGTTCATACTACTGCTGCCTTATATTTATGGTACACTGGTTCAATGGTTCATTGCTACTAATGCTTTATTTATGACTTTTCTTCAGACTTGGTTTCTCTGTGTTTGGATTGGACTTCCTTTTACCTCTTTATATGTCTCTTTTCAAAGGCATAATCTTTTATTCTCTATTGTAGCAGCTGCATCAGGAGTGCATGCGAATCTCTGATTTAAAAAAACCACAACTTTTTGATACTGAACCTAATTTATATTCTGTTATCCCAGATTCATCATATAGGTCTTTTAATGCAGTAACTTGCTTCATAATGAGTCCATGCTTTTCACCATTGAATTATGTTCCTCAAACCTACTTTATTGAAGTATAATTCTGAAGTAATTATCAATTAGCTAGCCAACAGGGGCAATCTAACGTTCTAAAAAATTTGGGCAAAATGGTCTATTATCCCCCTATGAATTACAGCTTATAGACATATATTGCCCCATGGTGCTTTACAGCACTCTGGATGCTCTACAATGTCAGCATAAAGGTAAAGGTTCCCCTCGCATATACATGCTAGTTGTTTCCGACTCTAGGGGGCTGTGCTCATGTCCATTACAAAGCCAAAAAGCCAGTGCTGTCTGAAGACGTCTCCGTGGTCATGTGGCCGACATGACTAAATGCCAAAGGTGCACAGAATACTGTTACCTTCCCACCAAAGTAGCCCCTATTTTTCTACTTACATTTTTATACATTGGCAGAAGCTGGGACAAGTAACCAGAGATCACTCAGTTATGCAGCGCTAGGGATTCGAACCGCTGTAGTGCCAATAATCTGGGTTTTCATTTTAATGACCTTGGAAGGATGGAATGCTGAGTCAACCTCAAGCCCCAGGATTGAACTCCAGGCTGTGGATAGAGTTAGCCTATAATACTATATTATTGTGTTCCTGCTTCTTTTCCATTCTAACTTGGCAAAAGCTCCATTATTTTTTGTCCCGTCAAATGCAGTAAGCAGGGTTAAGAGTAAAGCAGCTTAGAAGAGACTAACATGATAAGCATCAGGTGCAGAATTTGCTAAATTAATAAGGTAGGCATGTTCAATTATGGGAGAGAAGATAAGATGTGCAGATTGAAAATTAAGAGCAACGTAGAAAGCTAATGCTCAGTGAAAGATTATAGTTCTAAATAATGACATTATCACTGGGACAGCTAAGTCAATCTTGGAAACCATCTTGTTCTCTGCCAAGATTGGCTATCTCTGAAAGCACTTGAATGGCAAGATGGGTGGCATATAAATTCTTTGTGCCTCACTAATTTTGTTAAAATTGAAAGGTTTCCTTTTTTAATTGACTATTCTTATAACATACCAATATCAGATAATTCCGCTATGGTTAGGGACATTTCACTAACAAATTGAACAAACCCATTCATGTGTATCCTTCTTGATTTTCAGTAAACAAACAAGGATGCTAAAGAAATGTGTTCTCTTAATGAATGGGAAGTGAGGTACATTGTTTTTCAACATCAGCTTCTTTAACGTTATATCACTTTCTGTGAATAGGAAAAAACTGAATTTGAAAAACATCATATTAGAAAAGCTCTTCCACTGCAGTTTTTAATGCAGTATTATTAATAAATAGCTTTTACACACCTTTTACTTTTGCTGAACCTATGCAGTGTTGTTTTTAAATGTATTATTTACTTTATGGAGTTATACCTCACAATTCTGTTTACGCAAATACACGAGACATATTTCAATTTAAAAAATAGAATAGAAAACATATTGAAAATAATGCCATTAAAGTAGCAAATGAATTAATTAAGATCACTACAGTAATATGTCCTTAGAATAAAGTTCTTTCTACTTTTTCTAGAGCAATTTTAACACAGTACTTTTATTGGGCTAATTCTGGATTTACAAATTGATGTTCAAATCCCTGAAGATTCCAGAAGTTTTCATCAGAAAAGATGCTTAAAAATTAGGGTGCTGGAGGAGTGTTTATTAATATTTTAAGCTGTGTTGATGGTAACTAACAGTCTTAGGATGTGGGAGTTGTTTGTGGCCACTATGAGCTGCTTTAGTTTATATTTTTCATTCTTATCAAGATCTATAATTTAATTCCTAGCGTAATTTTTTCCTCCTCCTGCTCCTCCTGCTCCTCCTCCTCCTCCTCCTCCTCCTCCTCCTCCTCCTCCTCCTCCTCCTCCTCCTCCTCCTCCTCTTCTTCTGACTGAAGAGCTCATAAATTCAAACCCTATTTATAGAGCTAGAAAATGGTGCTCTTTATGAGTGTTTCTTTCCCTCGTGGCCAATATATGGTTTAAAAAATACTTTTAGGCATGCTGTTCTACTCAACTTGCCATCTTGAACATTAAGAGGGAATTCAGCACAGCAGTGTTCTTATTCCTCTTAATTTAAAATCATCTTTAAATATATTTTATTCCTGCCTTTTTAATAAGCATTTTAATATATAAAGCTAATGAAATAAGGACTGTACAATTAAATATTTTTAATGCTACATAAAATCTTTTTTTAAGAAGGAATCTCTTTGGGGTGTTTTTTTTTTTCCAGAAGAGGATTTTATTACTTTTATTCCATTTAATAAGATATATTTCTCTTAACTTAGTAATAGCTTTTCTAATAATTGGATCTTTTGAAACTCATTGCATTGTAGATTTCTTTAAGATAAATAGCTTATTTCTTATTAATGTCATGTCCCATACTTTATGCAAAATCTATGTGTTATCCTAATATACGATTGATTGAGAGGAAGCCAGAAAAAGATGAATGTAAGTTTTATGCCTCTATTTATAGAGCTTGAACCCATAAAAAGTATACATTTCAGTATAATCTTCTAGATTTACTCTTGTACTATGAAAGAACAGTTGAGAAGGACTTTTTATGGATCCTCATTCTGGCCTTTGTAAAATACTAATAGTAATAATAATAACAGAGTAATAGAGTTGGAAGAGACCTTGGAGGTCTTCTAGTCCTTGGAGTTCTTCTAGTCCAACCCCCTGCTCAAGGAGGTTGGACTAGATCCATAACTGTGATCTGCTGCTGTCTTCTAGCGTTGCTTCTTATTGTCCCTGCCTATTAATTTGTTTTTTCTTAAATTATTAATAGTGCCAAAAGCAAAGCAAGGATATAAAATTCTTCATTTGCCTGTTCTTTCTCTCGGGGACAGCAGAGATTGCTCTGAAGAGAAACTGGAGAAGTAGTAAGGACCAAGTGAGATTCTTGACTGGGATCTCAAGCATTCTTGCCCATTCTCACCTTCCATCTCTGCTCTGTTAGTATAAATCTTAGGGATATTAAGAGCACAGCAACCCAGAACTCTCAGACAGTTTAATGTCATTCAAATGCTGCCAGTACTTTTTTTTATATATATATATTTAGGGTTTGTGTTGAAGCTCCATTGACAGAAGACCTGCTGTTTCAGATGGACTGCCTTGCCCAAAAGGATGATAAAATGACTTCTGCTGCATCTTGTTCCCAGAAGCAGGTGATGCATGTACAAAGCATTTCTCATTGGGCTCCTGCCAATATCGGTCCTTACAGTCAGTGCATACAGGTAAGACATCTTCATCTATGCAATATTTTCCCATGCAGGAAGTTCCTTGAATCTGCATATTGTAATGTTAGGTCATCCATTTTGAACATCAGTTAATATTGGCTCTTTACGTTACTTTCCTTTGAAGACAATCTAAACTTTATAGCTTAAAGTAGAGCAAGATGGAAGGGGGAATTTGATCATATTACAACAGTAATGCAAATTATTGTAATATTCAAAAATATACAAATGGTTAAGTTTATAAAGAAATTGGGAAAGCAAGAAAAAGATATTGTAGCTAGGTGGCAGGATTGAAAATAAATAAGGATAAAACCAAGAGTAAATTATGAACTATTTTGTGAATGTAACTATTTCTGTGGAAAGAATTATTCTGGTTTATTTAAATTGCATTCTTAGAAATTATTCCCATAGTAGGACTAAATTGGGATTCACATCAACTTTGGCTAAGCACAGAGTCTCTCTCTCTCTCTCTCTCTCTCTGTGTGTGTGTGTGTGTGTGTGTGTGTGTGTGTGTGTGTAAAATACTTATCATTATCAGATATATTCATTATATTAAGTGGGAACAGATTAGTAGTCCTGGAGAGAAAGAGAGCTTGTGAGAGTCTGTGCTGCCTTTAAAATCCAAGAAAGAAATACTCAGACTCCAGTGGTTAGAGCAAAGTTATCCTTTTAATGGAAAATAAAGTGAAAGCTACAGATTTAATTCCGAATCTGAGAAATTGGCGCGCAGATCACATATACAAAGGAATGGAAATGCTCCCACCCCCCAAAGTCGAAATGACTCTTCCAATTAAAAGTTCTGAATATGATCATGTGGCCATCTCCAGGTGGTGATGAGGCTTCTGTCCGTTGACCTTGACATATTTTGATAAAAGTTTGCAGTTGCGCAAAAGGGGATAGAAGCTAGCCAAGAAATGGAAAGTTAAAGACAGGAATCCCCCTCCCCTTGCTACCCACAAGCAAAGGAATGCAAAACACCTCCAGCTTTCTTCCCCTCCAAGTTCCCCCCTCCCTCCGTTGCTAATGACAGCTGAAAGAAATAGATTGGCATAGCAGCAGAGAAGATGCAATAGTTAGGATGCAGAATATATATATTATGGAAGATATCTTGAGGCTGACATTTTCAGTGGTGCTATTCTACCGGTTTGCCCGGTTCTGGCGTACCGATAAGCGCCGAAGATCAGCGGAGACTGAACTGGTTCTCTCTGAGGAGCTGCTTTTGGGTCCACCCACCCGCCCAGGCTCCCATACTGACCTTTATTCCCTGCTTTTGAAGCACAGCTTTGCGCGGCACAACAGATTGCCACGCGTCAGCTGCTGAAGCTACCAGGAGAGTGCAGAATTGCAGGAGGTGAGTCGGAAAGACTCTGTGTGTGTGCAAAGTGTGACTTTGGCGCACACACAGATACAAAGTGTGGGCATGCGTGCAAAGTGCACCCACCAATCCACACCCACTGAACCAGTGGTGACCTACTTTGCAATCCACCACTGGAGAGTTTGTGTGGAAGGTTGTATTATTTGTTAGCTACTGCCTCCCAAAGCTATTTGCTATACCAGAATAAATAATATAAATATTTGCCAGTTTAAGATTAAGCAGCCTGTCATAAATACTGTTAATATTGTCAGTAAAGTTTAATGTATCTTGAACTCCCAATAAATTCACTTCTAATTTTGCTATCTTGTTTTTTTCTATTTTCTTTTTTAAATATTGCCAAAAATGATTTTTTTAAAAAAAGCATAGATGTTTTGGCTGGAATATAATGAAGTTGACTTCAAATTTTAGATGGAGCATGGACAGTTTTTAAAGCAACCAAGCAGAAAATACCTTTCTTTAGCAGGCATTGTACCTGAATATTATTCTTACATGAAAATTGAATTCTGACACTAAAATAGCAGGGAGAATTCATAAATGTTACAATTTAAAATGTACAAAAAATTGCTTTCTGACTCCCAAAGGAAATAGTATATGAATCTAATTCATAGAGAATGAAAGATGCCATCTTTTCAAATCACAGGTGCATTTATCCCAGAGTTTTATTGAATATCATGCAACACATTGTTTAAGACAAGAAAAATGGGGGGAAGGGATGTTAGCATGAATGTTTCCATATATTTACTTGTTTAAACACTTTGTTTGCACAGACAATGTGTATCTCCTTATATCACTCAATATAACTTAAGTATGTCTATAATATATTGATAGTTGAAAATAAAGCCATGGGTATAATTATAATCTAGATCAACATCTAAAAATTGAATCATTTTTGGTATGAAGTGTTGTAGAGCGGCAGAATAACCTGAGGCAAACACGGAGCAAACTTCAGCTTTTAACAAGGCAGCCAGCTGGCGGACAATAGCTGATGCTGTTTGACAGCTCCCTTTTATAGCCGGCTATCAAACGGCATCAGACAATAGGAATGGTCTGTGTTCCTGCTGGAAACACGGACCAGAGTGGAGACTTCAGCTCAGTCTTTTCCGAATGCCACACTCCTTTCCCCCAGAATGGAGCATGCGTAGTCCTTCAGATAACTCGAGCGCTTGCACAGGCAGCCAGATCTTCTAGGTTCTGACGAAGCTGCTGCTGGGAAGGAACTTTTCTGCTTGTTGGGCAACTTCGATGAAGCTGGTGTCTTGGCTTCAGGCATCTCTGGGCAAGGGACAGATGGCTGCTCAGGTAGGCTTGCGTTCCTGTCAGAATCGTGGGAAGTTTCTTTGGGCGCTGGCGGTTTCTCTATCGCAGGAATGTCTTGAGGGCCATCTGCAGACGAACTCCAACGTCTTCTAAGTTAATTGATATGGCGGCGCCAAATGCCCTCATCTTGCAGTTGGACCCTGTAAGACTTAGGACCGGTTACCGCCACAATCTGCCCAGGCATCCACAAAGGGTGTCCCGCATAATTCCGGGCATAAACCTGGTCATTTTCAGCGAACTCCCTTACCTGGCTATTTGATCCTAGGGGCATGACTGGGGCATAATACGAATGGAGTCTGTCTAAAGTGGTCCTCAGACGTCTACCCATGAGAAGTTCAGCCGGGGACCTATTAGTGGTGGCATAGGGAGTCGTGTGCTGGGTTGGAAGATACTTAGCAAGCCTAGAGTGCCAATCTATGGGCCCAAGCCTTTCCAGGACCTCCTTAGCAGATCTGATTGCTCTTTCAGCCATTACTGGCAGGATGGAAAGGAGCTGTAAGTACGTGCCTGATTCCCAGGTTAGCTAGCTCGTAACTTGGCATGGCTGACAAGCATTCAACCCAACTTGTTATCTGAGCATCCATGCCCGGCCACCATACATAACTGCGAGCTAGGGCTTTCATTCTGACAATGCCGGGATGCCCTTCAAACAGGACCTTTAAAACTGAGGCTTGCAACTTGGAAGGGATAACTACCCTAGTTCCCCAAAGTAAACAGCCTTGCAAAGAAGACAGTTCTTGCTGGTGAGTTTTGAAAGACACGAATTCGGGGGCATAAGGAATTGCAGGCCACCCCCTTCCCACCCAGTCAAGGACTTGGGCAATTACCTTGTCCCTGGCAGAGTGGGCAGCGATATCAAGGGTGGTGATGGGAAGTTTGAGATCATTAATCAGAAACACAGCATTAGTTGGTGCAGGATCCTCCACAGGAACAGGCAGGGAGCAGCAACTAAGAGCATCAGCATGGCAGAGACTCTTGCCAGCTCGATGAACCAGTGTATAGGAATAGGCAGCCAGAAATAAAATCCACCTGGTCATCCTTGGAAACAAAATCTGAGGAGTTTGTCTATCGCCTGACAGAAGGCCTAACAGAGGCTTGTGATCCGTAACCAACTCGAAATAGTGTCCATATCGAAACTAATGGAATTTTTTGATAGAAGCAACTGCAGCCAAAGCCTCCTTGTCAATTTAGCTGTAGTTGCGCTTAGCTGGGGAAAAAGTTTTGGACAAAAAGGCAATGGGTGCCTCAGAACCATTAGGCAGTCTATGACTTAAAACGGCACCTATGCCAAAAGGAGAAGCATCTGCTACTAAAACTAAAGGTATATGCTCATTAAATTGGATCAGAACAGCATCGGATGTGAGCAATGATTTGACTGCACGGAAAGCATGGGCTTCCTTAGGTCCCCAGTGCCAGGGGCATTGCTTATCCAAGAGTCTGTGCAGAGGCTCTGCAATGGAAGCTTTATGTGGCAAAAATGAAGTGTAAAAGTTAAGAAGTCCTAAAAAGACCTGGAACTCAGTTTTGTTAGTTGGTGTGGGTGCCTCATGAATAGCCCTGACTTTGTATTCGATTGGGTGAATACCAGAGGCGTCAATTCTGTATCCCAAAAATTCTACCTGTGGGGTAGCAATAGTGCACTTCTCTTTTTTTAACTTAAGACCATTTTTCCTGAAACGATCGAGGACTCCTCTGAGTCTTTGCAGTAATTGAGACTTGTCAGGGGCAGATATTAAAATGTCATCAAAATATGGAATTACACCTGGTAATCCTTGAGGAAGTCTTTCCATTAAAGATTAGAAAGTCCCTGGGGTCACACTTACGCCAAATTGGAGGCACCTGCATTTAAAAGCGCCCCTGTGCATTACAATAGTTGTAGTTCAGCGGCTGTGTCATCAAAAGAGAACTGTTGATAGGCCTGTGACATGTCTAATTTCGCGAAAATGGTTCCTGGCTCAAAAGAATGTAGTAGGTGTTGGATTACAGGAACTGGATAAGTGCTGATTTGTAAATATTTATTCAATGACGTCTTGTAATCTGCACAGATTCTTACGCTACCATCTTTCTTCAGGGGTGTCACTATTGGGGTTTCCCATTTTGCAAAGTCCACAGGCTCTAATACACCCTGTTTAATTAATTTGTCAAGCTCCATGTCTAATTTGGGGCGGATTGCAAAAGGTACCCTTCAAGGCTTTAAATGGATTGGTACTGCCTGAGGGTCCAAGTTGAAAGATATTGGGGTTCCTGAATAACAGCCCAGCCCCTCGCTGAACACATCAGCATAGTCATTAAACAAGGTGTCCACTTCAGCATTTATAATAGAGTGGATTCCGCTTATATGGAGGCCAAGGGCAGGGAACCAGTCTAACCCCAACAGGCTATGGAGGGCACCATCCACTACCACTAAAGGCAAGTGACCTTTAAAATTTTGAAATTGAACAAAAAACTTGCCTTTTCCGATGACTGGGATGGCTCTGCCTTGGAAGTCATGCAGTTTTAACTGGCAGCAGTGAAGCTTCTTCTTAGCTATTCTGGAAGTAGTAGTTTCAAGGTGCTCCATGAGATGATGGACAGTGCTGAGCCTGTGTCAACCTCCATCCTGCAAGGTTTCCCTTCTATAGAAACAAAAACACTGATTCTGTTGGAGCCTTTGTTAGTCAGCTTGGCTTGATAGCAGGTAAAACGGTCTTCAACTTGTTTTTGGAAATGTTGGGTTGTCTGAGGCTTTTGGGCAAAAATCTTTCCTGCTTGACAGATCCTGGCTAAATGACCCTTCCTCTAGCATTTTAAACAAATGGCATTCCTGAACTTGCAGGATGCCCTGAGGTGGTTTCCCCCACAGCTTAGACACATGGACTGAGGCCGTGGAGGTAGATTGGGGTTTGGCCTGTTCTCCCTTTGACTGTTTTTTTTGCTGCCTGAGGTGATTTACATCATTAGCCTCTTCATAGCCTTCTTCTGTGGAGGCTTCATCGTAATGGATGGCTGAGCTGCTCTGGCTAATTGGATTTCCCTGAATTTCTGCTGCTGAAAGTGCTGATAGTTCAGCAGCTTGAGACTCTTCAATTGCTAATTTAAGGGTTAAATCCCCTTTAGCCAATAGACGCCTTTGTAGCCTTAAATCCCTGACTCCACAAACTAGTTGGTCTAATAACATGTCTTCCAGATAGTCTCTAAACCCACAATGCAAGGCAGCTGTTCGTAGGGCAGCCATGTAGCCACTAATAGTCTCTCCCTCAGCCTGAATCCGTCTCCTAAAAGCATGATGCCTGGCAATTCGGGATGGCTTAGGGGAATAGTGGTTGGAAAGAATTTCCTGCAATTCTTCCCATGGAACAGTCTTAATTGAACGTGGAGCCAATAATGCCGTAGCAGTGTCAAACACTGTGGCTCTGCAAAAACTTAAAAAGTAGGACTTTTTTCTATGGTCAAAAATGTCAGCGAGATCTATGGCATCTAGGAAACAGTCAAATCGGTTTCTGTAGGATTACCATGTTTCTGCTGTTGGTCTGAAAGGCGGGAATGCAGGGTTCAAAGTCACCTCGACTCAGTGGTGCCGGATCTTCCCAGGAAAGTTGAAATTTGCGCTCGTGAATAGTGACAGTAAGCTCTTAAAGTGACATTCAGCTCAGTAGTGACTTCGGCTCTTTTTTGTAGTGACTTCGCTTAGTGATTCTTTGCCTGGTTGCCTCTTATATGTATCCTGCCCTCGTCGCCAGTATTGTAGAGCGGCGGAATAACCTGAGGCAAACCCGAAGCAAACTTCAGCTTTTACTTTATTATAACAATAAAAGGTTGCCGCGGCTGCTGCGCTAACAAGGCAGCCAGCTGGCGGACAACAGCTGATGCCGTTTGACAGCTCCCTTTTATAGCCGGCTGTCAAACGGCATCAGTCAATGGGAACGGTCCATGTTCCCGCTGGAAACATGGACCAGAGTGAAGATTTCAGCTTAGTCTTTTCCGAACGCCGCATGAAGTTTAGGAAGATCATTTCTGGGGGAAAAAACTTTATTATTATACATTTAATAGAAAGTTGTATTCAGTAAAACTTTAGCCTCTCAGCAGAACATTAATGTGTGTTATTCCTCCTCTAGAGTTTGAGGCAATGAAATCAATCTCTTCTCATATGTAGTTTTTCTCCTGTAAATAATAAGTTAAAATTATTTGTTTAGGATAAAAAAAATGTCTTAAAGATGGTCCCAGATATGTTGAAAATCAAATTTAGTTTGGCATTTGTGCTTCTTTTTTATACAAGTGTGCAATCAGGAGACATGATGTTAAAGAATTGCTAAAATTCTGTTATGTAAGGATGAAATCTGGACACTAATTCACTTAGTACTTTGCTGGAATGAAACAAGCAATGCCCACCAACAATTTGATTTGATATCACGTTTCTGTCTCAGCTGCTAGAAATAGATTCTTTGGTTCATGCTTCATAATTTACCAGAACACAGCTAAACCTGAGTGTGGCAAAGTGCTCTTTCAAATGTTGGCAATAGGTATAGGGCTATGATGGTGAACCTATGGCATGCGTGCACGCAGAGCCATTTGTGCTGGCACATGAGCCCCAGCCAAACTTAACTCACTGGGCATGTGCGCGCCTCC